>OX344721.1:101589709-102789709 GCA_947034835.1 Ballota nigra
ATTATGTTCATCATCATCATCATCATCATCATCATCATCATCATCATCATCATCATCATCCTCCTCCTCCTCCTCCTCCTCCTTCTTCTCCTTCTTCTTCAACATCATCATTCTCAATTTGAATTAGTGCACCACTGACATCTGCCAACACGATAGGATCACTGTCTATTTGCACATTATTCATTTGTGAATCAATCTCATCGTCTTGGAACGGGGGTAGCTCTTGTTCATTCCTTTTATCAATTTCCACTAAGGATCTCGGTTTGACTTTGCAAACAACAAGCCATTCATGATTTTGCACCCCCGGGTATTCGCAATAGTAAACTTGAGTGGCTTGGTTTGCTAATACAAAAGGATCATAACGGCCATATACTCTTCTCCGATTAACATCCACAAGTTTGTAGTTAGGATGTATTCTTGTTCCATTTGGCACGGTAGGATCATACCACTCGCACTTGAACATAACTACTTTTTTCTCAAGTCGTCCAGGGTATTCCAACTGTAATACTTCTTCAAGGATCCCATAGAAATCATTCTCATCTGAATCATAGTTTGTCCCCTTGATACAAACTCCACTGTTCACAGTCGATTTTGATTCACCATAAGTGCGTGTGTGAAATTTGTATCCATTCACGTAATACCCAGGATATGTTGTAACACAACTTACAGGACCGCTGGAGAGATCACGTATCCACCGGTTCTGAATATTGTTTACCTTAACCTATAGTTGATAAAATATTTAATCCTGAGTTTATGTATATATTTTATTATTTATATAATTTTATCAACTTGACTTACAACTTGTTCAAACCATGACGCAAACTGATGTTGAAGTTTATCGTCTTGTTCAGCCCTAGAGAGATTCGGTTGAACACTTTGAAGTTGATGCATAAACATACTACAAGAGGGAAAATGTACAATATTATCATTATAATGATGTTTTGTAATAATTATAGATGGACGATGTTGAATATTAACTTACTCAACATACGGTTGCACCTCGTTACAATTCAGTAACACGTAGGTGTGAGCTGTATTTTTCTCTTCATCTACAATATATCTTGTATTCTTCCGTCCAAGTGGTCGTCCAGGAGGTATAAAAATTGATGGAGTACCGGGTTGGGGTTCTTCGGCGCCACGACCATCGTAATTACGAGGTACATTATGACGCCTCGTCAGAACATGATCCTCAAAGTAGTGGGAACATAAAATTGATGCTTCTTTTGTTAGATATGCATTTGCGATCGAAGCTTCAACATGAGCCTTGTTACCCACACTGAGTTTTAAATTGTGAAGATACCTAACCAAATGCATCAATAGTGAGTATAATATATAACCGCTAATTGTTCAAATATTTGAAAGTTGTAGATTACCTCTCAAATGGATACATCCATCTGTATTGTACAGGACCAGCCACTCGTGCTTCGTATGCAAGGTGTACAGGTAGATGCTCCATCGAATTAAAGAAGATGGGTGGAAATATACGTTCCAACTTGCACAAGATCAGTGGAATATCTACTTCCAACTGAGTCATGTTCTCAACTGTAATCGTCGTAGAAGTCAACTCCTTGAAGAATAAACAAACTTCAGTGATAGCTTTCCACACGTTCTGTGGAAGAATTTCACGGAAGGCAATCGGGAGTAGCCTCTGCATAAACACGTGACAATCATGACTCTTCAACCCAAATATTTTCAATTTTGTCCAGTCAATAGTTCGAGACAGGTTGGACACATAGTTATCAGGAAACTTTAGCTCATCTACCCATCTGCACACAACATCCTTTTGTCTCTTATCAAGTGAATAACAAGCTTTGGGGTACTTTCCTGTACGTGGACATTTCACAAGTGATGGACGACGACAATATTCATTAAGTTCATCTCTGGACTTATTCGTGTCCTTTGTTTTCCCTTCCACATTCATTACAGTGTAGAACAAATTATCAAAGAAGTTTTTTTCAATGTGCATCACGTCCAGATTATGACGGATCAACAATGTACTCCAATACGGCAAATCCCAGAAAATACTTTTCTTCTTCCAACCAGTTTCCAATCTCTTGTTGTGGGCCTCAGCACCATCTTCTGTCACTTTTCGACATCCCACCCAATTGATTTCATTTAGGAGTGATTCACCTGATCGAATGGGTGGTGGTGGGTCATCCACTATCACATTCTTTCTGAATGCAGTCTTGTTTCTCCGATACGGATGGTGTCTAGGTAAGAATTTACGATGGTTGTCGAACCACGACTGTTTACGACTGAGCCTCAGAGTGAAAGCATCAGTGTATTCTCCACAGTAAGGACAAGCTGTCCGTCCAGCAGTGCTCCATCCAGACTGTTAGTGTTAGTGTCCTAGAGACAATCCATCGAAATGACATAATACTAAGATAATATTCAGATTTGGTTTAATATTATTATTGGTTTAATATTAAATGTATGGCGTTACACTTATCTGAATATGATGTTTGATTGTTTGCATATATTCTTATTTGTGTTCCCATGAATCACTACTGTCATTGAGTGAGTGAGAACTCAGATGACTTAAGTATGATTCTTAAATAGCCCCGATCAAGGATCATCAAGAATGGGATATTGATGATGCAATTGAGATTGGTGTGCGATCTGCATCATACTCTTAGAGAGTGTAGTAAGATCTCACTTACTACGAGATACCGGGTATCTCATGATGGATGCACAGATACCTTAGAGGGTATTGGTATACCCATCCGAGAAACCGTTTGATGTAATTCCACATAATGTGTCTACGGGTGTCTCGGTTAGTGGGAGCGATGTGATACTCCTCTGACTTGAGGTCAATACGCACGACATGTGTGGAGTGGTGAACTTTGACCATGACCGACGCTTGCACCCTTCCACGGGTAGATATGGCATGGATTGGGTTCATCACGAAATACATGTGCGTGGTAGTTGAGCCAAGAATAAGATTCATTCCTCAATGTGGATTTAGAGAGAATACTCATCTTCTCATCGTAATTGGATCTAAGTCGTCGGCCGACGCGCATCAACTTAGACTTTGTAGCTAAGTGTGATATACTTGATCAATTAGTGATTTGAGATAATATGATTAAGTTATTTGAATAGACACTTCATCATGTTCAAGGCTTAATCGAGTATTCGCGAATGAAAGGAAGATATCACAATAGCCTACAGTATTACAGGTAGTTGCAGATTTCCTCGCAACGTACCTCGTATATTGAGAATGTCTGATTTATTGTCTAGGGTTCAATTAAGACCGTTAGTTTGACTAATCGCTCGATATACGAGGGCCTATGAGTCACACAACAAGTAATGACAATTTACCAATTATAGTTGGTTGATTAAATATTGTATTGGATATAATATTTAATTTATGGAGAATATAATAATAATTATATTTGGAATTAATTATTATTATTATTTAATTAAATTAGATTTAATTAAATATGAAATCCCAATAATAATATTTGGAATATTATTATACAAGAATAATAGATATGGTAAAGATATTATTCGTAGGAACGTATCTAGGGAAATATAATCCGTAGAGATTATATTACGGGCTAGGCCCGATATCTTGCTTAGGAATTAAGCCAAGTTAATCCCTATAAATACGTGTCATGGGAATTCAGAAAACGTAATATAAGAAATATAATTTCTCCATAAAATCTCTAGTCGGAATTTTCCTAGCAAATTCGTCTCGAGATTCAACGCTAGCATATCGGTGCGGGTTGGTAGAAAGTCGTTACGTGGATACCATAGTTGAGGATTCCGCGTACAAATCGTTGTAAGGATTTATATACTCGCTATTTATCCTTTATGTTTTATGTTATACAACCATGTTTGTGATTCGTTGTTGGTGAATCGTAATCTTCCGCTGCGCCGAACATGGTGTTCGTGCCTCTAAAATCCAACAGTGGTATCAGAGCTCAGGCTCGGTTGTATACATATTTTTTATTTGTAGGTGAATTATGTGTGTTTGTTTCGAAATTATTTTGCCCTTTTGTTTTCATAAATTAAAGATTATTGCCCAAGTCAAAGCGATTTTGTGTACTGGGTACACGTTTCATTTGATTAGTTGAAAGGTTAATTGTTTCTTTCGATCGATTTGTTAATTAAAAAAAAAAGGGGGAAGTTTTGTTTTGAAACTATTTCAAAGATCCCTTTTCTGGGATTGAGGTACACGCCCAAAGGAAACTCCCCAATCCCCATACCACTCGTTGCCGGAAAGGGCTAGACAAAACACATAGCTGGGCTACGCGTTTTGATTTTTCGGATCCCCTCAACGCTGCCGGAATTGGAGCTCGCTAGGCGAGTCCCGGAACTGCTGCGCCGCCACCGTTATTGGCAGCAGTGCTTCCTCCATAAACCAGAACCACCGTGAATTTGAAGAATTCGTTGGGTGGAATTTTTCCTTCATCACAGTGGCGCTTGGCGTTGATCTGTACCCATGGCGGAGGTGAATTGGTGGCGGTAATTGACCAGATCGCGCTACCGCCATAAGGCGAACCAAGACCGAGATAGACGTTGGGCGCCTGGGCTTCGATCGTAGTTGTTTTTGTTGTCGTTTAGCGACGGGCCGGGGTCGTAGCGCGGACGGCGTGCCGAGTTGGTCACTGGCCGCTTAACAGACATTGACTTGGGAATGAGAATTAGATTCTCGCCCTTCTAAGGAAATTCAAGTTTAATTGCAATGTTGAAATTCTGAAAGTTTTCTAAGGCCTGTTTGGTTAGTTAAATTAATTAAATTTTATAACCAATAAGGATTGTTCGTTTTTTTTAAATGAAAATTCTAAGTCGTAGTAAGAAGATTTTTGGTTGGACTATATTTAAGTTGAATATGATTAGATCATATTTTGGGCAAAATAATTTTGAAAATGACTTTAGAAATTAACCGAAAGCTTGGAGCTTGTTGGTATTTCTAATTTTAGCAATATTTTACCTACGAAAAATTAATTGTTAAGCACGTTTATTTGATTTACGTGTTAAATATTTTGCATGTTTATTTGATTTATTTGCTAAATATTTATTAGATGCTTTATTTTTGCAAATTTAAATTTTGAAATAAAGCATGAGAACTTGATTAGTTGCTCCCCACTTGTATAACTGCTTATGTGAATCGATATTTACATTGTTAGTTATAAGTCCCGCATTAAATTATTTGGGTAGGCGGCACCCAATATTTGTCAGACCGTTATATATGTTTTGGGTAGACGGCGCCCAAATAAGTGTTAGTCCGCATAAAATCATGTTTGGGTAGGCGGCGCCCTATAATTGCTCAAATGTGATGTAGTTAACATGTTGGATCTCGATTAAGCAATTAATACCCCGCCTTTAAAATGATCCTCACTAAAATATGGTTTTCATTAGATTGAAAGATGTCTTCCATTAAAATTAAAAGTAAACCGGAGATTTCGTTCCAATGAGTATTTAAGGCCCTAGTCTTTTGCTCGGATCTACATCTAACGGGACTTTTATAGGGACACGTTTGTCGCCGCTTAATGGTTGTAAACCAACTTAATTCTGTTTCACCAGCCCTAGCAGGGAAACGAGAATTAGGTGACATCCGATTGAACTAGGTTCAATCAACTAGGAATTGCATGAGGCAATTGGTTTAGAGACCTACCAGTTATGTTGTTGCAATGTTCAGCCCTAGCAGTCATTGTAATAGTAGGAATGTGGATCCTAGTCCATTACAATTTATATTAGATATAAATTCGTACTCTTCCGATGAGGTCGTTGAGTATGTGAAAATAGTGGAGACAAAATAAATTAAAAGGCCATGTTTATTTTGATTGCTGAATATTGATCGTAGGAATTATGTGTTTAATTCCCATTTTAGTTTATTTCTCTATAATTGTTGAAATTAATAACTTGTCATTGAGAAATGTTTTGGAAACGAACAAATTGGCTGGGCCAAATTTTCTGAACTGGCACTGAAACGTGCGTTTGGTGCTAAGGCAAGAAGAGATTGAGTATGTGTTAGACACGACAATCCCTTTACCCATGAGGTTGGTTCAGTTGAGGCTGCAACGTTTGACGTTACGGCTCAAAGAAGCATCAAGATGATGCTTCCCAGCTCTATGTTATGATTGCTCGACTTGACTCCAAATCGCAAAGGCAAACATGAGAAAATGGATCCCTTCGAGATGCTTAAGCGTCTGAAGGATCTCTTTGATTCTAGATCTCATTTGAGATTTATGAAGTGATGAGAGATCTGTTCAGATGTCGATTAGCGAAAGGAGGGAAGATTTCACCTCATGTGCAATCCTCAAGTCGCTCCCCGATTCATATTCAAGTTTCGTAGTAAATTTAATATGAAGAAGACGGAAGCGATGATGCCGGAGCTTCATAACATGCTTAAAACTTTTGAGTCTTCCACTGCTAAGGAAAACCCGTGCTCATGGTGAGTGCTTCTACTTCTTCTGGCTTGAAAGGCGAGAAGAAGCGAAGGAGTAAGGCTAAGAGGGCTCCAAGCCCAACTTCCTGAAGGCAAAAGGTGGAGTTCAAAAGTAAGAGCGGGTTGACAAGGATGTGTGCCCCACTGCAATTGAAAGGGGTATTGGAAGAAGGACTATAAGGTTCTAGCAACCGAGAAGAAAAAAAACAAGGTGTTTCAGCTGCTAGAACAAGTATGGTTGTTGTTAAGATAAACATGTTCACTAATAGTTCAAACTGCTAGGCATTTGTTGAGTTATGGACATGATGTTCTTAATATACAAAGTAGAGAAACAACTTCGTAAGAGTATCAAGACTCTTCGATTGGATCGAAGAGGTGAGTACCTTAGCCATGAATACATGGATTACTTGAAGTTTCATGGGATCCAGTCACAATGGACTCCTCCCGGAACACCTCAGATGGACGGTGTGTCCGAAAGGAGAAACCGAACCTTGTTAGACATGGTAAGGTCCATGATGAGTTTGTCTCTCTTCCAACATTCTTATGGGGATACGCATTACAAACCTCAATGTACATTCTAAATAGGATTCCGTCCAAATTAGTTGAGCAGGCTCCATACGAGCTATGGCATGGGAAGAAGCCATTTTTCTACACGTTAGAACGTGGGGTTGCCCCATAGTTGTGAAGAAAATGCTAACTGATAAGTGAGAATCCAAGGGTGAAAATGGTTATTTTGTGGGATATCCTAAAGAGACAAGAGGATATCATTTCTATCTACCGGAGAAACAACCAGTGATTGTTTCTAGGTAAGCTAAGGTCCTAAAAGACGAGTACGTCTTTAAGGAACAAAGTCGTAAGAAGATAGAACTTGAAGAGATTCAAGAACCACGAATTAACATAGAGACTGATAATTTGTCAAAAGCAACATGACAAAGAATCAGTGGGAGCATTCAGCGACTCTCATGGTGGAAGTTAATCACTAGGTGATCCTCTTTCAGCCAGTGGGAGCGTAATTTGGAGTTGCATTGCTTTCGCAACAACCTCCAAGTGGGCTGAATGAGAATAACATAGTTCAAACTCCCGCCCAAGAGGCATTTGAAAGTGTCGCTCTTGAGGACTCTCCGATCTACAATGAAGTCATTGTACCACAAAATTTTCACGATCAGAATGTACAGCCTGCACAACCACAACTCCGTAAGTAGACTAGGATTCGTAATCCACCCACAAGGTATTATGGGTTCCTCGTGGAGGAACATGATGACGTGGAGGTTCCGGATAAAGACGAATCTAGAACTTATACTGAAGCAACATTAGATGTTGACTCAGAGAAGTGGCATGAAGCCATGAAATCCGAGATGGACTAGATGTACACCATTTAAGTCTAGGACTTAATTGAGTTGCCAGAAAGGGGTTAGACCCATAGGTTGCAAGTAAGTCTTCAGGCGTAAGACCGATGCTAATGGCAAAGTACAAACCTAGAAAGATAGGTTGGTGGCGAAAGGGTATAGTCAACGCAAAGGCATTGACTATGACGAGACCTTCTCGCCAGTTGCTAAGATCAAGTCCATTCGAATTTTACTTGCGATAGTAGCACACCACGATTATGAGTTTTGGTATATGGACGTCAAAACAGCTCTCCTCAATGGTAACATTGATAAGGAAGTGTTTGTGACTCAACCGGAGGGTTTTATACCTAAGCCAAAATCTAATCTTGTGTGCAAGCTTAAACGATCCATCTATGGATTGAAGCAAGCTTCTAGGAGTTGGAATATCCAATTTGATGAAGCTGTCAAATCCTTTGACTTCATCTGAAATTTGGAAGATCCTTGCGTTTATCGTAAACGCAGCGGGAAGAGTATTGTCTTTATAGTCGTATATGTCAATGACATATTGATTATAGGAAATAACATCCCGCCAATGCAGTTCGAGAAAGATTGGTTATCAAAGACCTTCATGATGAAGGATCTTGGTGAGACATGCTACATCTTAGGGATCAAGATCCATAGGGATAGATCCAAGAAGATGGTAGGATTGTTACAATCCACCTACGTAGATAAGGTGTTGAAGCGTTTTGCGATAGAGAACTCTAAGAGAGGATCTCTACCGGTAAATTATGGGATAAAGTTGTCGAAGAAGGATGGTCCTTCTAGCGAAGCTGATGTCAAGCACATGAAGGACGTTCCATATGCATCTGCAGTTGGGCTCCATCATGTACGCCATGACTTGCACGAGGCCAGATGTGGCCTACGCTGTCAACATCACTGGTACTTACCAGCGGAATCCAGGTGAGCCTCACCGGATTGCTATCAAGAATGTTATGAAGTACCTCAGGCGTACTAAAGAACATTTTCTTGTCTACGGTAGGCAGCTACAGCTAGTCGTTATGGGCTATACTGATGCGAGTTTCCAGTCAGACTGTGAAGATTACAAATCACAGTCAAATCATATTTTCAATCTCAACGATGAGGCGGTAAGTTGGAATAGTTCCAAGCAAGATCTCACCGCAGATTCAACAACCGAAGCTAAGTACATTGTTGTATCAGAAGTCTTTGAGGCTTTCTGGATTTTAAGGTTCTTGAGAGAACTAGGGGTAGTTCCAAGTGCCAGTTGTCAAATAGAGTCGTATTGTGACAACATTGGTGCGATTGCATGAGCAAAGGAACCGAGATCTGATAACAGAAATAAGCATGTACGGAGGCATTATCATTTGATCTGAAAGATCATATCGATAGGAGAAATGAAATTAAAACATTTCCCATAAAGGATAATCTTGCAAATCCTTTTCGCTGTTCATGTACACACTAGACATTTGATGGTCTAGGGGTTAGACATGTATGTGATTGGCTCTAGTCCAAGTGGGAGATTGTTAGTGTTAGTGTCCTAGAGACAATCCATCGAAAGGACATAATACTAAGATAATATTCAGATTTGGTTTAATATTATTATTGGTTTAATATTAAATGTATGGCGTTACACTTATCTGAATATGATGTTTGATTGTTTGCATATATTCTTATTTGTGTTCCCATGAATCACTACTGTCATTGAGTGAGTGAGAACTCAGATGACTTAAGTATGATTCTTAAATAGCCCCGATCAAGGATCATCAAGAATGGGATATTGATGATGCAATTAAGATTGGTGTGCGATCTGCATCATACTCTTAGAGAGTGTAGTAAGATCTCACTTACTACGAGATATCGGGTATCTCATGATGGATGCACAGATACCTTAGAGGGTATTGATATACCCATCCGAGAAACCGTTTGATGTAATTCCACATAATGTGTCTACGGGTGTCTCGGTTAGTGGGAGCGATGTGATACTCCTCTGACTTGAGGTCAATACGCACGACATGTGTGGAGTGGTGAACTTTGACCATGACCGACGCTTGCACCCTTCCACGGGTAGATATGGCATGGATTGGGTTCATCACGAAATACATGTGCGTGGTAGTTGAGCCAAAAATAGGATTCATTCCTCAATGTGGATTTAGAGAGAATACTCATCTTCTCATCGTAATTGGATCTAAGTCGTCGGCCGACGCGCATCAACCTAGACTTTGTGGCTAAGTGTGATATACTTGATCAATTAGTGATTTGAGATAATATGATTAAGTTATTTGAATAGACACTTCATCATGTTCAAGGCTTAATCGAGTATTCGCGAATGAAAGGAAGATATCACAATAGCCTACAGTATTACAGGTAGTTGCAGATTTCCTCGCAACGTACCTCGTATATTGAGAATGTCTGATTTATTGTCTAGGGTTCAATTAAGACCGTTAGTTTGACTAATCGCTCGATATACGAGGGCCTATGGGTCACACAACAAGTAATGACAATTTACCAATTATAGTTGGTTGATTAAATATTGTATTGGATATAATATTTAATTTATGGAGAATATAATAATAATTATATTTGGAATTAATTATTATTATTATTTAATTAAATTAGATTTAATTAAATATGAAATCCCAATAATAATATTTGGAATATTATTATACAAGAATAATAGATATGGTAAAGATATTATTCGTAGGAACGTATCTAGGGAAATATAATCCGTAGAGATTATATTACGGGCTAGGCCCGATATCTTGCTTAGGAATTAAGCCAAGTTAATCCCTATAAATACGTGTCATGGGAATTCAGAAAACGTAATATAAGAAATATAATTTCTCCATAAAATCTCTAGTCGGAATTTTCCTAGCAAATTCGTCTCGAGATTCAACGCTAGCATATCGGTGCGGGTTGGTAGAAAGTCGTTACGTGGATACCATAGTTGAGGATTCCGCGTACAAATCGTTGTAAGGATTTATATACTCGCTATTTATCCTTTATGTTTTATGTTATACAACCATGTTTGTGATTCGTTGTTGGTGAATCGTAATCTTCCGCTGCGCCGAACATGGTGTTCGTGCCTCTAAAATCCAACACAGACAACATTGAGTAAGCTGGAAAGTCACTAATGGTCCAAATTAGTGCAGCTCGCATAAGAAAATTTTGCTTTGTAGCAACATCGTACGTTTCCACCCCAATTTCCCACAGATACATCAAATCACGGATCAACGGCTGTAAAAAAATATCCAATTTATCCTTAGAATTTTTAGGACCAGGCACTAGTACCGTAAGAAACATGAATTGATCTTTCATACACAACCACGGAGGTAGATTGTACGGTGTCACTATCACTGGCCATGAAGAATATTGTTTCCCAGACTGTCCGAATGGTTGAAAACCGTCGGTGCTTAGTCCCAGCCTTATGTTCCGAATCTCGGAAGCAAATTCAGAATACGAATTATCCAGGTGTTTCCAAGCCAATGAGTCTGCAGGGTGACGCATAACACCAGAATCATCGTTAGAGCAACTTGCATGCCATGTCATATCTTTTGCAGTAGCAACGGACTGATACAATCTTTGCAGTCGAGGAATGATAGGAAAGTAGAACATCTCCTTGTAAGGCTTTTTCTTTTTCCATTGACCATCAACACCACGCTTGCGGGGTTTAAACCGTGGATGACCACAAACCTTACAATGTTCAAGTTCACTATCATTACCCCAATATATCATACAATTCTGTGCACAACAATCAATCCTCTCTACTGGAAGACCCATCCCACTCTTTAGTTGTTTGCTATCAGAAAATTTCCTGGGCACTAGATTGTCAGGAGGAACAATTTCCCGAATCAAGTCAACAACTTGATTATAACCCCTCTCAGACAGTCTATTTTCAGTTTTAATGTTCAACAGTCGGGCGTTGAATGACAATTGTGAGTGTATTTCGCAACCAGGATACAAATCCTGGTTTGCTGTATGAAGCATGTCATAAAATTGAGCAGCATGCTCATTTGGGGGCTCCTCATTAACGGGTTCAGCTTCCACATTTCCAAAATGAAGGTTAGGACCAGTTAGGTCAGTGATCATGTCATGGTACGAGGTAGACCCTGCAGTATCATCTACTCCGTACGAAGTCGACGCCGACTAATCATAGTTTTGGTGTGGTAGATGACCCCAATTTTGTTCACCGTGTAAAACCCAATTGTGATAATTGAGCATAAACCCATTTATATACAAATGTGTTTTCACGTCAATTGGTGCTCTAAACCTCTGGTTCCTACATCTAGATTTCGAGCAGGGACACCTAATATCTCCTTCACTCATCCAATCAGGATTGCTAGTAGCGAATTGTATAAACGATTCAAGACCACTAAGAAAGTCGGGAGCTATCATTCCATTAATTGTTCTTGGACCATACATCCAAGTACGACTTGAATAACTCATATTATAATCTGTTTCAAATTAAAGAATATTTAAATTTTAATAAAAATTCATGATCATTTGTATTTATCCTAGTGTTAAATAATTAGCTCATCTAAAATTTTCGGCAGAGTTTCGTTTATTTTTATCGTATTCTCCAATTATAACTAAGATCCTATATAGTGCATCCATTTTCGACTTAATTAAAATTAATCAAGCAGTCGGAACGCACATTCTACAGCTAGCAAACAACCAACAATATATTCATCAACCCCCTCCACTCCAACATAATTAAATATAAACTTAATTTGAACAAAAATAACTAATTAAATAATATATTCATCAAACTAATAATAATGAAAATTAATGTAAATAATCGAACATCAATATTTATCACATGAATATATATATATATATGTCATACAAATTAATTTAATTAAATACAATAAATATATATTAGCTATTAATTATTTCTAATTAATTATAATAACATGAATACATTATCAAATTAATTAATTACCCACTAATTACAAATAACAAGCTAAAACTACATAATTAGCAACTAATTAACACCTATACATGCATATATACATACATATATATATACATATAAACATATATATACATGAAATTAATTTGCATTTTACAAAGTATTTAACGGATTAAAACGAAAAATATTACCGTAGAAATGTTCACGAGGACGAGTAGGCCAAAACCCGACCGGTGGAGGACACTTTCCGGCGACGGCGGCGGCGGCAGGTAGTGGCGGCGCGGCTAGAGGAGGGGGAGGGGAGGGTTTCTGCTGAAAAAGGGGAAGAAGGGGTATTTATATGCAATTTTTACCGAGGGGGTTAAAGAGGGCAACACCCCTCGGTAAAATTCTAAATTTTCACGTGGGCGAGGGGCAACGCCCTCGACAAACTGGGCGAGGGGCACCGCCCTCGGCTCGCAGCCGCGTATAAGTGGGCGAGGGCACGAGCCCTCGGCTCGCAGCAGTGCCAGAATGGGCGAGGGGCTAGGCGCTCGTTAATGCGCGAGGGGGCCCACCCTCGTTA
This sequence comes from Ballota nigra, assembly GCA_947034835.1. Taxonomy (NCBI): domain Eukaryota; kingdom Viridiplantae; phylum Streptophyta; class Magnoliopsida; order Lamiales; family Lamiaceae; genus Ballota; species Ballota nigra. Next base: position 101,602,921 of record OX344721.1, read on the forward strand.
ATGCGCGAGGGACCCGCGCTCGGCAGCCGATTTTCAAAATTTGACGAGGGGCCCGCGCTCGTTAATTAACAAGGGGCCCCCTTCCCTCGCCTTTGCCCTCGTCCTTTCTATTTTTTTTTGCCCTCGCCTCGGCCCTCTTTAGGGACGAGGGCAAACATTGCCCTCTTTAACTCCCCTCGCCATTTCTGCCTTTTTTTGTAGTGATTAGAGTATGTCTTGTGTGAGACCATTTCATGCCAGGATGGGTTATAAATTGAGCATAAAACATTAACACTTTAACGATAATGAATGTTAATTTGTATTGTCTCATGTTATAAGATGTTCACACCATGAGACGGTCTCACACAAATTATTGCCTATATATTATACTATCGACAGGTTTATGATTTTACGTGAATCATATTTCAAAGTAAAGCGAGTTTTAAATACTAAAGTGAAGCTTCATCTTATACATGAAACTATCAATAATGTGATACATATTGTGTAAGATTGTTCAAATGATAAATAAATTATTTTTAATAATAAAAAATAAATAAACTTACATGCAATATTAATCTTGCACAGATATAAGATCTGTGTTATATATATGGTTTTTTGAATATTCGTGTAATATATATTATCATCGTATCCAGATATATATACGGATCTTGAGTTTCACAAAAATTGTGGTACCATAACTTATCTACCGTCCTATTTTGTCCCAAAAAATTAACCTTTTCGATTTAGTCCTAATATATTAAAAAGGTGTTGAATTTTAACTCCAAAATGGACGATAGTTGAAATTGGTATATATAGTTTTATGCTATACGGGGGTTAATTTGAGATCAAAATTGGACATCAAATAATTAAGTTATCGAGTTGAAATTGGAAAATCATACCTAATTTTTTTTTGCAATATTGGCAAAAAACAAGACGTTTTGTTTAGACAAAATAGAAAATGTTAACTTTTTTTTAATACCAAAATTAAACAGTAGACAAGTTACAGGAGAAAAAATGTTTTTTGCTCTATGAGTCTCATATATAAATTGTTTCCATCTTTTAGATTTGTGATCGCCCTATTCTCGATTAAGTAATAGGCATTTTTTTTTTTAATGTAGTAATACATTTTTAGTGTCGTGATCGTCTTATTCTCGATTAAGTACTAGACATTTTTTTTTAATGTAGTAATACATTTTTAGTGTCGAGTGTTACAATGTGCATGTAATGTATTTTTGTTAATTAAGTAACATTTTTTCTTCTTCTTTAGGGAGATACTGTGTGCATGAAATGTCTTTTTGTTCATCTCGTAGCACATTTTTGTTCATGTGGTAATATAGGGATGTTAATGTGTGCATGCAATGCCTTGATCTTCTCTTCTCTTCTCTCATATTTTGCATTTGTTTTCAGGAGTTATCCTTGAATTTTAGTTATCTCTATCTTTTGTGCGTGTGTTTTTTTATGAGGTTGCATAAATAACCCTTTGATCTATGGCTCATTCACCCAACTGACCCACACAAGTTTATTCATTCACATAAACAACATATATTGCATGTGAAATAATATTGCCCATAAGACTCATAATAAATTATCGTGATATAATTTGTTTGCAAACTAAACATCGTCTATTGATCACATCATTTGGTCTTATTCTATGAGCGAAAACATTAACATAAAAACTTATATGCAATATTCTCTAAAAATTGAATATAATATTCCGCAGGATGGAATATAAATATTTTTGCGGATTACGTAGACATTATTATGTGTTTATCCTAATAATGTAATCTAACATATTTACCAGTAATACTATACCTCTGATTCAAATTTTGATAAGTACTCCCTCCGTCCATCAATTCTTTGACAAAGTATGGAGTGAAACTGGTTTATATATAAATCACTGAAGGGTATTAGCTGTTTTCATTGAAAAGTATTAGTTGTATTTACTGAAGAGTACTACTGATTTATACTAAGGAGTCTTAGTTGTTCAGTGAAAATAAACTAAGACTCTTCAGTGTAAATCAATAATACTCTTCAGTAAAACAACTAATACTTTTCAGTGAAAACAACTAATACCCTTCAATAATTCATATATAAACCAATTTTACTCTATACATACTCTAATTCTTTTTACCCACTTTCTTTTTTGGGTTGTCCATTAATTTTTTAACCATTTTTTTAAAAAATAATTACACCACTGATAAACAAATAATTGAGTCTTAGAGCACCCACAGTGGGGGTGAGGAATCCTACATGGAATCCCACCCCTCACTCAAAATATAGGAATGTACCATTGAGAGTAAGATGATGTGGCATGGGAAGGACTTTTGGGTGAGGAACAGTCCTACCCGGAAGCATGAAAGAGAGGAGGAAAATAGAGAGTGAAAAAAGTGGGTGCGTGGATTTCACATCAATAAAATAACATATATACACTATCGTGTTAATCCACACTCTTCTTTGAGAGTTGTTTTGGGGATTGTGCCTGCAAAAACTGGTAGGTTTACTTTTCAATTTAGTTTTCCTTTTTTTATTTTTTATTATTTGTATGGTAGTAGAGCCTAGAGAGTGAAGTATCCCCTCTTTTGCTAATTTCTTTAATTTTCATATCTAAATACTGTTGCTATTTTTTTCGTAGTAGGATATTTAATTTACAAAACAATTAGTTATTTTTATTGTATTCCTTATTCAATACTAATTATTTCTTTAATTTTAATATATATGTATAGAACTTAAATATATATTACTATGGATATTTAATTGTAGAAATCAAATCACAAATAGAACTAGTTAGTTAATAAAAATATTAAGAAAAATGGACAAAGTGATTTGATAATTGATAGTGGGGCCCACAAATAGTGTTTTTGGGGTAGGATGCATTGGGTGAGGTAGAAATTTTTTGAGGTAGAGATATAAAACTTTTGAGGTGACACACATGTGGCATATATGTGGCATACTTCTCACTCAAATTTACTCACTAGCATTGGAGATGCTCTTACAATACCCTCCACGATACATTTACTTTATCTATTTTTACAATAAAATACTTATTTTTATTAAATTGTGTCCAACAATATATTGGTAAAAATTCAAATTCTTGGACGAAGAGAGTATTTTTAAAGACAAAGTATAGAGTAAAATTGGTTTATACATGAATCATTGAAGGGTATTAGTTGTTTTCATTGAAGAATATTAATTGTATTTATTGAAGAGTATTACTGATTTACACTAAATAGTCTTAGTTGTGTAGTGAAAATGAACTAAAAATCTTCAGTGTAAACCAATAATACTTTTCAGTAAAAACAACTAATACTTTTCAATGAAAATAACTAATACCCTTCCGTGATTCATATATAAATCAATTTTACTCTATATATACTCATTTTTAAATGCACAGGAGAATTCCTCAAACTTCATTCCTTAAATTTTAGTAGCATTGGACACCGCATCATTGATCACAATTCACAACGCCCAAATTTTTTATTTTTTGTTTTTGAAAACTAACACCTTAGCTTAGTTAAATATGCAGGATATGAAAATGATTTAGTATTTACATGTACGAATATATTTAATTTTTTTGTAAAATTGGCTCGAAAAAGATAAGTAAATAAATTTGTCTCCTATTTATATGATATTCAAGAATTATATATATTTTATTTAATTTGACAATTATGAAATCAAAATTTAATTCGATTTTAACATGTAATTTGAAAAGGGAATTTGTTTGAACTTGATATCAACGGTCATAAATGACAACCCCACGTTAAAACCGTGCTCCTTCCCGCACATTAACGCTCCCACATTGAGAAACTCAAATAAATAGATAGAACTCCGCAACCGTGGACATTTTTTTTTTTTGAAACGACGCTGCAAAACTCCGTCGCCGCGTTTTGCCTTCTGCATCTCCCTCCGCCGTAACGGTTCGCCGTCTTTTGTGGCGGTCTGTTTTCATCGATGATCGGAAAATTTTAGTGAGGCTTTCAAGTTCGATCATGTATTAAAGTAAATCTCTATCTTCTCTTCGCCGCGCTCAACCAACGGTCATTTATATCTCTTTTCCGGTGGAATACTCGACGCATTCAAATTACTGATCAGGTATAATTGCACATTTCAATTACATTTCTCTTATTCTCCTTTTTAAATTGATAATTTGCTTTTTTCGGTGTGTTCTTCGAGAAATCTGAGGAGACAATTTTCTTCGCGTAGAACTGTGTTGTCTATTTGACTCTTATTTTTTAGTATCGAGCTTTTGAAGAATTCGAGAGCATGTCTATGCGAGATTGGTTGGAATTGCAGCTTTTAAGTTGTTTTCAATTTTCATACTCCTTCAACTTCTTTTTGTTCTTATTTTTTAGCATATATAATGTTCACTCTGAATGTTGACATATATGCTCTATCACCTGTTCCGTTTTCCTTTTCTGTATTTCTTCTGTGAGATCTTCATTGTTTTAGAGTTTAGGCGATGCCGTTTCTGTTATGAAGTGGACGTTAGTGCTGTAGAGTACTGGTAATGATTCTTTTGCCACATTTTGACGCATTGGTAACAGCAACCAAGGGATTGAGAAACAATATTCAAGCTAAATTAGAAAATCGTAATTTATGGCTTCAAGTCCTTGTTCTTTTGTTGTTAATGGTTAAATAGGTAAGGCAATTGTAAAAAAATGAAGGTACAAAAGAAACAGAAACTTGTAATTCGTACTTCTCTATAATGCTCTGTTGGATCTTGATTTTCAATGATAAATACCAGAAGGGAGAGTAGAATGGATGAAATTGATTTTATTTATAAATTGAAGGCGTAAAGTGAAAGGAACTGATGCATTTTCTCCATGATAGGATATGCTGTATGCATTTCATCATGCTTATGTGGGATTTGATAATAAGTGAAGTTTTTCCTTTGAAATTTACATAGACATAGGACCCAAAATCCTAGAGTAGTTCGATTAAGTACTCAAGTTCTGGCTAAGAGAGCTGTTTGAAAGAGAAAAATGCTTAAAATTGAGAATTCTTGTTTAAAGTCAACATGAGCAGATAAATCCAAATTCGTCTTCAGCTTACTTTTGGACCTTTTCTTGAGTCATTATGTTTTTGAACTTAACCTAATGTATGTTTATTTGTCTGTGGCAGGGTGTCAAAATGATTGGCTCTTTTTTCACTCGAGGACTTGTGTATGTGCTGCCATATCTAGATTATTCAATTCTATTTTCCTTAATTTCAAATTACTAAGGTCCTATTTTTTTTACCCTCATTCAGATTGATTTTTGGTTATGCTTACCCGGCGTATGAATGCTATAAATCTGTGGAAATGAATAAGCCTGATATTGAGCAACTCCGGTTTTGGTGCCAGTACTGGTATACTACTTACTTAATTCATCGCTGAACTGCTTTTTGGCTATGGGTTTTCAGATCTAACTTCATTTCAAATTTCAGGGTCTTAGTGGCCTTGTTGACGGTTTGTGAAAGGGTTGGAGATGTGTTCATTGGATGGTACACGTTTTGAACTTTTGTGTCTTAAACATTATTATGCTATGTTTTGGTGGATAGTTTTGTTAACTATGTTGTTATTCTTCTTGAAGGGTTCCGATGTATGGTGAAGCTAAACTAGCTTTCTTTATATACTTGTGGTTCCCTAAAACTAAGGTTTGCAATCTCAATAACTAATAATTGTCGACTCTTTCTTTATTTTTCGCTCTAACAACGCGTTTGTCTTCACTAAATTTATCCAGGGAACAAAATATGTTTATGACTCCTTCTTTAGGCCCTATATTGCGAAACACGAGACAGATATTGATCGTAATTTGTTAGAATTGAGAACAAGGGCTGGAGACTTGGCATTCTTGTATTGGCAAAAGGCTGCAAGCTATATCCAAACTAGAACTTTTGATATAGTCCAGTTTATTGCCGCTCAATCTACCCCTAAACAACCAGCTCAGGTATAATTTCTTGGCTTTAGTATGAAAAGAGTAGAATATATTGTGTTCAACCTTGCTGGTTGTGACTGTTTGCAATGGTTATTATTATGCTTTGAATAGCTTTCTGAACTTTTCAGTGGTGCCAAGCAGTCAATGTTATATACGTTAAGACAATCAGTGTTGCCTGCCCTTCTATTTGTCTCGTGCCTTTAACTTCCAGCGCATTTGTTTTTACACTATAAACTCAACTATGCTTGAATTTAACATTTCACTATTTGATGTATATTTTCCGTTTTCATTATGAGAAGGGTGTCAAGATTGTTGAGTTAGAATTTTGGGGGTAAACTGTCTCCAGTCATCAGACTGAGCTCTAAAATAGCTTATTCCATTAATAGTCTCATTTTATCTCCATTGCTTGCGCTTGACACCCCCCCCCCCCCCCCCCCCCCCCCCCCCCCAACAAACTCAACTATGCTTGAATTTAACATTTCACTATTTGATGTATATTTTCCGTTTTCATTATGAGAAGGGTGTCAAGATTGTTGAGTTAGAATAATGGGGATAAACTGGCCCCAGTCATCAGACTGAGCTCTAAAATAGCTTATTCCATTAATAGTCTCATTTTATCTCCATTGCTTGCACGTGCTTGACTCCCCCCCCCCCCCCCACCTCTCCTCCCATTATTAAGCGATTTGTTCTTTATATTGTAGCCCGCACCTCAAAGCACTACCGTCCAAAGACCCACTACACCGAAAACGGTCCAGGATGAAGAATCCTCTTCTCCTGCTTCAAGTATATCTTCAAGTGAGCACGAAGATGATGCAGCAGAAGAAGCAGGACCTTCAAACGACTCAAAACCAGCTCTGAACGAGCAAAAAACCATACCAAGTCAAGCTCTTGTTGAAACCAGCAAAAAGGTGAATTCTTCTGATCAAGAACAGGTAATGGAGATGCAGATTGATTCTGGTCCTCCTGAAAAGGAGACTACTCCACCTTCTGTACAAGACATAATCATGAAAGAAACTGGGCGAAGAGGCCCGAATTTGGAAAAAGGTGGACGATTGACGAGAGCTAGGTCTAGGAAAACACCTGCTGCATCAAATCACTGAAGTGTTTAAATCTATATGGATTTAGGCCGTTGGTGAAATAGACCATGTACATTTCTGATGCTGAAACATTGCTTAGTTTTCTAATTGCTATATGGTTTTATTACTAACATATGATTCAACCTCATTTGCTTGTGCATTTTTTTGGTAATTTCTGTTTTCGTTATTGTTCTCTGAAACATATAATTTCATGCTCATATGTATATATAGCTTTAAACCAATCTAGCCTTCTTCCAAAGTTTTCGAAAGGGGGTAGTCGTCTCATGCGGTAATGTTGGTAATTCTCAATTACTTTTGAAATTTTTAGTTCTCATTGTTCTAATGCAAATATTATTGCCATTTTTATTTAAGAAAAATTATACTCAATCTATGACATTGAGTAATATTTCGGAGCACTAGTTTCATTTCACAATTAATGCAATTTTATTCCAATTTTGACTCATAAATTTTCGTCCAAATATTCTCTCTTTCCGTAGAAACAGTTTGCATAGTGAAAAATTATAATATTGTTCAATATGCAAATTAACATTTTTCTTTACATGAATCAATGCTCTTATTTAGGCCGTTGGTGAAGTAGACCCACACGTCTAACGCCCACACCACTTGCTTTTTGACATTTTTTTCACATTATATTTAATATTTTTTTTTTTTAAAGAAAAACTCTACTTTGCTTTTTACAAACTTGCAGGATTTTATAATTAGTATTAAGGTTTAGTAATTATTCAAATAAAATTCAATTTATAATATTTTTTTATATTTCAATTAGATCGATTTTGTATAAGGGTATCGGACAAGTGCAACATTATTGTTTAAGTGCAACGTACCAGTTACAAGTGTAATATTATTATTTAAATTCAATACATAAAATGCAAAAGCCTTCCGTAAGTGCAACATATAAAATTGAATAAAGAATTTGATAGACAAATATCCACACTTATCACCTCTATACTTGCCTACTTGGTAAAGTAAATCATAACCAAGCAAAAATGGAGATTAGAGATTCAAAATTTAAAACAGTAAAACTTCATTCACTCTCCTTCATCCTAATCAAACAAGAATTACTAATTCATTTCATCAGCCTAAATAGTAAATATCACCTTTCTACTTATACTGAGAGTAGTAAAATATAATTCAGAATAACTGTACTACTCTCCGTCTCTTCACAAATTCACGACTTTATCTCTCTCTTCCCATCAACAATCGCGGCCACACTAGAATCATTTTCCTTCTCGCAATCTTCTCCTTCCTCTAACTAGAACTAGAAGAAGATTTGGAAGGTGTAATGTGCGACTGATTGTAATTCCATCTTCAAACCCTTAACTCAACTTCAAACATAAAACCCCTATTTCATCATTCTATTTTCATCTTCTCTTTTTCATAACAACACTAGCTCTGCCGATGTGATTTTTGTTAGAGTATGAATGCATGATCCAATGCATACATCCACATTCATCCGGAGTCGGTTAGGAATTAGTTAGGAAAGCCAATTCAGTTAGTTTGTTAAGTTTGTTAAATGTACAGCTAGCTAACCACTTCGGGAATCATCCAGAATGATCTGTAAAGGCTAAACATTTGAAAGCCTATAAATATCTGCAATCAGATCTTAATACTCAAGGAATGAAAATACAAATTTCAACATGGTATCTACGGGCCATTTTCACGCTTTCCTAACCACTTCCCACTTCTCCTTCTGGTAACCAAATACGATTATCATCTTTGCAGTTCATCTTCATCATTTTTGCAGTTCTTCTTCATCTTTTGCAGTTCTTCTTCATCTTTTGCAGTTCTTCTTCATCGACTTCTCATTGATCCTGCCTTTTGCTCACTCATGACTACCTTACCTTCCAAACTTCCTCACTTCATTACTTTCACAATCCGCTTGGAGAGATCAAACTATGCTTTCTGGAGATCTCAGGTTCTCGCTACAGTTCGAGCTCACGGTTTCGAATTCGTTCTTCTCACCACACCTACCACAATTTCTGATTCCTCTATTATCGATGGAATTTCTGGCAATCGGTTCCGAATCCTGAATTTCATACTTGGTTGCACAAAGATCAGTTCCTCCTTAGCTGGATCTTTAGCTCGATTTCCGAAGGCATGCTAGGTCATGTCAATCGGTGCACTTATGCCTTTGAGGTATGGCAAATTCTGGAAAATCTCTACAGATCTCAATCCAAGGCTCAAATCATGTCATTGAAGCTCAAGTTACAAACACTTAAGAAATGTGACTTGTCAATTGATGAGTATATCCTTCAACTCTGAACAATTGGTGATAGCATCAAGGCGGCTGGTCATGACATTTCAGATGATGAACTTATCATGTATCTCCTTGGAGGTCTTGGTCCGGAATTCGATGCCGTTGTGGTCAACCTAACAACCAGATCAGACTCTTCCTTCACACTTGCTGAGATTTAATCAATTTTACAAACATTTGAAATGCGAATTATACAGAATGCTACTGGTTCTAAGTCTTTTCCTACTGGTGGATCTGCTATTCACACTACTCCTTCAGCTAATGTCATAACTCGTGAGTCAAATCCTGGTTCCAAAGGTGGCCAATCCAATAACAACAACATATTCAAAGATAAGCACATGTTCTATACCAAATCTAAGATTGTGTGTCAATTGTGTGGCAAGCCTAATCATGTGGCTGCAAAGTGCTATAAGAGATTTGATGCTACATTTTCTGGACTGGATAATAATAGTTATGTTTCTCCTGGTGGTCAATCTGGTTCCTCCTCATCTCAGAATTCCTCCTACCAGTCTCACCTCACTCTATCTACCACAGGTTATACACATTCTCCTTTCAATGTTGCTACTGATATACCTTTTACTTCACAAAATGTTTCAGGTGGTGACTGGATTGTAGACAGTGGAGCTACTCACCATGTCACTTCCAACCTGAACAACCTCCATACCCAGGCTCCATACCAAGGTAAAAACACACATGACTGTTGGAAATTGTGTTATTCTACCTATACACAATGTTGGATCCATTTCATTTCCTAATTTGCAATCACAAGGCATGATTACATTGGATAAAGTCCTTCATGTACCTGACATAACAAGGAATTTAGTCAGCATATCTCAGTTTTTAAAAGACAATGCAACTTATATTGAGTTTCACTCTACCTGCTGTGTTGTCAAGGATCTGAAATCCCATCAGGTTCTGCTGAAAGGATCGCTTAAGAATGGCCTCTATCAATTGGATTTGGAGCTTTTGAGAAGATCTCCTGCTGCTTTTGTTTCTTCTTCTATTTTCAATATGGCATCATGTCATTTGCTAAATAAGTCAGCTACTAGTTCTTATGATAAAATGTTCCTATGGCACTGTAGGCTTGGCCATCCTAGCAAAGAAGTTGTTTCTTCTGTATTTCAGCTGTTAAACATTCCATCTTGCTCTAAGGACTTGTTCTGTGATGCTTGAGTGTGGCAAGATGCACCAAATGCATTTTAAATCTGCTGTTCATTGTACTACTCAGTCTTGTGATGTTATACATATGGATGTGTGGGGACCTGCAAGTACAATTTCATTTGATGGTTATAAGTGCTATCTCTTTTTGGTTGATGAATTTACCCGGTTTACATGGATTTTCCCGTTGCACTTAAAATCTGAGGTAAATGTCAAGGTCAGACAGTTCTTTGCTGTTGTTGAGAGACAGTTCTCAAAGAAAATTAAGGCTATACATTGTGACATGGGTGGTGAATTTCAGGCTCTTAATTCTTTCTTTCTGAACAATGGCATTAAAGTGAGGCACTCATGCCCCTACACACACCAGCAAAACGGACCCGTTGAAAGAAAGCACTAACATATTACTGAACTTGGACTTACACTTCTCTCACAGGCAGCTTTACCTTTCAAGTTTTGGTGGGATGCATTTTCCATAGCAGTTTTCCTCATAAATACACTCCCTTCTCCCACACTAAATAAATCATCTCCATACATGATATTTTGTAAAGAAGAAGAGGAGGAACTTCTGGACAATTGAGGCTGATGAGACTGATGTGTATGATGGGGAGAGGCAGATGTATGGTGAGAGGAATTTAACTGTATAGTCTAGATGGGCTGCTGTATAGGCTGAATGGGATGGATATGTTGCTGGATAGGTGTCAAATTTGGAAGAGAAAGAATAGGAAGTGAGGAATTAACAGTAGGAGTTTGTGATAAAGTAATAGATGAAGTGGAGAATAGAGACTTGTAAGGAAATTCAACCTCATTAAACTCCACAGTTCGAGATATATAAACTCTTCCTGATGGATGCAAGCACTTGTAACCCTTATGATTATCACAATAGCCAAGAAAAACACATTTTGAGGACCTAAACTATAACTTGGATGTATTGTAGGGTCTTAGAAAAGGAAAACATGTACATCTCAACATGTTTCCCAACCTATTCCAGTTCATCCTGTTCATCACATGCAAACCAAATCAAAATCTAGCATATTCAAGCCAAAAACACTCATTACCACCACTTCTTCACCTCCTCTTGTTGAACCCCTTACTGCCTCTGAAGCATTAACTGATCCCAGATGGAAAACTGCCATGGATGAGGAATACATGGCCCTTATGCAGAAAGGGACTTGGGAGCTAGTTCCCTGGAAACAGAACTTAAATATCATCACAGCTAAATGGATTTTCAGAATCAAGTATAAAATGGATGGTTCAGTTGAAAGATTGAAAACCAGACTTGTTGCTCGTGGTTTCCAACAGACAACTGGTGTTGACTATTTTGATACTTATAGTCCAGTACTTAAGCCTACCACTCTTCGAATTATGCTTTCCTTGGCCGTTTATAGAGGGTGGAGTATTCAACAAGTTGACATAAATAATGCTTTTCTAAATGGAGATCTTTAGGAGGATGTCTATATTCAACAACCACAGGGCTTTGAAGATCCATCTAAACCACAGTTTGTGTGTAAACTCAGAAAGTCCCTATATGGCTTAAAGCAAGCCCCTAAGACCTGGTATGATAAACTAAAAGGGTTTTCGATCACATACGACTTCAAGCACTCCATATCAGATCATTGTCTCTTCTACATGAATACAAATGGAAAGCTCTTGATCCTCTTGGTATATGTAGATGATATATTAATCACTGGAGATGATCCTACCATGGTGCAATCTGTAATCTCTCAGCTTCACTCTAGCTTCTCACTCAAACACCTTGGTCAGATCAATTATTTCCTTGGTCTTGAAGCGGATGTTACTCCTTCTTGCATTACCCTTACTCAATCTAAATACATTCATGACCTACTAACAAAAACACATCTTCTCAATGCTAAGCCTACTCCATCTCCCTTATGTCCAAGCCACAAATTATCAGCCTTTGACAGTGCCCCTTTTGACTCTCCCACTCTATATCGAAGCACAATTGGTGCTCTTCAATATCTTGTGTTAACTCGTCCTGATATAGCATTCTCAGTAAACAAACTCAGACAATTCCTTCAACACCCCACTCAAAACCACTGGCAAGCGTGTAAAAGAGTTCTAAGATATTTAAAAGGAACATCATTCCATGGTTTATCTTTTTCTTCCGTTTCAAATTTCTCCTTGCAGGGTTTTGCTGATGCGGATTACGCCTCCTCAGTGGATGATCGTCGAAGTACGTCGGGTTATTGCATATTTCTTGGCTCGAACTTGGTCTCTTGGAGTTCCAAGAAGCAAACAGTCGTTGCTCGAAGTAGTACGGAGGCAGAATATAGGGCTCTTGCTCTTGCTACCACAGACATGATGTGGGTTCAGTCATTGTTCCGTGAGCTTTGTCTTCCACTGCCACCATCTTCTCTTTTCTGGTGTGATAATGCTGGAGACATTGATCTTCAGCCCTTCTTTTCATTCAAGAATGAAACATATCGAGATCGATGTGCACTTTCTGCGGGAAAAGGTTCAATCTAAACAACTTGATCTTCGTTTCGTTCCCTCCGAAGATCAAGTGGCAGATATTCTCACCAAATCTCTTCCTCCTACCCGCTTCAACAATCTCTTCCTCCTACCCGCTTCAACAATCTCTTCACTCGGCTTCGCTTCCAACCTCATTCCCGTTTGATTTCAAAGGAGGCATGTTAGAGTATGAATGCATGATCCCATGCATACGTCCACAATCACATTCATCCGGAGTCAATTAGGAATTAGTTAGGAAAGCCAATTCAGTTAGTTTGTTAAGTTTGTTAAATGTACAACTAGCTAACCACTTCTGGAATCATCCAGAATGACCTGTAAAGGCTAAACATGTGAAAGCCTATAAATATCTGTAATCAGATCTTAATACTCAAGGAATGAAAATACAAATTTCAACAATTTTTCCCATCGCCAGTGCTATGTCTATATCTGTCTTTTGTCTTCATCGATCGTGAGTAGGGTGGAGAGAGAGGAGAGAAAATAGAAAAATAAATATGTGTAGAGGAAATGGTATGGAGATATGAAAGAGGAGAACAAATTTAGAAATGAATATGTGCAGAGGAGGTGGAATAGAGATAGGAGAGACGAAAGGCAAGCTAGAGAGTGGGGGGAGGGGGGGGGGGGGGTGTGAGGAAAGAACCAATTTTTTCAACATTCTGTATGGAGAAATAGTCAAAGATTTAAGTTCGATGAAAAAACTAGAGGAGGGAAAATACTGTATTTATAAATCATTTTTCCTAAAATTAATTAAAATTATATTAGTTGCTGGTATAAGAACAAATTACTAGAAGGATGAGTAAATTTTGTATGATAATGGTTCATGATAAGGTTACCGTGAAACTGTTTTAAAATATCGAATATTTGATTAGGAGTATCATTAATTTGGGTTCAAGAAAATTTACAACAATTACAATATAATACCACCGACCCATATTAATGATATTTCTGGTGAGATTGTTGATGCTCCTGGTCAAATATTCGATATTTTAACATAGTTTCATGATAAACTTATCATGACATATAATACTTTGCCTTAATTTATTCACTGCACGGTTCGGTTGACCACACAGTTTTTCATTTCACTCATAATAATGTCTAAAACCGAACAATGTATGGATCTGAACAACGACAATTGTTCAAAATAAAAGTTTTGAACAAAAGTTAGGAAGGTGGACTAAGAGGGAAAATATCCGCGCCCATTACTAAAATGCAATGGTAGGACATTTGGCCATAAGTCCACTATCCGGGAACATCCAATTGAGCCCTATTTATATGATGGCCATGGTTAATTGCATCACCCTTTTGTTAAATATACTATTCTCGACTTTTTATTTTTCCGAAAATTTATAAAATTCTCGAAAAAATTTCCCATTTATTTTTTCAATTTCACTATGTTAGATTTTTTTTTTTCCAAAAAAATAAAAAATAAAATTGAAAAAAATTTCCGAACACTAAGTAGTGTATTCATCTTGATAGTGCGTTTTAACATAGAGATTAGTGCAAATAACCTGTGCCTTAGATGATACGCACCTTATCCAGTTGCTAAGTTGGAATTGGAAATTGGGTCTATTATCTGGTTTTTCGTTCAAAATTTATGCTTATGAGCTAGTAAAAGTTTGTTATTGTGAAAGTTATAGTTAAACAGTAAAATTGATGAATGTTTGAAATTTTTTTAGAATAAACTATTTAGTGTTTGACAAAAGATTTGAGCAAAATACGTATGTTAATGAGGAACATAATTAGGCAGAAGAACTCCATTCTCAAATTTTAAATGTTGTACTTCTTCCGTCCCCTATTAATATTCACACTTGTGTGGACACAAGTTTTAAGAAAAACTACTTTATTGATTTTTTGAACCAATAAATGAAGAGTATTTTGAATTAAAGTGGGTAGCGTAAGAGTGTTTTATTTCCATATTTGTGGTGTGAATATTATTGTGGGACATTCCAAATAGAAAAGTGTAAATATTAAGAGGGGATGGAGGGAGTATTAATTAAAAAATCCCAAAAATCAAAATTACTTTCCTAATGTGAAAGTAGATATTAAAATTGATTATAAGGTATTTAATAAAATTGTGAGGAATGATATAGACATATGAATGATACATAGGTTTGATATAGCTTGAAATACATCTCTCTATTAGTTTAGGTGGGTTATGAATTCTCCAAATTAGCCGATCTTTGGCCAAATACCAAATATAAATGTAAAAGTGTGAAATGATACACATACTTACATCTCAAAATATGCGTATGATGGATGTCAAAATCAAAATCAAAATCAAAATCATACTTAAATATAATTCTCGTCAATGATATCGATAGTTAGTGAAATGCATGCTAATTTATGTCAGCTGGTGACATAGTACCCTAACCAATCTCGAATATTTCCAAAGTTGGCCCAACCAAAAACTAACTACCCCAGTTGTAAAAATATTATAGGAAGGCTTCAGGTAATTTTGTATGTTCTTATAAATATATTAATTAAAACCAATAATGAAGTTTGACAAGTAATTATAACAATAAGAAAAGCTGCCTCCTATAACTGTGATTAGATCAGTACTCGATCGGCTACCGCGGGTAACCTTTTCTTTACAGAAGATTAGTAGATATATAGATAATATATATATATATATATATATATATATATATATATATATATATATATATATATATATATTGCTATTTTGGGATGGGATTAACAAATAACAACAATAATAATACAAGTTCTTTTTTTCCCCGATATATTTTCGTTGTATGTTGCTTTGAAGTTCTCTCGATTCCAAAGCAAGTTTAACGGCAAAAATAATAATTATGTGCATATATAAATTTAAAATTATGTTAAAATGCCATATCATGTGACTTAAGTTTATATTTTTAGTTCCTCTTTTACATTTCTCTAATCGACTATAGTACTATCATTATCATGCAATTAATCAAGTCATAAAAATATTTGGCATAGTGGTTAGGTAAGGCACAATCATATCCAAAAGTCGCTGCCAAATGATTTTGTCAAATATTCGACAGTTATTACTTATTATAGATAATTCATTAGAGTTAACATGCTCGCACTTTTAATTTGTATAGTATATTAATATTAATTGAAAATGCATCTACTATACGTACACAAAATATTCATTTTCGGACCCCGGTAAGGATAAATAATTTATTTTGATGACCGGTGTAATCTCTTGAAAAATTCTTTTCATTGTAAACATAAATCAGTAATAAAATTATTTTGTCACAGTTCACTCGTGGCACATTTTTGCTACAAATATTTAGTTTTTACAGCAAATATATACATGTTCCATCGTTAAATTTTAATGATGAAAATATAATTTTCATTGCAAATGTTAGCAATGAAAATATGTAAGTTATGTTACAAAATATTTATTTCATTGCAATATATGGGATCGCTTCATTGCAAAATAAATTTATATTTGATACACGCTCGATTAATTCTTTTTCTTATTTTAAATAAATAAATTATAATTTTGAGACATAATCCGTTGTAAATTTACTACGAATAACTTTCCGCTCCAAAATTAGGACACTCAAATTTATGGATGATTTTATCGGTAGTAAAATTCATTTTTAACTGCCTATTTATAGTGACTCGATGCGATGAACTTTTAACATTACGTTATTCTCATAGTTATCTTGATGGGCTTCATGAACTTTAATTAGCTAGAAAATCTGAAATTCTAATTAAATTATATTGGCTTGACACATCATATCATCGTCTATTCATTTTTTAATGTTAATTCACAGTTCGTGTGATTGCGAGCGAGGCAGCATACCGATATCTTTATTTGATATTGGAGAGGAAACTGCTATATTTTAATTTGATATATATTGCATTATCATTTTAAACGTAAATGATCATTTTGTCCTCTCTTGGAAATACCAAAAGGCACATGAGAAAGACACGCGACTTGTGGCTACACAAAAATTAAAAACCATCCTTTGGAACCCAAATTGTTAAAGTTAAGAGACTTACCCCTTTTTCTTTTTAAATCTAACGATTTTGTTTTGTAGGTTTCCTTGTATAGAAATAAGATGTTTATTACTGAATTATTCAATTATCAATCGGGAAATCCACTCTCATCTAAAATGGACGAGCAAAAGAAGAAAACTAAGCTAGTAAAGTCCCAAATTTATTCCTACCTTAATCTAAAAAATCTCCGACTAATTTGCATATCGCTTTCTCCAATATATGTTGGCCAAAAAATATACACATGATTTGATTAGTAAGGTTTGATGCACAAACTAATACTATTTTTTAATAAAAATAACTAATATTTTTAATAAAGCAAACTTTTCAACAGAAATTTAAGTATCAATAATAGAACATGGAATTAATATATATGTTTAAGCAATATAAGAAAACTCGTGGCAATATTATTCTAACCACGCTCGCCCAACAAAAATTACAATGGGAATCAAGACAATAAAGTACACTAATATACACTTGACAAAAAGATATGCAAAATCGATTGAGTTCACGTGAATTCAAATTTTATACATAACAACTATTATTGTGATAATAAATCTATACACAACCAAGATAATGTTTAAATATATAAGGGGATGATATTTGAAAAAACGAATTCACATAAATTTGAATTCCAAACATACTCATATTATACGAAATAATATTAGACATTAAGACGCATTAAAAAGCAAAATAAAACATTCAAATTAAAATATTTACTATGGGTGGGTAGATTGTGGTAACCCTCCCACCACCCCACACCCAACTTCTTTACCCATTTAATTGGCTCCCAATAAAGAACCACCTCCCTCTCTCTCTCTAAAAAGCAGCTTCCAAATTCTAAGAGACTCTCTCTCTCTCTCTCTCTGCACTCATATTCATGGCAACCCTCACTCACACACCAGACCCTTCTTCTCCAGTAAAGCCCAAAAAACATGAAACCAAACAGCCCCCTCCTTCTTCTTCTTCTTCATGGTACCAAATAAAAAACGTCCTTAGTTGCAAAGGAATTAGTGACAACTCTAAACTCCATCATCCCATTCCCACCACCATCTGCACTAAAATATGCAGCTTCAGGGACGTCGACAACACCAGAATGGTTCCCCAAAAACGTCTCCTCGCCAAGAAAACGGCGAGTTGCGGTGCACCCTACACCGGCAAAGGGATGCAGTTTAGGAAGCTCTCCGGATGCTATGAATGTCGCTCCATCGTTGATCCCGCTACCTTTCCTCTCCCGCGCTCCAACATATTTTGGTGCTCCCACTGTAGACAAGTTTTCCCCAAAATTGAGAGCTTAGAACTTCATCAAGCTGTTAAGCATGCAGGTAGTAATTTAACTCCTTTTTTTTTTTTAAGCAAAATCAACAAAATTAATATATACTAATATATATTGATTGACGTTGAACTATAATTATAAACAGTGTATTATATTAATATTTAGCAGCACAAATATATAAATATATTAGTTTTGCTGATTGTGAGTAAATGAATGAATGTGACATCATTAATAAAGCCTGTTTCATAAAATTTAGGAGTAATCTTTGGAAGAAAATCACAATGTTTTCTAGAATGCAATCTTATTCAAATTTTTAAATCTTAATATACAAAATTCAATTTAAATAAATTAAATATTGCAATTGAACCTAACGATCAGATTTAATTTCCTGCACTGAAATGATAATTAATAATTTTTTATCATCTGATCAAATTTAAAAATATTAATACAATTAATTATTTGTTGTTAGATAGGTGACACACAATTTTTGGATAAGGAGGAAATCAATACGTTGTTTCGAATTAAAAAAATAAAAGGTTAAATTTAAGTTTTGTATAGCAAGATTTAAGATAAAAAATGGAATTACATTTTGTATGATTAAAATTGTGTGTGTGAGTTTTTTTTTTTTAATCACAATACCAAATTAAAGTACAGTCTAACCTAAATTAGCAAGTGGTCTTCAATACATGTCTAACCATCTCTAGTACTAGTATACGATCTTATTTATTTAATACATATGCATGAAATATTTACTATTACTATACCAATATGTTTTCACGAGGAATCTCATACTTTAATTGATAGCGTAGACGCTCTCCTTGAATTTGATATATTCTCTATTTTTTAAATATATAAAATCAGATTAATCAATGGAAGGACATTGGACCATCAATATGTTTTGCATTTTAGTTATGGGGGAATCGAAATTAATTTGAATTTGTAAGAGGCAAAAGGGGCAATATTGTGCTAGAATTAAAGAATAGTTAAGAAATTAAAGGGTGGCCATTTTTGGTGCATATTTAATTGCCATAATCGCACAAAACCAAGCTTTGCCTCTCTTTTTAAGAGCAGCGATCACTGTGCTCTGCCACTTCGTTTTCGAATGGACCATTTTGATGGTACTAAAATTTCGCACTTGTCATTTTTACAATTTCCAAAATTAAAGACAACACAAATTACACGTGGCGCTTCTCCATTGGTGCTCGTCCGGCACAAAAATGAATATTTCAATCTCACTCTTTTTTCCAGGGACCCCTATGTTCAATATATACATATACTTATTTTGGTGATGTCATGTTAGTAGTACTTTATTTTAAATCTAACAAAAAAATAACTTTATTCGGTTTTGGGGGTTTATGTGTTTATTATATTTAATTATTACTTTAACTTTCTAAACGTTAATTGGGTTGAATGTTGATGATACACATTGTTCGATTTATATTATTCTTCATCGTCAACTTATGATCATGTTGATTTAATGTATCAAGTTTCTTAATAATCTTGTATAAAAAGATATCGTCACTATACAATATATAAATTATAAAAGTAATAATGTGGTAAAGAAATTAAATTAAGAAATACAATGTAATATAATTACTGAATGTCGAATGCCTGCAACAAATGAGTGATCGCTAAAGCTTCTCTCAGGCCATTATGAGCTGTTGAGTGGATTATAGAATATATCGTCGAATTTTGATAAACTGTCCCTCTCTAATGTTAGTATACTTTCAATGATTGTGAGGATAATGTTATATATTGTGCCCTAGATAATAAACCCCTAAAGTGTGATTAAACTTGAACTTTTCATTAGAATCTAAAGCTAGTTTATAGTATGAATATGATACCATCATAAACATTCACTGAAACTATTACAATACCATAATATTTTTACTGTAATTTTAGTTTATAAATCTAATAGTATCAATGTATGAATATAATGATATAAATAAATATGTGTAATAAATTAATTTCATATTATAAACAAATTTTACAGAAGGGCTAGTGTGTTCATGAGAATCTATTAATATGTTTCACCATAAAAAAAATTCATTTAATAATATCATAATATTTATTTTCTATAATATCATAACATTTATAAACTAAGATCAATGAAAGAATTTCGTCTCATTTAAAAATTAGAACTCGGAGTTTTTGTTTGGGCGTGAGCCTTTTGACTCTGATATCATAAAAAAAATTCACCACATCTAAAGTTTCAGTACGTAATTTAATTTCCCTTACAACCACATACAGTTTTATGTGTTTGTGTATAAATCATGTGATATTAATGAATGTAATAATACTTGCATTGATCTAGTTTCATATTCGTCATAATGCAGTATCGGAGCTTGACCCGGACGACTCAAGCCGCAACGTAGTGGAAATAATCTTCAAAACAAGCTGGCTCAAAAAGGAAAACCCAGTATGCGAGATCCAACGGATATTAAAGGTCCACAACACCCCGCGGACAATCCAACGGTTCGAGGCCTTCCGCGACGCGGTGAAGCTACGCGCCAAGAGAAACGCCAGGTGCGCCGCCGATGGAAACGAGCTGCTCAGATTCCACGCCGCCACTCTCGCCTGCTCCCTCGGCGCGGCTGGCTCGTCCAGTTTGTGCGGCTCCACGCCGGCTTGCGGCGTCTGCACGATTATCCGCCACGGCTTCCCGAGCAACAAGGTAAGTGGGATCCGCACCACCGCCAGCAGCGGCCGCGCCGATGACTGTCTCGGCGGCGGCAACGACGCCCGCCGAGCGATGCTGGTGTGTCGGGTGATTGCGGGGAGGGTGAAGCCGCGCGTGGCGGCGGAGGAAGGCGGTGCGGCTTCAGCCGATGGTTCGTATGACTCCTTAGCCGGCTGCGCTGGGAATTACTCGAGTGTGGAGGAATTGTTTGTGTTTAGTTCTAGGGCGATTTTACCTTGTTTTGTGGTGGTTTATAATAATAGTTAAGAGCTTGATTAATTATTAGGAAGGATTTAGATATTTAATGTCTTTTTGTTGTTGTATTTTTTAAATATTACTATGTCTGGTGAAAGTATTTGAATCTTCACCATTCTTTGTAAACATTCGTAGAATTAGAGAGAAGCGGATGGGTACCATTCTATGATGCACTGATATTTTAAAAATATTATAATGTAGCATCGAACTCACATCGCTCTTTAAAAGAAGTACGGTTCTTAAATCACAAATCAAATTCTTCATGGGGCGAATCTGACTGTCACATAGGGAATCCAATTAACAGATACTTTAATCCCCCACATGAATCCAACTCATTAAACATTAATTATGTTATTTCAATTGAAGTTTATATAACAATATAATTTAAATTTACAATGTGACACTCAATTTAAATTGAATTCATTATTATGACGTATGTATTGAACTAATGAAACTCGAATTGGTGTTTGATTACTTAAATATGTTAAATTATTGAATATGCTTAAGTTTTGGGTCGGAGAAAATGTTAATTTTATGCATTTGATTTACAAAATCTTAAAACACACACACACACACACACACACACACATATATATATGTATTATTATTATATAGGGTTAATTCTATATTAATTCACGACCTTTAGAACTAATTTCAATTTAATCACGACTTTCAATATTTTTATGAAAATACACCATCACTCTATTTGCTTCAATTTAATACACACTTTTAAATTATGATATGAATTTTTCAACCACGTGCTGAATACTTCTCTTGCCTTCTATTGGCAGACGAACATATCAGCATGTCGGCAAACAACTATTAGGCCTTTAACACGAGGTTAGAAGTCAAAACAAGTCAATAAGTGAAATCGACGATCAACCCCATTTCGACGAGCAGCTCCACTTAGACAAATAGTCAAGATACCGTACAAGATAGTTGGACGGAAAACTCCAATAGGCAAGCAGTCCATAAAAAGTTAGTCAAATTTTGCCCGAAAATCTGCAAGGCTGGGCGAGCAAGGTGGACAAGAGCTCCAAGAGAATTGAACAACCTAAAGGAAAAGAAAAGCTAAGACTCCTCAATGGGAAGGGCACCATGACGGACAACTTACAATATCGAGCTAAAAAGACCTTGAAGATAAGAATAAGCTTAGATAAGACCAAGAAAGTCAACAAAAACATGTGTCAAGCATGCACACATGGTAGTTGAAAAGTTTTGTCACCACCTACTGATTAGGCGTGAAATTGTCATGATTCGTAGCTAGAAACGCCCTAGTTTTGGTCGAGTTTATAGAGTATTTAGAGTCAATTGAGCATTATTTCTACACATTGATGAATTTGTCTCTTTGATGCTCATAGGTGAATAGAGGACGAAAAACGGAGTTCGTAGGACTTTGAATCAACTCAAACGGATGCCCGGATGAGAAGATATTGAAGAAATACGATTGGTATTAGTGCGGACGAGGAAAAGTATAACTTGGGAGGAGAGAGAAGTCACTCGAGTGACTAGGTCGAGCGCCCCCGCTCGAGCGCCTAAACGTACAGAACTATTCTTGCGCTCGAGCAGCTCGAGCGCCACCGCTCGAGCGAATCGCTCGAGCGCCCAAAACTTACAGAATGATTTCAGCGCTCGAGCAGCTCGAGCGCCACCGCTCGAGCGATTGTGTCATTCGAGCTACACTGCTCGAGCGGGACCGCTCGAGCGTTTTGCTCGAGCGCCCGTGGATTTTTGCCTCCGGATGCGTATTTTCGGCCCATTAACTCCCGTTTCGACCCGAGCCTATATATACCTCTTCCAAACACGTTTTGAAGGATCCCCGAACTTTAGAAATAATTTTAGATTTAGTTTTTGGAGAGGAAGGAGACGAGCAAGCTTTATTTTATGTTTGTTGAGGTTTTGCATACGAATTCTTAGTTTCTTTTCATTAGTTCGTTACTTTGAACACATTTAAATTTCGTTTTTATCAATTCAATTTCAGTTCTTCGTATTTATTTTCTTTTAAAACCCTGGTTCATGTTTCGTATTTTCTTCGTGCAATTCATTATGTTTATGTTCGTTGTTTCTTTAATTGCTTTTAGTTTTGTTAAAACCATGTCCAGCTAAAACCCTTGCGTGCTTAGGTTAGGATGAACTCGTAGAAGTAGGATGAGGGTACGTAATTAGAGTAATTTGTGACGTTAGTTTTAATTCTCTTAGTTAATGAATTCTTATAATTAATCTGAACTTTACCTTTAAATTTAGTACGAAAGTGTTAGAGAGAGGACGACCGCATCACTCAATAACAACTAGTAGTCTTAACGAGAAGGTTTAGGAAAGGTTAATTCATCTACCGGTTTAGCGAAGGAGGACGACCGCATCACCTTAGTTAAATTAGGTCTCATTAATTGAGCACAATCTGTTAACTTGTTAGTAGATTAGTGAAGTCGAGTGTTAGGGTAAAGTATTAGGGTTTAGAATCTTGAGCTTTCATCTTGCATTCTTTTACTTAGGTTAATTCTTGTTTGTCACGATTACTTTGATTATGTACCTGCTCCGTTAGTATACGTAGGGATTCCTATCCTAAGCATCACCATCTCTCATTAGAAAACAACCCGTAGTTAATTCGTTTTTTTTTTCATTCTTTAGTTAATTAGTTTATTTTAGTCTTTTAATTATTTTTTTCAAAAATCAAAAAACATACACTCATATTAACTACGACGCGTAGATCTTCAGGGATCTATTCGCATATACACCATCTCTTGGGTTCGATAATACTTGGTCCCTATACTTGCCCATACTACAGTGAACCCGTACTCTTGCGGGGTAGCTACTAGTAGAAGCTAGTGTAGTTCGCTTCAAGTCAATGGCGCCGTTGCCGGGGATGGCGTTATATGCTCTTTGAATAGGACTTGTCGATAGCTTAGTAGTTAGTAGTGGGTGATTTATTTTCTGTTTTTATTTTTATTTGTATTCAATCGGCAGTTGCGTTTTGATCCTTCTGCTAGTGTTTCAGGTTTATGAAAACACGCTCACAAGGCAATACGAGCGAAGAGAGAATACCGTTGGACCCTGAGACAATAGCCAGAAGGAACCGAGCCTTCTTGAGAAGGATGAACGCTGCCGACTTAGGAAAGGAACCAATGGACATCAATAATAAGTTGGACGATGCCGCCAACGAGTTCAATCAGGCAGTAGACCGAGTTGAAGGCACTGGAGTTAGTGGTAGCCAGAATCAAATTCCATTAGGGGATAGCCAGAGCCTAAACCCGGGTACACAAAACGTAGGGAACCCAGCTCAGAACCTTGTCCATAATCCTCATAACCAAAACCCTGCTTACCCACAAAACCCAAATAACCCTTTCAACAACCCAGTATACCAACATTACCCATACCCACCTTATCCTTACCCACCATACCCGTATCCTCCACCCCCAGTCTATAATCAACCACCTGTTTACCCACCACCACCCCAACAAGTACCAGTACCTGCTGCTAATCCTCAACACGTTCCTCAGAACGCAGATCAGATGGCTATTCGAGGGAGGTTTGCAGCGCAGCCACAGCGGTACTATGATGGAGTGACTTTACCTCCAGTTGAGGCGAACAACTTCTCGATATCCCCGGGGATTTTAAAGTTGCTTACCGAGAATCAGTTCAAGGGGATGATCGGGAAGGAGAATCCTCATACACATCTGAGGAGCTTTCTCATGATAGCCTCAACATTTAATTATAATGGCATGTTTGAAGATGCCAAGAGGCTTAGGCTGTTCCCTTTCTCATTGACGGGAATAGCCAAGGAGTGGTACGATAACACGCTTCCTCGGGGAGGTATTACCACTTGGGCCGAGCTCGAGCGTCTGTTCCTCGAGCGATTCTACCCTCCATCTAGGACAATCAAGGCTAGAATTGAGATCTCGTCCTTTCGCCAGAAGTCTGGAGAGGATTTACGCCAAGCGTGGGAGAGATACTCAAACATGCTGATTGAGTGCCCGCAGCACGGGTACAATGAGGGGGATATTATGGCATTCTTCTATAGTGGTGTCAACAAGGCTGGGCAAGACCATTTAGACGCTTGTGCGGGCGGAGCATTCCTGAATCAAGGCATAGAGAGGTGTAGAGAGATCGTTGACAACATTGTCACGAATGCCGGTGCTTGGGGTGTGGATGCAGATTTTCAGAGGGTGCATCAGGTTGAAGAGGGAGAAGGAACGAGAAGGCTATTGATGGCCATGATGGAGAAGATCAACAACCTCGAGTTGGGGAAGAGTTTGGTTGGAGAGCATGCAGTAGAGAATGAGAGAGTAGACCAACCAAGTGGACAGCAAGAGGTAGCCAATTACATGGGAGGTCCGTATTACAATCAGAATGGCTACCAAGGTGGTAATCAGTATGGAAGGCCTTCTTATGGCCAACCATTTGTACTTCCAGGGCCTCAGCTACTTCAAAATCAATGGAGGAACACACAAGGAGTTCAAGGAGGCCAGCAGCCTCCTCAAAACACATGGAGGAAGAATGATAACTTTTCTTATGCTAACCCAAAAGCTGGTATTACTGTTCCTGCAGGTGTTGATCCGGGGTCTAAACCTCCTGGTGGAGAAGGCGGTGCATCAACCGAGGAGATGTTGAGAGCTATTCTTCAGAAGGTGGAGGAAGGTAGCAAGCGGTTGTCATCCTTGGAGTACGATGTGAAGGAGCTGCATAAGAAAGGCGATCATCGTGATCAAGAGCTCCAGAAGATGAATGTTGAGTGGACTAGAACTCAACAAGAGAACAATCGAAGGTTCACTTCTTTAGAGCTCCAGATGAGCCAGATTGCAAAGTTCGTGAATAGAATGCCGGAAGGGAACCCGAAAGAGCATTGCAAGGCGATCCAGCTTAGAAGTGGAACCAACTATGAAGGTCCTCAGATGCCTGCTGATTCTGAGACGCCCCAAGTTGAGAAGGGGATTGAAAGTGAAGGAATTGAGAAGAAGGTTGAGGATGAGAGCACTCAAGCAAGCAAGGAAAGTGAGGAGATGGAGAGAGTTCCTAAGTGGAAAAAGGCAAAGGAAGCAAGGGATAAAGTGAAAGAAACAGAAAGAGATGAATGGGGGGTACCCAAATCTGTGATACCCGTCCCGTATCCACAACGCTTCATGAAAAAGAAGCTTGATGAAAAATTTGCAAAATTTCTTGATGTTTTTAAACAACTTCACATTAACATTCCTTTTTATGATGCTTTGGAACAGATGCTGCACTATGCGAAGTTTTTGAAGGACTTGATCGCGAAAAGACGACGAGTGGATGAGCCGAAGTTGGTGCAGCTGAACCACGAGGTGAGTGCATTAGTGCACAAGGCGCTTCCACCGAAGCTGAAGGATCCCGGGAGCTTCACGATCCTATGTGACATTGGGAACGGGATCAAGAAGGGAGCGTTGTGCGACCTTGGGGCGAGCATCAATCTCATGCCCTTGTCGCTTTTCAAGAAGTTGGAAGGTGGTGAACTTCAACCCACAATGATGACGCTTCAACTTGCCGATCGGTCTATTACTCGACCTCAAGGTGTGGTTGAAGACGTCCTAGTGAGAGTTGGAGATCACATTTTTCCAGCTGACTTTGTAGTGCTAGAGATGGAGGAAGATGAGCACGTGCCCCTGATTTTGGGAAGACCGTTCTTAGCTACGGCGGGGATGGTGCTAGATGTGGCAAATGGGAAGATCACATTGAAGGTTGATGATCAAGAAGTGAAGATCTCCCTATATGAAGCCATGAAGCACCCGAAGGAGGATGAGAGCTTGTATTGCATGGATGCCATTGATCCTCGTGTTGAAGACACACCTCCTATCCCTAATCCTTCTCATATTCATGATATTGTTAGTCTTTCACCTGTTGAGTTAACCCATGAACATTATGTTCTTGATTATTTTGATAGGGATAAAGTGAAGAAGTTGAAGGATGAAGAGGTGAAGAAAGTGGACGTGGTCCAGCTAGAGGGAAAAGGAGGAGTTAAGAAGAAGAAGTCCAAACTC
Source organism: Ballota nigra (assembly GCA_947034835.1). Classification (NCBI taxonomy): domain Eukaryota; kingdom Viridiplantae; phylum Streptophyta; class Magnoliopsida; order Lamiales; family Lamiaceae; genus Ballota; species Ballota nigra. The sequence continues at coordinate 101,629,999 of OX344721.1, forward strand.
AAGAAACTGTTTAGTAAGACTCCTCCAGATAGAGGCAAGAAGGAGTTGAGACCCATAACACTTGGGAATGAGAAAAAAACAAAAGGGCTCATGATGGTGGGGCATCAAGGAAAGGAGTTCAAACACCACTCTTATGAGAGTAAGGGAGGTAAATTTGAGTATGATGTCCCATAAGCTCCTTTGAGCTAGGTCCGGCATGAGGACCTTAAAAATAGCGCTGAATGGGAGGCAACCCATTTTTATTTGCTTTCAATTATTTTTAGTGTCTTTTTATATTATTAGGGAGTATTTTGAGTCGTATGTTTAACCTCGTATTTGAGTAAGTTGCTTGTAGGCTTGTCTCTAAAGGAGTAAAGGTATCATGGAGTTACTCAAATTGAAAGAACCAACTTGAGACAAGGAAGTGTGCAAAGCTAGTGAGAGAAACGGAATTATTTGGTTGAGGTAACCCACAACCCCAAACTTAGACCTCTAGCAAGGTCGAAGTTTGGGGGGGTGGAGTTTTTTTTTATGTTTCTTGTTACATTGCACATGCATGCACGCCCTTATCTTTGAGTTGAGTTTGATTGATTATTGATTGTTGAGATACTCCTTGGGGTGATTTTGAGTTGACTCGCTGTTGCATATTTTATGCCTATCAATCATCTTATGCTTGTTGATTGCTATCTTTGAGTATGATTTGATGAGTAGAGTGAGTTGTAAAAGTGAGTTAGAAATTCTTTTGTGTGAGTGTTTGAGTTTGAGCTGATTAGAGAAAGAACCCGTATGCTTATGAGTTTTCTTTTGAGTACTTGTGTGATGAGAGTGAGAATTCACTAGGACTAGCATGGATGTGAAAGCCGTGAGCTTTTGAGCCTTATGAGATTTTTAATGCATGATTTAATCTCTTCGTTTGTGAGTGGATCGTCACCTTAGAGGATGCTAGAACTTGCATGTGCTCTTGCTTCTAGATTATGTCTAGTTTGATATGCCGAAAAGGATCTTAGGCCATCTTTGATTTGATTAAGTCACTTAGCCAAAATTTTCCTGACCAATGACATTGATCCCTTGTTAGCCCCTTTGAGCCTAAAGCCTATTTTATTTGCTAACACATATGAACACTATTCCAATTCCTAAGCCTTTTTGTCCCAATTTGAGTGGAGAATAGGAAAGTGTGAATGTGAAGGGAGTGAATTGAGTTGAAAAAGGAAAATGTTGTTTGTTGAGTGAATATGAGAAGAAGGTGTGGTGAAGTTTTGAGATGTGGGAAAAAGAGAAAGAAAATTGAGAATGAGCAAAAGAAAAATTGAGCTCATGTGTTTGTGCGAAAAAGAAAAAAAAAAGTGAAGTGATTGAAAAAAAAAAGTGAAAAGAGTGAGAAAGAAAAAATGAAGTGTTGAGAGAAGTGGAATTGAAAGAGTGTTGATTGAATATGTTTGAAGTAGTCTGTTCCTAATCTCGAAGTTCCGAAGTCTGAATTTCTATTCTCCATTCACTTTAGTCACTTTACCATATTGTTATCCCACCTGTCCAAAGAGCCTACATTACAACCTTGAGAAAGTCCTTTTTGATTCGGCATTGATTTCTAGAGTATGGTCGAAGTTAAGAGCATTTACAAGCCTATGGCTGCCAATTTGTGTGACTGATTGATTGAGTGAGTCCCTTTATCATTGTTATACACTTGTGAGGGAGTGAAACACATCGTTGAGTGCACACCCATGCTTGATCTTGGTGTTTCTTATTATTGTGGCATGAGTACGATAAAAGAAAGTGAGTGAGTATACGGGTGATTGACTTTTGAAGCTTGAGTTCATTAGCTTGCATGATTGAATTTTTTTTTGACTCATTCCTAACAATTTCACTTGACTTATTATTTCGTTGCTTGAGGACAAGCAACATGGTAAGTTTGGGGGGGTTGATTAGGCGTGAAATTGTCATGATTCGTAGCTAGAAACGCCCTAGTTTTGGTCGAGTTTATAGAGTATTTAGAGTCAATTGAGCATTATTTCTACACATTGATGAATTTGTCTCTTTGATGCTCATAGGTGAATAGAGGACGAAAAACGGAGTTCGTAGGACTTTGAATCAACTCAAACGGATGCCCGGATGAGAAGATATTGAAGAAATACGATTGGTATTAGTGCGGACGAGGAAAAGTATAACTTGGGAGGAGAGAGAAGTCACTCGAGTGACTAGGTCGAGCGCCCCCGCTCGAGCGCCTAAACGTACAGAACTATTCTTGCGCTCGAGCAGCTCGAGCGCCACCGCTCGAGCGAATCGCTCGAGCGCCCAAAACTTACAGAATGATTTCAGCGCTCGAGCAGCTCGAGCGCCACCGCTCGAGCGATTGTGTCATTCGAGCTACACTGCTCGAGCGGGACCGCTCGAGCGTTTTGCTCGAGCGCCCGTGGATTTTTGCCTCCGGATGCGTATTTTCGGCCCATTAACTCCCGTTTCGACCCGAGCCTATATATACCTCTTCCAAACACGTTTTGAAGGATCCCCGAACTTTAGAAATAATTTTAGATTTAGTTTTTGGAGAGGAAGGAGACGAGCAAGCTTTATTTTACGTTTGTTGAGGTTTTGCATACGAATTCTTAGTTTCTTTTCATTAGTTCGTTACTTTGAACACATTTAAATTTCGTTTTTATCAATTCAATTTCAGTTCTTCGTATTTATTTTCTTTTAAAACCCTGGTTCATGTTTCGTATTTTCTTCGTGCAATTCATTATGTTTATGTTCGTTGTTTCTTTAATTGCTTTTAGTTTTGTTAAAACCATGTCCAGCTAAAACCCTTGCGTGCTTAGGTTAGGATGAACTCGTAGAAGTAGGATGAGGGTACGTAATTAGAGTAATTTGTGACGTTAGTTTTAATTCTCTTAGTTAATGAATTCTTATAATTAATCTGAACTTTACCTTTAAATTTAGTACGAAAGTGTTAGAGAGAGGACGACCGCATCACTCAATAACAACTAGTAGTCTTAACGAGAAGGTTTAGGAAAGGTTAATTCATCTACCGGTTTAGCGAAGGAGGACGACCGCATCACCTTAGTTAAATTAGGTCTCATTAATTGAGCACAATCTGTTAACTTGTTAGTAGATTAGTGAAGTCGAGTGTTAGGGTAAAGTATTAGGGTTTAGAATCTTGAGCTTTCACCTTGCATTCTTTTACTTAGGTTAATTCTTGTTTGTCACGATTACTTTGATTATGTACCTGCTCCGTTAGTATACGTAGGGATTCCTATCCTAAGCATCACCATCTCTCATTAGAAAACAACCCGTAGTTAATTCGTTTTTTTTTCATTCTTTAGTTAATTAGTTTATTTTAGTCTTTTAATTATTTTTTTCAAAAATCCAAAAACATACACTCATATTAACTACGACGCGTAGATCTTCAGGGATCTATTCGCATATACACCATCTCTTGGGTTCGATAATACTTGGTCCCTATACTTGCCCATACTACAGTGAACCCGTACTCTTGCGGGGTAGCTACTAGTAGAAGCTAGTGAGCGCCACCGCTCGAGCGAATAGCTCGAGCGCCCAAAACTTACAGAATGATTTCAGCGCTCGAGCAGCTCGAGCGCCACCGCTCGAGCGATTGTGTCATTCGAGCTACACTGCTCGAGCGGGACCGCTCGAGCGTTTTGCTCGAGCGCCCGTGGATTTTTGCCTCTGGATGCGTATTTTCGGCCCATTAACTCCCGTTTCGACCCGTGCCTATATATACCTCTTCCAAACACGTTTTGAAGGATCCCCGAACTTTAGAAATACTTTTAGACTTAGTTTTTGGAGAGAAAGGAGACGAGCAAGCTTTACTTTTACGTTGTTAAGGTTTTGCATACGAATTCTTAGTTTCTTTTCAATTCTTAGTTTCTTTTCATTAGTTCGTTACTTTGAACACATTTAAATTTCGTTTTTATCAATTCAATTTCAGTTCTTCGTATTTATTTTCTTTTAAAACCCTGGTTCATGTTTCGTATTTTCTTCGTGCAATTCATTATGTTTATGTTCGTTGTTTCTTTAATTGCTTTTAGTTTTGTTAAAACCATGTCCAGCTAAAACCCTTGCGTGCTTAGGTTAGGATGAACTCGTAGAAGTAGGATGAGGGTACGTAATTAGAGTAATTTGTGATGTTAGTTTTAATTCTCTTAGTTAATGAATTCTTATAATTAATCTGAACTTTACCTTTAAATTTAGTACGAAAGTGTTAGAGAGAGGACGACCGCATCACTCAATAACAACTAGTAGTCTTAACGAGAAGGTTTAGGAAAGGTTAATTCATCTACCGGTTTAGCGAAGGAGGACGACCGCATCGCCTTAGTTAAATTAGGGTCTCATTAATTGAGCACAATCTGTTAACTTATTAGTAAATTAGTGAAGTCGAGTGTTAGGGTAAAGTATTAGGGTTTAGAATCTAGAGCTTTCACCTTGCATTCTTTTACTTAGGTTAATTCTTGTTTGTCACGATTACTTTGATTATGTACCTGCTCCGTTAGTATACGTAGGGATTCCTATCCTAAGCATCACCATCTCTCATTAGAAAACAACCCGTAGTTAATTCGTTTTTTTTTTCATTCTTTAGTTAATTAGTTTATTTTAGTCTTTTAATTATTTTTTTCAAAAATCCAAAAACATACACTCATATTAACTACGACGCGTAGATCTTCAGGGATCTATTCGCATATACACCATCTCTTGGGTTCGATAATACTTGGTCCCTATACTTGCCCATACTACAGTGAACCCGTACTCTTGCGGGGTAGCTACTAGTAGAAGCTAGTGTAGTCGCTTCAAGTCACCTACTCAGTGGTATGTATAAAAACTTTGATTTAATTAAATAAAATTAAGTCCAAATTCACTAAAACAAAATAAATGCTCATACACACACATATACACCTCGACACACACACACACACACACACATATACAAAAACAATACATAATCCATACATGTATCAACCTCGCTCCATTTTTTTTTACTATTTACGGTGGTAATCAATCACACGTAATTGTTTACCTATGACTGAGTCGTGGTACAATACTAATTACACAAATTTACATATGTCCCCAATTTGAAGCTCTATATGGCTACAAGCCTTTACTATTAACTATTGGACCATATATGCAAAGTTCAGTACAACGGGTGGAGGATACTATTGCGGAGAAGCAGCATATCACACATCAATTTAAAGGATTGCTACAAAAAGCTCAAGAACGTATGATAATGAGTGCTAATAAAAGTTGCAGAGAGTTTAAAGCAGGTGATTGGGTTTACCTCAAACTCAAACCTTACAGGTAATTGTCGATCCATAAAAGCCATGTATGAAAACTTAGTCCTAAATATGCAAAGACCATTTCGGTGAACAAAAGAGTGGGTAAAGTTGCCTATACTCCAGCTTTGCCACCAACAACTAAGATACATAACACATTCCATGTATCCCTACTAAAAAAACGAATCAGACAAACAGAGGAGGCGTATTCACAATTACCTGAATTCAACACTGAAGGTCGAGTAAATCTTGTTCCAATAAAAATACTGGCTCGTCGAATGGTAAAAAGAGGCAATACCGCCGCCACTAAAGGTCTTGTTTGTTGATTTTACCTGTCGGATTCCGAGGCTACTTGGGAGGATTACATCGTGATGAATAGGAAGTATCCATTCCTTTTTGCTTGAGGACAAGCTATTTCAAAAAAGGAAGGGGGTAAATGTTACGACGTCGTTTATGAGGCTGCGATTAAATATCTGAATAAGTAAATGTACTTACCAGTATTGGGAGAGTACTAGCTATTCCTGTAGAGTCGTTTCTTTGTAATAGAAGTCACGAGTGCGACTTCACCTTTCAAACCGGGCCGGGTTATATAAACCTGAAATTCGCTCGGTTGCTCAAAATGTGTGAAATGAAATAAATGAATTTCTCTCTCTCTTCTTCTCCGATCGCAATTCCACCGGAATTCTTTAAATTCTCCGATTGAGCTCGGCTTCTTAGTTATACGAGTCTTCCAAACTAGAGACAAAGGAGTTTCCACAGCTTTGGAAAGACATGTGAAAGAAGAGTGTGACTTCAGTTCAATTAAAAGGTAACGTATTTTGAGTTTTTGGAACCTAATTTTTTCTGGTGCTCGATCGAATAAATTATGTACATTTAGGCTATGTTTGCTTTACGGGATGAGATTGATAACTATGGATAGGATCGTGTAGGATTATATTGTTAGTACTGAAATCCTTAAATGTTATGTTCTTTTTGGGTTTTAAGTGGTTTTAAAAAACCAGTTTTTGAAAACCTATTGTTTTTGTAATCCATATGGTTTTTAAAATCTATATTTTTTTTGGGTTTTGAGTATGAGTAGATTTTAACTTTATTATGTAAAAGTAAATTGGTGTTGTATAAGATTATTTATAGGGTTTAAAAAACCTAATTTTAAAACCTAAACTAAAATGAGTTTTAGATTTCAAAATTCAAATCTAAGTTTTTAATAAAAAAAAAAAAAACATAACATAAAAGTAGTTGATATGTTTGGTTTGATGGATCAATTGTTTTGTATAATTTTGATAAGTCGGATTAAATAATCTCACCCACTCATCCCGGATTATTTGCCCCGTGCTGTAAACATACAAACCAAACACTGAATTAAGCAGCATTAAATAATCAATCAAGGTTTATCCATCAAAGCAAACGATCTGAGATCCGATCACACTCGTATCTGATAATTTGAATAAGTATCCGGCCGGATTGGGTCGAGTACCTGATACCCGATTTTTTTCTACCCAGCCCGCCCCTTAATATGAAACCCCTTCTCCTTGGGCGATTGATGGATGAAATTTAGCAATACATCGTTGAACCATATCATATCCTCCAGTCCAGTCAATCGAAAGCATCCAATCAATTCTTCTTCAATGGACTCTAGTCACTCTGCTCTTCTGCGAGCTACTATCCACTGCAATCTTCTCCCTTCTTCTTCAATCTCCAATTCCTCTGAGCTCGTAAGTTCTTGTGCCATTTTTTTTATGATTTGAATCTCTGTTGTGCCATATTTTTATGATTTGGATCTCTGTTGTGCCATATTTTTATGATTTGGATCTCTGTTGTATATGCTTTTCTTTTTTAATTGCTGATCGAATCATTTCTGTTCTTCTACTTCTTGTTGATAACTAATTCGTGTACAAGATAGTATCGATTGAAGAAAGTTTGATTTTTGTTTTTGTGATTTCGTACAAACCACTCATTTCATATCTGTCTTCCTCATTCTCGCATCCTTTCTTTCACCCCTATACCTATCTAAACTACTTCCTCTCTAACATAAGGGTTAGGGTTTGTATGCATTCTATTTAACTCATCGATTTTATCTGAAAGATTGTCTTGTTTCTTACTTGTATATCCATAAATTGCAGTAGGTTATTAAGTTTTTCTATTCCCTCTTGATTTGATATTTCATTGCCTGGTTATTTTAGTAGCTTTAAGGCGCCTAAAACAGCGGTAGCCACGCCACGGCGGAGATTGGGGATCTTGTTCTTGCAAAAGTCAACGGATTTCCAGCTTGGTTTTACAACGGTATGTCTTTAATTTTCTATTAATGGGGGTTTAGGGTGAGGTGTGGCGGCTTTGTTTTCCTTTCCTCAGTTGCTTGCATGGTATAAACTTTCTTAGTTAACTATAGCGCTTTTGAGATATCTGGATTGTTGTTTTCGTGTAGTTCGATATGGACGGAATTTGCATTTATATTGAGAGATTTGGTGCTAAAATTGGAGTCACCGGATTTGTTTGAGCGGTCTTAAAGTTAATGGAAATACGTACTATTCATACACTGTGAATTGTAACTTCATACAACATCTTATGCATTCGTGTAAAGAAAATACGAAAAGAGAAAGAAGTAGAATTGCATTTTAGTCTTTTTTTCATCTATTACGTGTTGAGTTTTAATTTATCTTGTTGTTTGCATTCAGATTCTGTCCAGTTATAATGGCATTTCCTGATGATTTCTGCTGTTAGAAGTCGACTTGGCATTAAAGGAATCCACAGTTCCTCTGCTACTTTCGCTTTAACCACTTATTATTCGAGCGGTTTCACTATGGATTCAGTTGGTTCATCTCCCATTTCTCTTGAGGAAATGCCTGTTTTACCCCCTATTAAAACTCCAGGGAATGACAAGAATACTTCATCCTCCAACGTCCAGGTGACCCCAGAAATCGAGAAGAAATACGTGCATCGTGTTTATGATGCAATTGCTCCCCATTTTAGCTCTACTCGTTTTGCCAAATGGCCTAAAGTCCAAACATTCTTAAACTCATTGCCCTCAGGATCACTTATTTTAGACGCAGGATGTGGGAATGGGAAATACTTGGGGTTGAATCCAAATTGCTACTTCATTGGGTGTGATATTAGTGCTCCACTTATCAATATTTGTTTAGATAAAGGGCATGAAGTTTTGGTTGCTGATGCTGTTAATCTTCCTTACCGAACTGGTTATAGCGATGCTGCAATATCTATTGCAGTCTTGCATCATTTAAGCTCAGAAAGTAGGAGGAAGAAAGCAGTAGAAGAATTAATCCGTGTTGTAAAAACGGGAGGCCTTGTTTTGATTACCGTTTGGGCTAGGGAACAAGAAGATGGGTCATTGATTAACAAATGGACTCCTCTTACTCAGAAGTACTTATCAGAGTGGATAGGGCCGGGCAGCCCCCGCACTCCTCGGTCAGCTTCATCTTTAATTTCTCTTAAAAGCATCCCTGAGACTGAGGAAACTGTTTCTGAAGACTCCTCCAAAAGATCCCATGATAGTGATGAACATTCTTCATTAGATAAAGGGAATAGCCTATATCAGCAAGAATATTTTGTACCTTGGCATTTACCTTATCATCGAGCTGAAGTAAGTGGAGTTTCTGCCAGTGCTGTAGCTAATGGTTTTGCTAGGAAAGATGATAAGAAGGGTGCAGTGGTGTATGACAGATATTATCATGTTTTTGGTGAAGGTGAACTTGAAAGGTAAGTCAATGTTTAAAAAATGAATTAATTTCCAGCTGGCATCTACTTTTTGAACAGGCAAATGTGTTCTTTTATTGTGTTACTGTATTTTCACTGTCTGTATTCATGCTCAGAATATAATCTGTATTAGTCTTTTGTGGCTGCTAGTGCAGAAGTTCTTTGGTGTTTCTTTTTGTTTAAAACAGAATTAACATAAATCTGTATTTAAAAGGCCCTTTTTCCACTCTTTTTTATTTATGAGGTACGAAGTAGAAAAGGCTATTTACAAAAGTTATTATCTTCACATCACCATTCATTGCAATTTCCCAAGTTCTAATTGTTTGACAGTGGTTTTGAGAAAATTATGATGTACATGACTGTGAGTCTTCAAATTCATGCTATTTTTTTTTGTTTGGGGTGGGTTGGTTTAATTAGACAACTAAGACAGTTGCTCATTGATGCCAGAGTTATAAATATCTCCTTGCTTACACTATATATAGATGAAAATTGTCCTTTTTCTAACTCTATGTTTTTCCGAACTAAATGTCATATTTTGCATTATGACATACAGATTGGTGGGCGATGTGGATGGTGCTGTTATTGTTGATAAATTTTATGACAAATCAAATTGGTGCATTATCCTCGAGAAAACTTCATCATGAGCTGCGACTATAACCAGTGGGACTTCACAAAGAATTGCTTCAAGATCATGCATTCGAGTGCTGAAATTTCGGAGAGTAGCTAATCTCACAACCTGGGAAAACTTGTGCAAAAGATATTGGTTCTGGTGAGGCGAAGACAGACGCACAGCAACGAGGTTTGCTCAACAATGTTCTCTTTTGTTTCTTCGATAATGTGTACTTTGTTTTAGTGGTCACTGCATGTACAATAGCTTTCTTACATTGTGACAAAATCAACGTTTAAGTAAGTTTCTTGATCTTACAAGTGAGAACATATTCTTGAAACTTATTCATGGGAATTGCACCTTGTCTCGTTATTGTTACTCCGGTTTAAATTTTTTAGGTGGGATGATGTATTTGGTTGGTTGTTTGTGTTGGAGGAACCCTGCAATTTGGATTTCTTATTGCAAAACGAAATACAATTTATAGTATGGTGTTTTATTTTAGGCCTTATTGCATTTAACACTTTACAATTATTGTAGAGGAAATTTTTATGTTCTTTTTGCAATTTGAATGATCAGTTCATTTCACTTTGTTGTCATTTAGTTCTTGAGGAAAGTTCAAGTAAAACGGCTGCATTTACCTTATCATGGAGCTGAAGTGAAGGTTTTGTAACTATAATTTTCTAAGACGTTATAAAAATGAAGGTTTATAGGTAAAAGAATGTTGCTCAGATCACTATTAAAAAAAAAAAAAAAACAATTTCACGACAGAGCATCAGAGTGCCTTAAGAGCAAATTATCAAAAATAAATTGTTTGTGGCTGGGTTCAAGCTTCATACACCTAAAAGCACCTTTACATCCATATTTACAATTTCTTCATAATTATTTTTCTTTTTAAAATGAAAAATTGAATAATTCTTAGTTGTCCAGAACTTTGGGTATTTCATCCAACACCTCAAATTTTAGATGGACTTCTGGTTTGGATGCAAATATCAGATTTTGGATTTGACTTTGGATGCACCATTGATGGTGTACATTCATTTATTCAATATATTGTTAAATTTTTGAACAATTGTGGCTGCCGCGAATCATAACAGCAATCTTGTGTTGTTCAATGCGACCACTTGGGCTACGTTCAATTTTGCTTATAAGTTATGTCTGTTCAAATTTTTTGGAGGGCATATCTCGCTACACAGTTCTAAAATTTGATTGAACTCCCTTTTAATCAGTTTATTTTTAGTTTTTATGTGAAATACTCCGACATTGAATGACAACTGTAAATGTGATCCACAACCAAGATGTAGATCATTTTATGCTGCACGATAAACATTCTAAAACTTCGCAGCATGCTCTTTAAGTAATATATTCTTTCTATTATTTAAATGCACTACACACTGAGTGTGTGGCTGTGTGCTAAAAAAAATTGTGCACAATTTTGTTAACATATTGTGCACAGTTTTGTTAGCGTGAGTCATTATAAAGATCCAAGGGGAAGAATGTTGAAATATTTATTATTATTCCAAATATATATTTTTGGTCCATGTAATTTATTGATTTAATATTTGATGAAAACTCATATAAAATATTCTACGAATTTAGAATCAGTAGAATATAACGCGGATAAGAAATCTTGCGGATCTTGGTCGGGTCGGGTCAGGGGGTTTCAAAAAAATCGACCAAAGGTTGTGTTACTATATGGACAAATATGTGTTACTATAAGAATAAACATTTATTTCATACAAATATTTTTCCTTATTGTAAGATATTTTAAATATCTTACATGTATTTCTTACTATAATAACAAAAATGTGTTACTAATATGGAGAATGATGTATTTGTACAATAGTCTAATATTCTTCTCCTAAGTTGTGTTACTATATGACCAAACATGTATTATAGAATGAGAAATATGTGTTATTGTATGGACAAATACTTATTTATCCTCACAAAAATAATTTTTTGTCTTAACATATCTAAGATATTAAAAAATATGTTACTATATAAACACAAATGTATTACTATATGTAGGAAGATGTATTACTATATGAACAAAAATAGTACTAATGTGAAACAAAAAATCTAGATCTAAAGAGATGAAGAATAAATTAAAAAAATACATATTTGTCCTTATAGTTACTATAAGAACAAATATGTATTGTTGTAAGGACCAAGCAGGAAAATATCCGGATATATTCTCGATATATCAATTTTTGGTCACCGACATCGATATTGGGGTAACGATATCTTCATAATATCTGTAAAAAAATTTGTAATATTGATAAATATCGGTATGCAATATTAATTCTAATTGTATTTTTGTACAACTTAAGTCTAATATTGGTAAAATATCGGGAACTATCGAAAAAATCTCGAGAAATATCGTTAATTTCAATAAATTACGATTAATATCACAAATATAAAACTTGCTCTATTTCTATTGTTAAATTTATGTATTAAAAGTTTGTTATTAAATTTTCATTGTTTTTCAAATTTACCGATATATCCATCTATATTTTCACAAATTCTATCGATAACGATATTTTCAACCTTGGTAAGGACGAATACCCATAATTGCACTTACACTAACTCATGCTTATCTTTTATAATAACACACTTGTGAGGGTCAGTTTCTGTCTTGGTCTGATTTTTTTTTGAAAACCCACTTGACCCTATGTAATCCGTTTAGGATCCGTGAGTTTTAAACTAAATTAACTATGACTATCATAATTACCATATGAGTAACTTTGCACTTGGTATATGGTGCACTCACTTAACAGTTGACCTTGTTTACATTGAAAAATTTGTTCCAAATACACTGAAAAGTGTGGTTGGATTACACTGAAAAGTTTGCACTGAAAATCAGTTTTTAGTGTAAACTTTCAGTGTAATCTAACCACACTTTTCAGTATAATTGAAACAAACTTTTCAGTATAAATATGAGCAACTGTTGAGTGAGTGCACCGTGCACTTGGTGCATATGATAGTTTCTCTTACCATACTGTATTCTTCTAAAATATTTTACAAAAGTGATTCTCATAATATTTATAATAATTTATCATATTTTAATATTAACGAATCTCGTGATGATTAGCGGGATATGAAATTTTTTAAAACATGTGATAGCTACAAAACTTCCAAGTTCCAAGTAGTAATCGTTTTATAACTTCATTCTCTCTCTGTCAAAAAGAACTCTCCTTATCACCAGAATAAGAAAGATAAGAGAGAGAAACAACAATGCAGAGAAGAAAACAATGGATACTGTGCTTTGTAATTTTCCTTTTTCATTAGCAATCCATAAGACATAATTTTTTTCTCACCCAAATGTATAACATACACTTGAATTTTAAATTTAATTTTAATTTTTTTTAGAACACACACAAACATACCAAACTTTGTACTTTTTTGCAGCTGACTTTTGTATTGGGTATTTTTTTCAAAATTTAAGTACATATCATGCACTCAAGTACACACTAAAACTATATATATATATATATATATATATATATATATATATATATATATATTTTGGTAGATTATGGATATGGTAATTCCATCATCTTTTACAAGATTATATATATAAAATAAATTACACCTCTGGCCCTACAGGTTAAAGACGGCGCAGACAATTTTGATGGTAGTTTTCTTCATATACAGTGACCTTCAAGCAAATGGAAAACAAATACTCTCTTCCAATTTAGATTACTTATTTCTAAATTACATAATTTTAAAAAAAATTATTTATTAATACTTTTAAATATAAAGTAGCTTTTTAAAAATTATTTATTAATATTTTTTAGTATAAAATAGTTTTTTGAAGGTTGAATTTGAAAAAGTTGTGTTGCTTTTTGCCATTTAAGAAAATGGGTAAAAAAAAAAAACCTTCATTTTTTGGGCTTTTGGGTAAACAAAATTGGGACGGAGGGAGTAGTTTTTATTGATATTAGTTGTCTATTAGCGTTTTTGCACTACTCATGTTCCACATGTGAGAGAGAATTTAATTTATTCAAGTTTGTTGTATCGAAAGGGGAAAATATCACAAATGGTCTTTTATCTTCTTCATTTTTTTAATTATGATTCTTTTGTTATTAGAAAATGTCATTTATTACTAAAAAAAAAATATTCCAAGAATTTACATACATGTACTCCAGTGATTAGAGGTGAGCACTATATGGTTAAAACCGAAATAACCGACCAAACCGAACCGAACCAATCAATTCGGTTCGGTTATTCGGTTTTCGGTTCGGATACGATTTTTGAAATTTCAATATTCAGTTTTCGGTTCGGTTCGGTTAATTTACGGTTAAAAACCGAAAAATAACCGAAACTGAAACATTTATATCATATATATATATATATATATATATATATATAATACATTAATTAATAAAATATAATACTACTATTATTTTTCCAGATTTTGTACACCATTTCACCATTTTCTACACTCCTTTCCCTTTTTTTTTTCCTTCTATTGAATAGTATAGAATTGGAGATTTGATCTCATTTATTTGATAGGTCTGGAAATTTATAATTTGTAATGGATTTTTGAACTTGTTGGTTTTAGGTTTCATCATATTGCTGTGGTTTTGGGTTTCATCCAAAAGAAGAAGGGGGTGCAAATAATGTAGAACTAAAAATATATATTTTTTAAAATTAAAATGTAAATGGTCGGTTAATTCGGAAATAACCGAAACCAAACCGAAAAATTCGGTTCGGTCAACATTCGGTTTAAGCTTATTTCGGTCGGTTTCGGTTAATAATATGCTAAATTCGGTTATTTCGATTATGGCATTTCGGTTCGGTTTGGTGACCGAACCGACCGATGCTCACCCCTACCAGTGATAGTGCTCCCGTGATGTTCCAACTCAATAAAATAAGATTCATGTCACACTCTATTTGGATTAAATAAGGTCAATGGAGAGAAATCTGTTTCCAACTCATCTAATTCAAATGAAGTGTGACGTGGACCATATATATTGACTTAGAGAGCCATGCGAGCACTGCCGCCGGAACATGTGTAAATTCCGGGCATTTTCTTAAAAAAGTTCATCGAAAAAGACCTTTTCTAATAATAAAGTGACCATAATAGGAAAATAAAAAAAAGACCAAATTAAAACCAAGACAAAGTTATAGGATCATTTGTGATATTTTATTATAGAACGGATTGAAAGTTATTCTCTAAAAGTAGAAAAACTTAATTTTATCTATAAATAATGTATTTATAGGACTACTAGTTGTAGACCCGCGAGTGTTGCAGGCTTGAAAATTTTTTGTTAGATTTATCTGTTGAACTACACGATAGAAATGTGTTCATGAAAATGTAGTTATTTTAATTTTAATTATTCTGTCAAGTCAAATGCACAAATACCTCCGCAAAAAGTTTGTTTATTCATCCAAAATAAAAAGTTAAAAATCAGATTGATTCATCAAAGATTTCTAAAAATCTCTCTACAAACAACATTAGTAGTATACTTCGATGGCTTCCCCTCGAAGTCAAGGCACAGGATTTTCAAACCATCCTTGCTTTTAACCCTCGAAACCGCAACATAAAGATGTCTGTATGTGAAAACTGACTTTGGCTAAGACCGACGATCGACAATGATTGACCCTGAGTTTTATTAATAGTCATTGCAAAACACAACAATATAGGAAACTGCCTCTTAGTAAATTTCATGGGCATAGTTGCGTCCGAGTTGCTCAAATTCATTCTTGGGACGAAAACTTTTTTCCCAATATTTCTCCTAGAAATAATTTCAGCTTCAATCACATGGTTTTCTAGCCTAGTAACAATCCTCCTCGTCCCATTGCACAACCCAGATTTTTGGTCGATATTTCTCAAAAGAACAATGGGAACTCCTTCCTTCAATACCAGTCGATGGTTAGGCATCCCACAACACTTAACAGAGTTCAAAAAATCCACGGAAACCAACACTTCTTTTCCTCCAGAATGAAACTCCGACTTACAGACACTATCATAACTTAAATTGACCCTTGTTTCCCCAGGAATAATCGATAGTATCTTCTCATTGTTGCAATCAACGTCCCGATGCGTGGGCGCAAGTATGGCTCTGTCTTCAAAATATTTATGCGTACGTAGATTGTTCTCGACGGACGGATAAATACTACGAATACTGGACATAATTGGATCAACCTCATCAGTGATAAGGTTTTTAAGTGGAATCTCAATATCCGCAAACCACCCGTAACGCGACCAATTTTACCATCTCCAACCTTCAGTATCCAATTTGAAAATTCAGCAATCTCACTATTACAAGAATTAGAAGATGAACTTCCAGCCTCCAACCTCATATTTCTTGTCAACGCGAGTACCTAGATACAGTGCCAATGATTAAAAAACTACAATTAACAAATTAATGGCGAAATATTTTAAAAAAACAATGAATATCAAAAGCACAATCTAGAGAAATAAAAAATACCTTACAATAATCCCAGAGGTACGATGAATTTATTGTAGAGTGAATAACATCCTCCCCACTGCCGTTTGGTATAACTGTAAGTATTTGACGAAAGTCTCCACCAAGAACAACTGTTTTTCCGTCAAACGGTAATTCACTCACGGATCCATCCGGATTCCTAATAATATCCCGCAAAGTACGATCAAGTGCTTCGAAACTAAATCTGTTTACCATAGGAGCCTCATCCCATATTATTAGTTTGGCTACCTTCAGAAGTTCCGACAACTCCGACCCGGGAAGTACGTGGCACGTGGACGACTCATCGATATTTATGGGAATTGCAAATCTAGAATGAGCAGTACGTCCACCAGGAAGAAGAAGCGCAACAATTCCACTCGATGCAATGTTCAGAACTACATGACCATCGGACCGTATAGCAACATATAACGTCTTCCAAATATAAGTCTTTCCAGTCCCACCATACCCATACAGGAAAAAAAATACCACCCTTTCCACTTACAACAACACTGAGTATCTCGTTAAAAATAGACTTTTGTTTGGAAGTGAGCATAGAACTCAAGTTTGTGTATTCATCCACCAATAGTGCACGGTCATAGTGAAAGTCCTCATGTATCATCATATTTGTTGCAGCGGACACGGAGCGTACGTCGGGCATAGGCATATAGGGAAATCTAGATAAACTGCTCCCATTAAGTTCCAACAACTTCTCGATCTCAATCAACGTATAATTCTTCAAATCTTCATTACTCAGTATTAACTCTGCAAAGAAACACAAAAAAAAAAAAAACAACATAAGACATTTCATATATAAAATTGAGCTAAATGTACAAATCATAAACAAATTTACCTGGAAAATTCAATATTTTTCTCTGCCTCGACTCTATATCATCCGAGAGACAATCCAAGGTCCTCTCAAATACTTTTTCTGGAGAGTCCATAGACGACAGTAGAAGAATTGAGAACAAATTTCTCACATAATGAGCAGTCCCCCAAAAGCTAGACTCAATTATTCCATCGTCATACTCCCTGTCGTCGTCCAGCAATCCCAAGGAATAACACGCATCCTTAAAAGTTGGATAAGTAACATCGTCAAATGTGTGTATCTTCTCGTATGACTCAGAGCCCTTACTATGAGGCGTGAGAATGCCCAGATAAAATTGCTCACCAGAACCGGGCGGAAAATTATACAGTCTTCCCAAGGCCGACCTCTTGTCCCTACGCCTTTCCCAGGAGTACTTTTCCCTATTCCATACATACTTGGACGGGAACGCCACATACGTGAGACTTTTTGCATGTGGATCGTTCCGGTTACACTCCATCCATGCTAAATTTTTTATTTTATGAGCGGTAGCCCTCCGTATGGCATCATCAATGTACTCATCATCATCGAAAGAAACAATGTTCTCGTTGGGAAAGTGAAAGTTCAGACGCATAACTGATGGAAATCTATACTGTATATCGAACTGAAGAGTCCTCCACACCGCCTCTCACAGAGAAATGTACCTACAGTTGATGTAGCTCTCGATCTCATCTTTATCCTTTGAATTGACGTTGGACGGAGCTCAACATCTACTGTAACAGTGACTCTATTTGAACCTTTATTAATATATTTGAAAAAATAGGAATAATTACAATAATAGCTAGGGTCCAAGTAAGTCCTAATATTTAAAAAAAAATCCGAGGTACAATATTCAAGAATCGCTAAATAATAAGGACAACAACAAAAGAATAAAAAAATTAACCTACATACGAGTATTCAGAAGATAATTTCAATAATTACCATCCTAAAGCTCACATGTATTTTAATTGAAATATTTGACAGAGCCCAATAAGTCCAATTAGATAAAATAACATTTCGAGCAACAATGCAAATTATAATAAATTAATGAGGACAATAGAAACAAAAGGACGTCAAAATTAACTTTTAGCAATTTTCAGAAGACAATTGCTATAATAGATAGGGCCCAATAAGCCCATATAGGTATGATTACCCATCGAACTACAATGCACAAGTATCATTAAATAATGAGGACAATAGCAACAAAAGGATGTCAGGATAACCCACATGCGACTTTTCGGAAGAAAATTGCACTAATAGATAATGCGCAATAAGCCCAAATAGGTAAAAAAAAAAAAATCCTGAGCAACAATCCTCAAGTATAAAAAATAAAGATGAGAATAAAACCACAAGGATGTCAAAATTAACATACATGCGAGTTTTCGGAAGGCAATAGCACCAATAGATTTGGTCAATAAGAATAAATATATATAATAACATTTCGAGCTACAATAAAAAGTATAATAAATTAATGAGGACAATAGCAACAAAAGAACGTCAAAAATTAACTTTTAGCAAATTTTTTTGGAAGACAATTTGAATAATAGATAGAGCCCAATAAGCCCATATAGGTATAATTACCCATCAAACTACAATACCCAAGTATCATTAAATAATTAGGACAATAGCAACAACAGGATGTCAAGATAACCCACATGAGACTTTTCAGAAGACAGTTGCACTAATAGCTAGTGCCCAATAAGACCAAATAGGTAAAAAAAAAAAAAAAAACCGAGCAACAATCCCCAAGTATCAAAAAATAGAAAATGAGAATAAAATCAAGAGGATGTTAAAAATTAACGTACATGCGAGTTTTCGGAAGACAATTGCACCAATATGTATATTTACACTAATAGCTAGAGTCCAAATAAGTCCTAATATTAAAAAAAAAATTCGAGGTACAATATTCAAGAATCACTAAATAATGAGGACAACAACAACAAAAGAATAAAATAATTAACCCAAATGCAAATATTCGGAAGATAATTCCAATAATTATAATACAAAAACTCACACTATTTTAATTGAAATAACAAAAAGAGCCAAATTAGCCAAAATAGGTATAATAACATTTCGAGCAGAAATGCAAACTATCAAAAAATATTGATGACAATAGCAACAAAATAACGTCAAAATTAACTTTTAACAATTTTTCAGAAGACAATTGGAATAATAGGTAGGGCCCAATAAGCCCATACATGTATAATTACACTAATAGCTAGGGTCCAATTAAGTCCTAATACTTAAAAAAAAATCTTAGTTACAATATTCAAGAATTACTAAATAATGAGGACAACAACACCAAAAGAATGAAAAAATTAACCTACATGAAAATATTCGGAAGATAGTTTCAATAATTATCATCCAAAAACTCACAAGTATTTTAATTGAAATAATAGACATAGCACAAAAAGCACAAATAGGTATAATAACATTTCGAGCAGCAATGAAAACTATCAGAAAATATTGAGGACAATAGCAACAAAAGGACGTCAAAATTAACTTTTAGCAATTTTTCAGAAGACAATTGCAATAATAGGTAGGGGTTATTGTATTTATCGTCCAAAAGCTCGCATGCATTTTAATTGAAATAATAGATAGGGCACAATAAGAACAAATATATATAATAACATTTCGAGCTACAATGCAAAGTACTCCCTCCATCTCAGTTTTATTTTCTCATTTGCCAAAAGGGTCCGTCCCAATTTTATTTTCTCATCCCTAAAATGGAAACTATTTTATTCATTTAAATAATATTTTATTCATCAATCATCATTTTCAATAATACTTTATTCATTTAAATATTATTTTATTCACCATTCATCACTTCAATACTTCTCTATGCATTTAAATACTAAAATTCAACTCTCGCATTAAACTCCGCGCACAGTCAAACGGGAAAACAAAACTGGGACGGAGGGAATATAATAAATTAATGGAGACAATAGCAACAAAAGGACGTCAAATTAACTTTTAACAATTTTTCGGAAGACAATTGGAATAATAGATAGGGCCCAATAAACCCATATAGGTATAATTTCCCATAGAACTACAATGTCCAAATATCACTAAATAATGAGGACAATAGCAACAAAAGGATGTCAAGAGAACCCACATGCGACTTTTCAGAAAATAATTGCATTAATAGCTAGTGCCCAATAAGCCCAAATAGGTAAAAAAAAAAATTCCCGATCAACATTCTCCAAGTATAAAAAAATAAAGATGAGAATAAAACCAAGAGGATTGCAAAATTAACGTACATGCGAGTTTTCGGAAGACAACTGCACTAATAGATAGGGCCCAATAAGTTCATATAGGTATAATTAACCATCGAACTACAATGTCCAAGTATCACTAAATAATGAGGATAATAGCCACAAAAGAATGTCGAGAAAACCCACATGCGACTTTTCAGAACACAATTGCACTAATAGCTAGTGCCCAATAAACCCAAATAGGAAAAAAAATCTCGAGCAACAATCCCCAAGTATAAAAAATTAAAGATGAAAATAAAACCAAGAGGATTGCAAAATTAACATACGTGCGAGTTTTCGGAAGACAGTTGCACTAATAGATAGGGCCCAATAAGCCCAAATAGGTATAATTACACTAATAGCTAGGGTCTAATTAAGTCCTAATATTTAAAAAAAAAATCCGAGTTACAATATTCAAGAATCACTAAATAATGAGGACAACAACAACAAAAGAATGAAAAAATTAACCTACATGCGAGTATTCGGAAGATAATTTCAATAATTATCATCCAAAAGCTCACATTCATTTTAATTGAAATAATAGACAAAGCCCAATAAGCCCAAATATGTATAATAACATTTCGAGCAGCAATGCAAACTATCAGAAAATATTGAGGACAATAGCAACAAAATGACGTCAAAATTAACTTTTAGCAATTTTCAGAAGACAATTGCAATAATAGATAGGTGTTATTGTATTTATAGTCCGAAAGCTCGCATGCATTTTAATTGAAATAATAGATAGGGCACAATAAGAAAATATATATATATATATATATATATATATATATATATAATATAACATTTCGAGCTACAATGCAAATTATCATAAATTAATGAGGACAATAGCAACAAAAGGACATCAAAATTAACTTTTAGCAACTTTTTCAGAAGACAATTGAAATAATAGATAGGGCCCAATAAGCCCATATAGGTATAATTATCCATCGAACCACAATGTCCAAGTATCACTAAATAATGAGGACAATAACAACAAAAGGATGTCGAGAAAACCCACACGCAACTTTTCGGAACACAATTGCAGTAATAGCTAGTGCCCAATAAACCCATATAGATAAAAAAAAAAACCCGAGCAAGATGAGAATAAAACCAAGAGGATTGCAAAATTAACGTACGTGCGAGGTGTCGGAAGACAATTGCACTAATAGATAGGGCCCAATAAGCCCAAATATGTATAATTACACTAATAGCTAGGGTGTAATTAAGTCCTAATATTTAAAAAAAATCCGAGTTACCTTATTCAAGAATCACTAAATAATGAGGACAACAACAAAAAAAGAATGAAAAAATTAACCTACATGCGAGTATTCGGAAAATAATTTTAATAATTATCATCCAAAAGCTCACATTCATTTTAACTTAAATAATAGACAGAGCCCAATAAGCCCAAATAGGTATAATAATATTTCGAGCAACAATGCAAACTATCATAAAATATTGAGGACAATAGCAACAAAAGGACGTCAAAATTAACTTTTAGCAATTTTTCAGAAGACAATTGCAATAATAGATAGGAGTTATTGTATTTATCGTCCGAAAGCTTGCATGCATTTTAATTGAAATAATAGATAAGGCACAATAAGAACAAATATATATAATAACATTTCGAGCTACAATGCAAAGTATCATAAATTAATGAGGACAATAGCAACAAAAGGACATCAAAATTAACTTTTAGCAATTTTTTAGAAGACAATTGGAATAATAGATAGGGCCCAATAAGCCCATATAGGTATAATTACCCATCGAACTACAATGTCCAAGTATCACTAAATAATAAGGACAATAGCAACAAAAGGATGTCAAGAAAACACACATGCGACTTTTTGGAAGACAATTGCACTAATAGATAGTGCCCAACAAACCCATATAGGTAAAAAAAAAAAAAAAATACCGACCAACAATCCCCAAGTATAAAAAATTTAAATGAGAATAAAACCAAGAGGATTGCAAAATTAACTTACATGCGAGTTTTCGAAAGACAATTGCACTAATAGATAGGGCCCAATAAGCCCAAATATGTATAATTACACATGTATTTTAATAATTATATATCATCCAAAAGCTCACATGTATTTTAATTGAAATAATAGACAGAGTCAAATAAGCCCAGATAGGTATAATAACATTTCGAGCAACAATGCAAATTATCATAAATTAATGAGAACAATAGCAACAAAAGGACGTCAAAATTAACCTTTAGCAATTTTTCACTGTAGAAATTTATAAGAAGGGTTTTTTTTTATACACAAGGAAAATTAATTTTTCGATTACCAAAATTAACAAAATTAGCTAATAATTCCGAGATTTTCGAAATCATACGACCATTGACAATTGAATATTTGATCCGATATTAATTATATTCATATATTATAACGAAATTAAATAACATACGTCGATTAAATTTGATCAGAAGGAAACTATATTATTTACGGAAATTATTTTATGATTAATAAATTTAGCAACACACAATTAGTATATTTAATAGGGGCAATACAATTAACTTTTGGAAAAACAAAAAATGACTAAAATAGAATTACTAATAATTTTCGGTTGCTACTAAAAAAACAATGGACAATCTTTGAAAACCGTCCAGACAACTTATATCACGGACCATATTTTAGCAATATTGACATTACCAATTGCTATATTGAATGGGGCACAATCCATAACCTTTGGCAAGTAAAAGAAGGATTAATATAGGAAAACAAATGATATATTTAATCTTGTGAACCATATTTAAGTAACCACAATTATGGGATATTCATATATTATAACAAAATAAAATAACACATGTCTATTAAATTTGATCAGATGGAAATTATATTATTTAAGGGAATTAGTTATGATTAGTAAATTTAGTAATACACTGTTACTATATTGAATATGGCAACACTAAAAAATAAATTCTACTAATTTGCGGCTCCTACTAAAATTACCACAGACGGAAAGTCATTGAATATGGCATGGCCATGAAACTAAGGCAAGTCATGAAAAGGACTAAAACAGGAAAATAAATGATGTATTTAATCTTATGAAATATTAGGCACATAAATTTTTAGCCGACACTCATTCCTTTTCTACTAAATTATGAATATTTAATCAGAAGGAAACTATATTATTCGAGGAAATTAGACTATTACTAATTAATTAAACATGACAAGACCATTACCTTTCTGTAAGTCAAAACATGACCAAAACCGGAAATATACTAATTTGTCGTTCCTACCAAAAAAACAATGGAAGGCGAGTGATTATCTATAACTTAGCCCACTGGGAACGAATTATGGGAGTTATAAGGTGGGTTTGGAGATTTCTTGGAATATATGGAGACTAGGTGAACTAATCTAACTACTAACAACTAACATTTACCGATTAAAAAAAAATCTATAACTTAGCCCACAATTCCGAAATATTATGCACTTAATCTTTGGACCAAACACTCATTGCTACTCCACCGGACCATATTCTAGCAATATTAAGGAAATAAAAAAAAATATTGAGTGAAGTCACAATTCACGGATAATTAAATTGATGGGCTATATATATAACAATATACAAAGCTTAGGGAGTCAAAGCCATCTTCAAAGGATTCATTACATTAAAGAAAATTTAACATTAGATGACAACTTTTGGAATAATTAGATTGATTGGTTATATATATAGCAATATACAAAGTTTAGGGAGTAAAAGCCATCTTCAATAGGATTCATTACACTAAAGAAATTTTAACATCAGATGACAACCTTTGGATCTTCCGATAAATTAAATCAGTACCAAGCAAACAATGGATGCGGAACTGATACATGGTGAATCGAACGGACCATTGATCAAACGGAAGAATCCAATTTTATTATCACAGCTATAACAATTAATTAAAAAGAATTACAAATTTGGTACGACACTACAATATCTACAAACGGGTGGAGTGAGAATCCAATAAGATAATGCAACGGATAAAAAAATACAAATAGGAATACAACAATACAATAACAACTACAACAATAATAACCAAATACTTCGAAAATGACAATGACAATGGATCAAAAAAAGGGCAGCAGCGTGCATCACAACGAACTCGGGCCAATAGCAGCAAATAAAAAAGCACGAATACTCATAACACTACGACGGAGAGGGAGCAAATGATGGGGCATCGCTGCGCACCTCAAACGAACTCGGACCAACAAAAGAAAGCCAAAAAAATCTAGGCAACACACGGTAAGAAATCGAGAGGAAGCAAAGAGGTGAATGAAATGATGAGAGGTGGAGACCATACTTATAGAAGAAATTAAGAAAAAATGGAGGGACACGATCAAAATAAAATGAAATCACGGTCGAGATCGTTTTGCAATAAATGGCTAAATGAGAGGGGGAAATTCTTCACAATGAGAATTCCTAGAGATGCCACATAGGCATGCACATATTTTGCATTAGTAGGTTTATGATGATATTGATATGCATGTGATGGCATGTCAAAATCAAGTATTAGTGTAATTTCTAATTGTGCTTATATTTTCCTTAATTTATGGCATGATAAATTCAAAAGTGTAATGACTTTACTCATAATCCCACAAACATTGCTCTAAATTTACTAAATATCTTTGTGTTATACAGGATCGAACCCAACAAGTATAAAACCTGAGTTGAGTTTTTAAAATTAGGCTTCTCAAAATCTTTTTTTTTAAGGACTACTCAAAATCTTTTCAATTGTATAAATGGACAATGTACAAATTCAATTGATATGACATTAATTATTAATATTATGAAATATAAAACACATTTATGATTAAATTAATATGATGAATATATCCAAAAATAATTACTTAAATACAGAATTTTGATGGCAAAATTTTTAATTCCAATCTATCTATACTTTAATATAGATGAAACATTATTTGCCTATGTGACATCATTTGTTGTTATTGTTTTCTTGCTCTCTCTAAGTTCCTTGATTCTTGGTTCTTAAATTGATCTTGGCCATTGTTTTAGTCAAGGATGATCTCGTCCGTCCGTGTTGATCACCTTCTCTTATAAATAGACATTTGTGTCATGTTTCACCTCACTTTTATACGTTTTCTTTTTATCAACATCCTGTCTATCTTGCTTCATATTGCCATTGCTATTATGCATTTGGTGTTTCTTAATGTCGCCTTCTTTTTTTGCAGGTGGTTCTCTTCTGGATTGTTTGTCGTATGTTGATTGTTGCGGTTGGGTGTTGGACTTGAACGAGTATTTTTCGTGTATTTTGAGTCACCCTTATCGTGACTTTTTTTTTTTTTACTTTCTGATGTAATCAAGGGATTGTTCCAATGTAGCGTCTGAATTGACGGATATTTTGTAATGTAATCTTCATATATTTTTATCAATAAAACGTTGTTTACCAATACTGTTCTCCTTGGTAGTATTTTCTTGGTGTATGTTGAATACTCCATGGTCCGATTTTTATAATTTCATGATCAACTCAATACTGTTCCTAATTGTGGCCAGATATTCCATTATTCGATCAACTCAGCTTTTCTTTGGACAAAAAAAAAATTGTGGCCAGAAATATTGGACAATGTCTATTTTTTTTTCTTTGGCACTGGCGTGAAATTTTGATCGGTGTGTATCGATTATGTGTATCGTTTTCACCATGTTCCAGATTTCTGTAATAGTTAAATTTTTTCTGTAGTTCAATGCACGTTTGTTCGTATCTCATGTTTGTCCCTTTCTTTCTGTTGTTGCCGTCTTCTTATCGTTGTTTGGGTGCTGATTTTCGCGTGTCCATGGAGTTGAGGTGGATTATGGATTGTATTTGTGGTGTTATTTAGATTTGCCTTTGAGATGGTAGATTTCATCAATTGTGTGTGCTGAATTAAATGGTGGATATTTTTTGTTTGTGATCCGAATTTAGACTAATTGGAAAATAATTGAAAGATGACCAGGAGCATTATGGTACTGCTTCCATGGATTTTTTTTTATGAAATTCTACATATAGAAATACATGTATCATTGTCAAACCTTGTCATATCTTAGGCTTTTCTAACAAGCATATGTACAACCCATTAAAAGAAAAAAAGAAAAAAGGAAAAACATATGCATCTTTCGAATTTTGATCTCTATAATGGTAAGTCTGGTATTAATGTTGCCTTTAATAAAAAGTTAAATTCCTTCCATTTGGGTTGCATGTGTATTAAGTTTCCATTTGTATAAAGTTTAAAAAGTTAAATTCCTTCCCTTTGTGTAGCATGTGTATTAAGTTTCCATTTGTACAAAGTTTCCATTTCGACTGTAATTATCATTATTTTGAAGTAATTAATCCTGGATGATTGCTATATTTCCTTGCATGTATTGTGTTATTTTTTTATCATATTAATATACAATAATTTGTTTAGTGTGACATTAAAATAGATTCCCTATTTATGCATGCATGGTTGTGTTTATTAAAAATTAAAGCTCTTCCTTTTGTTTTGAATGTGTATTAAAGTTAATGGTGGTGAATTCATGTGCACTTAAGTATTCATGGAGCGTGGTATGCTATTTGCTAGATGATTGCTATATTTCCTTGTGTATATAATGTGGCATTGGTTCTTTTAATTAATTTGCTATTCAAATATATTTTATAATTATGCATGCATGGTTGTGTATATAAGTTGGTGTATAGTTGATACACTAAGTATTTTTAAGTATCATTTTGGTTGTTAGCATGACTCCGCGCTTCTCGGTCTATGTGATATCTGTACTTTAATTATTCACGTTAGGATTTTCCAGACGTGGGTTAATGGATGGAGGGATAACATGGTTGTATTGATGATCGATGATGATGTTTTTTTTTTTATGGTATTCATGTCTATATATTTTTTTCTTCTATCTTTTGTCGTGTGACTTGTCCGTTTTGGTTTTTTTTTCCGCAGGGAACGGAGATCCATGGTTTTGTTCCATGGAATTTGGTGTCTAGGTTTGAAAAATTCTTCATGGAGGGCACAGAATATTGTATTACGAATTTTGTTGTAGTCACCAATATTGGACCTATAGGGCAAAAAAATACTACAATAGAACATGCTTATCTCTATCTTAAAAGTGTAAAATAATTGTTGATAAAAAAAAGTTGTATTGAAGCCCGCGAAATTCACGGGGCTAACACTAGTAGTATAATAAATTGGTAACATTGATAATCTTCCGTTTGTTTAGAATTGAAGTATTTATCGATATCCGTTGCTTGACTTTAAATTAAATATTCAATCATCGTTTTTTATCCTCATCTAAGATACAAAAATAATTTAAACTAAAAAACTAAATTATCAATTAAATTTTCTTTTGACTCATTTCTCTGCTACAATTTCCTTACCCTTTCTTTCTACATACTTCTTATGATTATCACCTAATTAATAGAATTAGCCTTTCTAATCTATTTTAATGCGAAGAGTTAATTTCCATCATATTCGTAGGTATTCTTTTAACTAGATTTTATATATGCATATATAATTTTCTGTGTTGTGGAATTATTTACTTGCATTTAAGTGGATGATAGAAATGGCAAAATATTGCGAAAGTTTAGGGGAGATAATTAGGTGAAAAATAAAAAAGTGTAACGGTGGTGGAAGTTATCTTGTAGAATTACTAGAAGATTATGAATTTGAATGACATATTTTTTTGTTAAAATGTAGAATCAACATGAAATTAAGAATTTGAATACATATCTGAAATACGTTGGATGAAGGCGTTGATGAAGTAGATGCAAAGGAACAAAATTGACTACTAGTTCCACATTTTCCAAAATATTTAAAATTTAAATTAAATAGACAAATCCTATGTCAGGAATTGAAATACACAAAAAAGGGAAAAGTCTTCTGCCGAGCCCCTTAAAAAATCACAAAAATTTTCTACCTACTGTCATTCCATTACAAGAAAATAAAGAGTTGCCTACAAAATTTTACCAACAACACAATTTGCCTACAAAATTTTCCGTAGACAAATTTTTTTATAGGTGGGGAAGGAAGATGCCTATACAATTAGAAAATTTTGTAGGCAATTCGTAGGTAATTTTTACTATAATTTTTTTTGTTGTTGAAAATTTCGTAGCTATATTAGCAATTTCCATAGGCAATTTTATATTTTTTTGTAGTGTTCCACTCACCAGAAACAACACCCTAGAGTTATAATAAATCTCTACACCGATGGCATGTTAATTGATGAAACTTATATGCAAGGAGTGAATGACTTTACTTCTACTCATTTATACTCACTCACTCAATGAATAGTAGAGACTCTTGTGATAAAATGAATAGGAGAAATTATCTAGAAGCCTCAATAATTTTCTATATATCCTAAAACTTTTTGAAAATATTCTACTTTTATTATTATAAAGAGTTATACATGATTATAAACAAATCTTTAAATGTATTGTGGAAGATAAATTAAACATACAAAAAATATTTGTAGACCTTTTAGTCAATTAGTGTAAGAGCCCTTTTGCCTGAGCTTATAAGCTCTGTTAAATATTTTATATTGTCAAATATTTTGAGGGTGCTTACAAGCTCTTATAAGGTATTTGACAAAATAAGATGTTTAATCGCTTATAAGATCAATTTTTTTTTAACAATTTATAAGCTGTAAAAAAATAAGTTGAGATTTTCCAACTTATTTTTCTAACCACCGCCACCCCTAACCACCCACCTCCCTGGACTCATCCCACCCCTGCTCCACCTTCACCTACCTCTACCTCATTAATTTTTTTTATTTTATATTAAAATTTAAATTTAAAAAATATTTTTATAGGTTTTGAAAGATCTTATAAGTTGTATTAGTCAAACCCTTTAATAATTTATAAGTTACGCAAAAGTTGCATCTTATAAATTTTTAAATAACTTATAAGATGTTTCAAATAAATTTAGTTAAATAAGTCTTTAAGTCAATGTTATCTTATGTATGTCATGCACTCTACAAGACCACATATTCTTTTCAAAGTTTTAAAACTTTCAGGCCTCATTTGGTGGACACGATTATGGCCCAATCTTGGATTTATTGACCATCATCTGCTGTTTGGTAGCTCCCGCCACGGCCAACGACTACCGTAAGGCCCGCAATTAATTAGTGTTCTGATGTGGTGGACATATCTTAAGAAAAGGTAGAGTTTACAAGTCGGGTAAATTAAATGAAAATGTATAATGTCGTAATTGCCCCTGTAGTGTATAAACCAAAACCTAAACTATTTTCCCATATTTCAGCCTCTCACTTTCAGATCCACTCCTCCTTTTTTGCCGATTTCCGTTTAACTGTGTAAAAGAACCAAGATTTTTGTAAGTTGTATACGGATATGAATATCGTTGTTGGTCTACTCGCCTGTGAATCTTGTTCATGACCATAGATTCTAATTCTAAGTCTCAAGCATTGTATTTTCACTCTTACTCATGTATGATTTTATTCTAGGGTTTTCGGCAAATGATGTCTTATTTTGTTTGTAGATCTAATTTACTGGTTATACTTTCTATCATTTATTTTTTAGGTGTTTTGGTGAATTATTGACATTCCCCTAATTAGTTCATTCTGGTGCGAATAAGTTTTCTCTACCAAGCTTGTATAAATTATGCAGTTCACCAAAATGGAGACAATATATTCACAACATATTTGTTAGATGTAAGTCAATTGTTCATGATACCCTGTTTTTTTTAAATCAAGCCCAAAAGTGCAGTTGGGTCTTTTAGTATTGATAGGATGTAACATAATATATGATATAATTGAAAAATCTCGAAAAATCTACTCGAGAAGGTTTACACTGGAACAATAATCTATAGAGTGCAACAGATCCGGTGGGCAGAGTTGATCTCTAGAAAAAAAATTGTGAACCAGACTCAGAAGAAGATAGATGCTTGAAAAAGGTAGTACTGGAATTTGAAAAAATTAACGAGGACAAATGTTGATAGGCGAGCTAAATTGTCATATGGGCGACCAGGATTAACACCAAATACCTGCGGATTAAGATGAAATTAAATCAAGATCAAGATTTGACAAAGTATCTGGCGAGCAGATCCTGCATGCCGAGCAAATATTAAACAAGCGAACAAAATCAACACAAAGATCATATGGATTCATGCAAGGATCAGGCAAACTTAGTCAGCACCCAGTCGACCAGATCTAACAACGAAACCAAAATTACAATTCAGCAAGACTAAAGACCATCAAAATCAGACTAAAGATACCTCGAGGATAAATCCAATAGGACGAGCAGCTCTTGACTGCGAGCAAGTCCAACGTAGAAGGATAGAATTTAGTTTAGATAAGGTCAAACTAGTCAAAGCCCAAGTGTCACACATGCAGGATTGGTAGACCTAAGGTCATAACACCTCCTGCTAGACATATGTTTATAAATACTTAGATTTTTTCCAGCTAATAAAAGAAGCACAAATTAACATACACGTCCAAACTCCATCTACGTATCTAAAGCAGCTCGTTTGTCTTACGTTCAAATTAACCACATAAGCTTATATACGCTGTAATCCAACCTAAACCTAAATTTTCATGTTCACTAATTACGTTAGTGATCAATCACACGTAATTGTTTGGTGATCAATTAACCGTTAAAAATAGCCACTAATCTTCACGATTAGAAACGATCATCAACAAATTGGTGCTAGAAGAAGGGTCCGAACCTTCGATTAAAAGACTTAAGTGTGATTAAGTAAGAACCTCGGACTTAAACTTGAAGATTTGAAGAAATGTGTTCTTGGTGTTCTTTATTTTTTATAAGGTTAATACCTAAACATCAAGTAAAGATGCCTCAATCCCATGAGACTCAACACTCCCAGCACATGACAAGGGATTCACGTTCAAGGATGTCCCAGGCTGGTAGGCGAGCAGAAATGACCAGAAACGAACAGGAAAATCAACCAACACCTGCTCATCAGATGATGCCACCTGAGCTGGATGCTTTTGTTCACAACCCAGACGAGTTGGCTCGAACGATTTCAATGCTTAAAGCTTTGCAGAAGCAATAGGATCAGCCTGGCCCATCTCATATCCGAGTAAGGCATAGCCCAACAAGAGCTCGTGAGCATGAGAAGGCCAGAGGTCACCATCAAAATGAGGCAGACAATGCCCAGACCCGTAAAATAAAGGGCAAAGAGAAATAGCCCACTGAAGCTACCAGCCAAGGGGAGTCAACCCCAAATCAAGCTCTGGGGGTCAGTCAGGGCATACGCCAAAGTGCCTTGGACAGATTAGGTCGTCGTGGTTGAGGAGCAGCTGAGATACATCCAATAGCTGGAGTAGCTCGCTCAATCGCAGTACCTGCTCGCCAGTCAGTCCATGAAAGGCTGACTAGATCAGCCTTTGGCCGCCTTGGCCCAGATGCAGAACCCAATCCCAGGAGGCCAGCCCAGGGGGTTCCCACACCAAGCGAGGGACTGCGGCGAACAGATGGTCATGCACCTCTGCTCGCCGAACAGCCTCCAAGTCAAGAGGGATCCTTTGAAGAGCTGGCCTCCATGAGGAAGGCGATCGAAAGCATATAGGGCCAGCTGGACCAGCAAAGAGGATATGAGAGTACTACTCTTCCTACCTCCCCTCTATCTTCGGTGATTCTGGAAGCCCCTATTCAGAAGAAGATCCAATTTCCCGCTAGCATACAATATGAAGGCACGACGGACCCCCGGGTGCATCTAATGAAGTATTCTGATTACATGATATAAATGGGGGCAAGCAATGCAACCCAGTGCCGCAATTTCCCTTTGACTCTGGGGGACCGTGTCCACAAATGGTTTTCAGCCCTACCACCAGCTTCAATTCATTCATTTTCCCAGCTAGGTAAAGAATTTTTATCCCACTTCTCCACGGCCGGATCTTATCTATCCCAAAGACATCAGTTATCCGACTTGAAACAAGCTGATGATGAGTCGGACCGATCGTACTTGGAAAGATTTGACAAGGTCCTGCTAGAAGGGGAGTCAGTCAGCGAAGACACCAAAATCGTAGTTGTCTTAGCTGGACTAAGGAAGGGCACTGAACTCTGGAAAGACGTGCATCTCAGATGCCCAAAAACTTACACCGAATTTCGTGATCGGGCAGAGGTCTTTGTCTCCATGTACGAAGCTTTGCAAAAAGACATAGGGGACAAAGGTGAGCAGAAGGAAGGTAACAAAAAGTCCGGTGGTGGAGGTTATCGAGCTCCCAAGAACATGAAAGCATTCACTGAAGGAACGAAGCTGAAGGATAAGCTAAATTACATACTTTCCATATCAATTGATATGGTGTACAATACTGTCTGGGACAAGGAATTACTAACTCTACCCCGAAAGATACGTCAAGATGCCAGCAAGTTAAACCAGAACAAGTTATGTGTCTACCATCAGAGCGTGGGGCATTTTACAGGTGAGTGTCGCGACTTGCTGAGGCAGTTGTGGCGATTCTATGAGGAGGGCAAGTTATCTGAGTTCGTGAAGAGACAGCCCGACAAGAGAGACAGAGATGAAGATTCCGAGGGAGAAGATCTGGAGTGTTGGGATATGATTTAGTTTTGATGATTTTCTAAAACAACATGTAATAGGTTTGAAAGCAGTCAGGATAGTATCCTCTGTTTCAGGTCAGGCTAGGTTAGTCTTTCAGTAGAATAGGCTGTCAGTTGAGAAGAACTCAGTTGAGGGGGAACTCAGCGAGGGGGAACTCAGCATCACAGCCTGAGGAAATCAAGATGACATCAAGGAGAACAGACTGAAGCCAAGTCAGAAACCTGAACCAGAAGAGAAGCCTGAAGGATGTCCCACTGAGTGTAAACAGGGCTGATCTAAGCTAAGTCGGGTGGACCACTCAGTGAAGAGCATGATCTGGAAGATCAGTGCTGCACCAAGTAGGCCCTGAAGGAGTCAGGCTACTGTGGTCAGGAAAGTTTGTCATTCAGCCTTATGACAAACTTCTTGGAGTGATCTTCAAACAGTCTCCGAAGGATAACTACAATGAAGACGTTCAGTTCAACTGAAGATCATCAGTCAGTGAAGGAGGAAGCTACCTAAAGTCAGTGGGTCTTGGTCAACCCACTGAGTCAAAGATCCGTGAATCCAGGCTACGTGGACCAATCAGCACGAGGCAGCAACTCTGACACTAACAAAGGCCGCATTCCAAGAAAAGTGGTTGAAACCATTAATTGTATGGATTCAAATGGAATTTCCTCCAACGGTTACATTTGAATCCACACTATAAATACAAGCTCATAGCTTCTTTGTAAAGAGTGTGAAGAAAAGAAAAATCTACACCTACAAGCTATAAAAATGTGTGAGTTGTTAGGGAGTTATAAGGAAGTATTGCTCACACCCACGACACTGACCTTTAGGGTTAACACATATATTCATTGAGTGTCAAGCTTGTAACTCATAGCTTAGAGAGGTTTTCCTAATCTTAGCTTTAGGCTAACACATTGTAAAGGAAAACCTCACCTAGTTGGAGAAACCTAACCGAAACTAAAACCCTCTAAGTTAGGTTTGTTGGGAGTAAGTTGTCAGTGAGAAAGGAGGGGCAGCCCAGGGAGTGGCGTGAGTCCAGTTGTAAGTACACCTTGGCACGTTAAAAATAAGAATCCAGAGTTAGTGGATTTCCTGTTAAATCAGGCCCGTGGATGTAAGAGCTTGAGTCTCTGAACCACGTTAAACTGAGCGTACTTATCTTTAAAAGTATTTACTAAAGTGTTGTGAAAATCTGCTCACTGAGAGCATTGTTAAAAAGGAAAACTTTAGTTAAGTATTCAGGTCAGGGATATTTCTCTCACTGACCAGTTCAGGTAACGCACTCGAGAGTTCAGTATCTCGAGTCACCGTCCTGCTTAGAGCATGAGCCTCCAAGTCTCACTGACTTGGTAGTTCAGCCTCTAAGCAGAGCGGTGACTTGAAGTGAAACCTCTCGAGTCACTGCCTTGTTACGAGACTGAGCTTGTAAGTCAGTTGCACTGACTTGAGTGCTCTGACTCGTAGCAATGCAGTGACTTGACTATTATTCACTCTTGCTGAACTCCCTGAGGAAAGTGTAAAAAAAAATTTTTTTTTGCTCCTGAATTCCCATTTTGCCCTTCGAAAACGGGACCATAAATTGGTATCAGAGCCGGTTGTTCACATGACCACTGATCCAGTTTTGTTAAGAAAAATGGTCTACCGAATAGATCTTAAACGTTTTAAAACTATGGGAATTCCTGCATATCTCAATCTATTACTTGTACTCTGACATTATTCTTGGAATAGAAAATCATTTGGTTAGAAGTTTTGGAATCATCAAAAAGGGGGAAATTGTTGGGATATGATTTAGTTTTGATGATTTTCCAAAACAACATGTAATAGGTTTGAAAGCAGTCAGGATAGTATCCTCTGTTTCAGGTCAGGCTAGGTTAGTCTTTCAGTAGAATAGACTGTCAGTTGAGAAGAACTCAGTTGAGGGAACACTCAGTTGAGGGGGAACTCAGCGAGGGGGAACTCAGCATCACAGCCTGAGGAAATCAAGATGACATCAAGGAGAACAGACTGAAGCCAAGTTAGAAACCTGAACCAGAAGAGAAGCCTGAAGGATATCCCACTGAGTGTAAACAGGGCTGGTCTAAGCTAAGTCAGGTGGACCACTCAGTGAAGAGCATGATCTGGAAGATCAGTGCTGCACCAAGTAGGCCCTGAAGGAGTCAGGCTACTGTGGTCAGGGAAGTTTATCATTCAGCCTTATGACAAACTTCTTGGAGTGATCTTCAAACAGTCTCCGAAGGACAACTACACTGAAGACGTTCAGTTCAACTGAAGATCATCAGTCAGTGAAGGAGGAAACTACCTAAAGTCAGTGGGTCTTGGTCAACCCACTGAGTCAAAGATCCGTGAATCCAGGCCACGTGGACCAATCAGCACGAGGCAGCAACTCTGACACTAACAAAGGCCGCATTCCAAGAAAAGTGGTTGAAACCATTAATTGTATGGATTCAAATGTAATTTCCTCCAACGGTTACATTTGAATCCACACTATAAGCTTCTTTGTAAAGAGTGTGAAGAAAAGAAAAATCTACACCTACAAGCTATAAGAATGTGTGAGTTGTTAGGGAGTTATAAGGAAGTATTGCTCACACCCACGACACTGACCTTTAGGGTTAACACATATATTCATTGAGTGTCAAGCTTGTAACTCATAGCTTAGAGAGGTTTTCCTAATCTTAGCTTTAGGCTAACACATTGTAAAGGAAAACCTCACCTAGTTGGAGAAACCTAACCGAAACTAAAACCCTCTAAGTTAGGTTTGTTGGGAGTAAGTTGTCAGTGAGAAAGGAGGGGCAGCCCAGGGAGTGGCGTGAGTCCAGTTGTAAGTACATCTTGGCACGTTAAAAATAAGAATCCAGAGTTAGTGGATTTCCTGTTAAATCAGGCCCGTGGATGTAAGAGCTTGAGTCTCTGAACCACGTTAAACTGAGCGTACTTATCTTTAAAAGTATTTACTAAAGTGTTGTGAAAATCTGCTCACTGAGAGCATTGTTAAAAAGGAAAACTTTAGTTAAGTATTCAGGTCAGGGAGATTTCTCTCACTGACCAGTTCAGGCAACGCACTCGAGAGTTCAGTATCTCGAGTCACCGTCCTGCTTAGAGCATGAGCCTCCAAGTCTCACTGACTTGGTAGTTCAGCCTCTAAGCAGAGCAGTGACTTGAAGTGAAACCTCTCGAGTCACTGCCTTGTTACGAGACTGAGCTTGTAAGTTAGTTGCACTGACTTGAGTGCTCTGACTCGTAGCAATGCAGTGACTTGACTATTATTCACTCTTGCTGAACTCCCTGAGGAAAGTGTAAAATTTTTTTTTTTTGCTCCTGAATTCCCATTTTGCCCTTCGAAAACGGGACCATCATTGAGCAAGTTCCTCGTCAGAATCGAGCTGGGCGACCAGTTCAGGTACCAGCAGGAGGTCCGGTTCCTGACATCCAAATGATGGAACCTCCAGGACCCGTTGGTGGTTGTTCTGCTGGACGATCACCAATTTCTAATCGTAAAAGAAAAGCCAAATTACGAGCAATCGATCATGTACAAGAAATGGGGGTTAATCCATCCATAATGCAAACGTCGGAGTTAACATTTACTGAAAAAGAATTGGAAGGAATATTGACCCCCCACAATAACTCACTTGTGATTTGTGCTAAGATCATGGGAACCAGAGTGCATAGATTGTTGGTGGACGCTGGAGCCTACACTAACATCCTTTTTAAAAAGACGCTCGATCAAATGGGAGATTATGCAGGCTATATCAGAGATACAAATCACCGTATCCTGGGATTTGGAAATGATGTAACAGTCCCAATGGGAATAATAACTTTGGCTATGCAACTTGTAACGGTTAAGGAACCCGTGAAATATATCACAAGAATGGTAGATTTCTTGGTTGTAGATCAAGAGTCGACTTATAATGGGTTTCTCGGTCGACCTTTCTTGAATGAATTCCGGGCTGCATGTTCAACCTACCATTATTGTATAAAGTTACCAACAGCAAGTGGAGTTGGCTCGGTAAAGGGAGACCAGAGAAAAGCTTGTGAGTGTCTCCTACAAATCTAATCGAAACCAAGACAAGTATCTATGATGGAAACATCAACCAAGCCCATCAAAGGCTGTTTGTTTTTAAATGAACATAGCCTAAGGCCAAAGCCCACAAATTTTTAAGGCAAAAGTTCTTAAGG
The DNA here is from genome assembly GCA_947034835.1 of Ballota nigra. Lineage (NCBI taxonomy): Eukaryota > Viridiplantae > Streptophyta > Magnoliopsida > Lamiales > Lamiaceae > Ballota > Ballota nigra. The sequence continues at coordinate 101,666,756 of OX344721.1, forward strand.
AACAAAGCCCAACTACATTAGGATTGTTAAGCATACACGAAAATGTAAAGAACAATTAATGTAAAGGAAGTGAGACGAGAAAAATATGATTCTATTAAAAGAAAGGCTTGATCGCCCAAAAAAGTACAAAAATCTCCACTGGGGAGCGGACAACAATAACAACAAAAAGAAGAAAAATACAAAGTCCTAACTACCCTAGCCTACTAAGACTCCTGCCCCGCTGGAGGGGGAATGTTATCATCCTTGGGGTCTTCGAGAGGAGTCCCGGCAAGAGCAGGATCAATGGGAACCTCCTGGGTGAGCTCGGCAATGAGCCCCTCAGTATCTGCTCGCTTTTGAAGAGCTTTATCACTTTGCTCGCGGGCTGAGTCTGCTTGCCCTCTGCGACCTCAACCTCCTCCTCCTCATCCTCAGAGGGATTGGTGATTATGACCTCGGGGCTTATAAAGTCAAGATTAACTCCATATTCAGGTAGATCGGCGATTTGGAGAGTTGTGCCCAGGGCCGGAGGATTGGATTCAATGAAGTTGCCGAGTTCCTTGCCTATCTCGTCGACCACGGCAACAACTTTGAACTTGTGAGCAATGCAGATGCTCTCAGCATAGCCCGTCACGAAGCCGATGATCGAGCCTGCCTCCATCTTGAGGATAAGTTCTTCAGGAGTGATGGAGTTGGCGAGCTGGGCCTCAAGGTCGGCAACTTTAGCAGTTGCTTTCTGGATACGAGCAAGTTCTGCTCGCATCTGCTCGACCTCGGCCATTTTGATTATGAGCTCCTCAGAAACTTTAACGTGCAAGTCCAGAGCGCGCTGCTCGCTGGTCTGATGGGCCCTGACTTTATCTTCCAGGTCGGCCACCATCTTCTTCGCTTCGGCCTTGGCCTCATCCTGTTCCTTAGCAATATGGCTAACTGTAGCTGCATGCTGGCGAGCATCTCTTTCGAGATCTTCTACCTGGTCGACCAATCTCTGAACTGCCGCCAGGGTGTTGCCCACCTCAATAAGGCACAGACGACCATTATCACGAGGTGCCTGTGCCTTAACGATTTCATTTAACTCCTTCGTCCAGCTTCGAGCGACGGATTCGGAGGCGCGGCGGACAAAGGGGTTCGGAATCTCCCTGAAGTTGGCTGGCACTTTCGAGCAGGTGAACCGGTGTACCATGTTTGATCGCCCTGGGTACTGCTCGACCGAATAACTATAGAAAAAATGACAGTTATAAAAAATAATAAATAAAGTACTCCGGGCCAAGAGAAACGTACTTGTCAAGAAGACCCTTGTCCCATCCTAGATAGGTTGGGTCGGAGGAAGGACCATGTCCTTCGCGAGCAGCAGCGAGCAGAGGCTGCTCAGAGTGGCGCTCCACAGAAGGAGTTTGCTAGCTTTCGAGCTCGGAAGGGCGGGCAACGATGGTCCCCTTCTCCTGGCCGGCTTTGGCTTTCTTAGCCACCCTTTCGGAGTCGGAGATGGGAGTTTCGTCTCCGCGGAGGAGTCTCTTCGTCTTCCGTGTTGAGATTTTGGGCGGACTGCTTAGAGGAGCAGGCAGTTGGGCCGAGCTCGATCCGCCGACCTTCCTAGGGTCTTCTTTTCCTCCTTTGGCAGCGAGGGCAATCATCTTCACCAACGGGTCAGGCTTTTTACGTCCCCTTTTGGTCGGCATCTCCCAGACCCGTTGATCAAGCACAAGGTATGATGGGTGGAGAACGACGGTGACGAGCTGATCTGCAAAGAGAAGATAGAACATTTAGTATTAACTTTGTGTACGGACAGATTTGTTCGCCCAAAAGACTTACCCTCAGGAAAAGGGGCCTGAGCTTCGAGGTGATGAGGGTAGGTGGTGAAGTGCACAACCCGGAGAGTGGATTCCAGGAAGAGATGACCAATGCTACAGTCTTCTCGGCGACGAAGTGCGATCAGACTTACGACGAACAAGAATTGGTCGCTGATGCTATCCTTAGTGCTTCGCCACTTAAAATTTTTGGGACCTGAAATAAAGAAAAGAAATAAATAAAATTGGTCTTACCACTTCAAAAATAGAGAAGGGATAAGACTCACGCTTTAGCTCCCTAAACTCCGCCGGGGTTTCAATCCGCTCAGGACCACCTTAGGGGCGAGCAGAAGCACGCCAGTCACCCCCTATCCAAAACTAGTCGTGCTTCCAGTCTCGCAGCTTCCCCGGGATATCCTCCACCAACTTCAGGCCTGGTCGCGCCTTAATATAATACCAGCCTACTTTCTCTCCCGTGCAGCCGGTGATCGTCATTAGGTAACAAACCTCCTCGGTGGACAGCTTGGGATATCCTTTGAGGGCGAACAAAACCATCAAGGATGTGAGGTTCATCCACCCTACGGGAGTCAACTGCGTGATCGCCAGGTTTGTCCGCTCCAGGAACCTGCCGACCAAAGGATGCAAGGGCAGGGTGACCCCGACATTGAGAGTGGCGAGATTGATTACCGTGAGCCCGCGAGGTGGGCGATCAACCCTATCATCCGTCAAGGGGGCATACATTGGTATATCAAAGGGAATCTTGTAATCTCTCCGAATCTGAGGCAGCTCCTCCTCGGTAATGGCGGACACGATGCAACTCTCCGTGAACTCGGTCGCCTTGAGTGTTCACTTCCCGCGAACTGGCACTTCAAAACGGTTGGAATACTCCCCTTCGTACTCATTCCAGTCCACCCGGCGAGCAACGACAACCGAAACTTGATGTTCTATTAGATCGGGTATGGGGAAATTGATGTCTTTCAAATATGCCCTGGTCAGCTCGTCGGGGTTCACAGGCTAGAGCACCTCGGCCTCCTCGTCCTCGTCTTCATGGAGATCGGAACTTGTTTCCTCCACGACCTGGCGAGCAGGATTTGCTCGCACTACCCTCTCTCCCCAGATGGGCAAGCTCCCGAGTTTATGAAGCGAACAATTGAGGCCACGTCGGGGTCTGACTCTAGGTTCACAAAGTTAGGGTTCTCCTTGATGGGTTGTTTCTCAGGGTTGTGAGGATAGAATGAGCCGGTCTCGGAGTGTGAGGACATCGAGATTTAGGAATTTTTAGAGTTATGGTGATGGCAGTTGCTGGCGAAGACAGAGGCGGCGGTTCAAAACCCCCAGTGGCGAAATTTAAGGCTTTACAAGATTTTACACACACACGATGAAAGAAAGAAAGAAAGAAGAAGAAGAAGAAGGAGATAATGAAATAAAACTACCTTGAAACGTATCAAAGGTCACCGGAGACGGAGGAGCAATCACCGGAAATTTGAAATTGGGAGAGGAGGAGTTTTCGCGCTGAGTGAACAGTAGAAATGAATAAAATTGGATTTTTTTTTCCTTAAATAGTGCCTGGAAAAATGGGGTCCCGGGCGAGCAAGTCCAAGAGTTGAGGGACCAAAATGCAAATACCTCGCGCGTGCAAGTTCAGCCCGACAAAGTGGGAAGCGCGTCGCCTCAGGATCGTGTGCGCGGGGGCGGAAGCAATCATTCCGCCCACATCACATCTCGAGCTACTCCCAGGCCTTGGGATTCCAACCGTCACAGGCCCAAGCCAGCTCGGCCATTGTTATCCGCCAGTGAGAAGTTGTTCGCACAATGATACATCAGCTCGCCTCAGTGTCATCGAATATTTGCCAACCTATGAGTTGCTCGCTTTGCACCGTCACAATCTAATGATTGGCAAATGGACAATTGTTGATAGGCGAGCTAAATTGTCATATGTGCGACCAGGATTAACACCAAATACCTGCGGATTAAGATGAAATTTAATCAAGATCAAGATTTGACAAAGTATCTGGCGAGCAAATCCTGCATGCCGAGGAAATATTAAACAGGTGAATAGAATCAGCACAAAGATCATATGGATTCATGCAAGGATCAGGCGAACTCAGTCAACACTCAGTCGACTAGATCTAACAACGAAATAAAAATTACAATTCAGCAAGACTAAAGACCATCAAAATCAGACTAAAGACACCTCGAGGACAAATCCAATAGGACGAGCAGCTCTTGACTGCGAGCAAGTCCAACGTAGAAGGATAGAATTTAGTTTAGATAAGGTCAAACTAGTCAAAGCCCAAGTGTCACACATGCAGGCTTGGTAGACCAAAGGTCATAACACCTCCTGCTAGGCAAATGTTTATAAATACTTAGATTTTTTTCAGCTAATAAAAGATGCACAAATTAACATACACGTCCAAACTTCGTCTACGTATCTAAAGCAGCTCGTTTGTCTTACGTTCAAATTAACCACGTAAGCTTATATACGCTATAATCCAACCTAAACCTAAATTTTTGTATTCACTAATTACGTTAGTGATCAATCACACGTAATTGTTTGGTGATCAATTAACCGTTAAAAACAACCACTAATCTTCGCGATTAGAAGTGATCATCAACAACAAAGTCGATATTTCCTGCTAAAAATAATGCCAACTCCATGTTTTGACATGTATATTCGTGGTCAGCAATCCTTTATACCAAATAGATGATACTTAGGGCAACACGATTTCACCGCAGACCCGCTATGTAATCATACCCTATCTTGGTTTATAATAACAGGGCCACCAAATGAGACCTCAAAGTATACCCATAATCTTAGTACTAAGAATTGGAAAGCTATATAGGAAGAGTTCACAGATATTTAAAAATGTATATTTAGCTTTAAATTATGATTCTTTTCCTTATGTACTAGAGTGATATATTTTTTTTGTGTGAATTGGATAGCTAATGTTAGTGATAAAAATCAAATATATGGATGAATTTTTATTTTAGTAGGTAGAGGAGCTCATGGGCCTCTAAAAAGCAGTCGTGCATTATTACTCATTCAAGAATGGAATCTGAATTCATTGCTTTAGCGACAATAGACAAAGTGGCGGAATGACCAAGAATTTATTATTATATATAAAGTTATAGCCACAACCAATGTCAACAATCTTTTTGTATTGTGATAGCCAAGAAACTATAACACTTAACATGATATTTAATGGAAAATCAAGACATATTTCTTTGCGACATGAATATTAGACAACTATTTCTGATGGTGTTATTACTGTTGTTTGTGTTAGGTCGAATAAGAATCTTGTTGGCCTAGTGTTGTTACCATTTTTAATAGTGATATATGGGTAGGTCTGATTAACGGGCAACAAACATATAAAGAATAACAATATGAACACGAGCACAAGCACAAGCAATGGAGGAAGAACTTGAAGATGGCTTTAGGTCATTGAACCCTAGCCTTTTGATGATAATGTGTGTATGATGAAGAATGATGGAGGATCCTTATAAAATGAGGGGGAGATCTTCTATTTATAGAGGACAAACCCTAAAGGTTAAGAAAACTCCTAGAAGTCATCTCGACCCTTTAATTAAGATCTTCTATTCTAATTTACATTTAATGTTCATGTCTTGTTTGTACTTTGATATCTTCCTCGATGTTTGTTAGGATATAGATTAGATGTTTTGAAGATGTTAAAACAAGAACTTGTAATAGGACTAGCTGAACTTGTTAGTCAGCTACAGATTAGTCTAGGTCTAGAATAGGTCTTTGGTTAAAGGGGAAGAAATCTGTCCAGACCAGATGAGAGGTGACCAGAGGAGTCTGATCAGAGGAGGTTACCAGATGAGAGGTGACCATAGGAGTCTGATTAGAGGAGGTGACCAGATGAGAGGTGACCAGATAAGAGGTGACCAGAGGAGTCTGATCAGAGGAGGTGACCAGATGAGAGGTGACCAGAGGAGTCTGATCAGAGGAGGTGACCCGATGAGGTATGGACCAGATGAGCTTTGCCAGAGGAGTCTGCCAGAAGACCTCTCCCAGATGAGGACTAGAGCAGAAATGTTACCTGACCAGATGAGACCAGACCAGACGAGACCTAACCAGATGAGGGAGATGGATTAGTTCACCCACTTAGAGGTTTCGTAGTAATCTAGAGACAAGGAGATTTTGGAGATCATTGATGGAGAAGAAGCAATCTGGATAGTCAACTGATGGAGGATTTGATTGATTGATTGAAGTCAACTAATCAATCATATAATCAATCTTTGATTGATTATATTCCTCCAATTATGGTTGTTTGAATTGCTAGCACTCCAACGGCTAGTTGATTCTCACAACTATAAATAAGAGTGTTTTAGATGAGTTCTACAACAAGAGTCGCGCGAGAGCACACAACAAGAACACACGAACTCTTCCAAACACTCACCTTGTTCATTAATGTTTATATACTCTTTAGGAGTTCTAGTTGGAGCTTTACTCAACCTGTTCATCTATATAGAAAGGTTGTTGTAAGCAGATTGTACGAAGGAGCTGGTACTTCGCAATTCCAGTGGTTCGTGAGTAAGTTGGTTGGAGAGTGAGAAAGACCCCTTTGGAGAAAGGGAGAGTGGACGTAGGACCTGTTGTCCGAACCACTATAAATCTGGTGTTCTTTATTTTCTGCACTTTAAGTTTTCTGCACTTTTCTTTTAGCACTTAATTTAAAAAGGTTTTCATTAAAAATTAAACTCAAAACGCTTTCCGCTGGATAACCTTTTTGGGACCAACAAGTGGTATCAGAGCGGTGTGTCCTACAGACCACTGTTTTGAAAATATTTTGGTGGTCTCCAGGGCAGATCCATTTTTTTGAAAACCCAAATATTTGTTGTGCTAACAATTTTGCAGAAATGGGCTCGAAAAGAAGAAGTAAAAGAGACACTAGGAGTTTCTCCAAGAGAAGCTTAGCAGATGAGGATGAAGAGGTATCCACTTCTGGTTCATCATCAAATTTTGGACCAGACGAAGAGATATGTCTGGTAACAGACGAGGTATGTAATCAAACTCCCTCTTCTTTTTCATCTTCTTCTTTTTCTGGACAATCAGAGGAGTCTGATATGCAGAAGATGCTATTAGATCTCCAATCTTCTATACAACTTTGTCAAAAATTGGAAGATGAGAACTCAAAGCTGAAAGCAGAAAATCAGAAGTTTTCACAATGTTTAGGCAACTCAGCTAATCTACCAGCTGAACAAAATCATACACTGGTAGAAGAGTCTTCTGACTTGACAACCAGATGTACTGAATAAGTCAAGCTGATAGAAAGGTTGGTTGTTGAAAATGTTGAGAAAGACAATGAATATAACCTGCTAAAAGCTAAGTTTGATGAACTCTTCCATCAAAACAAAATTGTAAGAGAAAGTGAGGACAAGCTCAAAATGAGACTGGAGCAGCTGACTACAGCAAGCAATGCTGTGTCACACATAGCTGCCTCATCTTAAAGAGAGCATGATAAAACAGGCCTTGGTTATTCCAAACCTGAATCCTCACATGTTCAGAAAGAAGAACAACCTAGAAATTTTATTGATAAGGGCAAGAGGTCAGCTGACCAGGCAACTCAGCCTAATGGGCAGATGAGTACTGAAACTCAAAAACCCAAAAAGCAGAGGAGGAATCTTAAAAGACCTCAGCCAGGCCAGCAGAGTAGAAGACAGTCTGGATCTTCTCAAAAGAGGTAGAACCAGATGACTTCTACTCACCTGCAGAAGACTTTCAAGTCATCTGCCAGACCAGCTGGAACCTTTGATGGTTCTAGTAAGACTTATCCTTATCAAAAGAATATCAAGACTGTTGCTTTAAGATAAGTTATTCCTTCTACTGGACAAGCTCATAAGAGAAGAAGAGCCTCTAGAAGAAATAACCATGTCGAAGCTTCTTATGTTCAGTGTGTTTTTGTGGATATATATGGAAGAAAGATAAGATCACCTGATTAAAAAAGGGATGATCTATTCTTGTGGCTTCCTAAAAATTGTGCTAACCCCCCTGGACCCAGAAGGGTACCAAAAAGTTGATTGCCTGCAGATACACAAGAAGACCAGCTGATGTTTTGCCCCAATATCAGCTGAGCATACTTTGAGGGGGAAGATCAGTTGACCCAACCTGCTAGAATCTCTATTTAGATATTTCAAGTTTTCTTGTCTTGTTTTATTTCAGTTCTTTCAGTTTTAACATCATCAAAAAGGGGGGAAATTGTTAGGATATAGATTAGATGTTTTGAAGATGTTAAAACAAGAACTTGTAATAGGACTAGCTGAACTTGTTAGTCAGCTACAGATTAGTCTAGGTCTAGAATAGGTCTTTGGTTAAAGGGGAAGAAATCTGTCCAGACCAGATGAGAGGTGACCAGAGGAGTCTGATCAGAGGAGGTTACCAGATGAGAGGTGACCATAGGAGTCTGATCAGAGGAGGTGACCAGATGAGAGGTGACCAGATAAGAGGTGACCAGAGGAGTCTGATCAGAGGAGGTGACCAGATGAGAGGTGACCAGAGGAGTCTGATCAGAGGAGGTGACCAGATGAGGTATGGACCAGATGAGCTTTGCCAGAGGAGTTTGCCAGAAGACCTCTCCCAGATGAGGACTAGAGCAGAAATGTTACCTGACCAGATGAGACCAGACCAGGCGAGACCTGGCCAGATGAGGGAGATGGATTAGTTCACCCACTTAGAGGTTTCGTAGTAATCTAGAGACAAGGAGATTTTGGAGATCATTGATGGAGAAGAAGCAATCTGGATAGTCAACTGATGGAGGATTTGATTGATTGATTGAAGTCAACTAATCAATCATATAATCAATCTTTGATTGATTATATTCCTCCAATTATGGTTGTTTGAATTGCTAGCACTCCAACGGCTAGTTGATTCTCACAACTATAAATAAGAGTGTTTTAGATGAGTTCTACAACAAGAGTCGCGCGAGAGCACACAACAAGAACACACGAACTCTTCCAAACACTCACCTTGTTCATTAATGTTTATATACTCTTTAGGAGTTCTAGTTGGAGCTTTACTCAACCTGTTCATCTATATAGAAAGGTTATTGTAAGCAGATTGTACGAAGGAGCTGGTACTTCACAATTCCAGTGGTTCGTGAGTAAGTTGGTTGGAGAGTGAGAAAGACCCCTTTGGAGAAAGGGAGAGTGGACGTAGGACCTGTTGTCTGAACCACTATAAATCTGGTGTTCTTTATTTTCTGCACTTTAAGTTTTCTGCACTTTTCTTTTAGCACTTAATTTAAAAAGGTTTTCATTAAAAATTAAACTCAAAACGCTTTCCGCTGGATAACCTTTTTGGGACCAACAATGTTAATCATCAATCCTGTTGGGTCCGCATACTTTAGGTGATCGAACTTCTTACGGAATGAGGTCCTCAAAGGACAACCCATAGGGATGCCATTGTTCGTCTGTCGAGTAGCTCTTGCTGAGCTTCAAACTTCATCTTGGGTGGGGTCTCAGCTCAGGTGGACCTCACTAACTGGCAGGCTTTAGACCTTACTGACTTGGCAGGCTTCAAACTTCGACTCGAATAGACCTCGCCAACCTGGTGGGCTTCGGATCTCGAGCTTAAATGAACCTTGTTGACTTGGTGGGCTTTAGACCTCGACTTCGATTAACTCCGATTTAGTAGCAAAATTTAGGCACATTACGTAATAATTTGTATCACAAAAATTGCCCCTAAGATCAGAGTATGACTTTGGTTGGAGTTTGATCTTGACTTGTGTTTCAAACTAATTTTTCCCCTTGCCACATTTTAGGTCATTCTCTCTGCCCCCAAGCCTGCTAGAAGGATAACTATTGTGCCCCAGGAGGTCTCTATAGTCCAGACTTTGATGGAGGAATCTACTATATTTTATTTGGCTCGATAAATTTTAAATTAAACCAATTTAAACAGGGTTTAACCTTTTATCATGCCACTGAGTCAGGGGTCTTTCCGGTGCTCGCTGCTCATTGAGAGTTATTACTCGTCGAGAGCCTTTACTTGTCGAGAGACTGGGCTTGTTGAGAGTCTTTACTCGTTAAGATGATGTGTGCTCGTTGAGAGTTATTTCTCATTAAGTAACTGGGCTTGTCAAGAGTCTTTACTCGTCAAGAGGTTGTGCTCATCGAGAGTTGTTGCCCATACATCGAGGGTTTTTCCCATCTGTACGTATCTTATTTGTGTTTTGTTATAGAGGTTTGTACCTCTATTACACGAGTTTTTATCGTGACCCCAATTTGTGCCTCTATCACACGAGTCTGACCGTGCTCATGATCAGATGGTCAACACCGTGAAGGTGGACAAATCTATACTAGGATACAAATAATATTTTGCCAATAAAATGGAAAATCGACACCAAGGAGACAGACATATATCTCGCCAATGATGCAGAAAGTCGACACCAAGGTGGCAGACAATATCACGCTAATTAGACAGAAAGTCAATGCCGAAGAGGTAGACAATATCTCGCCTATGAGGTGGAAAATCAACACTGGGAAGACAAAGTGATATCTCACCAATAAAATAGGATGCCAAGGAGGCAGACTAATATCTCGCCAATAAGGTGAACAATCGATACCGAGGAGACATACATTATCTCGCCAATGAGGCACCCAATGTCGATGTTGGGGAGACGGACTACATCTCGCCAATGAGGTGGAAAGTCAACACCGAAGAAATGGACTGGATCTCACTAATAAGGCAAAAAATTGACGTTGAAGAGGTAAAGGGGTCAATGCCGATGAAGGAGGATAAAATCTCGTCAATGGCGGCGTTGCTTTGGCCATTGCTTATCCATTTGAGGATTTCACATCTCCATCGCGAGTCTTATCGTGCTCGTGATTGAGGGATGTGCCCCTTCACATGAAACTTATTGTTGGTGCTCGTACTCTGGGATGAGACTCTTTGTACAAGTCTTTTCTATGCTCGTACCTTGAGGTGAGCCACTTCACACGTGATTAAGCGTATGTGCTCGTACTCTGACATGAGCCACTTTGTACGAGTCTTTCCTGTGCCCGTGGGTGAATGATATGGTATGTTCTGAAATGGTGAGTTATTCATTCGGTGAACAAACTCAAATATTTGTTGTGATATCATACCAAAGATTCTGAAAGACTGACTATATTTTTATAACTTCGACATCCATTAATTTATTTTGGATTTTTCAAAATAATCTCCAGATATGGTTATGTTGGTCCCGGTACAAGACTGAGGAATACGTGTATGGGGGGGGGGGGGGGAATACACGTACACCAATTTTTCAACCTTAAAACTGACTGAGTCCCCTTTGCTCAGAGTGGAAAAGAACTAGGAGCTGATAATACACCTACTGACTACACTTGGTGCGGGTCAGTTGGCTAACTATCAGTTCAAGTTCAGTGCGGAAATGTTTGAGCCCTGAAAGTTTAAAGTCTTGTTTAGTTTGCTTTCTGAAAAACTTGTTTTACTCAAATCTGAAGTGTTTAGTAGGGCAGTGCTCTTTTGAAGATCAGCCTGATTGATTCAGGCTTGATAAACTTGAATGCAATGAATGAACAAGTAATATAGCAAGTATGCACAATATCAAAGCAGTAAGAACACAGGAAGTTTAACGTGGTTCAGAGTCTCAAGCTCCTACGTCCACGACCTGACTTAACAGGAAATCCACTCAAGGGATTCTTGTTTTTAACATGCCAAGGTGCACCAAGACCAGCTAACCTCACTGATCTATACAACTCCACTTACTAACACTCTAACTGACTTACTCCCAACAAGCCTATCTTAGGGTTTTGGTTTCAGTTTGGATTCCAACTAAGTTGAGATTATCCTTACAAGGCAAAGCTATGCTAAGGATTGGATAATCTCTCTAAGCTTGAGATAATTCTAATTAGCTCTTGGAATACAGAATAACTCTCAACTGCTAAGAAACACTTGGGAAATTTAGAAGGTTTCGAGTGCTTCTCTTAAAGGTTGAATGGTTTGAATGCTTGAGAGTTTGAGTAATTTCTGGCTTGGAAATTTCCCGTAACCTTGAATGGGTTCAAGGCCTTCTGTATTTATAGGTGATTTGAATAACTATCCGTTGGAGAGATAGCCTTCTAGTCATCTATGTAGAGTGGCTTCAAACGGACATATCTTCATGCAGCAGCCGTCCTTTGCATGGATTTGGTATTTGCATTAAATGCACATTAAATGCTTGCCCGTTGAATATGCAGTCTGAATTCAGTCTTCATGTCAGGTTCCGTACGTGCGTGTCCTTCTCGGATTGGTCCACGTCATCAGGTTGGTGAGAATGTCAGAACTTATTCCTGAGCTTCAGGCTTGTCTTATTAAGTTCATTTTGTCTTGAGCTCACCAGTCTTGTCCTGACGCTGAAATTCCTTTTGCATTGCTTGGCTCTACTCCAAGTCTTCCCATTAACTCAGTGACATCCTGTTCCCTTCAGGACTGAGTTAGTAATGACCTCAGGGTCATACTCTTCATCACTGACACTTACTCAGCCAGCTTAGAAGACTGCCATAAGTTCAGGATGGTGCTCTTCATCTTCAGGCTCTGAGTCTTGATTGTCTCCAGTGAGTTCTCCTCTCACTGAGTACCTGTGAAGTGTAAAATGACTAAGTACTATTCCTAACCAAGACTGGCCTGACAAAGACAGATTAAGGCAATCATCTTTTCAGGGGTTTTGGGATCTTAATCAAAACTGACAATGTCCCAACAATTTTCCCCTTTTTGATGATGCCAAAACACTGAAAAGATCCTCAAAATACTTAGAGGAAACAGGATAAACCTATCTATAAGATAAGACAGTGTTAGAGCAATTCTTGATAAAGTACAGAATTTTAAACAACAGCCAAAAAAGACAATGAGTTTTTGTCTGTGGGCAAAAGTAATAGATTTCATTGATTGATGTGGAAATGATTACAATGAATCTAATCTATTACAAAGAAGCTTGTGAACACCTAGACTAATCTCATTTCAGGCTTGAGTCCATATCCTGCATAAACTCTTGCCTTCAGCTCGTCAAGTCTTCCATGTTGATTCACGTACCCTTCAACTTTGGCTATCTTCAAGACTTCCATCATAATGGCCTTTGTATCATGCTTTTGAGTTCCAGGAACCAAGGGAGGAGCTCGAATGGTGAACTCAGGAGCCTTCACTTGAACTTGAGCTGCCTCAGCCTCCTCCAAGATTTTCTGGAATAGCTCAGGATGATTGTCCATCATGTAGTCAGTGAAGTGGGCATTGATATCGTCAGTGTCGCCCCACTTCTTCACAACAAACCACAGTCTAACAAATTCATCCCTTGCATCAGTCCAAAACTCCTTCAATGTCTCTGAGACGAACTCATCAACAAAAGCTTCCCTTGCTCCTGATTCTGGCCTTCTGACTTGAAGAATTATTGATTTCCTAACTGTTGGCTTCTTCCTGTACTTCCTTGGCTCAGGCTTCGCCTTCTTCCTCCTTAGCAAGCTGATCACTGCATCATCTAGTTCACGTTGTTGAAGCTCAGTGATATCAGTCAGCTTCTCAACCTTCTTCTCTAAGATGCGCATCTTCTCCTTCTGAGCAATTTCAGCTCTGCGCATAGCCTCAGATTTTTCAGATTGATCTCCCCACGCTTCAGCACATAGCTCCGCAACCAATTCACTTGAATAAGTGATGGGATTCTTCCTTGAGCTCATGGGAGACGACCTCTGAACTGGCTCAGGTTGTTGCTTGGAAGGTTCATTAGTCTTTGCCTTTGTTGCCTCCTCTCTTAGCTTGGCAACAATTTCCTCTCCTTCCTTTTCCACCGCCGCTAACCTAGCTGACTTCCTCACCCTTAAGATGTTTCCATCAGGATTGGCTTCAGGGTCAGCTAGGACGATCTCACCTTGGTTGACTGCCTCAGATGCCTCAGGGCGGGATCTTTTCTTCTTCTTTTCCCCCTTTTTGGCATCATCATTGGCCTCGGATGGGAATGCGTCAGATCCGCTGTTGATTACGAAGGAGGCTAGGGAATGGACATCATTAATTCCCTCCTTCAATAATTTAACTCCCATCGAAATTCCAGTCCCTGCAAATGATACTGAACTGATTGCAGCTTGGACCTTCTTCTCAAAGACCTCCATGGAGAGTTGGAGTCTTTGCTCAACCTTCTCTATCTTCCCCTCCACCAGAGCAGATCGCTCATCTGCTTGGGTCAGTCTCTCAGCAATGTCCTTTGAAGTCTGAGCAATACGTTCTGACTCCAGCTCAAACTTTGACGCTGAGCCAGAAATGGCCTGAGTGAATAGTGCCCCAGCCTGAGCTGCAAGCTTCTCCACAGCCTGATTAAGATCCTCCTTCCTTTGCTCATCCTTCTCAGCCAACTGCTTCAAGGTTTGCCTTAGCATCTTTTTGGTGCGCTTTCGCTCATTCCTCACTGACTTGGCCGTGTCAGTCATCGTTTTCTTTAACAAAACCAGCTCCCTGTTAGCAAGGGTGTTGTAAGCTGACTTCGTCCACCTGATGTGCTTCGCCAGGGCCTTGGAGTCTTCTTCCTTCTCAGCTCGTAGCCTCATTACCTCCTCCTGAAGTTCAGCTAGATTTTCTGAGGTTTTCTTCTGCTTGACCTCCACTATGCTTGTGAATTCAGCACGTCCGACCCCGGTTATGATCACATCCTCATCATCAACGGCCGCCTCAGTGATTGGCTGCTTTCCCTTGTCAGCCCCTGCAGCATCAGTCCCTTCTTCAAGGTGCACTGAAAGCAGTTGTGAAGTAGTCATAGCCGCCTCCTCAGGCTCAGCTAAGCTAACATGAACCTTGGGAGCAAGTCCCTCGGAACTGAGAGTCTACTTGAATACCTCAACATCTTCCTCTCTTGTCTCAGGGCAGGGAATCCCTTCATCGACAGATGTCTCATCGGCAGCTGAGATGTTCACAACATCCTCAGCCACTGGTCCACCCTTGGCACCAGTGTTCTTATCACCTTCCTTCTGAGCCTGAGGCTCAGAGTTCATCTCATCCACTTCCTGTGCAGTTTCCTCCACTGCCTTCTCCAGGTCTCCACCCTGAGCTCCTTCATCATCCTCATCATCATCCTTCCCGTCCTCAGGAAGGAGGTCAGCCTTGCTCTTGGACATCATATCAGCCACTAGCTGCTTCAGGTTGTCAAAGTTCAAGAGTTGAAGCCAGCTAGTAAGTCCAAAGAACGAGCAAATCTTGGCCTCTTCCGTCTCCCAATGCTCCCAGCCACGAGCATCCACCAGCATATGTTGCTCCTGCATGTTTGATTGTTTGAAGTCCAACCAAACTTTGAGCTGAATCACATACGCCAGCAGCTCAGTATACTTGGATAGCCCAGGCCAGCACATCCCTGCCCATTCTGTGGCGTTCCCCCTGAGGGTGTTCTCCAGAATCCCTCCAGCCATGTGTTCATCCAAATCCTCCTCCTCCACTTCGAGGAATTCATCCTCCTCAGCTGAAATGGATTTGGGACAGTCTTTGGGATTAGGGTATGAGGGAAAATCTGAGGGGTTTGGAAGGTTCGGCTCGGCTGACTGGTCAGGCTCATTTATGTGAGAAGTTGAAGGCGCTGACTCAGTAGGATGATTTGGCTCTGAGGTTCGGGGTGGTTGGGAAGATTAAGGTGTGGGGTCAGGAATGAAGGGTGTTTGGGTTTCAGAGTGTGGGGGTGTTTGAGTGGGTACTGTCTCATGCTGCAACGACTCAGCCGTCTCGACAGTTTTTCTCACTTCCTCCAAGTCAGAGGCTCCAGGAGAGCTTGACTTCTCCCTCTCACTCACCTCAGGCAGCTTCTTAGCAGGGGATTTTCTGGTCCCCTTCCTAAGCCTTTTCAGGGGCCTCTCTCCCTGAGCACCCTCCTTTCTGACGTCATCGTCAGTTCCCTCAGCCTCAGATCCGGCCTTCTTGGGATCAGACTCAGTCCCAGATATCGTGCTCTTCCCTGACAGCACTATCTTCACCCTTTTCCTCTTCTCAGCCGCTTCCACTTCAGGCTGCTCCACCTCCTCAGCAGCAACCTCCTCACCATCCTTACTCCTCTCAAGGAGCTCATCTACCCGTTCAATGAGACTGGTTGCCACTCTCTTGGCTTTACCAGCTGGCCTTTTGACCTGACCCTTTGCTTTCGCATTGGGATCAGTCAGCCCTAGCACTGAATAGGTATCACTCAGTGAGGAAAACATTACCTTCTTCGAGGAGAGACTATCCTCAAAGTCGAAGGTATACCCATGGCAAGCATGAGCAATCAGGATGGACATCCTCGTGCCGAAAGGCAAGATGGCACTGACGGAAATGTGCTTCTTCTCCTCGTCTCACGTGAGTTTGTCCAGTCCTGCCTGATGGAGTTGATCGAGGAAGAGCTGCTCCCAGTTCGCTTCCACTCCATCAACGATAGCTCCCATGAGTCTCAGCTTGGGCAGACTCAATTGCTCGTGAGAGTCAGTTGCGCCCATCACCATCTTGGATACCAAGTCCACCAGAGCTCTATACTCAGGCTTTAACGTACTCTTGTTCTGGCGAGCCCTGAACTCCGATGACCCTGACTTGGTCCATTTCCCAAGAAACTCTCCCTCTGAGTTCTCCTTGTAGGTTCTTGGGTTGATGCCTGAGAATGGCAGCTTGAAGACTTCCCTCACCGCCTGCCTGAAGTTGATAGTGACCACCTCTGTGTTGTAAAGAGGTTCGCCGTCGCCGTCCTTCTCTCCCGTCGGCTTCAACGCAGTCACCTTTGTGAAAATTCCCCCTTCCGCAAGAACATATTCAAATATGCTTCCACAACTGTTCTTGGGAGCACGGAAATGGGTCGGGTGGTGAAGTATGTTTCCAACCCGGCATCGAAAATCCATTTAAACACGGGTTTGATTTCCTCAACCGTAAGACAGATACCTTCCATGGAGATGACTTGCTCCATGTGTACCAGTTTCTTCTCAACAATGTCGACGATCTTGTCGGTTGTCCAGTTGGAATCAAGGAATGCCATTGTTTTTTAAAGAAAGGTTTTTGAAAATTTCTGTGTTTGAGCAAGAGAAAACTCAGTGTGCTGATTGTGCGTTGTGTTTGCGTAAAAACCTCAAATGGCACTCTTGATTGATAAGACTAAGTCAGTTACTCGAACGTGGGGTTGAGATTGATCCCTGAATTCGAAAGGTTTTGAAATGAGGGGCCAGGATTAATCTCAGCTTCAATTAAACCCCATGTCAGTCATATTCCGTATAAAACGGACACGTATATGAAAAGGTATCTGGCATTAAATGCTCCGTGCGCGTGGGTTTTAAATATGAAAAGGCGCGCTTTTAATGAAAACAGAATGCATTTAATAAAGATTTTCAGGACGAAGGACTCAGGGAGATGCTTGAAATTCACAAGAGTCAGGTTAGAACTCATACCTGTCAGGGAGACATTGTAGCACCCTGATACCTCGCTGAGTCGAGTCTGGCCTGAGTTCCCCCTAGAACCCTACACTGACTGCTCTCCCAGATCTAAGAGTCCTAACTCCACTGACAGTTCCATAAACCTCGATTCAGCCAGAGGCTTAGTCAAGATGTCAGCTCTTTGCCTGTCAGTGTGAATCTTCTCCATCCTAATATCTTTCTTCTCCACATGATCTCGAATGAAATGGTGTCTAATATCCACATGCTTGCACCTTGTGTGAAGCACTGGGTTCTGAGTAATTGCTATAGCACTATTGTTGTCACAATAGATTGGAACCTGATTAGCAAACACTTGGTAGTCCCTCAACTGTTGCCTCAACCATAAAATCTGAGCACAACAGCTACCTGCAGCCATATACTCAGCCTCAGTCGTGGATGTAGCCACTGAATTCTGCTTCTTACTAAACCACGAGATCAACTTACTTCCCAAAAACTGACATGTCCCTGAGGTTGATTTTCTATCAATTCTACAACCTCCATAATCTGCATCTGAATAACCTGTCAGTTCTAAGTTGTCATCTGAAGGATACCATAGTCCCATATTGACTGCCCTTTTCAAATACTTAAGTACCCTCTTAGCAGCCTCCAAATGACTTTTCTTGGGATCAGACTGATACCTAGCACACACACCAACTGCAAACGTAATGTCAGGCCTACTTGCAGTCAGGTACAATAAAGAACCTATCAGCCCACGATACTCAGTCTGATTTACTGAAGTCCCTTCAGTGTCAGGATCCATCTTCCAATTTGTGTTCATAGGGATCCTTGCTGGATTGCTGTTCTGAATACCAAACTTATGAATCAAGTCTCTTGTATACTTGGCCTGATTAATGAATATACCTTGATCAGTCTGCTTGACCTGCAATCCTAAGAAGAAGTTCATCTCTCCCATCATGGACATCTCAAATTTACCAGTCATTAGCTTAGAGAATTTCTCACAAAGCTGATGATTTGGTGATCCAAATATTATGTCATCCACATAAATCTGGACCAAGAGAATGTCATCACCTTCAGTGATCCTGAACAATGTCCTATTCACAGTTCCTTTCTTGAACCCATGGTCTGTCAGGAATTGAGAGAGGGTATCATACCAAGCTCTTGGTGCTTGCTTAAGTCCATAGAGTGCTTTCTTCAAATGGTATACTCTATCCCCAACCTCAAACCCGGGAGGTTGTTCAACATATACCTCTTCATTGAGTACACCATTCAGGAAGGCACTCTTGACATCCATTTGATACACCTTGAACTTCTTGTATGTTGCATATGCAAGGAACAACCTGATAGCTTCCAACCTAGCCACTAGAGCAAAAGTTTCATCATAGTCTATTCCTTCAGACTGACAATACCCTTTTGCAACCAGTCTAGCCTTGTTCCTTACCACAACACCATTCTCATCCTTCTTGTTCTTAAAGACCCACTTGGTACCAATCACACCTTGATGCCTAGGTCTATTCACCAGTTCCCAAACCTGATTCCTTGTGAACTGATTCAACTCCTCTTGCATGGCAATGATCCAGTTCGAGTCAGTGAGAGCTTCTTCAATGTTCTGAGGCTCTTGCTCAGAGAGAAAGCAACAGAACAATGCACTCTCACCATGGAACCGTCTGGTCCTGACTCCCTCAGTTGGATCACCAATGATTTGATCAATGGGATGATCTTCTAACCAAGTTCTCTTGCCAGGAGTTGTTCCTGAAGTACCTGCAATGTTAGTGTCTACAGGTTCATAAAATTCAGGAAATTGAACAGAAGGGGATGATACTGAGTCTATACCAAAAGGATTAATAAGTTCAATGTCAGGGACATTGATTCCCCCTTGATGAGGTGACTCAGGAACCGTCTCAGCTGCAACAACATCTTCATAGACGGTGCTTACCTCAGGTTGAGCCTGTTCCTCAGTCTGAGGCTCAACAATCCCTGATGTGCTGGGCTTAGGAGTGGCACCTGATTCATCATCCTGATCGTCATCATCATCCCATCTCGAAATTGGCACAGTCTTGATCTTGGGATCAGGTTGATTCTTCAAGCTCAGCCTTGTCACACTCCTTGTGACCTCCTCAGAGTCAGGATTCAACACCTTTGCCCTAGACTCATTTGCAGATTCATCAAAGAAAACATGAGGTGATTCTTCAACAACAAGGGTCCTACAATTGTAAACCCTGAAGGCTTTACTAACTTCAGAATATCCTAAGAATATTCCTTCATCAGATTTGCTATCAAAGGCTTTCAACTGGGTCTTCCCGTTGTTGAGGATGCAGCACTTACAACCAAATACATGAAAATAAGAAATACGAGGTTTCCTTTTGTTCCATGTCTCATATGGGGTCCGTGCATGTTGCTTGTTCAGCATGGATCTGTTCTGAGTGTAGCATGCAGTGTTGATTGCCTCAGCCCAGAATTTCTTGGGCAATCCTGACTCAGCCAGCATGGTCCTTGCAGCCTCCTTCAGTGTCCTGTTCCTTCTTTCAGCGACACCATTCTGTTGTGGAGTTCTAGCTGCAGAAGTCTCATGAGCTATACCAAGTTCATTACAGAAGTCAGAAATATATGAATTTATAAATTCAGTGCCCTTGTCAGTTCTGATCTTAGTAATGGACTGATTCTTCTCATTGCTGAGTCTCCTGAGCAACTCTAGAAGCTTCACCTGTGTTTCCTTCTTATTTAACAAGAAAATAACCCAAGTATATCTAGAATAATCATCAATAACCACAAGGGTATACTTTCTACCATTCATACTCACAGGTGTTATGGGACCAAACAGATCCATGTGCAAGAGTTGAAGTATCCTGTCAGTGGAGTAAGAAGCTTTTTCTTTGAATGATGCTCTGACCTGCTTCCCTTCCTGACAGGCTTTGCACACATGATCTTTGCTAAAAACTTAATTAGGTAGACCATCAACAAGTGACTGCCTAGAAATTTTGTTAAGAATCTTGAAGTTCAGGTGGCTTAATCTTTTATGCCATAACCAACTGAGCTCTAAAGAGCTTTTAGCAATAAAACAGGTATTAGGAATAGTGCTGCTCCAATCAGCGAGATAAACGTTACCTTTCCTTATACCTGATAGAAGCACCTGTGTTGATTTGTCCTTGACTGAACATGTATTCGATGAGAACTCAACACTGAACCCTTTGTCACAGAATTGACTTACTGACAGCAGGTTATGCTTCAGTCCTTCCACAAAGGACACATTTTCCACTCTGACTGTACCTATAATTAGAACACCAAAACCTTTAGTAACACCTTTTGAGTTATCACCAAAGGTTACCTGTGGACCATCTTTAGCTTGATACTCTTGGAGAAGACTCTTCATTCCAGTCATGTGCCTTGAGCAACCACTGTCTAGGTACCAAACAACTTTGATTGAGTCTCCTCTCCTCTTGTTGTGATCCACAGCCGCCTGCAAGCAAATCAGGCTTTAGGTACCCATTGGGTGTTGGGTCCTATTGTGTCAGCTGTACCCTTCGGGATCCAGACTTGCTTCACAACCCTGATTGCCTCAGAGTGGTAAATCCGTCTCCCTGAAACATCGACATACACAACTTTCTTCTTCTTTGCCTTAGAGGAAGATGGTGTATGAGTGTTAGACTTAGGCTTCGCAGGAGCCTGAGTGGGTGCCTTTTGGGCTGGCTTCCTGTTCTTCCTAGGTCTGGGTGCAGCAGGTCTTGGGCCTTGTTCTTGATAAGGACCCTGATTTCTATTTCCCCTAGGCAAGTGAGGAAATGGAAAACAGTTAAAGGCCTCAGGATGCCAAAACCACGGGGGTGTCATCATATTTGGCCTTCCCTGTTGGTATTGCCAAGCATGATGGTACCCTCGCTGACCAGTCTGAGGGCTCTTGGCCTGAGTCTTCCTCTACTTTCGCTGAGGTTTTCCCTGGCCTGAGCTCTCAGGGGCTTCCGTAGGTTGCTTTGCCTTTCCCTTGGGTTTTGGCTTAGGTACCTTAGGAGCAACCCTGACTGTGTCAACGGTTTCCTTGCCCTTATCAGTTTGACGGGCCTGGAGCACAACCTTAGGTGCACTCTGGCCTGTCTGAACAAATACCCTCTCAGTGTTGCTCCCTGAAGCAACATGAGACTGACCTTGTGAGGATTTCTCAGGAACATATCCAAGTCCCTTTTTCTTGTTCCCAAGTATCTGGTTGTTATTTATTTCCTCTCTAGCCACTGAGGATTTATTCATTGCTGCAACCTTTTTCTTGAGAGAGTCCTCACTCTTTTTCAGGATTTCATGTCTGGTAAAGAGGTCATCAAACTTACTCTTAAGTGCTTTCAGCTCTTCCTTCCTGACCAGCTCTTCCTCAGCCAATTCCTTCAGAATCTTCTCTCTTGGGAGACGCTCAAAATTGATCATATCAATTTCCTGAGTTAGTCTCACAATCTGAGCTGATTCTTTAAGATCAGACTGAGTGAGTTGTTCATTCAGGTTTTGAACTTCAGTACTCAATTTCTTGTTCTCCTCAACCAAGAAGACATTAGTTTCCTGCAGTCTGGAGAAATCAACCATCAATTGATCAAGACAGATCTGAAGGTTCATTTCTCTAACTGACTCTGAGCTAAGCTCAGGATTTTGACCAGTGTAAGAAACACAAACAGAATTTGATGTTACCTCAGGCTCATCCCTAGCCATCAGACAGACATCATCGTACTCGTCATCTGAGAAGAGTTCAGGTGACCTTTCAGCAGGACCGTCAGAATCTGTCGCATCTTCAGCGACCATCGCTCTCCGATCAGCAGATCTTAGATCCCTAGTGGCTCTCCTTTCCTCTCTCTCCCTCGCACTTAGCTCCGGGCAGTCGTACTGATAGTGACCAATCTTGTTACAGTTGTAACATGCTACCTGCTCACTCACTCTTTCTTTTCTCGGTTCAGGGTTCCTCCTTGAGTCAGGTTCCCTGGTTCTTGGTGAGCTTTCAGTCTTTGTTGGATATCTATCATCGCGAGTACGTCTCTGTTCGTCTCTTCTTTCAGGTTTTGGTTCAGAATATCTTCTATCATCACCACATTCTCTCCTCTGGTCAGTATTCCTTCGCTCCTCATATCTCCTTGAGCTTTGGTGGGTTCCTTCAGGTTTCCTGTCATGTGAGTCTTGATAAAACTTTTTATAACGACCAAACCTGGAATTGAGCTTGTCAAATCGTCTGGCCATCAGGCTGTACTCCTCAGCGAGTTCTTCCCTGCTCATCTCCATCAGTGACTTTGATGAAGAATTTGATGAGGGCTCAACAGGTTTAGACCTGGCCTTGAACGCCACACTTTTCTCAGGAGTTTTCTCCTTCACTTCCTCTTCTGACTGAACTTTCTTCTTTCTCTTGTTAAGGTCAAATTCAAGCGCTTTGAGCTCTGAAAAAAGTAAAGCAGAAGTTATGTTACTCATATCCTGAGTGTTCTTAAGCATAATTACACTGTTGTCCCATCTCTCAGGAAGAGCATTCAGGATCTTTGAGGCAACATCTCTCCTTGGGACGTCCTTGTCCAGCATCACCAACTCATTCATCAACTTGATGAATCTAGACTCCATTTGATCTATGCTCTCGTCAGGCAGCATCTCGAACGCCTCGAATTTCTGAATGGCAATGTTTCTCTTGTTCTCCTTGATCTTTTCAGATCCCTCACACATCCTTGTCAGCTCATCCCAGACCTCCTTTGCCGTCTTTAAGTTCATCAGCCTGGCTGACTCCTCGAAGGGCACCGTGTGCAAGATGATGTTTCTGGCGACGTTGTCAAGTCCCACCATCTTGATTTCATCGTTGGTCATGTCTTTCCTTTCTTTAGGAACCTGCACGCCAATCGCAAGATCCTCATATCCCAGTCCTCTGACATTAGGAATAGTGATCTTGATCGGTCCCTCCCTGAGTACACGCGGCATCTGGTCATGGATGGCATCTAGATGTGCTTTTAATCTGAACTTCCAATAGACAAAGTTAGACACAGAGAATTCAGGTAACGAAGCTTCAAGTCTCTTCGAAGTCATGATGATGCGAGTTTTATGAAAAACAAACTCAGATCTGTTCAGTGACCACCAACAGTTTCTCCTCTGAAACTATTAGTATTCAAAGTCAGTGGTCTTTCGAACCACTGCTCTGATACCACTTGTTGGTCCCGGTACAAGACTGAAGAATACGTGTATGGGGGGGGGGGGAATACACGTATACCAATTTTTCAACCTTAAAACTGACTGAGTCCCCTTTGCTCAGAGTGGTAAAGAACTAGGAGCTGATAACACACCTACTGACTACACTTGGTGCGGGTCAGTTGGCTAACTATCAGTTCAAGTTCAGTGCGGAAATGTTTGAGCCCTGAAAGTTTAAAGTCTTGTTTAGTTTGCTTTCTGAAAAACTTGTTTTACTCAAATCTGAAGTGTTTAGTAGGGCAGTGCTCTTTTGAAGATCAGCCTGATTGATTCAGGTCTGATAAACTTGAATGCAATGAATGAACAAGTAATATAGCAAGTATGCACAATATCAAAGCAGTAAGAACACATGGAGTTTAACGTGGTTCAGAGTCTCAAGCTCCTACATCCACGGCCTGACTTAACAGGAAATCCACTCAAGGGATTCTTGTTTTTAACGTGCCAAGGTGTACCAAGACCAGCTAACCTCACTGATCTATACAACTCCACTTACTAACACTCTAACTAACTTACTCCCAACAAGCCTATCTTAGGGTTTTGGTTTCAGTTTGGATTCCAACTAAGTTGAGATTATCCTTACAAGGCAAAGCTATGCTAAAGATTGGATAATCTCTCTAAGCTTGAGATAATTCTAATTAGCTCTTGGAATACAGAATAACTCTCAACTGCTAAGAAACACTTGGGAAATTTAGAAGGTTTTGAGTGCTTCTCTTAAAGGTTGAATGCTTTGAATGCTTGAGAGTTTGAGTAATTTCTGGCTTGGAAATTTCCCGTAACCTTGAATGGGTTCAAGGCCTTCTGTATTTATAGGTGATTTGAATAACTATCCGTTGGAGAGATAGCCTTCTAGTCATCTATGTAGAGTGGCTTCAAACGGACATATCTTCATGCAGCAGCCGTCCTTTGCATGGATTTGGTATTTGCATTAAATGCACATTAAATGCTTGCCCGTTGAATATGCAGTCTGAATTCAGTCTTCATGTCAGGTTCCGTACGTGCGTGTCCTTCTCGGATTGGTCCACGTCATCAGGTTGGTGAGAATGTCAGAACTTATTCCTGAGCTTCAGGCTTGTCTTATTAAGTTCATTTTGTCTTGAGCTCACCAGTCTTGTCCTGACGCTGAAATTCCTTTTGCATTGCTTGGCTCTACTCCAAGTCTTCCCATTAACTCAGTGACATCCTGTTCCCTTCAGGACTGAGTTAGTAATGACCTCAGGGTCATACTCTTCATCACTGACACTTACTCAGCCAGCTTAGAAGACTGCCATAAGTTCAGGATGGTGCTCTTCGTCTTCAGGCTCTGAGTCTTGATTGTCTCCAGTGAGTTCTCCTCTCACTGAGTACCTGTGAAGTGTAAAATGACTAAGTACTAATCCTAACCAAGACTGGCCTGACAAAGACAGATTAAGGCAATCATCTTTTCAGGGGTTTTGGGATCTTAATCAAAACTGACAATGTCCCAACAGGTTATGTATCCGTGTGAATTTTCTACTCTAGTGTTGTAGCTGGGTAGAATTTTTAATTGATTGGGCGAAGAATATTACTAAAAAATAAGAACTTTGGCCCAAAAATTTAATTAAAAAATGGCTCAGGCTAAATACCCCTCCAACTAATGGAGATACACCTCCGTCTAAATCTACCTACTTATTTTAATTGGTATTAGTATATACACAACCCTTATACTACCATTTATACCCTTATTAATAAAAGAAAAAAAAATTATGACAAATAGTATTCGGCAAATTTTTTCCAAATTTTACACGATGTTTCGGCAAAATGTTTCAAAGAAATTAACTAAATTTCGGAAACTCGTAAACCATTCAAAATTTTGGCAATTGGTGTCCAAAAATATGTAAAATTCTCGACTAACCAAGTCCGAAAACTGACTTGACGGAAATTTAAAAAGAAAAAATGAGCAAATGACAATCATTCAACTTTCAACATCGTTCAATACCTAAAATATCAATATTTCGCACACAAATACACACAATATAAACAACTAACAATATTTAACATTTTAAACCAGGGTTTATACATTAAAGAGAAAACCTATGGAATAAGGGACAAAAAAAAAAAAAAACATAGGAGGGTTGAAATGCTCCCATTTTCACCAGAATCTAGTTCAAAAAAATAAATTAATCATTGTTGTGTTATCTGATCGTATTATGATGGAAACAAGATCAATTTCCTTTTTTTCCCTTCACACGTATACGGTTGAACGCCATCTGCGTAAGAATGAGATGGGGGGTGCATGTAGTCTTAGATTTTCTTTTTGTTTAAATATTAAAGTTATATATGTAATTTTATAATTTTAATAAAATATTAAAATATTGATGGAGGGGTATTTAGCCTGGGCCTTAAAAAATGGCTAAGCAATTTAAATAAATTTCGGCCCAAACTCATTAAATACCGGCCAAAACAATTTTCAAGAAGAGCCCAACTATATACCCCTCCAATTTTAAGAGATACATTTTCTTTCATATATTTTAATTTCAAAATAATTATAAAAAGCCCAAAGTACCCTTGAATTAAAAATAAAACTAAAATAACACAAAAAGAAATAAGATTATTGAGAGAGAAAGAACATCGTATCCTTCTCGCCACCGTCATCCCCGTCATCGTATCACACAGGGAGCAAAATCCGAGGGGCACCGTCACTTCGCACAGGGCCGTCGCCTCTATCTTGTAGTAATTAAGTTTTTAACATTTTTCTTCTCTGAATTACCTCTTCATTTTATGTAATCAGGCTCAATCATTTGAAGGTTTGATTATAATTTATTTTTGTTGTTAAATTAATTGAGAAATAAAAATGAAACTTAGATTGGGACATTGGAAAAAAAAGGGATGGGTGGAAAATTATGTCGGGATGTGGAAAATAAGAGGGAATTGGGGCGGAATGTCGGGGAAGATGAGAGGTTAGGATTGGGGTTGTGGTTTATGGGTGGGGCATTTGGGGTTGAGAGTTGGAGCTTTGGGGAAGGAGGGGAAGGAGGGGTGGGGTGGGGTGGGGTGGGATAGTGGGGTATGGGGTTGGATTAAATTAAATTAAATTTAATAATTTTTTATATTTTAAATATATAGTTAACAATATTAATTTTTAGTTTTATATACTGAAGTAGAGTTTTTTTTTTTGTCATTAGGGATAATTTAGGTATTTTATAATTATTTCAAAATAAAAAAAAGTATGAAAGTGTATCCCTTAAAGTTAGGAGTCTATATAGTGAAGCCCTTCCAAGAAATCTGGGCACAAAATCACTTGATTTGGGCCAAATAAATGACACTAGGTAAAGGAACTCTGTGCTCACACCCTTAGCAGCAGAAATCATCACAATGCCGAGTTCCATCGTGGTGTAACGTGGAAGGCTCTTAGCGGAGGGAGGTGACACTCAAACCAATCTACATTTAGGGAGAAAAAAAAAAATGTGTGAGCCAACGCCAATTGTCTTAATAAAAGACTCAGACCACCGAGTTATATTTTAAATTATGAGCAATTTTTGTGTGAACTTTCTCCTAACATGAGACAATAAAAATAATAGAATGTTCAATAAAAAAAACATAACAGTAGATAAGTGTCCCACACCCAATCTCAATAGTTAAAAGTTCCAATCGACACCAATCTAACTCCAAAATTTTCATTTTATTTTTGTCCACGATTTTCTCCTACTCCTAAGTTATACCTTTAAGATTGATTTATTCCTGTATTTTCATAATACGTACCCCACACAGCCACAAATCAATAGTATTTTTTCTTCCCTTTTTTTCCAAGAATTTCCAAATGGAGGAAAAAATATGTAGGATATTATGACGCATATACCAATTCAATTATTATATTATTATCTCATTCCTTTTTTAAATATTGAATAATAATCTCACAAGATAAAACTAAGTAACAAATGATACATGAGTATCACTACTTACACCCTATAAAACTATACCCCATAAAATCATATGTGTCATTTTTAGTGTTTCACTATATATTTCATTTTCTAAATGTATGACATGTGAAATTTTTAAAAATATTCAATAGACCACCACAATCGTGGGTCCATGTGTTAAAGATTCAACAGGTAGAACACAAAGTGAAATATAAGATATGACACAAAAGAATTGAACTGATGAAAATATGTGAAGTGACAATTTTATCCTCATATGAATAGCAATTCCATATTTGACAAAATCACAAGTTACCCGATACACACATTATCCATTGACTTCTCTCCCCCTTCATATGACTGACAATCGTGCTTCATTCCCTCCCTCCGACCTCCTATATAATTAAAGATACTCTCTACTAGACATGCTAAAAAATAACCGGAACCGCCGGTTCCACGGTTCTACGGTTTCGGTTCCGGAACCGAACCGAAACTGGAAATAACACGGTTCGGTTCCGGTTCCGGAAAAATCGAAACCGAAACCGCCGGTTCGAACCGGAACCGCCGGTTCCTAGGCGGTTCCGGGCGATTCCGCACTTAAATTTTTTAGTTTTTTTTTTTATATTTTGAGTTGTAAACTTAGAATTTTTAACTTTATTTCTTAAAATTAAGCACAAGTCCAATTTCTTTAACCTCTCGCCCCCTCCCCAAATTTTATTTTGTATAATTTAAGATTTTAAGTTGTAAATTAGTATTAGTAATAGTTCAATTACAAATTTGTAATAGTTCAATTACTAATGAAATCGTTTTTCCATTTAATTTGTCATCTACATTTAGATTAAGAAACAAAAAAATACAAGTAAAACCCCTAAATAAACTAAAAAGAACACTTAGAATTTTGAGTCTCAAACTTAGAATTTCTAAGTTTATTTCTTAAAATTAAGTTCAAGTCCAATTTCTTTAACCCCTCACCCCAAATTTATTTTGTATAATTTAAGATTTTAAGTTGTAAACTTGTAATTAGTAATTTGGAATAGTTCAATGTTTAATTTGTAAATTTCTAATATTTCAATTAGTTTTTAATAATAGATATTAGACACTTATTTTAAATTAGAATTATTAATTTGTAATAGTTCAATTATTTTGTAATAGTTCAATTACTAATGAAAAAATTTTCAATTTAATTTTCCATCTACATTTAGATTAAGAAACAAAAAAATACAAGTAAAATCCCTACATAAACTAAAAAAAACACTTAGAGTTTTGAGTTTATTTCTTAATTTTGAATCTCAAACTTAGAATTTTTAAGTTTATTTCTTAAAATTAAGTTCAAGTCCAATTTCTTTAACCCTTCACCCCAAATTTATTTTGTATAATTTAAAATTTTAAGTTGTAAACTTGTAATTAGTAATTTGGAATAGTTCAATATTTAATTTGTAAATTTGTAATATTTTAATTAGTTTGTAATAATAATTATTAGACACTTATTTTAAATTAGAATTACTAATTTGTAATAGTTCAATTACTAATGAAATTTTTTTCCATTTAATATGTATCTACATTTAGATTAAAAACTCAAAAAATACAATTAAAAACTAAAAAAAAAAAATTAGAAAAACCGCCGGAACCGGCGGTTCGGAACCGGAACCGCCGGTTCGGGAACCGAACCGAAACCGGTTTTACCACGGTTCGGTTCCGATTCCGCATATTGGACCTTTGGAACCGACGGTTCGGAACCGGAACCGACGGTTGCGGAACTGTGAGCATGTCTACTCTCTACGGCCTCTACCTTAGTTTAAAATAATGAGCCTGTCGCCGCCATCCGACAATCGGGTGATGCAATGGTTTTCCGGTCAAAATTCAAGGGGCAATTACGTAGATGTTTTCATTGTCACCGACGACATTAGTTTCATGCCATGAAACGGTATGATATAATACATATTGAACATGACGCATTAACATTGACATGGAAGGATGATAATTTGTATTGTCTCATATAATGACACGGTTTTACACAAGTTTTTTCCATACTAATATTGGAATGATTTGTATATTGCATTCCATCCGATGTTTCAATTTCCGAGCATCGTACGTGATGCTTGAGTTTGCTGTAATAATTTGAAGTTTGCTAATCTTAATTGTTATTATTAAATTATCATAATCGATAATATTAATCTCAACCTATTATTAAGAATTGAATAATTATTTTAATATATTATTAAGGGGGCGTTTGGTTAGCAACTCTTCAATAGTAATGGGAATGAGATTGAAAAATTATGATGGTTCATGTGAACAAAATCACCACCTCATTTCCTAAATAAGGTAATCACTACTCTATTTTGATTACCCTATTCTCTTCCTATAATCATCCTCCTCAATCACTCCCCTCATTCCTCCACCACCAATCATTTGTTGTCTACTTCTATTCCAAAATTGGGGCATGACACTAGCAATGGAGTCATAATTGTAACAAGTATTCCTCCAACACATCATTTTTATTGTGGGGGCATGGATGTAAAATAATTTTCATTCCCATTACCATTGAGGAGTTGCCAACCAAACGCCTCCAAAGTATGAATAATTATCTCAAATTGTTATTAAATTATATTTTCATTTATTATTAATTTATTAATATTATTACAAACAATTTTAAAGTATTTTATTTACTGTCTTGGGAATTTTATTGATGTCGTTAAAATATTATATAATATTGTTTTGTGTTATTTTATATAATTTTTTTTCAAGTATTAAAAATACTCTATATCCGCTTTGATATAATTGAAAATTTATTCTGATTCATATTGAAACTAAAAGGATCTTATGTCCAACGGTGGACACAATATGATATACCCACCGCGAATGTGATAATGATACATAAACAGTGATCCAATATAATATTATTTATCTGTTTATGTGTCATTATCATATTCGCAGTGGGTATATTATATTGTGCCCACGGGTGGGCATGAGAAAATATTTATATTGGAATTTTGATATGGAGATTTGAATTTTAAAATAATCAAATTTCACGAAAACATATATCGTAACATTTATACCCACGATGGTTCGATGGGTACCCCAAAAACACACATGTCGCAAAGATCCATCTTATTCTCATCTTCGGGTCTTCGGGTGTTTGTGTTACCTGTTATTTCCCTCAACTACCATCCATAAGCTACACCCTCGTTCCACTCCATGTGTGTTTTTGGGGTACCCATCGAACCATCGTGGGTATAAATGGTACGATATGTCGTCTAAAAAGATTTTTCTTTGCCGACATGTAGTATTTGATGAGAATCGTTTTCCATTCTCTGAAATCCAACACTCATCTCCCTCCACAAATGACATCTTTGATGATTCGTCTTCCCCATATACGATTCATCATATGTCCATCCCAACCCCACCAAGTCCCGTTCTTCCTACATCTCCGGGCCTCACGCCCCCATACACTCCCCGCCACTATCTCATGCGCCTAGGCAGCCTTCCGGCGGCACATCACCTACACCTGATACTGTTACCCCTCCTTCCACACATCGTCCGGTCACTCGCAGCCAACATGGGATTTTTAAACCCAAATAACACTTCAATCTTCATTTTTCTACCATAAAGTCTCCCATTCCACATACCCCCGTGGCTGCCCTTAGTGACCATAATTGGAAATTGGAATATAAGGCTCTTATTGAAAATGAGACGTGGGAGTTGGTACCCCGTCCTCCTGATGTTAATGTTATACGTTCTATGTGGATTTTTACTCATAAAGAACGTGTCGATGGTTCCTTTGAGAGGCATAAATCCCGTCTTGTAGGTGACAGAAAGACTCAACAGGTAGGCATCGATTGTGGAGAGACTTTTAGTCCTGTGGTCAAACCGGCAACAATACGGACAGTTCTGAGTCTTGCACTCTCTAAGAATTGACCCATTCACCAACTTGACGTCAAAAATGCCTTCCTGCATGGAACATTGGCTGATACAGTATATATGCATCAACCTCTCGATTTTCGGGACCCTCAATTCCCAAATCATGTGTGGTTAGGAGGGGATAAATGAGTGTGCCCATAACCAAAAATTGGAATTGTTTGACCATTACCAACATTAATACTATTCATTTTGCTCAAATTGAAATAAGACGAGAGAGTACCTTGTGTAGACGTCATGTGAGATGTGGCACCCGTGTCCATGTACCAATTTGAGTCTGGTGGTGTTATCCCGAGAGTGTACATGGCTGCCTCAATGTCAGTTGGTGTTGGGGATGCCGAGTACGCCTGAGGAAGTGAACCAAGAATGTCTGGTTGCTGCGGTGGCAATGGTCGATTATTGCTATTGGGACGAGCCCATGGAACTGAGGGATATGGGCAAGGAGACACCGACCATTGCCACGACCACACTTGGTTTGTGGCGCTCCATTGATTGGACCATGGAGGTTGTTGAAAGCGGTGGGAACCCTGTTGTCCACCCCAATTTCCAGTACCAGAATTTTGTCCCTTGCTGCCTTTGGAATTTTTACGTTTAGGCTGTTTCGTACCGCTGGTATTCGGACGTTGATGGAAAGATGCGTCTGGAGATGGAGGGTCCGATCCTTTCTGAGCCGTGATTAATGTTGCACTAGCGGCAGCTTTCTTCGATAAACCGGCCTCTTTGAGAACAAGCATGGATCTGGCTTGATAAAATAGAGGAATAGGATTGCTCTGGCGAATTAATGTGCCCACGCTGCTGTAAGCGTCTGTGAGACCTGCCACCATTTGGAGAACCAGACGGTCATTAGAAACAGGAGCCCCAACGTTCTTGAGTTGATCCGACAACACCTTGAGACGCTGACAGTAGGCGGAGGCGGTTGGAAAATCCTCCATGACCGTGTGAGAGAAATCCTGTTCGAGCGTTACAACACGAGAATTTTTGTTATCTTGAAAAATGTCCCGCAAGCGTGTCCATGCTTCCAAAGCCGTGGAATCGGGTTCTAGAATCGTATGAAGAAGATCTGTGGAGATCGTTGCATAGATCCATTGGAGAACCGTGGCATCAAGAGTTTTCCACATCTCTTTCTCCTCATCCGTTGTCGGCTCTTTCGCAGGAGGGGTCTCCGTGGGAAGGATATGATGGATGACACGATGAGAGCGGGCATGAATTTTAAATAATTCAGCCCATGTAGCATAATGGATGTTTTCCATCTCAAGAGTGATTGAGGTGTGATTCTTGATATTGGACACGGCAAGGGCAGGATGGAATGCGGATTTGTTTGTCGACATTGTGTCGGAACAGAGGACGAAGAAAAGAGAAAAATGGTGATCAGAGTGTGGCTAGGGCGCAACGGAAAAGAATCGAGGAATCCCTAGGTCTCGCGATACCATGAAAGAATGTAATCTGTTGCCTTCTTTCATTCAGAAACGTCAAAGATATACAATTGATTTTCCTATAATCTAGGCTATGATCAAGGGATATTATACACCTATCTAATACAGGAGATATTCTAAATATTTACATAATTAATGACATATATTCTACTCCCTCCGTCCCAGAGGAATTTGCACCCCTGGGATGGCACACATATTAAGGAAAGTGATAAAGTAGTGGCATATGGGTAAATATGTGTATATTTATGTGAGTGTGCACGCAAATCGATGTTTCCTTTTTAGGTAGTGTGCAAATTGGTTTGGGACATCAAAAAAAGGAAAGTGTGCAAATTCGTTTGGGACGGAGGGAGTATTATTTATGATCCCACAAGAGATAAATTACTCTGAGGGCGTTTGATATTTTATTTAATTAGATTAGATTATATTTATTTATATTTATGGTTATTATATTTCTTGCACGTTAAATCGTTTAAGTATTATAAATAGGAGTTTTAGAATTATTATTATTCAGTTGATTATTGAATTATGAAATATTGAGTTTATCCCTTTATAGTGTTTTATCGTTGTTATTCTAGCATTTTTTGAATCAATAGATTAACATGTTTAAACACGTTTGCGTCTATCCGGGTATTCTCAGAATCAACGGATTTACGTTCTCGCTGTGTCAGCGTTCAAAATGTAGATATAACGTACAGCGAACCACTAATGGCTTAGCTTAAACCCCAGACAAAACAATTCTGAAAAAAAAATAAAAACCAAAAAGGAAGTTCTAGAAACCAAGCAAATGGCAAAACATTTGAAGATTAAGGTGCAATGATCAGCTCATGTATTTATGATTCATCCACCTTAAAGGCGTACGTAGCTGCATATTATTGGAATATATATAATCCCCCGGCCCGTTTCTCTGGTACGCTAGATTCAGGTGATGATGATATCGTCTCTCCGTATTTGAGAGATTCGCAAAAGCCATATACCGCGGTTGTGGAGGCGGGAGTTGGAACTTTGGGCCGATTAATATTGGAGAATGCAAATAAGACAAACGAGGCTGAGCTGAGTTGAGTCTTCCCCGAGTTTGCCAATATTCCGGCAAATGTGGAGTACCAAATCCAGGCCATCTCTTTGTTTGTTGCAACATACTACAGCTAAGCCTTGCCTTCAAATTAGTTAGAAGGAGAAAATTAATTAGTTCATGAATGAATTAAAATAATCCTAGACAATTTATGGTATGAGAGTTAAATGTCTTTCCAAAAAATCACAGCCATGTTTACGTGTAAAAAGACTACTATACCCCTTCTATAAAAGATATTTTTTTCCTCTCTACACGAACCAAGACATGTAGAAGCTCATCAATCTTGAGCTTCTACATGTTGGGGATGTGTGAAAAGAAGATAGACTTTAAAGTCTACTGATATTTCTTTTACCAAACAATACCTCCTAAAAACATTAAAAAAAATTGTTTGATTGATCAAGAAATGCAAAATCATTTCATGTTTGCATTATATATGTTTTGTGAATATATCAAACAATTTTTTTCTGCTTTCTAGAGGATATTTCATAATTTAGACAAACCTAAGAGGGAAAGATATTTTCCAAAACCAGAAAAATGGTGATAGATTTATTAGCTAGCTAGGTTGATGGAGATGTTACCTGCAATGCTGATTCAGCCGATGTAGGGCCATGGAAAGTAGACATGTTGGGGTGCTGGTACGATGCATGATATTGTTTCAAAGCCTCCTGCAGGCTGGGTCCAACTCTAAGTGGGGGCATCATGACAGATGGTTGCTCTTGATCTACGCCTCGACTAATTGTTACTTGTGTAGACGTCACGCCCTTAATTAGATGAGCAATGCGCACATGAGTAGAACATCTCTTCCACGTCTCGCCCACAACTCGTGGATGCTGAATCAAAACAAATATATATGGTGAGACGATTGTCAAACTGTCTTGCTCTTCTAATCATGAAACGTATAGCATACCTTGTCAGCAATATAACTGCCTTGTACGACGCTAGATGTATTCTCGGTCCTAGAAGGAAATGCCCGTGTTGACGACAAAGTTGGCGACGTCAGTATACCTACATTACACAATTAATAAAGAACGTGACGTGACGTGATTTATAAATACATCTATATCTAGCTACCAATAAAAGTCGTGACTTCCAAACACACCTTTACATTTGTCTTCCTTGGTATATCTAAATTTGCCGCATTGGTTTTCGGCCTAACAAACGACGAAATACCTCATTAATGTACATTAAATACAAAGGTACTAATACCATTTAAGGTCTAAAATTCTTGATCAAACCTGGTCCAAAGCAACCATTGATCTTTCACGTGAGGATTCGAAGCTTTCAACTACGACTATAGTATGATTACTCGTATTCATTTTCTCCGGCTCTTCTCCTTCATTCAGAATCACGGAATCTGTTAATTAGCATAGCAAGGAACATGATTATGGCTAAACAACGTGACAAGAAAAAGAAAGAGAGATAACTACGAGAAAGTTGACCAGCAATAACAGAAATACTGTCATTAAAGACTTTCCCCTAGAAAAGCTATAATGACATAACTTCTATCATTACAGGTCAATTTTCTTACAGTGGAGAGAGAGGACCTTCAGTTGAAGATTTTATGACCGATAATTCATCATCTATCTCCGGTTTGCTATTAGAGAACATTTGGGCCAGCGAACTCAGCGTCTTGACTACTTCTTCCTCATCCTTGCTAATCTCTCCCTTTTTCTACACATCATCCACATCTTTCATTCGATTTCTCATCCACAAATGAGTTAGCTATATACTACACCTAATCAAAGTCTCATAAAATGAAATTTTCTAACCATAATCAATCGGGATTTCTTCACGCGGCGCTTCTTCCTTGAAATGGACCAAGGTAGAACGATGTTTTCACGAGCCGTCTTCTTGATGGCTGCCACATATAAACAAAACAAACTAAGAAGGACCATACCAACATTTTTAGCATCCGTAATGTACAGTTATCGATCAATTGATTACTAACTATATCTTATTAAAATTAAAAATTAAAAGTCATAAGACTACAAGTCATTCAGAGGACAGAGCCCCAAATATAGATGAATTGAACATTGTAATAATAACGTTAAATAGACCTATTGCTCATTGAGCCATAATAGTTCATGAATTATTCAGAATGGTGAACTAAAATAGGATATGCCATAATATTACAAAGAAAAAATCCCACTTCATTGCATATTCACTATCGTATTTAAAATTTTAAATAGAGAAATGTTTATTTAAGGCCATTTAAACAGAGATAATCACTAAGAAATACATACCAGATCGTGGTTTTCTAGGTACCAAAGCATTGTTCACTGCACCACAGTCTTGGAGGGTCTGCAAGAATTGTAAAATAATCGCAATAAAATATTAAAAATGAGTAATACCATTTAACTGGTGTGCACATCACAACTGGTTTACGAGTAGACAAAATATGTGTGAACCCAAATTCATGTGGATATGGATTTTTCAAATATCGGTGTTATGTGCATATACTATCACTACCGTCGTTATAAAAAATCAGGAGACCTAATCTTTACCATTTAGTGAATTAAATTAATAATATTATTTAAAAGAAGTCTAAACTTGCTAAAGAAAAAAAAATCTCAATTTAATGTTCAAACTATATATAAGCTTACTAGAACAATTCAATTCTATGTTTTACCTTTTCCCATGATTTGCATTTCATAGTAGGATGTGACTCATCTTCACCTTCAATGCCAACATAACTCATTTTTCTCCAATCAAAATTCCCTAAAAAAAATTCAAATATATCAACTGAAAAAAAAAAAACGAGATAACTTTAACCAGAAAACAAAAAAGGGCACAAAATGTACAACCCAAATGTGACAACATAATAAATAAAGAGAATAAGCCCATTAATGGATTCATCTGATACAAAATGGTTTTAACAATCATACCAAGAAATGGTTAATGAGGTAAAATTCTACATGCAGACCTGTCGCTTTCGGACAAATAGTTACTCAAGAGAGAGAATTTGCCTCAACCCAAATCAACAAGCGCATCCAGATCTTTAGAATTCTGCCTCTTTTTCTGAAAAAACCAGAGAAAGATATGATCTTGCCTACAAAAAATGGCTTCAAGGAGGTGAAATGAAGCAAGAATTGACTATTTGGGAATGGATTGGCATTTGCTCGACATTTCTTGAAAATGGTCAACTTTTCTTCATCTTATGATACAGAGAGATATTTGTGAGGAAATAGAAAAGCGAAAGTTGCCCTTTTTATGTGAGGGGATGTTCAGAGAATATGGTTTCTTCTTCACGCAATTAAAGAAATATATTTATCACTCACGCTCATTTATTACACACACTCTCTCTGTGTGAGAAACAGAGATGGGTTTATCGCAAATGCGAAAAAAGGTAACCGTGTAAACACTCTTGTAAATGCAGGATATGGTCGCAATTATTACGCCATAAGAAAAACAGCAAAGGAAAATTAATGCAAAAATGAAAAATTCTATTTGGATATGGATTTGAGAAAATAAAATGTGGGGTTCCATAAATGGACGAAAAATGATTTTAAAATTCGAAATTGATTGTGATTGCCTGTCTGGACATGCAGTACCTGGGTCTGAAAGAGAACACGCTCACTGTGTGAGATGGGTTGACTCATTTCTTACCAGAAGCAACCGATTCCAAAATCGTGTGAAATAACGACCATAGTTTGCAAAGATCCTACAGTCGGAATTCAATAGGTCTTTGAATTAGTTTGAAGTGGGCCCCGTGGTCCACTTGTGATTCGCTGCTTCACCATGTTCTCCCTCCTTTCATTGAAAATGTATCTATTTTTTTATTTTAAATTTTTTTTTTTTTAAATTTAAAAAATAATTGGCAAAAAGTTGGCATCGAGGTTGACAACCTCTTTGTCAACTTTATTTGTGCAATTTTTTTTTTAAGTTGGGCAAATATACTATTTTCCTTTTCTATTTATTTGTCCACCAAAAGTGTACTCCTTACGTCCTATTATTATTTGCACACTTTCTTTATTCGTCCGTCCCAAAATTATTTTCATACTCCAAAAAAGAAAATATCACTCACAATAATATACACATATTTACCCATATACCACTACTTTACTAAAAAAATGGTTTTTTCTTAAAATGTGTGCAATCCCAACTATGCAAATAATGTCAGGACGGAGTTAATATTATTTTATTATTTAATCAACAATCACTTTAACTTTACACTTTCAAATAATTATTTTATTCACATTTTATTCTTATTTTATCTATTTTTTCTTAAAATTTGTGTCAAAAACCAATTAGACACAATTTTGGTGGATGAAGCGAGTATATATTTTTAGTTTGGATAACTTATATGAAAATTGACAGTAAAACTAATCATTAAACAATTTTGAAAAGTATAAAATATTAAGTGTATTTAAAAAAAAAACAAGAGTATAAAGAAATCAGAGTTAAAATAAATGAATTGATTTTATGCATCTCTACAAATTCGACCTTTTACATAAAATAATTTTTTTTCATTGAATAGAGGCAAAGACATGCCCTCGTGTTCGGTCTTTTAGATGAGATGAAATTCACTCAAGTTGGTATCATATTATTGCTCAGTAATATTAAAGATAATTACTTTTTTACTATTTAAATTGACTATATTTAATATAAAAAAAATAAAGAGTAATATTAATTAAGTTTAAATATCAAGTTTTAGACAAAACGTTTAAAGTATTATAAATATTTGACCAAAAGTATATAAAAATTGAATAATAATTCATTTAATTGGAAAGTTGGATCATATTATAAAACCTATTCTTTCGTTTTTTATATAAAGCTCCACCATGAGTTTTTATTTTATAAAAATCAGTATAAATATAAACGATTTTTACACTGTTACAGACGTTTTATAAATATTTAATGTAAGAAATTCATAAATTGACTTCATATTATTACTCTTTCTATGAGCAACTTTACTATAAACACTTTTATCTTGTGTTTGGCTTGAAAGTAGTGTTCAATTGGATGTAAGGATTATGTGATAATAAAACATATAGACGTAAATTTGAAATGACTTAATCACATTATTTCAAACTTGTCTGATTTTTTTTAATGGAATTTTCTAACGGTGTTTAAGTTTACTTAGATTATCAAACAAACTGAGCTTGAGTGAATTTTAATCAAATCAAATTTGAGTTTGTTTAAAAAAAAAAATTGATCTCTTCCTTAAAAAAATAAAAAATCAATCTCTTTAAATTTATTTTTTCATCTTTTTAATTATTGTTAATAGCTCATGCTGAACTTTGAGAATCGTAAAAACATAAATGTGTTTTTAAATATAATTAATATGCTTGCCAAATCTAACCAATGTAGTTTGATTTATAATATGTATATGAAGAGAGAATTTGGTAACAAATAAAACACCTAAAACCAAATGTCAATTATATTCTTATGCATACAAGAGCTCAAAGTTGGAGTGAGTCAATCACATTACTTTTCAATCTTGTTTGAATATTTTATAGAACTTTAAAACAGTGTATGAGTTTGCTTGATTTATCAATTAAGCACGAATGAACTTTAATCAAATCGAAAACAAGTTTGGTTCAAAGAATTTAATCTCTTTGCATTTATTTTAATCGGTTTTTTTACTGATCGTAAATAGTTCATGTTATATTTTGAATATCGTAAAAATATAAATGCATTTTTAAATTTAATTGATATGCTTGTCAAATCTAGGGCAAATTTTTTTATATAAGGCAAAAACGAAACTGAATTGCAAAAATAGGGTTGATGCAGAAGAGTTTACGAAAATAGGGTTGATCGCGCCTGGGAGTGGCGATAAAAAAAGAGGATCGCGCTCACCAGGCGCGATGCATAATGGGACGTAATTTCTGCTCTTGATCGCGCCTCATAGAGGCGATCTAAAGGGCAGGATCGCGCTCCCCAGGCGCGATTATCTCAGTCAAATGCCACGTCGTAGATCGCCCTTGCGGAAGGCGAGTCTCGACAATGTCTGACGGCCGCACATGGCCACCCACAAGATTCCCACGCGGTTGCTGCTTTTCACGCTTTCCGAGGCACGCACATGATGTTATTTTGGCACTATATGCTTGTCTAAAAGCATATAACACAGATGGTTTCGGTTCTTCCTCCTCCCATTTTCTTTCTTCTGTTCTCTTCCTCCTCTGCACGAAAATTTCTGCTTCTTCCTCTCCTCACAAGTATTTCAGTTTTGTTCTTCTTCCTCCCCTCATTGCACCGAAAATTTTAGTACTCCTTTCAAAATTCATCCATCATTTTAGTATTCCTTCTGCCTTCTTTATTCTGTCCGAATTTTAGCCAAAAAAAAAAAAAAAACACAAGGGCTGCTACAAATCAATCCCCACAAAAATGTAAGTATTTTGATATTTTTAAATTTTTTGCAGTTTTTTATTTTATTCTAAATTTTTTTTTCTCAACTTGCAGTCTCACATTTGGACAAAAGTAAAAGCTAGTTGGTATTTTGCTATCTACCTGAGGAGTACAGACACTGCTATCAAAAGGTAAATTCTTCAAAAAAAAATTAATAATATTTTTCGAATTTTTTTGCATGCATATATTATCTTTTTTTTTTTTAAATAACGGTGCACAGGAAATATGCTACTAGATGAAAAATTCTCAGTATATATATGTAAATTGCAATTATTGTACACATAGTATTTATTCTTGGTTCTAAAGGTTTTAAATCTTGATATTGAGTTTATGTTGTAATTGATAAATATTATTAAGTTCGTGAGTTTTTTTTCCAAGGATGTGCTAATTTAGTGGGTCAAACTTACATTATAATTATAATACTTTATTTTAGAGGGTGTAAATAAATAAATAAAAAGTTGAGAAAAATTATATAAACATAACAAATATTTTGAAATAAGATTTGACGCCAAAAGCAACAATAGTTTTGGATAGGAGGGAGTATTTGTTTTTATCATAATGGAGACTTGAATATATGTTGCATGACCGGCTTTTGACCGAAAATAAATAAGGGAAATTTTGAAATTTAATATTAAATCTAGTTG
The DNA here is from genome assembly GCA_947034835.1 of Ballota nigra. Classification (NCBI taxonomy): domain Eukaryota; kingdom Viridiplantae; phylum Streptophyta; class Magnoliopsida; order Lamiales; family Lamiaceae; genus Ballota; species Ballota nigra. The sequence goes on from OX344721.1 coordinate 101,707,331, forward strand.
AAATTTAGAAAATTGATTTTTAAAAAAACTATCACCACCATTATACATCTATTATCACATTATTTAAAAAAAAAAATTCAAAGCCCCCTATATTTCGAAATCTTATTCTTAAAGATCACTTAAAGCCCGTAGATTTCAATCATGAACTTTTTTTACAAGTATCTATTTAAAAAATAAAAATGATATAAACAAATGGCAAATGATATATATTATGATCGTTTTAATTCTTGCACATTAAAATTGGTTATAAGAAGCTCAGTCTAAACATTCATATCAATCATGGTCATGGTAATATTTTCTTTAAACGATTAATTTTAGCTAGCATTTAACTCAAATCAACCTCAGATCTGGATTACACTTAAAAAAATATTTTAATGAATTTGGAGTCAAACATTACACTTAAAAAAATTGACTTGTAAAAAAAAAATTATTTTCTAACACATCTTGCAACTCGCATCTGCAAATTCACAAATGCATGTAATAATTAAAGTGTATACACTATCATTTATGTGTCTGAGTTTTAATATTTTACAGGATGGATGCTGCAAAAGAGACACTATTATATGAACATGCAAAAAAATTCGAAAAACATTATTAATTATTTTTTGAAGAATTTACCTTTTGATAGTAGTGTCTGTACTCCTCAGGTAGATAGCAAAATACCAACTAGCTTTTATTTTTGTGTATATGTGAGACTGCAAATTGAGAAAAATAAATTTTAGAATAAAATAAAAAAACTGCAAAAAATTTAAAAATAGGGAAAATTGCAGAAATAGTCCCATGAGAATTGATCCTCATGAATTTGGTCCTTTTTTTAGCGCAAATAGTCCCATACGATTTTTCCGTCAAAAAATAACGGATTAACGAGCATGAGGCCCACACACCCGTTAGTTTTCTGCCAAAAACTCGCGCGTATAATTCCCAACTCAAAATAATTAATTTCCAACTTCTTAAAACTCTACGAACTAAAGTTGCAGAATCGCCTCCATACTTACATTTTACATTGAAATGATTGTTAATAGCAAAAGCTGGCCCATTTCCCTCTAAAAATTAAGTTTAAAAGGTTTTTTCATCCAGTATTCCATAGAAAACTGTAAAATATTTAACGGATGGGACCTTTTCTGCTAAAAATGGGACCAAAAAAGAACATGGGACCAAATCTGTCGAGTACAAATTCTCATGGGACCATCCTTGCAATTTACCCTTTAAAAATATCAAAATACTTACATTTTTGTGGAGATTGGTTTGTATTTTGGAAAAAAATGGTTATTTTTTCCTTGTATTTGGCTAAAATTCGGACAATGATGGATGAATTTTGAAAGAGTACTAAAATTTTCGGTGCAATGAGGGGAGAAAGAAGAATAAAACTGAAATATTAGTGAGGGGAGGAAGAAGAAATTTTCGTGTAGCAGAAGAAGAGGAGGAACAAATTTTCGTGTAGCTTTGAAGGTGAGGAGGAAGAAGAAGAAGGAAGGATCTGTTATATGCATAATCCGAACGAAAAAAGACAAAATAGAGGTCAGCGCACGCGGGAAAGCAGCAGTCGGCCATGTGCGGCCGTCAGACATTGTCGAGACTCGCCTTCCGCAAGGGCGATCTACGACGTGGCATTTGACTGAGATAATCGCGCCTGGGGAGCGCGATCCTGCCCTTTAGATCGCCTCTATGAGGCGCGATCAAGAGCAGAAATTACGTCCCATTATGCATCGCGCCTGGTGAGCGCGATCCTCTCTTTTGATCGCCACTCCCAGGCGCGATCAACCCTATTTTCGTAAACTCTTCTGCATCAACCCTATTTTTGCAATTCAGTTTCGTTTTTGCCTTATATAAAAAAATTTGCCCAAATCTAGCCCCATGTAGTTGATTTTAAATATGTACTATATACCTGCCATAAAATTGAACAGCAAACGGATTCTTTCATTTATTGCCTTTGAAAACATGTAAATGAACTCAATAATAGTGTCGTAGAAATAAATTAAATTTTATGAGATGATAAACAAAAAGTCCATATATATTACATTTTATTTAAAGAAACAATTTTCATTTTGTATTAAATCATTTCTTTATTAGTTCTATGTGCAAAAAAAATCGTGATCTATATTATAATTCAAAAATTAGAAATTCTTATACAAGACGAATTTTAAAATGATTCTAAAATAAGTGGATATTTTTATCATTTTTTTTTAATCAAAAGTCCATCTTTAAAAAATTCATATAAAATATTAATTTAACGTCCAAATTTAATTTAATGGATCAAGTTGTAAATAAAATGTAACGATGGTAATGTGCAAAGCACATATTGTAAATAAGGACTGCATGGGCCGGATATTATCAATCCGGCTCTGCCAAACCCCATTCACTCAGCGACCAGATGCTCCAGCCACATCAATAGCGTTGATCATGTAGGAACCTCCATCGATCTCCCCATCCCGAGCAAGCTTAGCTCGATACTAGAAAACGGTATCGACGAGCACCTTCGTCCATGATTACCGGGATTAGGCATTGTTGGAGGTCACTACTATTGGGCAAATTTTTTTATTTAGGCCAAATATTAATTTTGATTGAAAAAATAGGGAGGTTTGAAATTTTTTTACGAAAATAGGGTTGATCGCGCCTGGGAGAGGCGATCAACTGAGTAGATCGCGCTCCCCAGGCGCGATCCTTGCAAGTGATCTTTTTCTACCCTTGATCGCGCCTGAGAGAGGCGATCAAAAGGGGTAGATCGCGCTCTCCAGGCGCGATCAACACCAAAATTTGCCACGTCGTGCCTCGCTCTTGCCAGAGGCGATCCTCGACACATTCTGACGCCATCACATGCCAAGATTCCCACGATCCGCGTGCTGCTCCACTCCCACGCCAGCTGCCGATCCGCGTGCTGCTCCACCCCACGCCAAGACTGCTATTTTGGCATTATATGCATTGTAATGTGCATATAACAGCACCCCATCAGTACTCTTCCTCCTCATTTCACTTCTCACTTCTGTTCTTCTTCCTCCTTTTTTCATTTCAGTGAGAGTCCGAAAATTTTAGTATTTCTCATTTCATAATTTTAGTACTCCTCATTTCATCAGTACTTCTTCCTCCTTATAACAGCACCCTTACACCGAAAATTTTAGTACTCCTTCTAAAATTCATCCATCATTTTAGTATTCCTTCTCCCCCCTTTATTCTGTCCGAATTTTAGTCAAAAATAAAAACACAAGGGCTGCTTCCAAAATACAAACCAATCCCCACAAAAATGTAAGTATTTGATATTTTTTAATTTTTTGCAGTTTTTTATTTTATTCTAAAATTTATTTTTCTCAACTTGCAGTCTCACATATACACAAAAATAAAAGCTTGTTGATATTTTGCTATCTACCTGAAGAGTACAGACACTACTATCAAAAGGTAAATTCTTCAAAAAATAATTAATAATATTTTTCGAATTTATTTGCATGCATATATTATCTTTTTTTTTTAAATAACGGTACACATGAAATATGCTACTAGATGAAAAATTCTCAGTATATATATGTAAATTGCAATTATTGTACACATAGTATTTGTTCTTGGTTCTAACGGTTTTAAATCTTGATATTGAGTTTATGTTGTAATTAATAAATATTATTAAGTTCGTGAGTTTTTTTCCAATTAACCCAATTAAATATGGATATAAATGAATTATTTGTACAAATTCACTCCTTTTTTATAAGAATGTGCTAATTTAGTGGGTCAAACTTAAATTATAATTATAAGACTTTATTTTAGAGGGTGTAAATAAATAAAAAAAAGTTGAGAAAAATTATATAAACATAACAAATATTTTGAAATAAGATTTGAGGCCAAAAGTAGCAAAAGTTTTGGATAGGAGGGAGTATTTCTTTTTATCATAATGGAGACTTGAATATATGTTGCATGATCGGCTTTTGACCGAAAATAAATAAGGAAAATTTTGAAATTTAATATTAAATCTAGTTTGTAATTTAGAAAATTGATTTTAAAAAAAACTATCACCACCATGGTTATAAGAAGCCCAGTCTAAACATTCATATCAATCATGGTCATGGTAATATTTTCTTTAAACGATTAATTTTAGGTAGCATTTAACTCAAATCAACCTCAGATCTGGATTACACTTAAAAAATATATTTTAATGAATTTGGAGTCAAACATTACACTTAAAAAAATTGACTTGAAAAAAATTTGTAATATTTAATTGAGAAGATATTATTTTAATGATATTCATGTTAACTATATAACTGTGAACTACAATTTTATTAACATAATAAAACAATTAGTATTATTTAATGAAACAATATTACTTCTCCAATTAATATTTTTAGTGAAAATAACTAATATCATTTAATGAAACGATTAATACTCTTTAAATAAATTTCAAGACGGACTTAAAAAATTGTTATATACGTCAATATATTATATAATTATTTGATGCATTTTAAGTATCAAATTTAATATAGATTTGTATATTAATTATAAGTGTGTTGTGTTTTTGAAGATATGTCAATCTCTCGCGATATTGGAATCCTTGTGCGCTCTTGTGGAGCTGTTATTGGAACAAGAAGAGTTGATCGTATGCTTGATTTCTATGGTCTATTACGTGTGTTGTCTGAGATCACGGGATTAGATTTGCGAGTGTATTCTTTGAATGTGTCTTGCATAATAAATAATGAGAATGCCTCCTCTAGTTGTCCTATTAGGAACAACAACGACCTTCTCTATTTCTTCCATCCACAAGCGGGGCTCAATTCAGTTGAGCTATTAGTGGAGGTTGAAATGAAGGTGCAGTACCCAGCATCCCATGGTCAGTGGGAGAACCAATACTATCCTTCTGAAGGGTCAGGTCGTGGGGGAGCCAATATGGACAGACCTTCAAACATTGCATACGAGGCCCTGCAAGTGAACCATAATGAGTGGGGTGCTTGGGAAGATGAACCCTACCAACGTTTAGGGTCTAGTCATGCCGGTGGTTCAGATCCTAATGTTGGACCTTCTGGTATCACTAAGATAATGGCCCCTGTCGGCACCTCCATAGCTGATATAGAAGGTGATCTATATCCAGACTTTACTTGTAATTCTGAACCAAGCGATAATGGTTCTGAGGACGAGGGGCCGTCTGATGAGGATGATACCACTAACAATCCTTGGATGCCAAGTATTGCTGTACCAAATTCTCTAATGCCAAGAGTGAGACCTCATCCAAATTTGGTTGGAGTGCCATTTTTTGATAGGTCATGTGATGATGTACCTGTTGATTCAGTAGGCGTTCCAAGTGGTGATCTGGGCTACGATGCGGATGATGGAGTTTTGAGGTTAGGAATGATCTTCAAAGACAAAGAGACTGCGATCAATGTCGTGAAGAATTACTCGGTCTAACATGCAAGACGTGAGTACAGAGTCGAAGAGAGCAACTCGAAGTCAATGAAGTTGGTGTGCAAGCAGAACTATGCAAGTGAAAATGACAATTGCTCGACATTGCAACACTGTGAGTGGCATTTGCGCGCCTCATACCGTAAAAGATCTGGTCATTGGGAAATCACCAGGTTGGGACCGCCACATACCTGTCTGATGGATATTGACTCACGCAGTCATTCAAATCTATGTAAAAACTTGCTTGCAGCTGACTTGGAGAGTCTCATACAAGTTGAACCAGCATACGACGTTAAATGTGTCGTGGAGCATGCAGATAAGAAATATAATTACACTATTTCATATCAAAAGGCATGGCAAGCATTGAAACGTGCTAGAGAGAATGTGTTCGGAACTTGGGAGAGTTCATGTCAATATTTGCCCAAGTATATGAGGGCCTTGGAGAAATACAATCCCGGGACCATTGTGGAGTGCAAGTCCTGGTCTCTACTTTCAACATCACTCGGAATGTTTTGGACCATTCCAAATTGTCTTAACACCCTATTTGGATAATGAAGCTCCACTATCCAAATATTGATCAGCGGACATTGTGACCTCCAATTTTGGGTCAAACAACGAGGTCCAAGACTCAAGATCTCCTCAGCTTGCTCATCATAGGGTTCCCAGATTAACTGTGTGTAGACAAAAAAAATTAATTTTCCTCAAACACACTTATATATTTGTGCGGATCATTATAATAATAACTTACTTGGCCATCAGACAAACGATCAAATATGTCGCGATATACACGAATCGAGTTGCCCGCACTTTCAGTGTGACTGTGATAATGTATCCACCTATAATTTAAGTAGGTATCACAATAAGTATGCATAGCCAAACGAATGTTATGCGATTTATAGATAAATGTGTTTAGAGAAAAATACCTAGCCCCATACGGTGGAAGCCCCAAATTGCGACCATCTACACTCAAGATGTGTCCTTCTTGGAGCATAGGATATACGTTCCTTGGTTGTATTGGTATTATCCTTGACCATGCCCATATCTGTTGTATTCATGAGTAAATTAGTTTCAACATACAACTAATCATTGATTTGTTTAAAAGTAATTAAAACTAATCAAGAATTACCTGTAACAAGCATAATGCTCCAGCGATAATCTTGCCATTAGCGTGGCAAGCCATACAGAGTTCCCGATACAAAGTCGCTAATACAGCACTTCCCCAGTTGTATTCCCCTGATGTATTCACGTTCTCCAGAAAGTTCAAATACACTAACGGGATAGCATTTCGAGTGTGGTCGGGGATCATTACTGTACCCAGAAGTAAAAGTGCACACCCCCGTGCATATTGATCAACTACCTCCTGTGGTGATTCGTCGTAAATAGCAATATCATTTCTCAACATATTTTTCAGAGAAGAAAACAGGATCGCACTCCTGCCCCTGATATCAACGTGTTGTACGTTGATGCCCAAAAGCGCATTACACCTAGCTTGCCATTCACCGAAAGTACGTTTTTCATCTTTGCATATAATTGGCTCTCCTTCTATGGGTAATCCCCACAAAATGGCAACGTCTTGTAGTGTGATGGTGGCCTCTCCGACGGGAAAATGGAATGTGTGCGTCTCTCGACGCCATCTCTCCACTAATGCAGTGATGAGATGTCGATCAAGTCTGAACGACCCACAACGAAGTGGACCGTAAAAACCCATCGTCTTCAATCTCTCCACTACACGAGGGTGAAGTACAATCTTTCGAGGATCGGGGTCATCTTGCCTAAATGTCCAAAACACCCCATCGCCTCCTTGGTATGTACTGAGCACAGTTTCACTTGATTCCCGATTAATACGGTCTAGTCTCGAGCGATGTTCATTTTGCATCGTGAGTACAGATCGGCTCGCCGGTCCATATAATAGTGTCTCTTTTGCAGCATCCATCCTGTAAAGAAATATATTTAACTTTTTAATGGTAATCAACTAATCAACATAATGGTAATCAACTAATCAACATAATCAACTAAAATATATCTAACTAATCAACTAAAATATATCTAACTTTTTAATGGTAATCAACTAATCAACATAATAAATATATTTAATTTTCATGTTTAAAATATCACAAATTAAAGATTTTCTAAATATACATGACCATCACATATTAACGCAATGTTTATTTCTTTTAATGAAGAAAAGTGCATCCGTCTTTAATCCTAAACCCAAGGGAATGCCATTTATGAATTGGAGATATACCTATGAAAAGAAAGAATGAATGAATAAATGAGGGGTTCTTGCAACAAAATTAATTTGTGTTACTTTTTATTTTGCCAATGCATTTTCCCTCGTGATTGTTTAAATATATGAACACTGAATTATATGATAAAAAAATTCTATGCACGATAATTTTTTTTATATAAAATAAAGATTATAAATAAAAGTTCAATAAAACAAATATACAAAAACTGATGTACGATAAAATTTATAGATTGACATAAGAATCATGCAAGAAATGCCAAATTTTATACAGTGGGGTTGAATTACATTGAAAAGTTTATACTAAAAACTGATTTTTAGTGTAAATATTTCAGTATAATTCAAACACACTTTTCAATGTAATTGGAACAAACTTTTCAGTATAAACAGGATCAATAGTTGAGTGAGTGCACTGTACACCAAATGTACAAGAGAGTTACTCATTTATTAAAGGTAAATTGAAATATGAGGATGCTTTTTGGAGAATTGATTAGGAGTATAGTAGAGAAATAAAATAAAAAATAAACAAAATTCTACCATACAATTTTTTTTTATGATCTTTGGTATAAATTTTGATCACCGTAAAAGAAAAATAGAAATTACCCACTTCGTTCGGGTCGGATTTTCGCGGGAAACGCGAATTCCAACCAACTGCCAAGCTAAGCCGCACCAAGAAATTAGTGGACTTGTATTTATAAATTAATTAATAGCCACTAACTTAATGCAGCATTGACAACTCATTTTACCAATTATATTATATCATATATATATATATATATATATATATATATGCATACATGGCCCAATTAATTAATTTTAGTATCTATTTATATTATATACTCACACACTCTTTTAGACCAAAAGATACTCTGCTTTTAATTCCTCATAAATTGATGAATATAATTAGATGTACAAGTAAAACAAAAACAACTTTAGCCCAAGCCTAGAGGTTCGATCTATTAATTTAATTAACTTTTGAAAATTTGGTTATAAGAACGATTTCCATGAAAATAATGTAATATTATAGCAGTAATTTTGAATTGTTCCAAAAAGTAATAAATTAAATTTTTTTTTTGAAACAGTTACAAAAATAAAGGAACTTTTTTTGGATCTTTTTCCTAAAATAGTGTAATCACTTTATTACTATTTCAAAAAAATAATATTTGTAACTATATTCGTTAAGTTTTCCAATTATTAATTTGACGAACGTAATTTTTGTAATTACGAAAAATAGTAGTCAACCTATGCATTTTCTATTTGGAAATAGCATATTTAACCATTATCAATAATTTTCTACGTTTCAAATGAGAATTTTATTATTTCAAGCTCAAAAGAAGGTTAAACTATCAATTTAGAACATAATTTAATTCCCTACTAATTTAGAGACTAAAAGAAATAACTAATGCAAGAAATAAAAGAAATGCCAAGATTCTACTAAATTATCAATTCATTTTTTGGTGCATCTATGCACATGCTCACATATTAAATATATTGTTCACCATAAATATGCATGCAAAAAAATTTGAAAAATATTATTAATTTTATTTTTTGAAGAATTTACCTTTTGATAGTAGTGTCTGTACTCCACAGGTAGATAGCAAAATACCAACTAGCTTTTACTTTTGTCCAAATGTGAGACTGCAAGTCGAGAAAAATAAATTTTAGAATAAAATAAAAAACTGTAAAAAATTTAAAAATATCAAAATACTTACATTTTTGTGGGGATTGGTTTATATTTTGGAAGCAGTCCTTGTGTTTTTATTTTTGGCTAAATTTCGGAAAGAATAAAGGGGGGAGAAAGAATACTAAAATGATGGATGAATTTTGGTAAGAGTACTAAAATTTTTGGTGCACGGTGCTGTTATGAGGAGGAAGAAGTACTGATGAAATAGGAGTACTAAAATTATGAAATGAGGAGTACTAAAATCTTCTAACAGACTGAAATTAAAAGAGGAGAAAGGAGGAAGGAGGAAGAAGAGAAATGAGGAGGAAGAAGGAGTGGGTTTCGTAAAAAAAAAGAGGTGGAAGTATGCTGTTATATGCATTCCACGGAAGAAAGCCAAACAGAAAAAGCCAAAATGGCCATGCACGCGGGAATCTTGCAGGGGAGGCCATGTGCGTGGGCCAGAGCTGGTCGTGCCTCGCGCTTGCGGAAGGCGAGCTAGGACGTGGCTGCTGTTTGAGTTGATCGCGCCTGGGGAGCGCGATCTACTCCTTTAGATCGCCTCTCTCAGGCGCGATCAAGAGGAGAATCTGAGGTCTTTGATGCATCGCGCCTGGGGAGCGCGATCTACTCAGTTGATCGCCTCTCCCAGGCGCGATCAACCCTATTTTCGTAATAAATTTTCAAACCTCCCTATTTTTGCAATCCATTTAATGATTTGGCCTAAATTAAAAAATTTGCCCTACTATTGAAGATCTTCAAGTACAGATATATTAATAGAGTATTTAATGTTTCTGATACCTCTCATTAATGCGCCGCATAAGCAGATGTGATTGGAAATAGGGATTTTCATCCAATAGTGGTCGTATTACAAGTTAGACATAGCGGGACAAGCCCATTGTAATCCATCTTAGTAATATGACACTTATAAAACCACAATTGAAACTCTAAATTGAAGGGTCCTGATCAACTTCAACATTTTATACTATAAAAAAAAAGAATTAAACCTCATTTATAAGGGTTGGTCAGTGCTCCAACTACTACACAAAGGAGAGCAGTTAGGTTCTTCTCAACTAATATAACTTAGGCATTTACTATAGTTCGTAAAATGATTCTAAAATAAGTTTGTATCTTCATTCACATATGCCTTTACCTTTGATTAATTCTTATCGAGAGACCTTCTCATCAAAATTCATATAAAAAATTGTTGATCTTAACCTTCATAATTATTTTAACGGATCAAATTGTAAATAGAATGTAACAATAATAACGTTCAAAGCACATTGTAAATCTACATGAGCTGATCCTATCAAGCAGACTCGACCGAACCCCATTCCCTGGCGACCAGATGCTACAACCAGATCAATAGAGTTGATAATCTATGGAGCCCAGTCCAACCCAAACGAACTTAGCGAGCTTTTTACTGGAAGACAATATCAGCGAGCAAGTTCGTCCATGACTACTCTAAGATCAGATTTTGTCAGAAGTCACTGTCATTAAAGATCTTCAAGTACGGATACACTAATGGAGCATTTAATAACAGGTGCATTACATGCCAGACATGGGGAGACGAACCTGTTGTAATCCAACCTAGTAATAGGACACTTGTAAGATCACAATTGAAACCCTAAAATAGAGGATCCAAATCAACACATTTTATGATATACTCATTACTTGAGTACAAGAGGTACTCAAAAGTTCAACAATTACAAAAAAGTAAGGAAATATCGCATTTGAAAACTGAAAAAACCTAGAAATTTGAAGGTATACAATCAAGAAGGTCTAAGCTACAATCATGCAACGAATAGTAAAAAGACCGATGAATATTGCGCCTACCATCTCCATGAAACAAACTTTATGTTTTCGACAATCTTTCATGTTTCTGGTGTTACTCCTTTAAACAAACTTATTTCTCGCCTTCCAAATTCTCCATGCAGTACCAAATTAGTCCTAACAAACTCTTCATAGTGTTCTTTAAGCTTGCTATATAAATATATGATATTAGTCCAACCAATCACAAATATTTAACCAAACCTGTAGGGGTTCAGTGCATGAAGAGAGCGAGTAGTGTATAACAATTGGGATTGACACATTACACACAAGCCATTTTCTTCTACATGTAAAATCAAACAATAAAACTCTTCATTTTCCGGTTTCTAAGAATAGGGGCTTATTAATTTGTTCACAATTGAAAAGAAAAATGCTTTAGATATAAATATTAAATAAATTAAGAGGTCTATTTGATCTCACTAAAGAAACCTAAAATAACTAAGAACAAATTTTACTATCTCTTTTCTTCTTTAAATCCTAAAGATCTACGAATTAATTTAACATAAAATAATTTATAATTTCAGAATTATTTTATTTAAATTTCTATTTGGTTATTCTAATTTTATAAGATCTATGAATTAATTTAACATGAAATAATTTATAATTTCAGAATTATTTTATTTAATTATTTTAAAAAATCAGATTTTGTTAAAATAATTTTAATTAAGATATCAGGTTTATTTAATATTTAATAAAATAAATAGTTATTTTTATTAGACTATTTATATACAAATGTGGTGCTATTATTTATTTGTTTTTCGCATGATGGCCATACTGGTCCAATCCTTTTAATTTCCTATTTTCTTAATGTCAGTGGTCATATCTTTTAGATTCGCAAATTATAGTGATTAATTATGCCAAAGTTGGAAATTGGTATTTAAATGTTTTTCTTGTGGTCAGTTATTGGTGGTTTTTTTTTTGAAAGTGGTTATTGGCGGTTTAATGAAATTGGCTATTAAAGTATTATCTTTTGGTGGTCTCAGTCTCTTAATTAGCGCCCTCTGATCATATTCAAATTACTATATTTTATTTTAAATCAATGCATACATATGTTATAACATTAATTAAGGAATAATAAATGATTATGGTGTACACTCAAATATGTATTTATATTTTTAGTTCAAATTTGAATTAAATTTAACTTTTCAAAATTCAATGTACTTAAAAAATTTGTGTTAATTAATAGTTTTAGAATTCTTACATAAGATCTTAAAGACTAATATTATTTGAGTTATTTTAATAGCTTAAGGGTAAATTGTGAAGACATAATTATTTAATATTCAGAAATGCAAAACGACATTTAAATTGCAAATAAAATGAATAGTCAATGACATATATATGTTATGAATCGAAGGGAATAACAAAACACTAAAATAATTTAGTTTTCAAAGCTTGGATTTGTTTAGTTTTCAAAGCTTGGATTTGTTTTAAGTGGAATTGATCATGTGCATGTGATAATGACATATAAGCATGCTTCATTATTATTTTAATGGATAAGATTAGAGATTAAATGGACATATTAATGGATTCAATCATATTTTGAGTTCAAATTTCAATGTCAACGTAGAAAAAAAAATGACAACATTTCTTTTTCCGGGTGAGCAGTCTATCCAGTTTGTATTTTCCGAAATTGGCTTGACCTTATAAATTTTAATGCATGTACTAGCTTGTTTCGTTTTTAAATGCTTTTGGCGTATGGCCTACTAGGCCATTTGCATCCCTAATTTTCTAAATACAACCACTAAAACCAAATTAACAAAGAAAAATTCATAAAAAAATGTAATATATACGTCATTAAAAGAGAGTTATTTCTATATACCACTTTTAGGATAACTTTCAATGTAATCACGATCTTCAGGATTATAATTAGAATTCCCAAACTTTAATGAAGTTGCAACATTTTTTTGTCCAACCGACAATCGATGGCGTGGATCATAAAAAATTGTGTGAATATGTCATGTAGGATGATACATGTTAAATTGATATTTTTCATTAATCCACACCATAATAAATTAAAAAAAAAAACAATTATTTTAAAATGACCTAATTTAAACCAATCAATAAAACAATTAAAATGTAGAATTAAAATTTTAGAAAAGTTGATCTTCATCGTCAACCTCTGTCGCCACAACCCCTTACCCTCATGTCATGTCGCCACTACATCAAACTCAAATAAAAAACTTGAGAATAAAAAAAGTGAGAAAAACCCAGAAATACATATTCCAACCCCAACATAACACCTGCAGCGATTAGAAATTAAATCCATGCCGAAAAGAAAACAAACAAAATCGAAGAAAAATGCAAAATAATTAAGTTTAAGACTTTTGTTCTTGGTGTTGAGGCGATACTCTCTCTCATTGTTAATGGTACACTACAAAAAACGCGATGTTTTATTTAACGACGGAATTAACGACGGACGTTGACCGTAGGCAAATCAATCGTAGCTAATATTTACGACGGCTTTAAATGGCCGTCGTAAATTTACGACGGACAAAAGCCGTCGTAAAACTGACCCGTCAATGACCCGGCCGGAAAACAAATTTTACGACGGACATCGACCGTCGTTAATATTAGCCGATTTTCGTTTATTTAATCTGCCTGATAAATATTTACGACGGGCACGAAGCCGTCGTTAATATATAATTTACGACGGACACGCGTCCGTCGTAAATACCGAACCTGGAACAAAAAAAGTAGCTCGTGTGGTTCGAACCCGAACCCCCGGGGCGGGTACGAACCACTTAGAGATGTTAATCCGGGCCGGGCTAAACGGACCGGCCCGTTTAACCCTAAAAATGCAGGGTTAGGGTCATGGTTTAAGAGGTCTGTTTAAATCTGGGCTTTTTTGGCCCGGCCCTATTAGCCCGCGGGCTAATAGGGCTAGCCCGTCGGTTAACCGGGCTAGCCCGCCAGCCCGGGTTATATATATATATATATATATATATATATATATATATTTAAATTATTTATATTATATAATAAGTTTATTAATTATTACTATTTAAGTGTTAATATACTCACATTTTTCCAATTATCAGTTTATAAATTACATATTGATGTTTGAACTATTACGTGTTGGTATTTTGTACTTTTTAAGTATTGATATTTGAATTTTTATAATTATGTTGAATTTTTTTTATGTAATTTTAATGAATTTATGAACAATGTTTAAATTCATTAACATTTTATTGCCACTATTTTAAAATTTGTGTTGAATTTATTTTTTCGACATAACCCGTTTGTGGCCCGTTTAGCCCGAGGCCCGCTAGGGTTAGGGTTAGGTCTTACTTATTAGAGGTCCGTTAAGAGTGAACCGGATAAGGCTCTAACCCGTTTAGCACGAAGCCCGTTAGGGCCGGCCCTATAGGGTTAGGGCTAGCCCGTTTAACATCTCTAACCACTAGGCCATTGGCCCCAAGGTATACATTCCGGCCCCACTTCTATATTAGCCCTATTGGGCCTGGAACAATTAATACAAATTTCACATCCAAGGGTAATCAAACCCATGACCTCTCTTGCATATAGAGAGGGCATGAACCATTAAGACACTTGCTTCTTTTGTTCGATTTCTTGCAACTAATTGTATATGTATCTAAATTGATTCATTCTTTTTTTTATTATTCATCAAATTAATTCATTTTCGTTTCTAACTTGTTTTAATAAATGTTGTTACCAATTTTTTTTTTGTTTTGTAAATTTATTTAATTTGGAAAACGCATAATTAATATTATAATTTGTTCACTAGTACGTGATTAATTGTATACGTATCCAAATTGAGTCATTCTTTTTTTATTATTCATCAAATTAATTCATTTTCGTTTCTAACTTGTTTTAATAAATGCTGTTACCAATTTTTTTTGTTTTGTTTTGTAAATTTATTTAATTCGGAAAATGCGTAATTAATATTATAATGTGTTCACTAGTACGTGATTAATTGTATACGTATCCAAATTGAGTCATTCTTTTTTTATTATTCATCAAATTAATTCATTTTCGTTTCTAACTTGTTTTAATAAATGTTGTTACCAATTATATATTTTTTTGTTTTGTAAATTTATTTAATTCGAAAAACGCGTAATTAATATTATAATTTGTTCACTAGTACGTGATTGATTGTATACGTATCCAAATTGAGTCATTCTTTTTTTATTATTCATCAAATTAATTCATTTCGTTTCTAACTTATTTTAATAAATGTTGTTACCAATTATATATTTTTTGTTTTGTAAATTTATTTAATTCGGAAAACGCGTAATTAATATTATAATTTGTTCACTAGTACGTAATTAATTGTATACGTATCCAAATTGAGTCATTCTTTTTATTATTCATCAAATTAATTCATTTTTATTTCTAACTTGTTTTAATAAATGTTGTTACCAATTATATGGATCGTTTTGTTTTGTAAAAATTATAACAAGATAATAAAAATTATAATAAAAATATAAAATCACCAAAATTATAACAAGATAATAAAAATATTAAAATTGCTCAACAAAAAAAACAATAACAAGATAATAAAAATCAAGGTCCTGTATCATCGAAATCGAAACCGCGATCCCCCCCTCTTCATCCAACAGATTAGGCCTTTGGAGCTCCGGCGGGGGCGGCAGGATGACAGGCTGCACCGGGACCGACGGTGGTGGTATCTGTCCACCTAATGTGGATGTAACTGCCCTCCACTAGTTGTTCATCTCCTCCACATTCTTCTGCTGCTCGTCGAATCCTATCGTACTCCAGCTGCACCTCTATCTGCGCCTGTTGCTGCGCCTCTCGCTGCTGGAGGAGCTCCATCTGCTTGACGACAGTCGAGAGCTGTCTCTCGATATCGCTGGGATGAGAGTCGATGGAGGACTAGGAGGAGGATGAGTCGGGTCCACGAGATCGTGTTGGAGTTATACGTGAAAGTATGCTTTTACTTTGTATAACTCGTGTATCAAACACTTGTTTATGAGAATAATTTTTTTATCGCATATGTTTTAGATATGATTGAATGTTGAATATTTATTGCAAACAGTTCATAATAGTACTAGTTACATTGTAGTTAATGTGGTGATACCCGATCACGGAAGATAACATTAACAGTTTCCTTGTAACTAAACGTACATTTTCACGACCTAGGTGGAATTGAACAATCCGTCGTGAAAGGTCGATGTGTAAGTCTCATATTGGTCTGTCTTGACTAAGAGATTGCACTAACACATTTAGTATGTGTTGAAGAGGACCTACAGCGAGGATAAATTCTTCTGTTCTGAAATGTGAAGAATTAGACCTCAGTGGTTGTTGATTTTTTAATCTCCATCACTTAAATAGGACCGTGTGTGCTTAATGGTTACTGCTTTTATTCATGTTGGGTGAGAATCATTGTGACTTTGAACCTTGTGCTTTGGGCAGTAATATTAATCATACGACAGTTGCTAAGATTTAACACGGAGAAAAGCGTGCGAGTACGGCTCGTGTGATTAGTCCCCTTGGTGGGCTCAAAAGTTTTATCGTACCAAATCTTGCAAGTGAAGAATTAGTTTTTTCGGTACGGATAATAATGTTGAGCTGTCTTTACTCCAAGGTGAAATATATTAATTAATTTAGAGCTATTCAGAAGCTTAATTAATTAATGGACTTGAGAATCTTAAACGCGGGAAATAATAACCGAGAGCCCATATTATCGTAATATGGATTAAGATGGATAGTGCAATATTAATTTATTAGTGGTATGATTAGGCGTGAAATTATCGTGATTCGTAGCTAGAAACGCCCTAGTTTTGGTCAATTTTATTGATTTTTTAGAGCCAAATGAGTATTATTTCTATATATTGATGAATTGGTCTCTTTGATACTCATAGGAGAATCGAGGATGAAAAATGGAGTTTGTAGGACTTTGAATCGACTCAAACGGATGCCCGGATGAGAAGATATCGAAGAAATACGATTGGTATTAGTACGTGAGAAGAAAAGTGTTAGTTGCAAGGAAGGAGGGCCCATTCGAGCTCCATCACTCGAGCACCTCGCTCGATGCAACGTAGGTCGAGCGCTCCGGAATTACATAACATTTTTGCCGCTCGAGGGGCACAGCTCGAGCGCATCATTCGACCTATGGAACCGCTCGAGCAACATAGCTCGAGCGCCCCGTTCGAGCTATGGAATCATTCGACCAAAGCAGGTCGAGCGCCCCGTTCGAGCGGGACAGCTCGAGCGCTTCCGAGGCTTATTTTCCAAAGTTCGTTTTTCGGCCCATGAGATCCCGTTTCGACCCGGTGCCTATATATACCTCTTCCAAACTCGTTTTTAAGGACGACTTGACACACACACTAGATTTAGATTTAGTTTTTGGAGAGGAAGGAGAGAAGCAAACTTTACTTACGTTTTGTTGAGGTTTTTCGTACGAATTCTTAGTTTCTTTTCGTTTCTTAGTTCTTTTCATTAACTTAATTACTTTAAACGCTTTAAACTTCATTTTTATCAATTCAAATTCAGTTCTTAGTATTTATTTCTTTAAAACCCTAGTTCATGTTTCTTATTTTCTTCGTTCAATTCATTATGTGTATGTTCGTTGTTTCTTCTATTGCTTTTATGTTTGTTAAAGCCATGTCCGGCTAAAACCCTTGTATGCTGAGGGTAGGATGAACTCGTAGAAGTAGGTTGTGGGTACGTAATTAGGGTAATTCGTGACGTTGGTTTTAATTCTCTTGATTAATGAATTCTTATAATTAACCTTAACTTTACCTTTGAATTTCGTATGAAAGTGTTAGAGAGAGGACGATTGCATCACTCAATAACAATTAGTAGTCTTAACGAGAAGGTTTAGAAAGGGTTAATTCATCTACCAGTTTAGCGAAGGAGGACGACCGCATCACCTTAGTTAAATTAGGGTCTCATTAATTAAGCACAATCTATTAACTTGTTAGTAGATTAGTGAAGTCGAGTGTTAGGGTAAAGTATTAGGGTTTAGAATCTTGAGCTTTCACCTTGCAATCTTAGACTTAGGTTATTTCTTGTGTGTCACAATTATTCTGATTATGTACCTGCTCCGTTAGTATACGTAGGGATTCCTATCCTGAGCATCACCATCTCATACTTGAAAACAACCTTTAGATAATTAGCTTAGCTCTTTCTCTTGCCTTAGTAGAGTAATTTAGTTTAGTTTATTTTAATCTTTCCAAAAATCCAAAAACAACACACTCATATTAACTACGACGCGTAGATCTTCAGGGATCTATTCGCATATACACCATCCCTTGGGTTCGATACTACTTGGTCATTATACGTACTTATACTACAGTGAACCCGTCCACTTGCGGGTAAGCGACTAGTAGAAGTAGTGTAATTCGCTTCAAGTCAATGGCGCCGTTGCCGGGGATGGCGTTGTATGCTTTTGAATAGGACTTGTAGATAGCTTAGTAGTTAGTAGTGGGTGATTTATTTTCTGTTTTTATTTTTATTTCCATTCATTAGGCAGTTGCGTTTTGATCCTTCTGCTAGTGTTTCAGGTTTATGAAAACACGCTCACAAGGTAATACGAGCGAAGAGAGGTTACCTGCAGATCCTGAGACGATAGCAAGGAGAAATCGAGCCTTCTTGAGAAGGATGAACGCGGCCGACTTAGGGAAAGAACCAATGGACATCAATAATGAGTTGGAAGATGCCGAGAATGAGTTTAACCAGGGGTTGAACCGGGTTGACGGCACTGAGGGCAACACCAGTAAGAACCAAGATCCGTTAGGGGATAGTCAGAGCCAAAACCCGGGTGCACAAAACGTCATCAATCCAGCTCAGAATTTTGTCCATAATCCTCTGAACAACCCTGCTTACCCACAAAACCCAAATAACCCTTTCAACAACCCAGTATATCAACATTACCCATACCCACCAAACCCTTATCCACCATACCTATATCATCCACCACCTGTGTACCAACCACCTCCAGTTCAACAAGTACCAGCACCACCTGTTGCTCCTCAGCCTGTGCCCCAGAACGCAGATCACAATATGGCTATTCGGGGCAGGTTCGCGGCACAACCGCATAGGTACTACGATGGAGTGGCCTTACCACCTGTTGAGGCGAACAACTTCTCGATTTCCCCAGGAATTCTAAAGCTGCTGACCGAGAATCAGTTCAAGGGGGTGATCGGAAAGGAGAATCCTCACACTCACCTGAGGAGTTTTCTCATGATAGCCTCCACATTTAATTACAATGGCATGTCTGAAGATGCCAAGAGGCTTAGGCTGTTCCCATTCTTATTGACGGGAATAGCCAAGGAGTGGTACGATAATACGCTCCCGCGGGGAGGTATTACCACTTGGGCCGAGCTCGAGCGTCTGTTCCTCGAGCGATTCTACCCTCCATCAAGAACGATAAAAGCAAGAATTGAGATCTCTTCCTTCCACCAGAAGCAGGGAGAGGACCTACGTCAAGCGTGGGAGAGATACTCAAACATGCTGATAGAGTGCCCGCAGCACGGGTACAATGAGGGGGATATTATGGCATTCTTCTACAGTGGTGCCAACAAGGCGGGGCAAGACCATTTAGACGCCTGTGCGGGCGGAGCATTCCTGAATCAAGGCATAGAGAGGTGTAGAGAGATCGTTGACAACATTGTCACGAATGCCGGGGCTTGGAATGGAGATCCAGATTTTCAGAGAGATCATCAGGTTGAAGAGGGTGAAGGAACGAGAAGGCTATTGATGGCCATGATGGAGAAGATCAACAACCTCGAGTTGGGGATGAGTATGGTTGGAGAGCATGCAGTAGAGAATGAGAGAGTAGACCAACCAAGTGGACAGCAAGAGGTAGCCAATTACATGGGAGGTCCATATTACAATCAGAATGGCTACCAAGGTGGAAATCAGTATGGAAGGCCTTCTTATGGCCAACCATTTGTACCTCCAGGCCCTCAGCCATCTCAATCAATGGAGGAACACACAAGGAGTTCAAGGAGGCCAGCAGCCTCCTCAAAACACATTGAGGAAAAATGAGAACTTTTCTTATGCTAACCCAAAAGCTGGTATTACTGTTCCTGCAGGTGTTGATCCAGGTTCTAAACCTCATGGTGGAGAAGGCGGTGTATCAACCGAGGAGATGTTGAGAGCGATCCTTCAGAAGGTGGAGGAAGGAAGTAAGAGGTTGTCATCCTTGGAGTACGATGTGAAGGAGCTGCACAAGAAGGGTGATCAACGTGATCAAGAGCTCCAAAAGATGAACGTTGAGTGGACTAGAACTCAACAAGAGAACAATAGGCGATTCATTTCTATAGAGTTCCAGATGAGCCAGATTGCAAAGATGGTGAATAGAGAGCCGGGTAAGTATCCTTCCATGCCGGAGGGGAACCCGAAAGAGAATTGCAAGGCGATCCAGCTTAGAAGTGGAACCAGCTAAGAAGGTCCTCAGATGCCTGCTGATTCTGAGACGCATGAAGCTGAGATGGGGGAAAGAGAACACAAGAAAGATGGAGGTGTTACTGTTGAGAAGGGGATTGAAAGTGAAGGGATTGAGAAGCAAAAGATATGGAGGAATCCCAGAAGGGCAAGGAAAGTGAGGAGATTGAGAGAGTTCCTAAGTGGAAAAAGGCAAAGGAAGCAAGGGAAAAAGTGAAAGAAACAGAAAGAGATGAATGAGGGGTACCCAAATCTGTGATACCCGTCCCATATCCACAATGCTTCATGAAAAAGAAGCTTGATGAAAAATTTGCAAAATTTCTTGATGTTTTTAAACAACTTCACATTAACATTCCTTTTTACGATGCTTTGGAACAGATGCCGCATTATGCAAAGTTTCTGAAGGATTTGATCGCGAAAAGGCGGCGAGTGGATGAGCCGAAGTTGGTGCAGCTGAACCACGAGGTGAGTACATTAGTGCACAAGGCACTTCCACCAAAGCTGAAGGATCCCGGGAGCTTCACGATCCTATGTGACATTGGGAACGGGATCAAGAAAGGAGCGCTATGTGACCTCGGAGCGAGCATCAATTTGATACCTCTTTCGTTGTTCAAGAAGTTAGAGGTAGGCGAACTTCAACCCACAATGATGATGCTTCAACTTGCCGATCGGTCTATTACTAGACCTCAAGGAGTGGTTGAAGACGTCCTAGTGAGAGTTGGAGATCACATTTTTCCAGCCGACTTTGTAGTGCTAGAGATGGAGGAAGATGAGCACGTGCCCCTGATCTTGGGAAGACCGTTCTTAGCTACGGCGGGGATGGTGCTAGACGTGGCAAATGGGAAGATTACGTTGAAGGTTGATGATCAAGAAGTGAAGATCTCCCTATATGAAGCCATGAAGCACCCGAGGGAGGATGAGAGCTTGTATTGCATGGATGCAATTGATCCTCGTGTTGAAGACACACCTTCTATCCCTAATCCTTCTCATATTCATGATGTTGTTAGTCCTTCACGTGATTATTTAACCCATGAGCATTCTGATCTTGATTATTTTGATATGGATAAAGTGAAGAAGTTGAAGGATGAAGAGGTGAAGAAAGTGGACGTGGTCCAGCTAGAGGGAAAAGGAGGAGTTAAGAAGAAGAAGTCAAAATTCAAGAAATTGTTTAGTAAGACTCCTCTAGACAAAGGTGAGAAGGAGTTGAGACCCATAACACTTGAGGATGAGAAGAAAACAAAAGGGCTCATGATGGTGGGGAACCAAGGAAAGACATGCAAGCACCACTCTTATGAGAGTAAGGGAGGTATTTTTGAGTATGATGTCCCATAAGCTCCTTTGAGCTCGGTCCGGCATGAGGACCTTAAAAATAGCGCTGAATGAGAGGCAACCCATTATTTTTTATTCGCTTTGAGTTTTTTTTTAGTATTAGGGAGTTATTTTGAGTCGTATGTTTAACCTCGTACTTGAGAGTTTTATTTTGTAGGCTTGTCTCTAAAGGAGTAAAGGTATCATGGAGTTATTCAGATTGAAGGGACCAACTCAAGCAAGGGAGTGTGCAAAGCTATTGAGAGAAATTGAATTATTTGGTTGAGGTAACCCACTACCCCAAACTTAGACCTCTAGCAAGGTCGAAGTTTGGGGGGGTGGAGTTTTTTTTATGTTTCTTGTTACATTGCACATGCATGCACGCCCTTATCTTTGAGTTGAGTTTGATTGATTATTGGATTGTTGAGATACTCCTTGGGGTGATTTTGATTTGACTCGCTATTGCATATTTCATGCCTATCAACCATCTTATGCTTGTTGATTGCTATCTTTGAGCATGAGTTGATGAGTTGATGAGTTGTGAAGTTGAGTTAGGAGTTTTATTGTGTGAGTGTTTGAGTTAGAGTTGATTTGAGAGAGAACTCGTATGCTTACAAATTTTTCTTCTGAGTGCTTGTGTGATGATTGTGAGAATGCACTAGACTAGCATGGATGTGAAAGCCGAGAGATTTGAGCCTTATGAGATTTTGATGCATTAATTAATCTCTTCGTTTGTGAGGTGATCGTCACCTTAGAGGATGCTAGAACTTGCATATGCTCTTGCTTCTTGATTGTGTCTAGTTTGATATGCCGAATGTGATCTTAGGCCATCTTTGTTTTGAATGAGTCACTTAGCCAAAATTTTTCCTTACCATTAATATTTGATCCCTTGCTAGCCCCTTTGAGCCGAAAGCCTATTTTATTTGCTAGCACATATGAACACTATTCCAATTCCTAAGCCTTTTTGTCCCAATTTGAGTGGAGAATAGGAAAGTGTGAATGTGAAGGGAGTGAATTGAGATGAAAAAGGAAAGGTTGTTTGTTGAGTGAATATGAGAAGAAGGTGTGATGAAGTTATGAGATGTGGAAAAAAAAAGAAAAAAGTTGAGAATGAACAAAAGAAAGAAATGAGCTCATGTGTTGTGCAAAAAAGAAAAAAGTGATTGAAAATAAAAAATGAAAGGAGTTAGAAAGAAAAAAAGATTGAAGTGTTGAGAGTAGTGGAATTGAAAGAGTGTTGAGTGAAAATGTTTGAAGTATTCTATTCCTAAACTCGAAGTGCTAAAGTTTGATTTTCTATTCTCCATTCACGTTAGTCACTTTATCCATATTGTTATCCCACCTGTCCAAAGAGCCTACATTACAACCTTGAGAAAGTCCTTTTTGATTCGGCATTGATTTCTAAAGTACGGTCGGAGTTAAGAGCACTTACAAGCCTATGGCTGCCAATTTGAGTGATTGATTGTTTGAGTGAGTCCCTTAATCATTGATATACACTTGTGAGGGAGCGAAACACATCGTTGAGTGCACATCCATGCTTGATCTTGGTGTTTCTTGTTATTGTTGCATGAGTATGATACAGGAAAGGGAGTGAGTATACGGGTGATTGATTTTTGAAGCTCGAGTTCATTAGCTTGCATGATTGATTCTTTGACTCATCCCTAACAATTTCACTTGACTTATTATTTCATTGCTTGAGGACAAGCAATATGATAAGTTTGGGGGGGGGGTTGATTAGGCGTGAAATTGTCGTGATTCGTAGCTAGAAACGCCCTAGTTTTGGTCAATTTTATTGAGTTTTTAAAGCCAAATGAGTACTATTTCTATATATTGATGAATTGGTCTCTTTGATACTCATAGGAGAATCGAGGACGAAAAACGGAGTTCGTAGGACTTTGAATCGACTCAAACGGATGCCCGGATGAGAAGATATCGAAGAAATACGATTGGTATTAGTACGTGAGAAGAAAAGTGTTAGTTGCAAGGAAGGAGGGCCCATTCGAGCTCCATCACTCGAGCACCTCGCTCAATGCAACGTAGGTCGAGCGCTCCGGACTTACAGAACATTTTTGCCGCTCGAGGGGCACAGCTCGAGCGCATCATTCGACCTATGGAACCGCTCGAGCAACATAGCTCGAGCGCCCCGTTCGAGCGGGACAGCTCGAGCGCTTCCGAGGCTTATTTTTCAAAGTTCGTTTTTCGGGC
The DNA here is from genome assembly GCA_947034835.1 of Ballota nigra. Classification (NCBI taxonomy): domain Eukaryota; kingdom Viridiplantae; phylum Streptophyta; class Magnoliopsida; order Lamiales; family Lamiaceae; genus Ballota; species Ballota nigra. Next base: position 101,731,324 of record OX344721.1, read on the forward strand.
CATGAGATCCCGTTTCGACACGGTGCCTATATATACCTCTTCCAAACTCGTTTTTAAGGACGACTTGACACACACACTAGATTTAGATTTAGTTTTTGGAGAGGAAGGAGAGAAGCAAGCTTTACTTACGTTTTATTGAGGTTTTTCGTACGAATTCTTAGTTTCTTTTCGTTTCTTAGTTCTTTTCATTAACTTAATTACTTTAAACGCTTTAAACTTCGTTTTTATCAATTCAAATTCAGTTCTTAGTATTTATTTCTTTAAAACCCTAGTTCATATTTCTTATTTTCTTCGTTCAATTCATTATGTTTATGTTCGTTGTTTCTTCTATTGCTTTTATGTTTGTTAAAGCCATGTCCGGCTAAAACCCTTGTATGCTGAGGGTAGGATGAACTCGTAGAAGTAGGTTGTGGGTACGTAATTAGGGTAATTCGTGACGTTGGTTTTAATTCTCTTGATTAATGAATTCTTATAATTAACCTTAACTTTACCTTTGAATTTCGTATGAAAGTGTTAGAGAGAGGACGATCGCATCACTCAATAACAATTAGTAGTCTTAACGAGAAGGTTTAGAAAGGGTTAATTCATCTACCAGTTTAGCGAAGGAGGACGACCGCATCACCTTAGTTAAATTAGGGTCTCATTAATTAAGCACAATCTATTAACTTGTTAGTAGATTAGTGAAATCGAGTGTTAGGGTAAAGTATTAGGGTTTAGAATCTTGAGCTTTCACCTTGCATTCTTAGACTTAGGTTATTTCTTGTGTGTCACAATTATTCTGATTATGTACCTGCTCCGTTAGTATACGTAGGGATTCCTATCCTGAGCATCACCATCTCATACTTGAAAACAACCTTTAGATAATTAGCTTAACTCTTTCTTTTGCCTTAGTAGAGTAATTTAGTTTAGTTTATTTTAATCTTTCCAAAAATCCAAAAACAACACACTCATATTAACTACGACGCGTAGATCTTCAGGGATCTATTCGCATATACACCATCTCTTGGGTTCGATACTACTTGGTCATTATGCGTACTTATACTACAGTGAACCCGTCCGCTTGCGGGTAAGCGACTAGTAGAAGTAGTGTAATTCGCTTCGAGTCATGGTAATAATTAATATTAATGGATTGAATTATATTGGGGCTCAATATTGAAATTCAGAAGTCCATTAGGAGGTCCAATCTTAATTCTCCTTAAAGGCCCCTCAAGTAGCCCATTAGGTAGCCCAATAATGATAAAGTGATTAAAATAAAAAGAAAATAATTATGCTGATTTTTCCTTATATTTTTTGAAAAAAACATTATTAGAAGAGAAAAGATTTTGTTTATTTTCTTGGAAAGATATTATGGAAGATATGTATTCTTGGAATACAAGAATATCTCATATATTCAAGGAGATCCAAATCTTGGGATCTCTACTAATATTTTCAAAAATTGCAAGCAATTAAAGTGAGTGAGATTTTTGTGGAATATTTTATTATGGAGAAAAGAATATGTGAGATATATTCAAGATTTCTTAGAGTCTAAGAAAAGATTTTTTCCAAGCCCATTATACCACATATTTTCGGCCACTACACTTTATAAATAGGGGGTGATTATTTCATCCCCAAGTACATAATTCCATGTGTTGGAAAAATCAAGAGCATATATATTTTTCTTTTTCCTTAGTTATTAAAATTACTTGAAAGCATCTCCCACCGGTGATCAAGTAAGGCGAAAGGGAAATACTTGAGAAGGTTTTTGGGTTGATAAAGCGTGATCGTGATTGTCCCGTTTATTCAAAGGCCAATTCTACAAGAGGTACGTAAGTCACATAAATTCTTATTTATTCCGCCTAGATTTTATGTGAATTAATTCAACATGCATGATGTTAAATTTATTGTTGGAATTATTATTTCAATAAATTAGGATTAATTCATGCTAGTAATAATTGAATTTAAATTCGTATTTAAATTCCATCCCGAATAGATTTCGAGCACCCCTATTTTCCCAACAACTGGTATCAGAGCCACGGTTTCGGGCTCTGATCTTTAAATTGGAATTTAAATTATTTAACATTACATTGAAATTGGATAGTAGAATTGCTAGATCTTTTTTGCAGGTATCAAATTGTCATGGTTTTAATGTTTATTATTTTTTTCATGCATGTGAATTAATTGTTTTTAATTCGATTTATTCGAATTCGTTTTTCTCGTGAGAAAATCCACGAGTAGATTAGTTGTTTTTATTTTGATTTGATCATTGTAATAGACTAGTCTAGATCTAGTATTTATTTTTTTAAAAAATAAATTGTAACCGGATCGAGACGAAGAACGAAGAATTAAAGACGGCGTACCCAGACGACGCATGCATGCGTGGCGCATGCATGGACGTAAAATCATGCATGGGGTGAAAAATGAGAATGAACGGCGAAACCCGGTGTACGGGGTGCGCGAGGCGCACGACCCGCACATGACGGGTGGTGCGGCACGCGCGCTTGGGGCTGCTGCCCGACGCTCGGCCTCCGTGGGCCGAGAGACGCGCGGCCCACCTCCGTGGGCCGACGCGCGTCGTATCTCGGGCCGTGGATTTTTTTTTTAATTTCAGTTCTCATTTTTTTATGTGATTTTAAACATCGTCCCGAACCCCAAACGAAGTTGTTTTTGATGAAGTGTTGCTATTCGAGTGGGAGCGTGTCGAGACGAACGATGGAACGCAACAAGGACGATATTTCGTATCAAGACGTGAAGAAATTAAACCGTGACAATTGGATTTGAGTGCTCCAATGTGTTTAATTTTATTTTGATGGATGTTTTATTTCGTGCACTTATTATTATTTGTTAATATGTGTTTGCATGAATTTTATTGTCCAAGAAAAACCTTACTTTCGAAAATTACTAAGTATGTTTATTTAATCGCAATTTTATTCCGGATATTAAAATTGGATTTATTTGGCCTCCATAATTTATTTATTTGTGAAGTTCTTTTGGAATACATTCCCCCCCCCCAGATCGGCCAAAAGAACGGATTTCACATGAATAAATTCCGAAAGGATGATTGTGGATTATTACTAGTGGCGGTATTGACCCTCACCACGAGTGGCTTGCTCAAAGCGAAATAATAATCCTGTATTTAATTATGGTTATTACTTAGGCATAAGAAATTGATATTAACTTACTCCCCTCGGAGTCCCTGTCAATTTTTATGTGGTCAAAGTGGGAGCCAACTATTAATTTTGAATTAAGAATTTGTAACTTTTAAGTTTGTGATCCGCTTGAATGTGTTTAAATGTATAGACCACCCTTCGTGGCGTATTTAAATTATTTCGAGATGTTGGCTGATGCATAATTATATTCTTTTAAGGTTTCAATATAATTGATGTGATCGAATTATGTGATAATTTCGTATTTTTCTAGATATTGATATGAATGTATGTTTTATTCTCAGTTCATCATGTCGCAACCTTATAATCCACTGTTTAGTATACTTAAAGATAACAAACTTGTTGGTGAGAACTATGTTGATTGGAAACGTAACATGAATATGGTCCTACCTGCGCAAGAACACTATTGGATATTTAGCGTTGACGTACCCAAGAAACCTAATGATAAGTCAAGTAATGGGGAGAGGGCGGTATTCGATGATTGGAAGCATTCCAATGAGCACATGAAGCGCATCATCTTGACATTTATGTCTGAAGATTTGAAACGCATTCATGAAGGCATTGAAGCGGTTATTGATATCATTAATAACCTTGAAGAGATGTTTCAACATCAGAACCCCTTGGCGAATCTGTTCACCATTCGTGAGAAGCTCATGAAGGAAATGGTGAAGGGAACACATGTAAAGGATCATGTTCTCAAATTTAGGCGTGAGTTTGAAAAACTCGAGTTTCTTGGTGCCGGACAAAGTGAAGAAAGTCAAATCGATTCCATACTCCTAAAGCTATCGAGCAGTTTTGATGGGTTCTTTTGGGAATACGTGTTATCGGAACACAAGTTCACTTTAGATACCCTGCTCAAAGCTCTGATAACGGTAGAGCCATACTTAGGGAGTAAGGATGAGGCTTTGGTGATCAAGAGCTTTTTCTCGAAATCTAGGCCAATGGAAGGTAAGATTGAGAAGAAGGAGATTGATTAGAACCAAACCAGTAGACTCACTCTTGGTGGCAAAGAAAGAGGATTCAAGCCGTACGGCGTGAAGATATCCGGTAAGAGTAAGTGCTTCAATTGCGGGGAGAAAGGACATTGGAGGTCTACCTGTTCTAAGCCTAAGAAGACGGTAAAGAAAGGTAAGTCTCATGTTTTAGTCGTTGAAACTTATGTTGCGGCGTGTGCTGCCCACGTTTGGGTAGTTGATACCAGGGCAACTGATCATATTTGTTTCACTCTTCAGGGGTTTCAGCTAACCCGATGACTTAACAAGAATGAGATCCTCATCACTTTGGGCGATGCTACGAGAGTGGCAGCCGAAGCAGTGGGATTCGTGCACCTATCTTTAAAAGATAGAGTTTTAATTTTAAGAGATGTTTTATACGTTCCGAACTTTAGGAAGAATTTAATTTCAGTTTCTAAGTTGTTTTTTGATGGATATTCAGTTACTTTTAATAAAGTTGTTACTGTTTCTTTTAAGAATGATACTATCTGTCATGGAATGTTCGTAAACAATCTCTATACGATTAAGTGTGCACACCACTCAAATAATGAATCTAATAACACGTCGATCATTTCGAGTAATAAAAGAAAGCGTTCTTCGGAGATGAACGAAACACTTCTATGGCATCTTAGACTAGGTCATATTAATCTAAAGCGGGTAGAGAGATTGGTGAAAGACGGATCCTTGGAATCATTCCAAGTCGAGCCGTTTCCAACTTGTGAATCCTGTTTAGAGGGTAAGATGACCAAGAGGGCATTTGGAGCCAAGGGGAATAGAGTCATATAAGTGTTAGAACTCGTTCATACTGATGTGTGTGGTCCAATAACGATCAAAGCGAGAATGAGGTATGAGTATTTCGTCACCTTCATTGACGATTACTCGAGATATGGGTACATTTACCTTATGAGGCATAAGTCTAAAACTTTTGATAAGTTCAAGGAGTTTAAGGCCGAAGCCGAGAAACATAGGGAAAAGAGTATCAAGTTTCTACGATCAGATCGTGGAGGCAAATACCTCAGCGATGAATTCTTGAACTACTTATCGGACGAAGGGATCGTATCCCAGTTAATCGCACCAGGAACCCCTCAACAGATTGGTGTGGCGGAACGAAGAAACCAGACTCTTTTAGAGATGGTCAGATCCATGATGAGTTATTCAGATTTACCCAAGTCGTTTTGGGGTAATGCCTTGGAAACGGCGGCTTACATTTTAAACTTGGTGCCATCCAAACCGGTTCCTAAAACCCCAATGAAATTGTGGACCGGGCGCAAGCCCAGTCTAAGACATTTGTGGATTTGGGGTTGTCCGGCATACGTGCTAGACAAGGAAGCCGGTAAGTTGGATCCACATTCGGAATTAAGGCTATTTATAGGATACCCTGCGGGAACGAAAGGGTGTATGTTCTATAGTCCCAAGGATCAAAAGACCGTGATTAGTACACACTTTAAATTCTTGGAAGAAGACTATATGAACAATCGGAAGCCTAAAAGTGAAATTACCTTAGAAGAATTGAGAGGTCAAACCTCGATACCAAGTATACAAGATGATGTACCACACGTCACATCTTCACAACCAGAACCCCGTCGCAGTGGGAGGATTGCTAGGCAACCCAAGAGATTCATGGGGATAGGAGAATCTTCGGATTTGATTCCCGACCATGAATCAGACCCATGGACATACGACGAGGCAATCCAAGACAAAGACACAGAGTCGTGGCAAACATCAATGGAAATCGAGATGGGTTCGATGGATCATAATTAAGTGTGGGAGTTGGTCGAACCATCCAATAGGGTAGAACCCATTGGATGCAAGTGGGTGTACAAGAGGAAAAGAGGACCGGACGGAAGGGTTGAGACCTTCAAAGCAAGGCTTGTGGCCAAAGGGTATACTCAGAAAGAAGGGATCGATTATGAGGAAACCTTTTCGCCTGTAGCTATGCTTAAGTCCATCCGTATTCTCTTGTCGATCGCTGCGCACCTAGATTACGAGTTCTGGCAAATGGATGTCAAGACAACTTTCCTTAACTGAAGTCTTGACGGAATAGATATCTATATTCAACAAGCCAAAGGTTTCATTGGAAAAGGCCAAGAGCATCTCGTATGCAAGCTTAAGAGATCCATTTATGGACTTAAGCAAGCATCGCGTACTTGGAACCAGTGTTTTGATCAAGTGATTAAGTCTTATGGGTTTGATCAAAGCGAGTTCAAAAGTTGTGTGTATAAGAAGCGTGACGGAACTGCGGTGGTATTCTTAGTATTATACGTAGACGATATTATGTTCATTGGAAACAATGTAAAGGTATTGTCAGACGTAAAGGTATGGCTGTCAAAATAATTTGATATGAAGGACTTAGGGGAAGCCGGTCACATCCTTGGGATCAAGATCACTCGCGATCGCAAGAAGAGGATGTTGGGCTTATCGCAAGCTTCATACATTGACACTATTTTGAAGCGTTTCAGCATGCAAGATTCCAAGAAAGGTTTTGTACCTTTTAGGCACGGAATCCATCTATCGAAAGAAATGAGCCCTAAGATGCAAGCGGAGATAGATGACATGAAAGGTGTTCCGTACGCTTCGGCCGTAGGAAGCCTTATGTATGCAATGCTGTGTACGAGACCGGATATCTGCTTTGCCGTAGGCATGGTGGCAAGATATCAAAGTAATCCCGAAAAAGGCAATTGGACTGCCGTAAAGTGCATCTTGAGGTATTTGAAAAGAACTCGTGAGCGGATGCTGATTTACCAGTCCGATAGTCTTATGCCCGTAGGATACACGGACTCGGATTTCCAATCAGACATAGACTCAAGAAAGTCAACCTCGGGTAATGTGTTTTGCGTGGGAGGAGGAGCCATTTCATGGAGAAGCGTTAAGCAGAAATGCATCGCCGATTCGACCATGGAAGCCGAGTATGTAGCTGCTTGTGAAGCAGCGAAAGAGGCAGTTTGGCTCAAGAACTTCTTAGTGGACTTGGACGTTGTTCCGAATTTGCCCGATAAGATAACTATCTTTTGTGACAATGCTGGAGCAGTTGCAAATTCAAAGGAACCGAGAGCCCACAAGGCCAGCAAAAACATAGAAAGAAAATACCATCTTATACGAGAAATCGTTAAGAGAGGAGATATAGAGGTGGCAAAGATAGCGTCGGGTGACAACCTAGCTGATCCATTCACAAAGGGTCTGCCTCAGAGTACATTCGATAGACATGTGGATGGAATGGGAGTCAAGACTATTGTCAATCTTCTTTAAGTATAAGTGGAAGGAATTATTAGGTTAGTGTAGGTTGACATGAGATGTTATGTAGAGCTACTACACTAAGACATGCATGATGTATACTGAATTGAAGCGAATTACACTAACTTCTACTAGTCGCTTACCCGCAAGCGGACGGGTTCACTGTAGTATAAGTACGTATAATGACCAAGTAGTATCGAACCCAAGGGATGAGTGTATGCGAATATATCCCTGAAGATCTACGCGTCGTAGTTAATATGAGTGTATTGTTTTTGGATTTTTGGAAAGATTAATTAAAAGACTAAATTGAACTAAGTAAACTCAAATACTAAAGAAATCAAATTAACTAAGGGTTGTGTTCTAATGAGAGATGGTGATGCTCAGGATAGGAATCCCTACGTATACTAACGGAGCAGGTACATAATCAGAATAACTGTGACGCACAAGAAATAACCTAAATATAAGAATGGAAGGTGAAAGCTCAAGATTCTAAACCCTAATACTTTACCCTAACACTCGACTTCACTAATCCACTAACAAGTTAATAGATTGTGCTTAATTAATGAGACCCTAATTTAACTAAGGTGATGCGGTCGTCCTCCTTCGCTAAACCGGTAAATGAATTAACCTTTCCTAAACCTTCTCGTTAAGACTACTAATTGTTATTGAGTGATGTGGTCGTCCTCTCTCTAACACTTTCATACGAAATTCAAAGGTAAAGTTAAGATTAATTATACGAGTTCATTAATCAAGAGAATTAAAACTCACGTCACGAATTACTCTAATTACGTACCCACAACCTACTTCTACGAGTTCATCCTACCCCAAGCATGCAAGGGTTTTAGCCTAACATGGCTTTAGCAAACATAAAAGCAATAGAAGAATCAACAAACATAAACATAATGAATTGAACGAAGAAAATAAAAAACATGAACTAGGGTTTAAAAAGAAAATAATTCTAAGAACTGAAATTTAATTGATAAAAACGAAGTTTAAAGCGTTTAAAGTAATTAAGTTAATGAAAAGAAACTAAGAAACGAAAAGAAACTAAGAATTCGTACAAAAAACCTCAACAAAATGTAAGTAAACCTTGCTCGTTCTTCTCCTCTTCCTCTATCTAAAAACTAAGTCTAAAAGTGATTTCTAAAGTTCGTGTCTTTCAAAACGTGTTTGGAAGAGGTACATATAGGTACCGGGTCGAAACGGGATCTCGTGGGCCGAAAAATGAAATTTGGAAAATAAGCCTCGGAAGCGCTCGAGCTGTCCCGGTCGAGCGGGGCACTCGACCCTTTGAGATCGAATGAATTGCTTGGTCGAGCGGGGCGCTCGACCTACGTTGGTCGAATGGTTCAAGAGCTCGAGCGGGGTGCTCGAGTTGTGCCCCTCGAGCGGCAAAACTCTCTGTAAGTTTGGAGCGCTCAACCTACATTGCTCGAGCGAGGGTGCTCGAGTGATGGTGCTCGAATGGCCCTTCCTTCCTTGCAACTGACATTTTTCTTTTCACGTACTAATACCAATCGTATTTCTTCGATATCTTCTCATCCGGGCATCCGTTTGAGTCGATTCAAAGTCCTACAAACTCCATTTTCCGTCCTCGATTCACCTATGAGTATCAAAGAGAAAAATTCATCAATGTATAGAATTAGTACTCATTTGGCTCTAAAAACTCAATAAAATTGACCAAAACTAGGGCGTTTCTAGCTACGAATCATGACAATTTCACGCCTAATCATATACTAAAAAGCAGACTTTAAGTATAAGTGGGAGATTGTTGGAGTTATACGTGAAAGTATGCTTTTACTTTGTATAATTCGTGTATCAAACACTTGTTTATGAGAATAATTCTTTTATCGCATATGCTTTAGATATGATTGGATGTTGAATATTTATTGCAAACAGTTCATAATAGTACTAGTTACATTGTAGTTAATGTGGTGATACCCGATAACGGAAGATAACATTAATAGTTTCCTTGTAACTAAACGTACATTTTCACGACCGAGGTGGAATTGAACAATCCGCCGTGAAAGGTCGATGTGTAAGTCTCATATTGGTCTGTCTTGACTAAGAGATTGCACTAGCACATTTAGTATGTGTTGAAGAGGACCTACAGCGAAGATAAATTCTTCTGTTCTGAAATGTGAAGAATTAGACCTCAGTGGTTGTTGATTTCTTAATCTCCGTCACTTAAATAGGACCGTGTGTGCTTAATGGTTACTGCTTTTATTCATGTTGGGTGAGAATCATTGTGACTTCGAACCTTGAGCTTTGGGCAGTAATATTAATCATACGACGGTTGCTAAGATTTAACATGGAGAAACGTGTGTGAGTACGGCTCGTGTGATTAGTCCCCTTGGTGGGCTCAGAAGTTTTATCGTACCAAATCTTGCAAGTGAAGAATTAGTTTCTTCGGTACGGATAATGATGTTGAGCTGTCTTTACTCCAAGGTGAAATATATTAATTAATTTAGAGCTATTCAGAAGCTTAATTAATTAATGGACTTGAGAATCTTAAACACGGGAAATAATAACCGGGAGCCCATATTATCGTAATATGGATTAAGATGATAGTGAAATATTAATTTATTAGTGGTAATAATTAATATTAATGGATTGAATTATATTGGAGCTCAATATTGAAATTCAGAAGTCCATTAGGAGGTCCAATCTTAATTCTCCTTAAAGGCCCCTCAAGTAGCCCAATAATGATAAGGTGATTAAAATAAAAAGAAAATAATTATGCTGATTTTTCCATATATTTTTCGAAAAAAGCATTATTAGAAGAGAAAATATTTTGTTGATTTTCTTGGAAAGATATTATGGAAGATATGTATTCTTGGAATACAAGAATATCTCATATATTCAAGGAGATCCAAATCTTGGGATCCCTACTAATATTTTTTAAAATTGCAAGCAATTAAAGTGAGTGAGATTTTTGTGGAATATTTTATTATGGAGAAAAAAATATATGAGATATATTCAAGATTTCTTAGAGTCTAAGAAAAGATTTTTTCCATGCTCATTATACCACATATTTTCGGCCACTACACTTTATAAATAGGGGTGATTATTTCATCCCCAAGTATATAATTCCATGTGTTGGAAAAATCAAGAGTATATATATTTTTCTTTTTCCTTAGTTATTAAAATTACTTGAAAGCATCTCCCACCGGTGATCAAGTAAGGCGAAAGGGAAATACTTGAGAATGTTTTTTGGTTGATAAAGCGTGATCTTGATTGTCCCATTTATTCAAAGTCCAATTCTACAAGAGGTACGTAAGTCACATAAATTCTTGTTTATTCCGCCTAGATTTTATGTGAATTAATTCAACATGCATGATGTTAAATTTATTGTTGGAATTTTTATTTGAATTAATTAGGATTAATTCATGCTAGTAATAATTGAATTTAAATTCGTATTTAAATTTCATTCCGAATAGATTCCGGGCACCCCTATTTTCCCAACAGATCGGAGTAGGCTCTTTCCAAAAACTACCAAATCCAGTGAACCGCCCCTTCTTAGCCTTGACGTGCTTAAAGTAGAGCTCATTTTGAACATCTACAGAAGGCTCTAGGGGGGGGAGGGCATAGAGTCCGACCCTTCTGCCTGAGGCTGGGATTGGGAGGCAAGGTCCTCATGCATCCTCCTCTGCAAATTAACAATACTTTAAATTAATAAATAAAATTTTAGAAAATAATACTAAAATTAAAATTAAAAATCTAGGTGGACCTTCCAGTCTCCTCATCCAGCGGGTGGGCAAGCTGTAGTCTCTCAAAATGAGAGGACTCACGTCCATGCTCCTACTCCTACAATTAAATATTTAGTAATTAAAATTTTCTACAACTTCATAAAAATAAATAAAAAAAATATATACAAACTGACCACTTACAAAATGCAACTCGTGCTCATAAATGGACCGAGAACCGGCCCGATGTCGAGCGACCCCTTCTCCATCAGGATCGTTGTTACGATTCGTCTTGTTCTTCTCTGACTTCTCCTTGAACTCGTCGCTGTTCCAGTAGGCGAGAAATTGGGGCCACACATCCCGACCCCTGTTGTCCATCCCCATGTTCGTCACCTCTCCTCTCCTAAACCAGGCCCTCCGAATGTTAAACATCAGGTCCCTGTATCATTCGACACATTTCAAACCGAAGTTCCTCCACATCAGGGTCTCGTGCTCCCGTCTCCACACAACGTGTTTCTGCAATTATATTAAAATAAAATAAAATATATTATTTACATAATTTATATTAATAAATAATGAATAAATTAAATAAATTACATAAATTATACCTTAAACTCCTTAAAATATTGTTGTCTCCTCGTTTCAGACACCAAACCCCAACTGTAAGCGGTGGGCTTGAATCCAATGGCCATGAAATAGTCGGTTAAGTGAGTAGTCGCCTCATGTCCCGGGATCCAACTGCAACATTAAAATTACAAAGTTAATAATATAATTAGAGTTTAATTAATAAATGTTGAAAGCTGAAATGATTAAAACTTACGAATTTCCACGAGGCTCAACTTACATCCCCGTCACCCATTGGGATGCTGGCGGGAGGAAGATGATCCCTCACCCGCCAGGGGTGCGAACGAGGACCCCTGAGGGGCGATAATCGGAGCTACAATGGGTCTAAGAGACCCCTCTCGTCTCTCTTTCCCTCTTCCTCTCTCTCGACCCCTCTCCTGGCTTTCCCCTCTCCCACCACCGACCAATCCACTTTCTTGTCCACTCATCTAAAATATTCAATATATAATAACAATCAATATTAATTAAACACTCATATAAACTCAATATAAATAAAATTCTAAACAATTAACATATATAATCAATTTCTACAGTATAATCAACTAACAAAATTAACATATATAATCAATTTCTACAACTAAAACATATAATAACATATATTAACATATATAACTAACAAAATTAACATATTCTATTAACATATACAACTAAAACATATATTAACATATAACATATATTAACAAAATTAACATATATAATCAATTTCTACAACTAAAACATATAATAACATATATAACTAACAAAATTAACATATATAATCAATTTCTACAACTAAAACATATAATAACATATATTAACATATATAACTAACAAAATTAACATATATAATCAATTTCTACAACTAAAACATATAATAACATATATTAACATATATAACTAATAAAACTAACATATATAATCAATTTCTACAACTAAAACATATATTAACATATAACATATATTAACAAAATTAACATATATAATCAATTTCTACAACTAAAACATATATTAACATACAATTAACGTATATGATTTCTAAAAAATTGTAAAAAAACTACACTAATAAAATGTTATAAAATGAATTAAACGGTAAAAAATTGAAAAACTTACGATTAAATAGTAGGGATCGACGAAGAACGAACTAGAATTGGGATGAAATTGACTCCTGAGTGCTCGCCGGAAATCGCCCACTTCTTCTTCGAGTTTGCTCGATTTTGCTCAGTTTTGCTTGGGTGAGAAATGAGCTCGCCGGCACTGCCTTTATATAGGCATAAAAAATTAACGACGGACATCAATCCGTCGCTAATATTGCCGCCTTTAGGAGTAAAACGACATCTTTTTCGGTAATTAACGACGGACAAGCCGTCGTAAATATTAAATTTAAATTTAACGATGGACATAGCCGTCGTTAATAAGTCTCCGGTAATAAATACGCGCCGGTTCTCGAAGAGTCGCGGCTCAACGGGCGGGAATGTACGACGGGAAGTCCATCGTAAAACATTAAGTATGTCCGTCGTAAACTTGTCGGTCACCACCGCTTTGCACCGAATCCGAAAGGTTGCGGCCAAACGGGTGGGAATTAACGACGGATTGACCATCGTTAATTCCTTTTTAATATCTACGACGAACTCATCCGTCGTTAAATTCAATAATTAACCACGGGTTTTAAAAATCCGTCATTAATATAAAATCCGGATAAGCTTTGGTTAGTATCTATCGCAAATGTGTATATTAGCGACGGATTACGTGTCCGTCGTAAATTTTCCATCGTTAAACTCCGCGTTTTTTGTAGTGGTAACCCACGATGATAGGCCGGCAACAGAGAGGCGGCGGTGCTGTGGATTCGAGTGTCGTGCGTGCATGGAGGGAGGGAGGGAGAGAGAGAGAGAGAGAGAGAGAGAGAGAGAGAGAGAGAGAGAGGCGATGGTAGTTAGTACACTCGTTGAGTTAATTCACCCACCATTATTTAGGACATTAATTAATAAGTACACTCACTCTTAATTTACTATTACATCCTTCTCCCTCGATTACACTCACTTAAATCTTAACTTTTGTTCTCCCTCTTTCTTCTTTTCTTCCTTAGTTACTCCCAAATTAATAAAAATATTAACATATTATTTTTTATTTAAATTAATTCATTATTTTTTTCTTCAAAATCCACACATTAATTCATAATTTCTTTTCAAAATATGTACTATCTTTGTCCAATAGAAAATTTGCACACTTATTTTATAGGGATGTCTCGTATAAATTTGCACAGAAAATTACACGCAAACTCCATCTCATAATTTATAATATATAATGTCACCAAAAAGCAATCCAGTAAGGTAAAACACATTTTTGTGACAAAATTAACCCTCCCAAACCAATCCAATCAAGTAAAAGTATATTCTTTTTATTTTGTATGCACATTTAGGGAGGGAGTCGAAAGAAGAGAAGGGAGAAATAATTAGGGGTTGGATGAGTATAACAGTGCAGCGGTGGAAGAAGGGAAATTTTGGTGTTCTCAAATTGTATTAAAAAAAAGTACCCTACTATTTAATCCCTTATTGGCCCAGCACTACTACACATTTGGACTTGGAGAGCTATACTTGGAGAGCTATTAAAAAAACCGCTCTCCAAAACAAAGCTTGGAGAGCAGTTTTACATAATTATATTAAAAAAAAAGGCTAAGACAGCGGTTATTAACCGCTCTCTTAGGGTTAGTCTTAGAGAGCGGTTTAAAACCGCTGTGTAAGATGGGAAGTGCAAGAAAGCGGTTATAAACCGCTATCTAAGTGAGGACTTAGAGAGCGGTTTAAAACCGATGTCCAAGTGAAACTTAAAGAGCGGTTTTTAACCGCTATCTTAGGATTTTTCTTGCATAGCGGTTTTTAACCGCTGTCTTAGCGTTTGACCCTATTTACCCCCCTTTGACCACTAAAAATCCCTAACAGAGACGCGTAATTTTCTTATATGTCTGAAAAATTAAGGGATGACGCTGGATTGCCCCTTTGGCCCGGGTGTAAGAAGGCAACAAAAGTGTCAGCTGTGTTGATATTGTTCAACCTAAAAGCAGCACACGAGTTATCCGATGTGTGCTTCTCAAGTATGCTGGAAGCAATTAGTGGTCTATTGCCTGATGGAAATGTACTGCCTACGAAAGCATATGAGGCTAAGCAAATGCTTAAGTCCATCGGGTTAACACATCAGAAAATTCATGCTTGCCCGGGTGATTGTATCTTATTTCGGAAGGAGTACGAAGACCTCGATGAATGTCCCAAGTGTGGGAAGAAGAGATATCTGAAGAATAAATCTCCAGCGAAGGTGATGTGGTACTTCCCAATAATACCAAGATTCAGGAGAATGTATAGTAGCGGTGTGGATGCTAGAAATTTAACTTGGCATCATGATGATAGGATCGATGATGGAATGCTAAGACACCCTGCTGATTCACCCCAGTGGAAGACATTCGATGCCAGACATCCAGAATTTGGTGACGAGCCACGACACTTGCATCTTGCACTCTCAACTGACGGAATGAATCCGTTCGGTATCCAAAGTACCAACCACAGTACATGGCCAGTGATTCTGATGGTTTATAATCTTTCACCGGAGTTGTGCATGAAGCGCACTTATATGATGTTGTCTATATTGATATCAGGACCCAAATAACCTGGTAACGACATAGATGTATATCTGGCTCCTTTGATAGAGGACTTGAAGCTCTTGTGGAATGAGGGGGTCGATGTGTATGATGCTCATAGAAAGGAGAATTTCAAGTTGAAGGCCATGTTGTTTGGGACTATCAATGACTTCCCCGCTTATTGGAATGTATCCGGATATAGTGTGAAGGGGGCCGATGCATATCCTTGGTGTACCACGAACACAGATCACATTCGTTTATGTCATTGTAGGAAGACTATTTATATGGGGCATAGAAGGTGGTTGGAGCCAACACATGAGTACAGAAGAATGGCCGATGCATTCGATGGCACAATCGAGGAACGTGGAGCACCACATTTATTGTCAGGTACAGATGTATTGAACGAGATGAAGAATGTCAAAATACAATACGGAAAACACTTTGCAAAGAGTCTCCCAACTAGAGGCTGGAAGAAGGAATCAATTTTCTTTCAATTGCCCTATTGGAAAGAGTTGTATGTTAGACACTTCATTGATCTAATGCACGTTGAGAAGAATGTTTGTGCTAGTTTGCTCAATACTCTGCTAGCTGATAACAAGTCTAAGGATGGTTACAATGCAAGAATGGATATAGTTGATATGGGTATAAGAGCTGAACTGGCACCTGTGTATGAAGAAGGTAAACCACCGAAATTACCTCCTGCTGCACACACCTTGTCCAAGAGTGAGAGAAAAATTCTTCTTCAAACACTAAAGGATGTGAAAGTACCAGAGGGTTATTCGTCCAACATACAGAGACTTGTTTCAGATGATGGCGTGAAGTTGATGAATCTGAAATCACATGACTATCATGTCATCATGGAGAATTTCTTGCCCATTGCAATACGTTCTATCTTGCCTGAAAATGTGCGCATAACCATAACAAAGCTTTGTTGGTTCTTCAAGGCAATGAGTAGTAAAGTTATTGATCCTAGAAAATTGCTTGGTTTTCAGAGACAGATTGTGGGGACGCTTTGTGAGCTTGAAATGTATTTTCCTCCTTCATTTTTTGATATAATGGTTCACTTAACCGTTCATTTGGTACACGAGACAAGGATGTGTGGTCCTACTCGTATGCGATGGATGTATGGTGTAGAGAGATATATGAAAGTGTTGAAAGGGTATGTGATGAATATGTACAGGCCAGAGGGATGCATTGCAGAACGCTATTTAGTAGAAGAAGCAGTCGAGTACTGGTCTGAATTTATTCCAAATGTCGATGCAATTGGACTTCCAAGTACCCGATACACCAATAGAATGGATGGTGAAGGCATTACCAGTGGCCAACCTGTAAGTGTTAGTATGAAGGAGCTAACACGGATGCACTTGTGTGTACTTCACAACACGGTCGACGTGCTTCCTTTTATTGACCTGCACATGCAGGCACTTTCTGAGTCTTTTCCCACCAGAGCTAGATCATGGATTGAAATTGAGCACAATCGCACGTTTGTTGACTGGTTCAATGGTTATGTTGCAAATATGTTGTCACAGGATAAAGACTCGGTGAAAGAAAGAGTTAAGTGGTTATCCAGATTGTCTGATAGACATGTGTATTCATACAAGTGTTATATTATTAATGGATACACGTTTTATACCAGAGATCATGATGCCACAAGTACAATGCAGAATAGTGGGGTGTCTATTACTGCAACTGCATGGAATCAGTCGAATACCACTTACTTTGGACAGATTGTCAACATTTGGGAACTCGACTATGTTGGTCACCGTGAGCCAATTTTCGATTGTAGTTGGGTGAGGATCCCAAATGGGGTCCAAGTTGAACGTTCTGGGTTCGTACGTATTGATTTGAAGAATGTGGGATACAGAGATGACTCTTACATAATGGCTAGTCAAGCTCAACAAATTTTCTATGTCCCCGACCCAGTTAACAAGAAATGGTCAATTGTGCTTCTGTCAAACAAATTTAACCATAGTTACCAGATCAGCGATCACGTCGATGAAGATGTTGACATGATTGATGATCCTTTCCAGAACTTCACTCATTTTGTACCCTCTTTCGATGATCCTGCAAATCCTCGTCCGTACCAGAGAAAACTTACAAGTGTTGATGAGTATATCAATCCGGATCTCGTCAACATTCATGGTCATGAACAAGAGAGTCAACCAAAAAACGAAAAAGAAAAATCAGTGCTAAAAAGAAATGTATGACTTTATTGAATGTTATTGTTTGTGCTTTATTAAATGTTGTTTCTTTATAACTCTTACATATTTTTTATTTTATTTCGCAGGATCATGGATTATTTGCCCTATGATAGAGATGATGGAGATGATCCAGCTTATTTTCCATATGCTGGAGATGAGCCAGATGATGGAGATGATCCAGATGACGGAGATGATGACACAAGATAGGATAACACTGATGCTCCCACCTCTAGTAGCTCTGGAGAGAAGCGCAAGAGGGGTATAGTCACGATGACTTCACTGAAAAAAGACCGTAGCAAAGGAAAATTACTGAAGGTAATTTTAATACAATTGAACAGTTTAATTGTTATTATATTAATTAATTGTCTGTTGACCTAATGATATCATTGAATTGCAGTTATCATTCAATGAGTATGGGCAGCCGATAGGACCAGAGAGTGCGAAGTTGGCGTACTTCATTGGGTCTGCAGTCAGGAGAGTTGTCCCTATCGTGCTGCCATGCAATGACTGGCGTAAGCCTGAGATGACTCCTTTCAAGGAAGCGATATGGGATGAGCTCGTGGTATGTTAATTAATTGTAGTGCATATTAAAATTGTTGTATAATTTATTTTTATATGTGAAATTACTAAATATAAATTGTTATATTCTATATGTATATGCAGTCAACATTCATCGGCCTTGATCACACAAAGAAGCATGATATACTTAAACAAGCTGGAAATAAGGTCAAAAATTTTCGGACTTTTCTGAGGAATAAGGCACGAGACCCGAAGACTGGTTTGTATTTGTCTACGCCGCCTAAAGACTATGCGGAATCCCCTATGGTGGCTCCTTATTGGCAGGAGTTTGTGCGTAGATCTATGCTTGATGATTTCAAGGTAAAATTGATTAATGTTATTTCACCTATTCTTTTCTTTTCCAGTATTTATCGTATTTATATTACACTGTAGGAAAAAAGTAACAGAAATAACATACAAGCTAAGAATATGGAGGCGCGATATCGTGGATCTTCCAGAGGTTATGCACGCATTAGGGAAGATTTGGTGAGATTTTCTAACTTTTAATTTTTTTTATGATCATTCACTTCATTAATATATATTCACTTTTAATGATTTTTTACATGTTTATTATTATCGTAGAAAGAAGAAAAAAGGAAAGGTGGAGAGAGTGCACCTGTTGTTACCCGTTATGAGTTATTTCAGACTACAAGAAAGACTCGAGATGGGAATGTTCCTGATCCCAAAACACAGCGTATCATTGATGAAGTGGTAATTCATCCATTATTTTTATCTTTAACAATATAAACTATTATTTAATTTGAAATGATTTAATAATATTTGTTTGTTATTTAGGAGCGCATATCTCAGAGCATGACGCCCAACGAGACCCGCACTGTGGGGACTGATGATCTGTTTGCACAGGCAATAAATTGTCAGGAGCATCCCGGACGCATACGGGGACTTGGATTTGGCGTCACGAAGAAATCATTGAGTATGACACCTGGTATGGCGGCTATGTCTAAGGTGGAACAACTTTCAGCCCAGGTTGCCGACTTAGCTAAACAAGTTTCGATGATATCAAACCATCAAATGAGATATGGGATGTCATCTAGTGGTGCTAGCTGTGAAAACAGTGCTCCTATGTTTTTCGCTGAGGCTAGAGAGAGTGCTGTTAGAAACAATGCTTCAGACGACTTCCATGATGCACTTCAAAACGTCTCCAAGGTATCAGATGTATCTCGTATTTGTTTTAATTAAATACTAGTATAAATTTTCTAATTGAATATCCTCTTCGAACAGACGACTCCTTGTTACCTTTATTTGGATTATCCTCTTCGGTTGGTGGCCACTGGAATGTTGTTCGATAGCTCCAGTGGAGTGATCCATGGTCGCCCAATCACTCCTGGTTTTGTGAAAGTCACCCCCACTGTACCTGAAATTGGACAAGAGACTTCACTGTTGCCAAAACCAGAAGATGTGGCCACCACAGTCGGAGACGCGGTCGGGCATTTCCTCGAATGGCCGCAAAACTTGGTTTCTCTCACAAAAAAGGTAAAATACATGTTATTAAAGTAATTAATAAGTCAGTTTATTTTAAATAATATTACAAATATTGATTGTAGATACTCCCGACTCCACAAAAGACTACACAGAGGGAGAGACCAGGGGAACCAACTGTTGGTGTGCGCAGACGGCGATTAGGGTACCCCCTGCCCGGAGACGTACCCCACGATGTCACTGTAATGAGTACGGTGTACTACATGGTGTCCTCCAGCTTCAATACAGTCACAGCGCCCATTAATGCTTACTTTAACTATGTTGGATATGAGGAGTTCATCATACGAGATTATGTCGAAGAAGTCTTCGGTGACAAGTGGTTGAGTGCAACTACCATGACTTTTTACCTCAGGTGTGTTTACTTAATTCTCAACATTTACTTCATTTATAGTTTAACTTACTTATTAATATTAATATTAGCGTATGTTGGTTAAAGGTATTTGGGCGAGGTATATTTAACCGTAGATGTCGTTGCAAGTGCAGAATATTCCTTCATCTGCCCCCAAGTGTGTAGCATTTTTGGTAATAGGACACAGTATATGAACGACATTGTTCAACATATGTTGAAATATAGAGAGAGAGACCATCTCATTTTTTGGCCAAACAATGTGGGGTAAGTATAATAAATATTTCATAAAAAAATTTATTTATACAAACAAGCGATTAATTTTAATTTTGTTAATATAATGTAGTGATCATTGGGTGATGTTGGCCATAAGAATGAAGGATCTTACTGTGTATTATTTGGATCCAGCTACGGATATGGTGCATACACATCGTCCCGATCTTATAGCATTTATGGAAGGGTACGTAAGTTAATTTTTAATATTCTCATATTATGATTTGTTTTACTTTTAAGATTATACATATCTAATGTATATTTATTTTTTAAAATAATTATATAGTGTGATGGCAATGTATCAGACTAGCCTTCCAAGTAAAAAATCAGATACCACAAATATTAGTAAAGTGTTGTGGAAAAACATTAAGGTAAGTTACTTTAGAAATTTGTAAAATCAATAGAAAATAATCATAGTTATAGTACATGATTGTAATTGTTAATCAATAGGTTCCGAGGCAGCAAGATGACAATCACTGTGGACATTTTGTGTGTTGCTACATTGAAGATATAATCTTGACTTCTCGGACCACCATTCCTGAAGAAGTAAGTCGATTATCGATTTATTTTAAATATTATTGATTGAATAAAAAATATTTATTATTTAATTAAATTTTCTATGTAATTTGCAGTTTGTGCATAGGCCTCGGATCCCTTTTTACAACAACGCTCGAATGGAGAAATGGAAGATGGATTGGATTGGGTATCTTTACAATCGATTCTTGTAAAACATTATTATAACTTTTCATAGCATGTAACTTATATATTAATTTGTGATGAATTAATATTTCATGTTATTGGATATTATATTATATTTATTTGATGTTACGAATAAATATTAGTATATGTGTTTTGGTAATTTTGAATATATAAGCAAGTTTATTAAAATATATATATATATATATATTTATATATATATATATATATAATTGAAAAAAAAAACGGTTAAAACCAAATAATTAAAAAAAAATTAAAAAATAGCTTGGAGAGCGGTTAATAACCGCTGTTCAAATAATTAAAAAGGCTCTTGGAGAGCGGTTAATAACCGCTGTCTAAGAGAGAGGCTTGGATAGCAGTTTATAACTGCTCTCTTAGTGTGGCACTTGGAGAGCGGTTAAAAACCGCTCTTTTAGTTCTTCCTCTTGGACAACGGTTTAAAACCGCTGTCTTAGTTCCAACTTTGCACAGCGGTTCCTAAACCGCTCTCTTAAACTTACATAGCTGTTTCTTAGAAAGCGGTTTTAACCGCTTTCTGAGCTTAAATATAACCGTTCTCTTAGACCTTTTTTGTACTAGTGCAGGTTATTGGCACAACCACTAATCTAATAAAGCAGGAGTGCCAATAACCTGGGCCAATAATAAAAAGGAAATGGGATGGTTGTAACCTGGACCATTATACTTTAGACCCATGCATATTTTCTTTTCCATTTTTTTTCCGTGTTGCGGGCATTTAGTCGGCCTTTTAAGTGATTGCATTCTATTAGTAGGTTTGGTGTTTGTTATAATTTGGACCATTCTTGGGCTCAATCGTTTTAATTCCCTTTTTGTTTTTTAAAATTAATATCACCTTATTTTTTAAATTAGTTTTTTTTTAATAAGAAATATAGATAAAAGAATTTATATATAGAGAGAGAGAGCGCGCCAAATAATTGAAAAAAGACAATAAGTTTTTTTTTTTTTTTAAAGGAAAAAAGAGACAATAAGTTGTGTGGAGTTAAATGGGGTAAAATATATTGAGGTGCGCTTGGTCTCAATCCTTTGTTTAGTTTTTAGAATATGAGAGTGAGTATAAAATTTGATCTTAATTAATTAATAATCTTGATTTAAAATTAATTTCACTCATTTTCTAAATCATTCCCATTATTCGTCGTTCACTCAACTGTATAGAATTGAGATCAATTTAATTAATTGATTATTCCAATTTCCAGTATCATTATTAATTTGTTCTCTTAACCATTAAATCAAAGAACATTGTATTGGAAGCCCAAAATATTGAAAATTATTCATAGTAAATAAAGCACTAATTCTTTTCGATTTTATTTCAACTGAGAAAATATTTCACAATTTAATTAGTAGGACACATAATTTCTCCCCTGATTCCAACGTACATAGTAAATGTATATGACGATCATCTTATGCAAGACTTTATGATATTAAAAATGTACTTTTATTTTATTGGAAAAAATAGAGCCAACATAAAATTGAATTCAAGGGCACTTTTTCCGGCCACCGTGAGTGGTGATGCTGGCGTAGCAGGGGCAGGCGTCGAGGTTGGCACATAGCGCAGCACGTCCCACAAGCCTTGAAACACATTTTTTGCCTTGATGCTAAACTGCACCTTCTACTACATTCTATCCCACAATCTGTGTACATTTTTATATGTAACATACCAAAATAATACAAATTAATGTCAGTATTCATTAAGATGAATTTTTTTAGGGAAATTATTTAGAAAATATGTTATTTATTAATTATCAGTATTAGTAATGTTGTTGATCACTAACCTATATTTTGAACAAGGTTATCATCTCCGATCCCGGTCACGCTTAGAGCCTGTATTCAATTTACTATGAAAATGTTGAAACATAACTAATATTATGCAAGTAACACACACATATATATAGTAGTTTTGATATGGAGCCTGATAGATGGATTTCTTATAAAGACCAACATCAGCATAAATTAATTGCGGTGACGGATCCACTTAAGAACAAGGGGTTACAAGTACTGTACCCTCAAATTAAAAAAAAAAAAAAATTAGTATTTTTCTATAAAAAAAATAAAAATTGTATCACCAAATTTAATTGATATATCAATATAAATAGACCAAATTATATTCGGTACCTCAAAGTAAAAATCTTGGATTTGCCACTGACTACTTGTATGATGATATAGTATACAAATGTTTTATATGCCTATGTTAATTTCATAAGAAACCCACCATTGGACTTATATATATATGCATGTATATTATGTAAATTTGCGTACCGTTTCATGAGGTTGAACCATGGAAACAATTAAGAGAGTGAGGAGTAAAGCAAGAAAGGAAGTGGATGTTGGCATGTTAATTTATAATGCGAAAAATATCATTGGTGGTGATGAAATTATGGAGCAACGAGTGAGGTATTTATAGTGTAAGATATCTAGGAAATGTTTGGGATTATAAAACCTTATTGCTTGATTTGTAAAAGTTTTGTTTGTCTTTCTAAAGTGCAATAATGGAGGAATAAGCTAGTTGGCCATTAGATTTTTTGTTTATCATGCTTCAATTCTAGTAATCCTTTTAATAAGAAAATGACAACTTGATTTTTTTTAGAATTACCATTCCCAATTGAAGAAGTATTCTTGTTAAAAAGTTATACTCCATCTGACCAATAATATTGGTCTTGATTCTTTTTGCATTTGTTTTAAGAAAGTAAGCGTAAAAATAAAGAGGATAGCAAATTGATATTGTAAAATATTATCTTTTTAACAAAGAGCTTAATTTTATTGAAAAATTGGACCGAGAAGTATATATCAATCGACCAATGATCATATATGTGTGGGCACAAACTACTAATGTGGCAAAAACACATAAGTAGAGGGCTAACTTTAAAAATGTGTTTTGTGTCATCATCACATTAGCGGTGGACATATAAATTTATGTCAACCGATGGACACATATTATCAATTTCGATCAATCTGACATCATAACTTTAGAATAAATTAAAAAAAAAAAAGATAATTTCATTTTTTTATCTATTCTCGTAGGGTGAGTTTATTGTAAACCAGTTTTACTGTGCAACGTAAAACGATATTAGTTGTTTTCATTATACGGTATTACTATCAAATTAATCAACCAATCCCTTTGTTATAATTTAAATTATCTCAAGCTACAGAAAAATAGTTTGTACTCTCTAAAACTAATCACTTCCAAACATCACTTATTTATATCTCATTTCATTATATTTTTAAATATATATTTTACTAACGAACTAAACTCTCTTCAATAAAAATGACGGGTTAATAAACCCTCAACTTTACAACTTTTTTTATTAAAATTTACACTATTTGACAGGGATAATCTAAATCGTTACACGAAGAGTACATTTTATTAAAACAACTAAAAAAATAAATTAAAAATACACCCATAATACAAACAAATTTCAAATTTCACAATAAAATGAGTTCACTATATAATTTGACATTTTTGTATATCAATAAATAGGTGAGTGTACTAAAAAAAAACATGTCGGCGATATATTTTTTTTTTTTTGTTTTTTGGAATCTAGACTACCCATTAGTTTTATCCAAGGATGAAAATATTCAGATATATCCCCGATATATTCTCGATATATACATTTTTCGTGGTCACCGATATTGAGGGTAACTATATTTTCATAGTATCCATAAAAAATTTGGTAATAACGATAAATATCAGTATGTAATATCAATTTCAATTGTACTTTTGTAAAATTTGAGCATAATATTAGTAAAATATCAAGAAAATATCGAAAATTTATCTGGAAACATCGAAAAAATATCAGGAATTTCGATTAATATCGATTAATATCACAAATGTAAAATTTGCTCTATTTTTATTGTTAAATTTATGTATTAAAAGTTTGTCATTAAATTTTCATAATTTTTCAAATTTACCGATATCGAATCGATATCGAAATATCCATTGGTATTTCCACAAATTCAAGGTCTCGATATTTCTATCGATACCGATATTTTCATCCTTGATTTTATCTTTAGATATATTATATATATATATATATATATATATATATATATATATATATATATATATATGAAAGCAGTGAAAACTTGTTCAAACTTAGTCAGGTAGAATTAATGGAGACTCTATCCATCTGTAGAAAAATAAAATTCTTTTTTGTAATATTTATTAGACTTCAGGAGTGAGATAGATATTAAAAGCACTTAGAAAGTTATGTTTCATCTAACTCGCAAATTTTGCGTCCACGCCAGTTTATTTATGTTACATAAGGCGAGAATTGTCAAATACTGTAATAATGAAAAACACGAGTTGTTGGGAAGAAATTAGGATGGAAACTGCCTGCTTTCAAAATTCAGATAATCAAAATAGTAATGTCTCTACTTATTCTCAGCTTACAAGATTTTCCTGCCCTGCTAACATTAATTTATTAGGATTTGAAATTTTGAAAAAGTTAAAAACATGTTTGACAAGATATTATGTGCACAGTGCCACTAATAGTATTATTTGTAAAAAGTTAATATTGTTGATTTAAAAACTAATATCATTTGCTAACAGTGTACTGTATCATGCCCAAAGTTTACATAAGTCCTCCTCAAAATATTTTACACCTCAATTTGAAAATTTCCAACTATTAAGTACATAAGTCCTCCTCAAAATACTTTACACCTCAATTTGAAAATGGGGGAATTAGTTAGAGATACATGGGTCTTGTACCACTTTAGACTACACTACATGAGTATTTTAGTCAACAATTTGGAGTCTAGAAATTAAGAAAATAGACAAAAGAATCCCTAGCTATACCATAAAGAAATAGATGCTTCCCTCCCTCAACTACGGTCATTAAGATGTCATATCACTAAAATAAAAAATAAAAAATAAAAACTTCCCCTATAGCATCTTTTTCCATTTCTCCCATTTTCAAAATTTATAAATTTATTACGGCAAAAGTAGTTTCTACCCCCTTTTCGTCATAAACCCAAAGCTCCCTCAAATTTTGAAATCCTAAAACCAAATTACAGTTGAAATTTGTACAATTATCCACTAATGGTGCTTCATCGAAAAAGAAATCTGTCGTTCGAAAAATCAGATCCAGACTCCACCACCTTCGACAACTGATTTCTACCATCGTCCGGTTTCCTCCATCATCTATAGAAACCGAATCTTGCTCATCGAAGGATCGTCCTTCAATTCTCCACCACTCCTCAGAATTTTATAAGGTAATTCAAACCATTAGAAGTTTCATTTAATTTTATTTCATTAATTTACCAAAAATTAATTTTTTACTTACCTGGGTCAGATTTGGAAGAGTATATTTTGAATCGAAATCTTTCACCGCCGTTATCTTCCATCGCCCAATCCACCGATATGAGACTTAAGCGTCGCCATTTGAAGTAATCGAATCTTCAGTCACCACCACTTCCATCGCGATGTTGCCAGAAATCGAAGATACAAAGCAATAAGCATTGAGGGCGGATTAGAATGAGGGTTGGGAAGAAAGGGTCACGTGGGTATATGCGCTGAGCAATAAGCATTGAGGGTTGTGTGAATATGCACAGATCTTTCAATTAGATTTATAATAGGTTGGGCTTCTACTTTTACTTATGGACTGAGGCCCCTTCTTTTAGTTTTTTTTTTTTTTTTTTTTTTTTTTTTGTGATTTTGGCTTATTGTGTACAATACTATATACATTATCTCTTAATTATTGTACATTAAAAAATTATTGTACATTAAAAAATTATTAAGATTTGGCTTTGGACACACAAATTGGAAAAAAAAATTTATGGAAAATCATTACAATGCTTGTATTTATAATTTTTTTTTCTTTTATATGTTCAATTTTTAAATTATTTTATTCCATAAATATTCATTTTTATTAGACATATTTTTATTAACATGTACTATTACTTTATTGTTGGTCAAGTATACTGTTTTGAATTAATGATTGTACATATGCTTTAAAATAGTGTATATTCAATACAACATTATACATATACATTTATGGTTGTATATATTCGATATAGCATTGTACATCCGAATAAAAGTTGTACATCATAAATATATTATCACTACAACATAAGTGATATTATGTAACACCTAAAAAATGTTACATAATGTGTATAAAGTGTTACCTATGTACAATAAGTAACACTTTTAAGGGCGTTGCAGTTGCTGGCGTAGCCTAAAGTCTAATGCAACACTTTTTTATAATATATGTAACACTTAAAAAATAACTTTACATATATATGTAACACCTATATAAAAACTTTAGGTAACACTTGTGTAAATAAATAAATAATGAACAAAGGGAAAAAAATGTAGTCTCTATGTATTGAACCCTGGACCTCTTGTGCAGGAAACAAAGTACCTACTGTTGGTGATCAAATTTAATCGGGTGGATTAGTGACTGTTTTAGTTAGGTTTAAGATCACCAATCAATTTCGTGTGATTGGTTACCACCGTAAATGGTAAATCGTGGGTTCGGGTTATGAAATTGTAAATACGAAAGTCGAAATCGTAATAATTCTGTATGTGTGTACGTTTAGGTGTTTAAGTGTGTGTTTTTGGAGCATTTGTGAATTTAGTTTCTTAGCTGGAGAACAACTATTTATAGAGACTAGCAAACATGTGGTGTCTATGAATCTTGGTCTCCCTAGCATGCATGCTTGACAAGTGTCCTATTGACCTTTGTTTGACCTTATCTAAGCTGAATCTTAGGTACAAAGTCTTCTTTGATCTTATCTCGGGCTCATTGTTGTTCGTCCAGGTCGGTTTAATTGATCCAGAGTGGTTCTTCCATAGAAGTTGTTCGCCTTTTGAGGTTATGGCTCAGAAGTTGTTCGCTTTCGTGTTTTATACAGATTGGCTTTGGGATCTTGGTCATTTGTTCGTTTCCATACACCTCTTATGCTGGTAAATGCACCATTTTTTCATAATATGGTTCGTCATTATTGACTTGGTGGAGGGTCCATATTTGGCTTCGGGTCTCTAGACCTGTTCGCCAATATGTTGTTCGTCGGTAGAGTTGTTCGTCCATTTATACACTCCCTGAATTGATCTATACACCTCCACTTGATTCTCTTTGTTAATCATCTTTGATTTGGGGTTGGTTCTTCATAATCATGATTAATGTTTTAATCCTTGTTCGCCCAACAATGACTGATGTTCGCCTATCAACAATTGCCCCCTATCCTGACTAAATGTTGCCCCAGACGAGCAACTTTGTGGCGAGCAACTGTAGTTAGGATACTATACTGGTGAAGATTCGGACGAACATCATTGAATCTGGCGAGCAAATCTGGGTGTGCCGTTTCGTCTTCCCATGATCTGGGGGATGTACGAGGATGACGTGGGCGGTATGATTGCACGCCGCCCACGCGCGAGCATTCCCGAGGTCACACGCCCCTATAATTGCGTATAGGTCCTTTGATTTTTAGTCTTGCTCGAAATTGACCCCGTTTTTCTTCAATCAAGTCCACATTTTGTTGGAAATTATGCTCCGTACCCCGTTTTTTTGCTTGGGGTATAAATAGAAGTGGGAACTGAAATTTTTCCACTTCTTTCAACTCTGCTACAGTGCTCCGTCGTCGTTCCCCCATTCCCGGCGAATTCAAGCTTTTCCCGACGAGATTTTCCTCGAATTCTTGCTTTCGGTTTAATTTCAAGGTAGTATTTTTGTTTTAATCACTTGATTTTCTTTTTATTTCTCTCTTTCGTCTTCGAAATCCCCCATTGCCGCCGTGTGGAAGTTTGCATCGTCATGTTCTCCGGAAATCGCCGCCGTCTGCAATTAGTTTCGCCGCCTTCTGTGTCCTTCTCTCTTTCTTCCATGTCTTCTTATTCGAGTAACAAATCTGAGGAAACCCTTTATCCACTCCTTCCCATTATGGCACATAGAGATCGACCTTCCTTTGAGATCTCCTTGGCGTCGGACTCCCACGTGGACTCAGTTGTTCGATCGGTGGAAGATACCGGTGCTCGCCCGTCAGGGAGGGAGGTGGTGGTTGTTGCGAACAGGGATTCCGAAGAGGGTTCTTCGTCCAGTGTTGAATCGGAAGATCCCCAATTTGACGAACTGACCTGCGAATTCTTGGAGGGTATAAACTTCCCATCTCCAAAGATGTTGGAAAACGAGATTCCAGTTGGAGTTGCTCGGCCTTTCGAATGGCGAGCATATGCTGAGGAACACGTGAACCACTTTGCTCGCCCCCAAAGACAAACAATGGACTGGGTAAAGACTGACTTTCTGGCGAGCAAAATCAAGAGTGTTGTCCCCGAGGAGGATCTTGATTCGATCCGAGAGACCTACAAGATCCCGTATGATATTCATATGTAGGCTCCCAAGAGAAAGGAGAGAGCTGATCGCCCACCCCCAGGATGCACGGCGATCAACATTGATACCTTAATGGCCGGTCTGAAACTTCCATTGCCCCCGATTGTTGGTCGTTTTCTCGAGGCGACCAACCTTGCCATTACCCAGATCATACCAATTGGGTGGATAAATTTACTCAGCGCCATGTGCTTGTTCGCCCTAGAAGGATACGTTGATCGCCTTACTGCGGAGGAAATCAACTATCTCATGACAATCACCAAGTGTCCCATAGGTGAAGAGGGCTACTACTATCTCAAAGCAAGGACCGGACTCAAGATGGTAGAAGAGGTGCCGAACAAGATTAGGGACTGGAAAGAGCACTTCTTCTTCATAGGGGGTGACTGGCGAGCATCTTCCGATCCACACGGTGGCATTGGGCGGATTAATTCTCCTGCTTCCTATGGAATAATTAAGCGTAAGTTTAACTTTGTTCGCCTTTGAACTGTATTGTTCTAATTTAACTTTTCTTGTTTGTTCGCAGGCCCTCGATTGCCCAAGTGGAACTCAGAAGAAGAGGAAGTTGGTGCGGAGTTCTTGTTCACTTCCTGTTTGGTCGGCCTGATCAAAATAGAACGGATAGAGCCATCCAGTATTTGAGCGAGGAGAAGTGTCAGAAAGTTGCTCGCCTTCTCACATTTCCTCATCACCTAGAGGCCCAGGTTGAAGTACCCCCAGGTATAGAAAATTTCTAACTCTTCCTTTTACAAATTTGTTCGTCATTCGTTTCTCAAACTTGCTCGTCTAATAATAATAATTAAAATCTTCTTTTTTTTTAGCCGAGCAAGTTACCGTCGCCGTCCCTCCTTGCTTCGGACTCTTGGAGCAAAGAGTATTCGAAATGGCACCACCCAAAGGACGAAGAAAGAAGGGTGACCCGCCTTCCAAGGTGTTGGCGATGACCAACAAGGCCTCTGCTGCCGAGCAAGCCCACCGGACGACTGTTCTGCCGAGCACATCGCCTAAACCGGCTCCTGCCTCCTCTCCTCACGGTCTAAAAAGACTGAAGAAAGGTGACGGTACATACGTCTCCCAGGCGCCCCCCACCACTGACAAAGGAAAATCCAAGGTGGGAGGATCTGGTCGCCTGCCCTCCACCGAAGCTGCTCGTCCTCCTACCACCGATGAGAGAGGAAAATCGAGCAAAGACATGCATACTCCTCCTCGTGGGCCTGATGACCTCACCTATCTTGGGTGGGATGGAGCTAAGTTTGCCGAGTAAGGATTTTTCTTTCAACTCTTCCAAGAATTAAATTGGTTAAAAATTCACCAAGTGTTGAAACCTTTTTTGCTCCCAGGTATCGGCCAAATGATCACCCAGGGCGAGTAGACATACTTCACCAGTACGCCTGGTCGAAGACCCCGGCGAACATTCGTGACATCTCGGATGACCATGTTCGCCGGGCAACTGAAATTGTTGCTCGCGCCTGGTCAAAACCGTTGAACAAGGTCGTGCTCGCCCAAGGGGCCATTGACAACTTTCATCTGTCAATGGTGCAAGCTGCCAACTCCCTTGTATCCGCTCAAAGGGGAATGTCTCAAGTGGTGGAGCTGGAAGAAGCTGCTCGCCAACATGCTGCCACTGTTCGCCACCTTTCAGAAGAGAAGGATACAATGGCGAATAATTTGAATGGCCAGATTGCTCGGCTCAACAACCAGATCTCCCTCTACATCGACAACGAGAAGAAATACCTTGAAGAAATTCAAGGTTTATCTAGCGAATTGGGAGGCAAAGAGGCCATGCTCGGCGAAGAGAAGAGCAAGCTGTCCGCGGCCGAGCAGAAGATTACCGAGCTTGAGGCGGAAGTTGCTCGCCTTAGAGAAGTGGAGGCCAGCACCTTCACCCGCGATCAATTCGAGGCAGAGCTCCAGGCCCGGTCTGCCCCCATCTCCAACTTGGGCTACATCTGCGCTTATGCCGATTGCATCCGCATGGCTGACGTGTATGATTTTAGAGACATGGTGGAAGAGATGGGTAAGGACTTGTCCGAATTTCTAGAGCACTATCCCCCGCTGAACAACATTGAGATGCAACTGGGGGATATTGCCGATCTGGGGGTTAAAATTGACTGCCTCGACCCCAGCATCATTATTACTCGCCCTCCACCTATGGTTGATGAGGGCGAACAGGAGGAGGAGCCGGCCGCTGCGGACGAGCAAGCCGAGAGGGAGCAAAAAGTTGCCGAAGACATGGCAAGAGACATGATCGTCGACCCACCGGCCGACCAAGCTCAAAGTCCTACTCTTGCCGATCAAGCTCAAGATCCTCCTCCCGCCGAGCAGCAATAGGCTTAGGACTTAGCCTTTTTTCTTCTTTTCTTTGTAACTGTTGTTCGTTCCTTTTGTAGTACTTTTGTAATGGCTTTTCAAAGCTGTACTATTTTTTAGGCTTCAAAGCCTTTATTTTAATGTAAGTGTCTTTCTTTTGTTCGCTCATTTTCTTATATATGTTAATTGTCTTTATATTTTTGTCAATGCTTTTGCAATTATAACATATAGTGTTGGACTTTTGTTCGAATTGAATTTTGCCTTAATGGAATTTGGGTTTAGCCTTAGGTTCTGCTCATCTTAAAAGACGAACAACCTTTAATTGGCTTTGGTCCTCAAAATGGACTTGTACCTCGAGCTTTCGGACTTTTCTTTTTGACGAACAACTATGATACATAATGAAAAATTTACAAGTGTTATAAGACTGCTCGTCACTAACATATACAACCTGACGAACAACTTTGAATACTAACTGAAAATATGCTCGCTTATAATATTTTTGCCGAACAACTTTATCTAAAATTAAAAAATATGAAACAGCACTAGACTATACAACGTGCCGAACAACTTTACATTCTATACTTGGCAAAATTTCCAAAAAATTAGGCAAGTTTTTGGTTTGCCTTACTTGGTTCACTTGCTCCCCAAGACATTTGTTCGCCCAACTAAGGACTTGTTCGTCTCATTGATAGTACTTCTTCAGATGTACAACATTCCAGGAGTATTGGGCCGGCTTGCCTTCTATATCTTCAATATCGTATACACCATTAACGAATTTTTCCGTTATACGATACAGACCCTCCCAAGTTGGTCCCAATACACCTGGAGGTTGGGCGAGCAACTTTCTTAGAACCAAATCTCCAACTCTGAATTCCCTGATTTTAACATGGGAATTGTAATAACGTTCTGCTCACTGCTTGTTGGTAGCATTTTTTAGCTCGGCACTTAATCTTTTTTCTTCGAGCAAATCCATCTCAGTAGCTAGAGCAGAGTTGTTCGCCTGCTCATCAAAGTTGGCCGTTCTGAATGTGTTGGTTTTTAACTCGATTGGTATTACAGCTTCTGTTCCGAAAGTCATTGCAAAAGGCGTTTCTCCGGTGCTTGACCTGGGAGAAACTCTATATGCCCACATGACTTCCGGGAGTTCTTCAGACCAACTGCTTTTGCTCTCCACTAGCCGTACTTTCAATGTATGCTTGATTATCTTGTTTACGGCCTCAACTTGTCCATTCGATTGGGGATGATAGGGCGTAGAGTAATGTTTTTTGATCCCCCACTTTATACAGAAATCTCTCAACTCTTTTCCATCAAACTGTGGACCATTGTCTGTCACGATGGTTTGTGGAACCCCAAAACGACAGACAATGTTTTTCCAAATGAAGTTGATCATTTTCTGCTGTGTGATTTTTACCATGGCCTCTGCTTCTGCCCATTTCGTGTAATAGTCGACTGCCACGACGGCAAATCGAACATTTCCTACTCCTGCTGGGAAAGGACCAATAATGTTCATTCCCCATCTTGCAAATGGCCACGGGCTATAAACTGATACGAGCTGTTGGGCCGGGGTATGAATGTTTGGGGCAAAAATCTGGCATTGATGGCAAGTCTTCGCTTTCTTGATCGCATCTTGGCGTAAAGTATGCCAATAATAGCCTTGTCTGATAGTTTTGTATGCCAAGGCTTCCCCCCCAGTGTGATTTCCACATACTCCGGCATGTATTTCTTCGAGTATTGCTCGTCCCTGTCCCCTAGGCTAACATTTGAGAAGTGGGATTGATATTCCCCTTTTGTAAAAATGCTCGCCCACAAGAGTATATCTGGCGGCTTGCTTTGTTAGCTTGGCAGCTTCAAAAGGGTAGTTTGGTTTTTCCCCACTTTTCAGATATTTGACTATACTTATTCTCCAATTTTCTTCTTCACTTGCTTGTTCATCAAGTTGGTTGACATTATAACTTCTTGTTGATGGATAATTCATCTTTGTAATTATAATGTCCGCCAACTCTGGAGGTCCCTCACTTGTTGCTAATCGAGCCAACGCATCTGCTTGCGTGTTGCTTGTCCTTGGAATTTGTTCAATGAAGACTTGTTCTAACAAGGACATCAAGTAAGCGATAATTCGCTGATACTCGATCATATGATCATCTTTCGCCTTGTATTCACCTCGGACATGGTTCACAATCAATTGTGAGTCACCAAATATTTGTAACCGTCTAATACCTACTGCTAGAGATAGGTGGAGACCAGCAATGAGAGCTTCGTACTCAGCCTCGTTGTTGGTTGCCATGAAACCAAATTTGATCGCCGAAGTGAATACTTGTCTGTCAGGGCTAATCAGAACCACTCCTGCCCCCGAGGCTACGTTGGTTGAAGATCCGTCAACATAAAGATGTCTGGGGTGATCAAGTCCTCTCGTCGGATCTGGTGGGAAGGTTAATTCGACTATAAAGTCGGCTAACGCTTGCCCTTTGATCGATGTTCGAGGAGCATAGGTCACTCCGAATTGGCTAATCTCTAGTGACCACTTTAATAGGCGACCAACTGTGTCGGGGCGATGGAGAATTTGTCTGAGTGGGAAAGTTGTTAGCACTTCAACTTGATGATAAAAAAAGTATGGTCGTAACTTCCTCACGCTCATGACAAGTGCATACGCCAGCTTTTCAGTTGGGGAGTATTTGATCTCTGCTTCGTGCAAAGCTTGGCTGACGTAATAAATGGGTTGATGGAATTTGCCGTCTTCCCGTACTAGAATAGAGCTGATTGCCACTTCTGACGCCGCCAAGTACAAGTATAGCTTTTCTCCTGGGACGGGTTTTGATAGGGTTTTGACATCTCCCGGGTAATCTTTAAGTTGGTCGAACGCCTTTTGACAGTTATTAGTCCATGTAAACTGTCCTTTCTTGATAGCTTCAAAGAATGGGCGACATTTGTCCCCCGATATGGATATGAACCGATTCAATGCTGTTAGGCATCCCGTGAGTCTTTGCACCTCTTTTATTGAACGTGGTGTTGCATATCCACGATTGCTTTGACTTTTGTTGGATTGGCTTCAATCCCTCGTTGACTAACAAGATGGCCCAGGAATTTTCCGGAATGGACTCCGAAACTACTCTTCTTCGGGTTCAGCTTCATATTGTAACGTCGAAGAATATCGAACAATTGGGTCAAATGTTGAAGATGGTCTTCTCTTCGGGGGGCTTTTGACTACGATATCGTCTACATAGACTTCTACCGTATCTCTGATTTGTTCGTCGAATATTTTGTTCACCAACCTCTGGTATGTTGCTCCGGCGTTGATGAGGCCAAAGGGCATTCTCTTCCAACACAACAAGTTTTTATTTGTATAAAATGCTGTGTTCTCTTTATCGTCTGGATGCATTGGAATTTGATGGTACCCGGCAAAGACATCCATAAGTGTTAGCATTTCATGACCTGCAGTGCTGTCCACCAACTGGTCAATGTGAGGGAGAGGAAAGTTGTCCTTCGGGCATGCTGCATTCAGATCTGTAAAGTCTATGCATAGCCTCCAGGTCCCGTTTGGTTTCTTCACAAGGACTGGGTTTGCTACCCATTGTGGACAGAGTGCTTGTCGGATCAAGTCGTTGTCTAAAAACTTCTTTACTTCTTCATTCAAAGCCTGATACTTGTCTAGGCCATATTTTCTTCGTTTTTTATGGACAGGCCTTTTTGCTTGATTAATGTTGAGCTTGTGACAAGCATGTTTTGAACCTATCCCCACCATGTCTGCATGAGACCAAACAAAAACATCTAGATTCTTACTGAGGAACTCTTTCATTCAGGATCTGTAAGGCTCAGGGAGCTCAGATCCTATATATAATTCGAGATCCTTGTTTTCAGGATTAACTTTGAACGCCTCCAGTTCTTCAACTGGAGTTGCTCGTCGTTTTTGTCCTTTCCAACGAGGATCAAGTATCGGTCCCTCAGGATTGAAATCATTTTCGATGTTCATGGGCTCTGTTCCCAGGCGGGGATCTAGATCATCTTTTGGTTCTGACTCATTGTTGTTAGTCAATATCTGGCCCTCCAAGTCATCTGGCGAGTGTTGCTCGTCACCACCCCTTTGTTGTTCGTCGGAATGATGTTCCTCATGGATGGTAATGAGTTGCTCGTCCAACACTTGTTCGTCAAGATGTTGCTCGTCAGTATCCATGTGGTCCTCCTCTATGTCCATCATGTTCTCTAATATTGATGGTTCATCAGCAGGATAGCTAGTTGTGGCTTCCATCATGGATACTAGTGCATGTTTGGCCTGCAATTGTAGGAGACATTCCCTGGTTTTTCTTTGATCTCCTTTGATAGTGCCTCCTCCGCTTGTTGTTGGGAATTTCAAACAATAGTGATAAGTGGAACACGCAGCTTTGAATTCATTTAAAAAGGGTCGACTAAGAAACCCGTTATAAGTTGAATCCTGGTCTACGACCAAGAAGTCAACCATCCTTGTAATATTTTTCTCGGGTTCGTTGGCCGTTACAAGTTGTACTGCTAAAGTAACTATTCCCAATGGGACTGTTACAACATTCCCGAAGCCTACTATTCTATGAGTCGAATCCCGGATATAGCCCGAATAATCTCCAAGGTGATTGAGCGTCCTTTTGAATAGGATGGTGGTGTATGCTCCAGTGTCTACCAACAATCTGTGGACTCGTGTTCCCATAATCTTTGCACAGATTACGAGCGAATTGTTGTGCGAGGTTAATATTCCTTCTAAGTCTTTTTCGGTGAAAATCAATTCTGCTGTCTGCATGATAGATGGTTTAACCCCCATTTCTTGGACTTGATCGATCGCTCGTAACTCAGCCTTTCTCTTTCGATTGGAGATTGACGGTCGTCCATCAGAACACCCTCCCGCGGAGCCTGCGGGCTCCATCAAGTATAAGTGTTCCAACGGGCTAGCAGGAATGGTAGGAACTGGTCGTCCTGGTTTATTATTTTTCTGAGGTTGATCATCCTCATCCTCAGAATTGTTCTCCCGGACTCTCTTTCCGGGTTGTCTTTTAACAAAGTCGGAAAGTTTCCCCTCCTCGTAGAACCGCCACAGATGCTTGAGCAAATCTCTACATTCACTCGTAAAGTGCCCCACGCTTTGATGGTAGACACAAAATACTTGTTAGGGTTGAGTTTGCCGGTGTCTTGTCGGATTTTCCGTGGAGGGGAGAGCAACTCCTTCTCTTTCACATTTTCATAAACAGTATCGACTAACACTGTTAGCACTTGATTCAACTTTTCCTTAAGCTCCGTCCCTTCAGTGAATGCCTTCATGTTTTTCGGGACTCGATAGCTTGTTACGCCAGGTTTCTTGTTGTTCTCCTTGGGATCAGCTTTGTTCTCCTCCAAGTTAGATTGCAAGGCCTCGTGCATGGAAACAAATATGCCGGCTTGATTTCTGAATTCGGCATAACTTCTTGGGCACTTCAGACGTACCTCTTTCCATAGCTTCGATCCTTTCTTCAGCCCAGCCATAACAGCAACTATTTTCATGTCCTCGCTGAAGGGTTCACCTTCCAACAGCACCTTGTTGAACCTTTCCATAAACGCCCGATCAGACTCATCATCATTCTGTTTTAGGTCGGACAATCGGTGCTTTTATGACAGATATGATCCTTCCATTGAGAAATGGGAAAGGAATTCTCGGCTCAGTTGAACAAACGAGTGGATAGATGCTGGCGGCAGTGCCGAAAACCACTTGTGTACCCGGTCCCCCAAAGTTAATGGGAAGTTTCGGCATTGGGTGGCATCGCTGGCTCCCACCGAGACCATATAATCTGAGTACTTCGTTAGATGAACCCTGGGATCAGCAAGGCCATCGTATTGGATACTTGCTGGGAATTGGACCTTCTTCTGAATCGGGGCTTTTAGAATGAGGGATGATAATGGTGAGGATGGCAGGCTGGTCGTCCCCACTCCTCTTTGTTGGTCCAATTGTCCCTGCATGCTCTCCACTGCCCTTCTCAGGCTTGATAGCTCATCCAAAGATGCCCCCTGGCTTGGAGGCTGTTCGGCGAGCAAAGGTACGAACCTTTCTGCTTGTCGCAGTCCCTCACTCAGAAATCCTGGAGTTGTTTTCTAGGGTTGCTCGCCGCATTTGGCCCTAAACGCCTGAAGGCAGACTGGGAGAGTCTATCATGAACTGATGGACGTGGTTGTTCAAATGTTGCTCGCCCACGCTCTGCTTCCTGGCGAGCAACTTTCTCCTGGAGTTGGGGTTGGCCAAGCCTGTCCTGAACACTGGAACGTGTAGTTCCATGGCTCGACATTGTTGTTCGCCCGCGAACAGACTCAGCCTGGCCCTCTCTCGGTTCGACCACCTTGGCTTTACCTTTATCCCGCCTGGCTTGGGCGCTATTCACCTCGTGTTGTTCGCTCCTTGCCGATCTGACCCTAACAACTTCTATGGGTCTGTCCTTAGGCCTCACTTGTGAAGGCCTATTCTGATCTTGTTGTCTCTAAAGAGCCTGGAGAGCAGCAATAGTCTTGGCCAGTTCATTAGGGTTATTTGCTAGGGCCTCCGTTTCAGGTGGGAGATTATGGGTTATAGCAGTATGCTGTGACCTGTTCGCATGCCTGGGATTACGATCCTGGTGGTCCGCCGACGAGGCTCGGGTGGGAGATGCTCTCCTTGACAAGCGTGATCCTTGGGTTTCCTTTGATTGAGACATTTCGAATAAATTTGTCTTTGTTCTTATGATGAAGAACACCAAGAACACTCTTATTTAAATCTTCAAATGTTTCTTGAAACTTTCTTCAAATCTTCAAGTTTTCAATTTGAAGTTCTTGATTAATCACACTGAATCGAAGGTTCGAACCCTCCTTCTAGCGCCAATTTGTTGGTGATCAAATTTAATCGGGTGGATTAGTGACTGTTTTAGTTTGGTTTAAGATCACCAATCAATTTCGTGTGATTGGTTACCACCGTAAATGGTAAATCATGGGTTCGGGTTATGAAATTGTAAATACGAAAGTCGAAATCGTAATAATTCCGTATGTGTGTACGTTTAGGTGTTTAAGTGTGTGTTTTTGGAGCATTTGTGAATTTGAACTTGTATTTCTTAGCTGGAGAACAACTATTTATAGAGACTAGCAAGCATGATGTGTCTATGACTCTTGGTCTCCCTAGCATGCATGCTTGACAAGTGTCCTATTGACCTTTGTTTGACCTTATCTAAGCTGAATCTTAGGTACAAAGTCTTCTTTGATCTTATCTCGGGCTCATTGTTGTTCGTCCAGGTCGGTTTAGTTGATCCAGAATGGTTCTTCCATAGAAGTTGTTCGTCTTTTGAGGTTATGGCTCAGAAGTTGTTCGCTTTCGTGTTTTACACAGATTGGCTTTGGGATCTTGGTCATTTGTTCGTTTACATACACCTCTTAAGCTGGTAAATGCACCATTTTTTCATAATGTTGTTCGTCATTATTGACTTGGTGGAGGGTCCATATTTGGCTTCGGGTCTCTAAACCTGTTCGCCAATATGTTGTTCGTCGGTAGAGTTGTTCGTCCATTTATACACTCCCTGGATTGATCTATACACCTCCACTTGATTCTCTTTGTTAATCATCTTTGATTTGGGGTTGGTTCTTCATAATCATGATTAATGTTTTAATCCTTGTTCGCCCAACAATGACTGATGTTCGCCTATCAACACCTACCATCTAGGCTACTTATAACACTTTTACACATTTTGGGTTTCAATATTATTTAACTTATTAACATTTTTTTTTCTTTATTCTTTTTTTCTTTTTTTTTTTAATAGTAGAACAATGGTAATATTAATTCACATTAATAATTAAAATTACTAATTTTTAATGGACCAAACAATTTTCTACCTACTTTATAAAATAATATATGTGTGTATTTTTGTGTGTGTGTGTTTGTATACATATAATATAAATTCATAAATAGTATAATTGTATTATTTAATAATTTTAAATGAAAAATATAAATTAATTTGTACGTATGTAATTAATATATTTTTTAATTAATAAATTGATTCAAATGATAAATAAATTTTATGCTTATGAATAATTTATATATATATATCGAACTAATAATATTATTCTTATTGATAATGTATAATTATATATATGCTGAATTTAAATATTTATTATAAAGTGTTACCAAAATATGTTACCTATATAAAAGTGTTACCCGAAAGGTGTTACTTATGTTAAAGTGTTACTAAAAAGTGTTACCTTTGTAAAAGCGTTATTAAAAAAGTGTTACATATATAAAAGTGTTACCTAAAAAGCGTTACCTACTAT
Source organism: Ballota nigra (assembly GCA_947034835.1). Taxonomy (NCBI): domain Eukaryota; kingdom Viridiplantae; phylum Streptophyta; class Magnoliopsida; order Lamiales; family Lamiaceae; genus Ballota; species Ballota nigra. The sequence goes on from OX344721.1 coordinate 101,771,110, forward strand.
AAAGTGTTACATAAAAGCGTTACTTATTTAAAAGTGTTGCATATAAGTGTTGCATATTAACAAAGTGTTACATAATATATAAACTAAAATAAGTGTTACCATAATGTGTTACATAAACTAAATGTGTTACAATAAGATGTTACTTAAAGTCAATTATGTTGTAGTGTATAAATATGTTTGTACATGATTTTGGCCAAACAAATTGAGAAAAGGAAAATAATTATAATTTGGGCCACACAAATTGAAAATAACTACAATATTCGTATTATAATTTTATTTTACAAGTACAAAAATTGTAATACTCATATATATATATATATATATAATTATATGTACAACTTTTTAATTACTTTATTTCGCAATTGTATATTTGTTACTAAAATGTACAATTATTTAATTGTTGTTAAGTATTCTATTTAGAACTAATGATTGTACATATGCTTTAAAATTGTATATATATAATATATTCAATGTAGCATTGTAAAATCAAATCAACATATAAAATAAAATATTTTTACATCATAATTGTACATCAAATTTATACATCATAATTGTGTCAAGTTGTTTCTTTTTACTTAAGCCCCAATTAACAAATCAACCCCAATTTCTTCCATTAACACTTCTCTCTTGCATACGAAAGAAGTTCAATCCTCTATATCAAATAAAAAGAAAACAGAGGTTTATTTTTTGTCAATGTGACAATTTAAATAAAATAAGATAATACTTGAAAGAAGGAATTGCTTGGATAATTACAAGCAGTATCCACTCAAAATATAATAGAACCTTTTGTTTACCAGCAATACCCACCCAAGAACATTAACTGTTGGAGGTCTATGCAACAAATCAACCCCAATTAACAGAAAATAATGTGCGAATAGAAATTTTCGTTATCCTACCATTGACAAGAATAGAAACTCAGTCTTCATCTATCTTAAGCCGTCGTCATCGCCGGATAATGGCAAGAGCCAAAATAGGCAAACCCCAACTCAATCTTTTGGATGAATCGATGGAGGGAGTAGAGAGAGAAATTGTGGAATTGAAATTTTCTTATTTTATGAGAAATTGGAAATAGGGGTAACCAATACTGACATTTATTTTGAAATTTGAAAAATTAATGGTAAGGAGACATTTGGTGTGACATTGAGCTGCAGAATGGAGGAAAGTGCATTGGGGGAGAGTAAAGGTATATTAGCCAATTAGGGTGCAAGTCAATGTAGTGGAGGATAATATTTTTTTATTCATGTACTCTAGAAGAATACTTTACTACTTTGTGTACTACACACTAATTATCTCTTTGAAAATTTCCAACGATTAAGTTGATTGGAGAGTGTTTAAAAACAGAGTTGACAACTTGACAAGAAGAAGGGTTGATTTAGGTGACACTCATAAAAATCTCAAGTAATTTACATTTGCATTAAAAACTGTATTTTTATCAATAAGGTATTTATTGAAATTATAAATTATTCATAGGTCTAATTATTAAACCCACCAAATTATCGGTTGTTTTGCACATAAACCGCCAAATTATGTTTCTTTGCATTGATATATATATATATATATATATATATATATATATATATATATAAACTATCAATTTTTGGTAAATAAACCACTAAACTTAATTTCCAGTCAATTTTTTCTCCGATTTTAACATATGAGTGGTATTTTTATATAAAAAAATAAATAAGTTGGCGACAAACAGAGCAAGAAGGTGGACACACGAGATGGAGAACGATGTCAAGGGGTGAAAACATGAGATGGTGTGGTGGCACAAAGACGCGAAGAGGTATACGACGTAAGTGATGAAGAATTTTAAATTTGTGTATTTCTCATTTCAATCATAATGAATTATGGATTTTTTTACAAAAATGTATTTTTCTAAAGCACGTGTGCGACAATATATTGTTTATCGAAAAATATTGCTTAAAAATTATGTTTAGTAGTTTAATTATGTGCCAAAATTTAAGAACTTATAAAATGTATTTTTTAAGTAGCTTATAAGTTATTAAAGTTTTTGGCTAATACAACTTATAAAATATTTAAGGATTTATAATAAATATTTTTTAAATTTTAATTTTAATATAAATAATATTTTTTTATTTTTTATGTAAAGATAAAGGTTGAAAGAGGCGGGGAGGGTTGGGGTTGTTCCAAGGTGGGGTGGGTGGTTGGGGATGGAGGTGGTTGAGAAATCAAGTTAGGAAATGTCAATTTATTCTTTAACAACTTATAAGCTGTTAGGAACTTATTTTATGATCTTATAAGCTGATAAATATCTTATTTTGCCAAACAAATTGGTAGTGCTTATAAGTTTTTAAACAACTAATTATAAGTTGTTTTAAAGAGTTTATAAGCTCAGTCAAACACCTTCTAAGTCAATAATTAGTTCTTATAAGTAGGCAACTCAAGTATCAGATTAGGTTTTATATGAAAATGGTTTATAATAAATTTATCATGAAACTATTTTAAATTATTGAATATTTGATCAGGAGTATTACTAATCTCATTAGAAGTATTATTAATTTAGGTTAGTGGTGTTGTATTGTAATTGCTGTAAAAAATATTGAACTCAAATTAATAATACTTCTAATAATATTAATAATACTTCTAATAATATTAATAATACTTTTGATCAAATATTCAATCGGTATAAAACAGGTTCATCCACAGTTATTTGGAAGCATATTAACTTTAAAACAACTATAACTATCTTCAAATGGAGAGAGAGAATGAGGGGGGAGGAAAAGCCAAAATAACCGGCCATATAAAATATTATTTCAGATTACGAAAGTACTAGTATTTACAACACACGGAACATGTATTTAACTTTTATTTGTGATACTGAAATTTGTATATCATATAACACACACGTGCAACCTTTAAGTGCAACTTGACTAAGGGCACTTGCGCCTGCCGCCGTGAGTAGTCATGGTATAATAGCAGGGGCAGAGCTCTTGGTTGCCGGAGGTCCCCGGCGGCACACAGTTGCACCGCTCGCAGCACGTGCCGCACGCCCTCCTACATAGGTTTTGCCTCGACGATAATTGGCACCTCGCCGTGCATGCTGCCCCGCAATCTGTATATATATATATATATATATATATATATATATATTTCCACAATATTAATACTCAAAAATCCGAAAGAGTAAAAAGGTGTAATATGCATTCGTGTGTCTTTAATAATATGGAGAAAGAAATATAAAATGAGTAGGTTTTGCATGAGACCGTCTCATGACATGAGACAATGAGGATGAACGTAATTAGGCATGAAATTATTAACACTTTGGAAGGGGTAGGTCTTGATTTGTGTGGTCTCATACAAGTTTTTGTCATATAAAATAGTTCTTTTACTTCTGTAAATTATCAATATTTTGATTTTAGTCTGATCAACGTTGTTAGTAATGTGATTCCTCCATCCCATTATAAGTTTTCTATTTTTTTTTTATGTTTCACTATAAATTTTTTATTCCATAAAAAACAAAAACAATCTTTCATATATTAATATAAAGTTAAATAATTATTTTTTATTTTTTTACAACTTCATGTTGCTTTACACAAAAATCAACATATAATCCACCATATTAATAAAGAATACATTTTCTTGAACAAAAATAAAAAATAAAAAATAAAAAGAGGAAATCTATATTGGGACGGAGAGAGAAATTTTTTATTTTTATGATTTAGGGGACGCTTGGTTAGCCATTCTTCAATGGTAATGGGAATGAAAATTTATTTTCATCTATGCCTTAATAATAAAAATGATATGTTAGGGGAATAAGTGTTCAAATGGTGACACCATTGCTAGTGTTATGCCCCAATTTTGAAATAGGAGTAGACAACAAATGATTGTTGATGGAGGAAAAGAAGAGTGATTGAGGAGGATGATTGTAGGAAGAGAATATGGTAATCAAAATGGAGTAGTGATTACCTTATTTAGGGGGAGAGGTAGTAATTTTGTTCTTATGAACCATGCTAATTACACTAATTTTCAATCTCATTCTCATTAGCATTTAAGAGTTGTTAACCAAGCGCGCCCTAGTGTGTAACTAAATGTAAGAGGTGAAACATCTTGTTGGCTTGTTGTGGCAGAGTCCAATTCATTCGGCATGAGTCTAATCGTTTATATGGGTAAAATATTGAAAAATGAAAATTATGGAACTATTTACGAGAGTAGAAAAGACAAAAATCAATACGTATATATAGAAGTAATTTATAGGACTAAAAAAAACCATTTTCCGAATCGAATGATCAATACACAGATAGTTTGAATAGAAAATGTTGATATAGCTAGGATGAAATATCATTTGCAAGAGGAAACATATTGTAAAATAAAGATATACAATACATAACATCATTATTTTTATATTATGTGTGCCGCTATACATATTATTTAACAAATATTCAATATAATGGGAAAAAATAGTTTCTTAAAAGATTAATTCCATTAAAAGATCATATATTAGAAGTAATTGTCATAATTTACATGAAAGATATGAATTACCCATTTTTGCAACGAAGGGACTTCCCCCACGATCGATATCCTTCAACTGTAACAAAACAATTGACGTATTAATTTTAATCATAATTAATTCAATATTAATTGACGATACATATGTATACACAATCTTTCATAACATGTATAAGGAAATTGAGAAAATAAATTTTGAAAGATAAAAAGTACCTCTTGATCATTAGCTTGGACAAAGTGATGCAACAAGAGAAGAGAGAAGAAAAGGAGAGCAATTCGGTGAACAAAGATTGACATACTTATATGAACCTAAGCAGAAAGTGTAGGAAGAAGACTACTTGATTATTGTTATGCATGTGTGTATGTATATATATACTATAGGAGGTTGTGAAAGAATAAATATTTTTGACATCATTTTATGAAAATTTGCACGAATTTAGTGTTAAATTTTATCCATATCTCGCGAATTTGATGGTTCGGATCTTTTCTCTCTCGTGGCAACTTGTGTTTACTACGCGACAAAAGGCATAATATTATTTTATAAAAGATGTAATATTGTATTATATATATTTCTAAAACGTAATCATTTGAGTGCTATAATTAATATTACATTATAAATTAAATAATATCAATAAATTACTTTTGAACGTATTATTATATATGTTAAACAATATTAATATGTATATTAAGCGGTACTATTTACAAGTCAAATAATATTATTTTTAAAAGTAAGATAAACATGTAGTTTTAAATCATGATATAATGAGAACTAATATACCATGTGTATCCGTAAAAATATATATGTACACACACCATATGTAGATTTATTTTTAAAATCTATCCAAATTACGATAAAAATTTGAGAAATGCATATTTTATTAGAAATGAAAGCTGTAGAACACTGTAGAGAATATGGACTACGTGGTTTGAGGATTATCTTGTAGAACATCACAGAAAGAAACAAAAGAAAAAAGTAAGACAGCCATGAGAAAACTAGGGTCAATTGTTGCTGTTTATCATAGAATATAATTAAAAAGTGGATGAGATCAAAACAGGATATATACAGTGCAAACCAGTGACAATGCAGGATATTACTTCAGTGGAATCCAAATGAATATTTGGAATAAGAATAATAATAAGAAAAGCTTGCTTTCCTTTAAAAAAAAAAAAAAAAAGAAAGAATTGCTTTTTAGTTTGTGCTTGAAACAAGTATACAAATATATTAATATAAAAAATAAAATATGTTACTCCCTCCATCCCAATTTTGTTTACACATTTCAATATTTACTCCATTCAAACACTTTTAAGTTACACCTCATTCCACTAATAATTACGTAGAAAAATGTTTCATGCACTTAATTGAATAATACACGATCATAAAAAAAATCATTTTATCCATTTAAATACTATAAATTAAGTTTCACTTTAAAGTCAACAAAAGTCAAATGGGTAAACAAAATTGGGACAGGGTTAGTACATATCAGTTCATTTTGGGCATATCAATAGTATAACAAATTGTTCTATAGTTATCGAATTTTTAAACTTATTTGAAATGTACTTTTATTTTTACACTTGTATGTAAGATGGAGAAAAAATGGATCATTATGTAAATGTCTCTAATAATAAATAGCAATCCTAAAAAAATATATAAAAATTACAAGAATTTTAATAAATTTGCAAAATTTGAATAAACACTACAAAATTAGAATTGTCTATTGAACCCTAAGGTTCGAACCCATGACCTCAATGGGAGGTAGTAAAACTCGTAGTCACTTGACCATGCTCAATTTCAATAAAATGATCTAAACATTTATATACAAGATTAATTATTTTTTTTTTTCAAAAGTCCAGTGGGCCAGTGTTCCCTTAGCCCCACTGTGGATCCGTCATTAGTGCAAACCAAAATAACTTTTTAGGTTTTACTCAAATTAGGGCCCATTTGGTGTGCTCGTTTAAATATCTGCCACGATGCGATTTGCTATTTCCCAAGACTAATAACTAATTGTGTGAGATAATTATCAAAGCGGTTTGGTTTGCACCTCCAGTGCGTGTGTCATGCACATTTTTCATATTTGAATAGTTAAAAATGATAGAACCAAATTACCAATTTGTCCTCAATAATGTTATGTAATTCCATATTTACCCTAATTTGTGTGAATTAATGTTTGTGCTCAACTATTCATTCAAGAAATTATTTTGCCGACGACAACAATAATTTTGGCACCGACTATGAACAGAGAAAAGGTGTTCTTCCTTAAGCTTTGGAGAGCCATTAACACATAAAAACTGTGTCGCCGGCGGAACAGAAGACGCCGGAAATGAAGCTCCATGGCCGGAAAAAGGGGCTCACTTCTGCAGCTGCACCGGAAATCGAAAGCTCGACCAGAAAAAGCTTCTAGGTGCCCCAGAATTAGAGGAGAATAAAAGCTCGCCGGAAAAATTGTTTGATCGGAGAAGAAAGTAACTGGGTTTGTTCTCCAGCTTCAACACGCCTCGTTGAAAATCGAAGCAGAACACGATCTATGATGAATATGGATTCAGGATCCCCAAATCCTCTTCGTTAATTTGGACATTTCACCCATTTTCAAAAAACACTATTGAGATTAGATTGAATATCTACCCATTTTTTGTCGATGAAATATCGTATCAGAACAGTATTTAGATAAGGGTCTGGTGCTATATCATGGGCCTGCAAAGTACAAACCAAACACTTGTTAGCCCATATAAATAGACAATCGGAGCCCAATCGGGATTACCAAAGGAGCCCTTATTATCCGACTCACTTAACAAATCCAAGTACTCATATATTCATGAAAAAAAAAATTAACCAAAATTCACATGATCTTTTTATGTTTTAAGCATTAAGAGTCTGTTAGTCTAAACTTATTTGAAGCATTTTATAAACTCTAGCATCTTATAAGTTATTTTAAAAGTTTATAAGATGTACTTCCTCTGAATTAAAAATATTTTTATTGAAAATATTTTTATTGACTTTTACACCAATGAATGAAGAGTATTTTGAAATGAAGTAGTTATTGTGAAAGTGTATTATTTCATATTTGGGGTTTGAAAGTTATGTGGGACGTCCCGAAAAGAAAAGTGAGAAAATTAAGAGGGGATGAAGAGAGTAATTTTTAAGTAGCTTATAAACTGCTAAAGTGTTTGACTAATATAACTTATAAGATCTTTGAGAATTTATAATAAATATTTTTTAAATTTAAATTTTAATATAATAATTTTATGTTGAGGCAGGGGTGGGGAGGGGCGGGGAAGAGTGAGGTGGTTCAAAGTTTGGGTGGGTGTTTGTGAGTGGAGGACGTTAGGAAAATAATTTGAGAAATTTTAAAATTTTTTTTTTTTTTTTTACAGTTAATAAGTTGTTAGAAGCTTATTTTATAATCTTATAAGCTATTAAACATTTTATTTTGTCAAACACATTGATAATGCTTATAAATTCATAAACAACTTATAAATTATTTTAAAGAGCTTTTAATTAGTTCTTTTAAAGAGCCTATAAACTCAAACACCCTCCAAAATATGTTTACACACTATTATGATTAAGTAAAACACTCTCTAGTTGTGTATATGTACTTATTATTATTAAGTATACACATTATTACTATTACATGTATATAAAATGTTACTATTTAAATTTTAATTAGTTTCTTTTTTAATAATAGTATTCAGAGAAGAGAGTTAGGTGAACCGAGTTAATTGATAAACTATTCTATATTCAATTTAAAATTCCCTTTTTATTAATCAACTATTTTTATACATCGTTCTCGTAGAACGGAAAAAGCATATCTATATTGTAGTGTGTGCATGCTATCAATGCATGCAATGCATCATTACGTCCAGAATCTTCTACTTGCTACTGGAATCATAGGCCACGTCCAGAGGCTTCCTTGCCAGCTAAGAAACGGAACCTAGTGCAGTTAGTTTGTTAGTCAGTTTCAAGTTACTTAGATATCATGTGCATGGCACATGCTTTCCTTCACACTTGTATATATACTCATGTACTGCAATTCATTTCAATTAGAGCAATAAAAATGAGAGTTTAATTTACATACTGAGAGATTTCAACATGGTATCACCAAGTTCGGTTATAATCATCTTCAATGATTCGTAGGATTGATCTTCTCATTTTCCATTCAATTCCTTACTCTTTTTCTGCAATTTTCTGTTTTTGATTCGTGTTTCTCATGGATTCCACCGTTTCTACTCTTCCTAAATCCTTCGTTACCCTTTCAATTCGTTTAGATAGGAACAATTTCCTATTTTGGCGTAGGTAAGTTCTTGTTGTTGTTCGTGCTCACAACTTTGAGCACTTTCTTACCTGCACTGAATCTAATGTGCCTTCGCTGATCTCTTCTGGTGTGGATAGTGATTCTTAGCTGAATTTGGATGCTCAATTGTGGCATCAACGTGATCAGTTTGTCCTCAATTGGATGCTTTGCTCAATTTCAAAATCGATGCTTGGACATGTGACTAGATGCACTCATTCATTTCATGTATGGAAGGTGTTTGAGGATTTGTTCAAGTCACAATCCAAAGCTAAAGCTATGAACCTCAGATATCGTTTGCAAACTCCCACTATTGATGAATATGTACTTTAGATTCGTTCTATAGCCGATGAACTTCATGCTGGTGGTTTTGAGATTTCGGATGATGACTTAATCATGCATCTACTTGGTGGTCTTGGCTCTAAATATGATGCGGTGGTTGTCAATCTTACTACTAGATCTGATTTTTTATCATTTCCTGAAGTTCAGACCATTCTTCATTCCCATGAGATGAGATTGCACCAGTTTGCAGCAAGCCAACAAGTGATGCCTATTTCTTCTTCTTCATCTACTGTGTTACCTTCGGCTAACTTTGCATCTAAGGACTCTAAGCCTGGTAATGGGGGTAAACCTAAGGGAAATGGTGGTAAGCCAAAGTTTTATACCAAATCAAGGACTCATTGCCAGATCTGTGGCAAGACAAATCATACAACTACTAGATGTTTCAGGAGCTTTGATCATTCCTTTCATGGCTTAGATCATAATTCTGGTTCTTCGTCTGGAAATCAGTTAATTCCTCAAGCTACTTCTCAGACTTCTCCTGTCACTCATCAGGCTAATTTTGCACATTTTACTCAGTCTACTTCTCCTCATACTCATCCTTTTGCTTACAATACTGATGCTACTTATGATCCTACTTCTTCTAATCAGTCCTCAGGCAATGAATGGTATGTTGTGTTGGAGTTATACGTGAAAGTATGTTTTTACTTTGTATAACTCGTGTATCAAACACTTGTTTTATGAGAATAATTCTTTTATCGCATATGTTTTAGATATGATTGAATGTTGAATATTTATTGCAAACAATTCATAATGGTACTAGTTACATTGTAGTTAATGTGGTGATACCCGATCACGGAAGACAACATTAACAGTTTTCTTGTAACCTATGATGCACGGATTCTTCTAAAAATATCACAATGCAGTATCGGATTCGCACCCGCCCCCTAAAAGGGGTGCGATTCTTGAATCCGCGAATCGGATTCTCCACGTGGCGAATCCGGCTGCCACGTGGCGAATCCACTAACGGATACTCGAATCCTCCTCACGAATCCTACTTATTGAGCATTAAATATATTATTTTAATTGAAATTTATTATATAATATAATTTATATTGACAATGTGACACTTGTTTTATATTGAAATCACTGTTATGACGTATGTATTAGGCCAGTGGAACTTGAATTGATTTTTGCTTACTTAATTATATTAAATTATTGAATATGTTTAAGTTTTGGGTCAGAGAATATGTGAATTATATACATTCGATTTACAAAATTTTAAAATATATTTATTTTTTAAGTATTATATATAATAAAATATAAATAAACAGACGTATCCTTGACGAATCGCACCCTAAATTTTTTGAAAATTCGTATCCCCGTACTCGTATCGTATCGCCCCCGCACTCCCGCACCCGCACCTGTGCAACATAGCTTGTAACTAAACGTACATTTTCACGACCTAGGTGGAATTGAACAATCCGTCGTGAAAGGTCGATGTGTAAGTCTCAGATTGGTCTGTCTTGACTAAGAGATTGCACTAGCACATTTAGTATGTGTTGAAGAGGACCTACAGCAAGGATACATTCTTCTGTTCTGAAATGTGAAGAATTAGACCTCAGTGGTTGTTGATTTCTTAATCTCCGTCACTTAAATAGGACCGTGTGTGCTTAATGGTTACTGCTTTGATTCATGTTGGGTGAGAATCATTGTGACTTCGAACTTTGTGTCTTGGGAAGTAATATTAATCATACGACGGTTGCTAAGATTTAATACGGAGAAACGCGTGCGAGTACGGCTCGTGTGATTAGTCCCATTGGTGGGCTCAGAAGTTTTATTGTACCAAATCTTGCAAGTGAAGAATCAGTTTCTTCGGTACAGATAATAATGTTGAGCTGTCTTTACTCCAAGGTGAAATATATTAATTAATTTAGAGCTATTTAGAAGCTTAATTAATTAATGGACTTGATAATCTTAAACGCGGGAAATAATAACCGGGAGCCCATATTATCGTAATATGGATTAAGATGGATAGTGCAATACTCCCTCCGTCCCAGATCAGTTTTCACACTTTCCTTTTCTATCCGTCCCACATTAGTTTTCACACCCAAAAAAGGAAAGTTTTCTTATAACTTTTATCCTCAAAGTTCTCACTTATTTACCCATATGCCATTACTTTTCTTACACAAACAAACCACAACCACACAATTAAAGTTGATTTGACATAAAATTCCCACTTTATCACTTTAACTATATAAAATAATAAATTTTCTTAATTACCGTGCCCAAATCAGTGTGAAAACTGATCTGGGACGGAGGGAGTATTAATTTATTAATGGTAATAATTAATATTAATGGATTGAATTATATTGGGGCTCAATATTGAAATTCAGAAGTCCATTAGGAGGTCCAATCTTAATTCTCCTTAAAGGCCCCTCAAGTAGCCCATTAAGTAGCCCAATAATTATAAGGTGATTAAAATAAAAAGATAATAAAATGCTGATTTTTCCCTTATATTTTCGAAAATAGTATCATTAGGAAAGAAAAGATTTTGTTGATTTTCTTGGAAAGATATTATGGAAGATAAGTATTCTTGGAATACAAGATTATCTCATATATTCAAGAAGATTCAAATCTTGGTTTATTTCCCTATTATTTTAGAAAATATCAAGTTAATTAGGAGCGTGAGATTTTTGTGGAATATTTTATTATGGAGAAAAGAATATATGAGATATATTCAAGATTTCTTAGAGTCTAAGAAAAGATTTTCTCCAAGCCCATAAACCACCAAAATTTCGGCCACCTCTAATTATAAATAGGGGGTGATTATTTCATCCCCAAGTACATAATTCCACGTGTTGGAAAAATCAAGAGTAGATATTTTTCTTTTTCCTTATTTATTTAAATTATTCGAGAGCATCTCCCACCGGTGATCGAATAAGGCGAAAGGAAAATACTTGAGAAGGTTTTTGGGTTGATAAAGTGCGTACGTGTTTGTCCCGTTTTATTCAAAGACCAAGTTCTACAAGAGGTACGTAAGTCACGTATTTTCTTGTTTATTCCGCCATAGATTATATGTGAATTAATTCAACATGCATGATGTTAAATTGGTTGTTGGAATTATTATTTGAATTAATTAGGATTAATTCATGCTAGTAATAATTATATTTAAATTTGTATTTAAATTTCATCCCGAATAGATTTCGGGCACCCCTATTTTCCCAACATGTTGATAGTGGTGCAACACACCATATAACATCTTCACTTGGTAACTTGCATCTTCAACTGCCTTATAAGGGTAAGTCTAACCTTACTGTTGGCAATGGTACTACTTCTTTTATTTTACACACTGGCTCCTTACATGTTAACAGTCTAGTGCATGGCAAATCATTGACATTTTGTGATATCCTTCATGTGCCAGACATTACTAAAAATCTCATTAGCATCACTAAGTTCCTTAATGATAATGATGATGTTATTGAGTTTCATGCCACTGCTTGTTTTGTCAAGGACAAGACAACCAACCGAATCCTTTTGAGAGGAACTCTTAAGGATGGCTTGTACCAGCTGGATCTGTTGGGAAAATAGGGGTGCCCGGAATCTATTCGAGATGAAATTTAAATACGAATTTAAATTCAATTATTACTAGCATGAATTAATCCTAATTAATTCAAATAATAATTCCAACAACAAATTTAACATCATGCATGTCGAATTAATTCACATAAAATTTAGGCGGAATAAACAAGAATTTATGTGACCTACGTACCTCTTGTAGAATTGGCCTTTGAATAAACGGGACAATCACGATCATGCTTTATCAACCTAAAAACCTTCTCAAGTATTTCCCTTTCGCCTTACTTGATCACTGGTGGGAGATGTTGGAGTTATACATGAAAGTATGCTTTTACTTTGTATAACTCGTGTATCAAACACTTGTTTTATGAGAATAATTCTTTTATCACATTTGCTTTAGCTATGATTGAATGTTGAATATCTATTGCAAACCGTTCAATATATGGTACTAGTTGCATTGTAGTTAATGTGGTGATACCCGATCACGGAAGACAACATTAACAGTTTCCTTGTAACTAAACGTACTTTTTCACGACCTAGGTGGAATTGAACAATCCGCCGTGAAAGATCGATGTGTAAGTTTCAGATTGGTCTGTCTTGACTTAGAGATTTCACTAGCACATTTAGTATGTGTTGAAGATGACCTACAGCGAGGATAAATTCTTCTGTTCTGAAATGTGAAGAATTAGACCTCAGTGGTTGTTGATTTCTTAATCTCCGTCACTTAAATAGGACCGTGTGTGCTTAATGGTTACTGCTTTGATTCATGTTGGGTGAGAATCATTGTGACTTCGAACTTTGTGTCTTGGGAAGTAATATTAATCATACGACGGTTGCTAAGATTTAATACGGAGAAACGCGTGCGAGTACGGCTCGTGTGATTAGTCCCCTTGGTGGGCTCAGAAGTTTTATCGTACCAAATCTTGCAAGTGAAGAATCAGTTTCTTCGGTACAGATAATAATGTTGAGCTGTCTTTACTCCAAGGTGAAATATATTAATTAATTTAGAGCTATTTAGAAGCTTAATTAATTAATGGACTTGATAATCTTAAACGCGGGAAATAATAACCGGGAGCCCATATTATCGTAATATGGATTAAGATGGATAGTGCAATATTAATTTATTAGTGGTAATAATTAATATTAATGGATTGAATTATATTGGGGCTCAATATTGAAATTCAGAAATCCATTAGGAGGTCCAATCTTAATTCTCCTTAAAGGCCCCTCAAGTAGCTCAATAATGATAAGGTGATTAAAATTAAAAGATAATATTATGCTGATTTTTCTTTATATTTTTCGAAAATATGGTTGTTAGGAGAAATTAGATTTTGTTGATTTTCTTGGAAAGATATTATGGAAGATAAGTATTCTTGGAATACAAGATTATCTCATATATTCAAGAAGATCCAAATCTTGGTTTATTTCCCTATTATTTTAGAAAATATCAAGTTAATTAGGAGTGTGAGATTTTTGTGAAATATTTTATTATGGAGAAAAGAATATATGAGATATATTCAAGATTTCTTAGAGTCTGAGAAAAGATTTTCTCCAAGCCCATAAACCACCAAAATTTCGGCCACCTCTAATTATAAATAGGGGGTGATTATTTCATCCTCAATTACATAATTCCATGTGTTGGAAAAATCAAGAGCATAGATATTTTTCTTTTTCCTTAGTTATTTAAATTATTCGAAAGCATCTCCCACCGGTAATCGAATAAGGCGAAATGGAAATACTTTAGAAGGTTTTTGGGTTGATAAAGCGCGTACGTGTTTGTCCTGTTTTATTCAAAGGCCAAGTTCTACGAGAGGTACGTAAGTCACATATTTTCTTGTTTATTCCGTCATAGATTATATGTGAATTAATTCAACATGCATGATGTAAAATTTGTTGTTGGAATTATTATTTGAATTAATTAGGATTAATTCATGCTAGTAATAATTGAATTTAAATTCGTATTTAAATTTCATCCCGAATAGATTCCGGGCACCCCTATTTTCCCAACAACTGGTATCAGAGCCACGGTTTCGGGCTCTAATCTTTAAATTGGAATTTAAATTGTTAAACATTAAATTGAAATTGGATAGTAGAATTGCTAGATCTTTTTTGCAGGTATCCAATTGTCATGGTTTTAATGTTATTATTTTTTCATGCGTGTGAATTAATTGTTTTTAATTCGATTCGTTCGAATTCGTTTTTCTCGTGAGAAAATCCACGAGTAGATTAGTTGTTTTTATTTTGATTCGATCATTGTAATAGACTAGTCTAGATCTAGTATTTATTTTTTTTGAAAAATAAATTGTAACCGGATCGTGACGAAGAATGAAGAATTAAAGACGGCGTACCCGGACGACGCATGCATGCATGGACGTAAAATCATGCATAGGGTGGAAAACGAGAACGAACGGCGAAACCCGGTGCATGGGGTGCGCGAAACGCACGACCCGCGCACGACAGTGCATGCGCGCCGGCGCCCGTGCGGCCGCTGCTCGGTGTCGCACCGAGTGGCGCGCGGGCCCACTCTGTGGGCCGACGCGCGCCGTAGCTCGGGCCGTGGTATTTTTTTAAATTAATTTCAGTTCTGCATTTTTTTTGTGATCTTAAACGTCTTCACGAACCCCAAACAATGTTGTTTTGATGAGGTGTTGTTGTTCGAGTGGGAGCGTGTCGAGACGAATGATGGATAGCAACAAGGATGACATTCGTATCAAGACATGAAGAAATTAAATCGTGGCAATTGGATTTGAGTGCTCCAATGTGTTTAATTTTGTTTTGATGGATGTTTTATTTCGTGCACTTATTATTATTTGTTAATATGTGTTTGCATGAATGTTATTGTCCAAGAAAAACCTTACTTTCGAAAATTATTAAGTATGTTTATTTAATCGCAATTTTATTCCGGATATTAAAATTGGATTAATTTGGCCTCCATAATTTATTTATTTGTGAAGTTCTTTTGGAATACATTTCCCCCTCGGATCGGCCAAAAGAACGGATTTCACATGAATAAATTACGAAAGGATGATTGTGGATTATTACTAGTGGCGGTATTGACCCTCACCACGAGTGGCTTGCTCAAAGCGAAGTAATAATCCTGTATTTAATTATGGTTATTACTTAGGCATAGGAAATTGATATTAACTTACTCCCCTCGGAGTCCCTGTCAATTTCTATGTGGTCAAAGTGAGAGCCAACTATTAATTTTGAATTAAGGATTTGTAACTTTTAAGTTTGTAATCCACTTGAATGTATTTAAATGTATAGACCACCCCTCGTGGCGCATTTAAATTGTTTTGAGATGTTGGCTGATGCATGATTATATTGTTTTAAGGTTTCAATATAATTGATGTGATCGAATTATATGATAATTTGGTATTTTTCTAGATATTGATATGAATGTATGTTTTATTCTCAGTTCATCATGTCGCAACCTTTTAATCCACTGTTTAGTATACTTAAAGATAATAAACTTGTTGGAGAGAACTATGTTGATTGGAAACGTAACATGAATATGGTCCTACCTGCGCAAGAACACTATTGGATATTTAGCGTTGACGTACCCAAGAAACCTAATGATAAGTCAAGTAATGGGGAAAGGGCGGTATTCGATGATTGGAAGTATTCCAATGAGCACATGAAGCGCATCATCTTGACATTTATGTCTGAAGATTTGAAACGCATTCATGAAGGCATTGAAGCGGCTGTTGATATCATGAATAGACTTGAAGAGATGTTTCAACATCAGAACCCCATGGCGAATCTGTTCACCATTCGTGAGAAGCTCACGAAGGAAATGGTGAAGGGAACACCTGTAAGGGATCATGTTCTCAAATTTAGGCGAGAGTTTGAAAAACTTGAGTTTCTTGGTGCTGGACAAAGTGAAGAAAGTCAAATCGATTCCATGCTCCTAAAGCTATCGAGTAGTTTTGATGGGTTCTTTTGGGAATATGTGTTATCGGAACACAAGTTCACTTTAGATACCCTGCTCAAAGCTCTGATAACGGTAGAGTCATACTTAGGGAGTAGGGACGAGGCTTTGGTCATCAAGAGCTTTTTCTCGAAATCTAGGCCAATGGAAGGTAAAATTGAGAAGAAGGAGATTGATCGGAACCAAACCAGTAGACTCATTCTTGGTGGCAAAGAAAGAGCATTCAAGTCGTACGGCGTGAGGATATCCGGTAAGAGTAAGTGCTTCAATTGCGGGTAGAAAGGACATTGGAGGTCTACCTGTTCTAAGCCTAAGAAGGCGGTAAAGAAAGGTAAGTCTCATGCTTTAGTCGTTGAAACATATGTTGCGGCGTATGCTGCCCACGTTTGGGTAGTGGATACCGGGGCAACTGATCATATTTGTTTCACTCTTCAGGGGTTCCAGCAAACCTGGCGACTTAGCAAGAATGAGATCACCATCACTTTGGGTGATGCTACGAGAGTGGCAGCCGAAGCAGTAGGAGTCGTGCACCTATCTTTTGAAGATAGAGTTTTAATTTTAAGAGATGTTTTATACGTTCCGAACTTTAGGAAGAATTTAATTTCAGTTTCTAAGTTGTTTTTTGATGGATATTCAGTTACTTTTAATAAAGTTGTTACTGTTTCTTTTAAGAATGATATTACCTGTCATGGAACGTTGGTAAACAATCTCTATACGGTTAAGTGTGCACACCACTCAAATAATAAATCTAATAGCACGTCGATCATTTCGAGTAATAAAAGAAAGCGTTCTTCGGAGATGAACGAAACACTTCTATGGCATCTTAGACTAGGTCATATTAATCTAAAACGGATAGAGAGATTGGTGAAAGACGGATCCTTGGAATTATTCCAAGTCGAACCGTTTCCAACTTGTGAATCTTGTTTAGAGGGTAAGATGACCAAGAGGGCATTTGGAGCCAAGGGGAATAGAGCCACGAAAGTGTTAGAACTCATTCATACCGATGTGTGTGGTCCAATGACGATCAAAGCAAGAATGGGGTATGAGTATTTCGTCACCTTCATTGACGATTACTCGAGATATGGGTACATTTACCTTATGAGGCATAAGTCTGAAACTTTTGATAAGTTTAAGGAGTTTAAGGCCGAAGTCGAGAAACATAGGGAAAAGAGTATCAAGTTTCTACGATCAGATCGTGGAGGCGAATACCTCAGCAATGAATTCTTGAACTACTTATCGGACGAAGAGATCGTATCCCAGTTGACCGCACCGGGAACCCCTCAACAGAACGGTGTGGCAGAACGAAGAAACCGGACTCTTTTAGAGATGGTCAGATCCATGATGAGTTATTCGGATTTACCCAAGTCGTTTTGGGGTAATGCCTTGGAAACGGCGGCTTACATTCTAAACTTGGTGCCATCCAAATCGGTTCCTAAAACCCCAATGGAATTGTGGACCGGGCGCAAGCCCAGTCTAAGACATTTGCGGATTTGGGGTTGTCCGGCATACGTGCTAGACAAGGAAGCCGGTAAGTTGGATCCACGTTCGGAGTTAAGGCTGTTTATAGGATACCCTGCGGGAACGAAAGGGTGTATGTTCTATAGTCCCAAGGATCAAAAGACCGTGATTAGTACACACTTTAAATTCTTGGAGGAAGACTATATGAACAATCGGAAACCTAAAAGTGAAATTACCTTAGAAGAATTGAGAGGTCAAACTTCGATACCAAGTATAAAAGATGATGTACCACACGTCACATCTTCACAACCAGAACCCCGTCGTAGTGAGAGGATTGCTAGGCAACCCGAGAGATTCATGGGGATAGGAGAATCTTCGGATTTGGTTCTCGGTAATGAATCAGACCCATGGACGTATGACGAGGTAATCCAAGACAAAGACGCAGAGTCGTGGCAAACGGCAATGGAAACCGAGATGGGTTCGATGGATCATAATCAAGTTTTGGAGTTGGTCGAACCACCCAATGGGGTAGAACCCATTGGATGCAAGTGGGTGTACAAGAGGAAAAGAGGACCGGACGGAAGGGTTGAGACCTTCAAAGCAAGGCTTGTGGCCAAAGGGTATACTCAGAAAGAAGGGATCGATTATGAGGAAACCTTTTCGCCTGTAGCTATGCTTAAGTGCATCCGTATTCTCTTGTCGATCGTTGCGCACCTAGATTACGAGATCTGGCAAATGGATGTCAAGACAGCTTTCCTTAACGGAAGTCTTGACGGGATAGATATCTATATGCAACAGCCCAAAGGTTTCATTGAAAAAGGCCAAGAGAATCTCGTATGCAAGCTTAAGAGATCCATTTATGGACTTAAGCAAGCATCGCGTACTTGGAACCCGTGTTTTGATCAAGTGATTAAGTCTTATGGGTTTGATCAAAGCGAGTTCGAAAGTTGTGTGTATAAGAAGCGTGACGGAACTGCGGTGGTATTCTTAGTATTATACATATACGATATTCTGCTCATTGGAAACAATGTAAAGGTATTGTCAGACGTAAAGGTATGGCTGTCAAAAAAATTTGATATGAAGGACTTAGGGGAAGCCGGTCACATCCTTGGAATCAAGATCACTCGCGATCGCAAGAAGAGGATGTTGGGCTTATCGCAAGCTTTATACATTGACACTGTTTTGAAGCGTTTCAGCATGCAAGATTCCAAGAAAGGTTTTGTACCTTTTAGGCACGGAATCCATCTATCGAAAGAAATGAGCCCTAAGATGCAAGCGGAGATAGATGACATGAAAGGTGTTCCGTACGCTTCGGCCGTAGGAAGCCTTATGTATGCAATGCTGTGTACGAGACCGAATATCTGCTTTGTTGTGGGCATGGTGGCAAGATATTAAAGTAATCCCGGGAAAGACCATTGGACTGCCGTAAAGTGCATCTTGAGGTATCTGAAAAGAACTCGTGAGCAGATGCTGATTTACCAGTCAGATAGTCTAGTTCCCGTGGGATACACGGACTCGGATTTCCAATCAGACATAGACTCAAGAAAGTCAACCTCGGGTAATGTGTTTTGCGTGGGAGGAGGAGCCATTTCATGGAGAAGCGTTAAGCAGAAATGTATCGCCGATTCGACCATGGAAGCCGAGTATGTAGCTGCTTGTGAAGCAGCGAAAGAGGCAGTTTGGCTCAAGAACTTCTTAGTGGACTTGGACGTTGTTCCGAATTTGCCCGACAAGATAACTGTCTTTTGTGACAATGCCGGAGCAGTTGCAAATTCAAAGGAACCGAGAGCCCACAAGGCCAGCAAACACATAGAAAGAAAATACCATCTTATACGAGAAATCGTTAAGAGAGGAGATATAGAGGTGGCAAAGATAGCGTCGGGTGACAACCTAGCGGATCCATTCACAAAGGGTCTGCCTCAGAGTACATTCGAGAGACATGTGGATGGAATGGGAGTCAAGACTATTGCCAATCTGCTTTAAGTATAAGTGGGAGAAATTATTAGGTTAGTGTAGGTTGACATGAGATGTCACGTAGAGCTACTACACTAAGACATGCATGATGTATACTAAAAAGCAGACTTTAAGTATAAGTGGGAGATTGTTGGAGTTATACGTGAAAGTATGCTTTTACTTTGTATAACTCGTGTATCAAACACTTGTTTTATGAGAATAATTCTTTTATCACATTTACTTTAGCTATGATTGAATGTTGAATATCTATTGCAAACCGTTCAATATATGGTACTAGTTGCATTGTAGTTAATGTGGTGATACCCGATCACGGAAGACAACATTAACAGTTTCCTTGTAACTAAACGTACTTTTTCACGACCTAGGTGGAATTGAACAATCCGCCGTGAAAGGTCGATGTGTAAGTCTCAGATTGGTATGTCTTGACTTAGAGATTGCACTAGCACATTTAGTATGTGTTGAAGAGGACCTACAGCGAGGACAAATTCTTCTGTTCTGAAATGTGAAGAATTAGACCTCAGTGGTTGTTGATTTCTTAATCTCCGTCACTTAAATAGGACCGTGTGTGCTTAATGGTTACTGCTTTGATTCATGTTTGATGAGAATCATTGTGACTTCGAACCTTGTGCTTTGGGCAGTAATATTAATCATACGACGGTTGTTAAGATTTAATACGGAGAAACGCGTGCGAGTACGGCTCGTGTGATTAGTCCCCTTGGTGGGCTCAGAAGTTTTATCGTAGCAAATCTTGCAAGTGAAGAATTAGTTTTTTCGGTATGGATAATAATGTTGAGCTGTCTTTACTCCAAGGTGAAATATATTAATTAATTTAGAGCTATTCAGAAACTTAATTAATTAATGGACTTGATAATCTTAAACGCGGGAAATAATAACCGGGAGCCCATATTATCGTAATATGGATTAAGATGGATAGTGCAATATTAATTTATTAGTGGTAATAATTAATATTAATGAATTGAATTATATTGGGGCTCAATATTGAAATTCAGAAGTCCATTAGGAGGTCCAATCTTAATTCTCCTTAAAGGTCCCTCAACTAGACTTTTTCTCAGTCTTTTTTCTTTTTCTTTTCCCCCTAATTTTGTTTTTATTTAGATAAAATTTTATATCACAACATAAAAAACTCCGCCAATTAGCAACAGGAGGGGATCAAACCGCAACTTTCTATGCATATGGAGGAGCACGTTCCACTCGAAGTTCTTTAATTAATTTTTGCGCAATTAATTGTAGATATATTAAATTGAATTTTTTTTCCATGTCAAATTAATTCTTTTTTGTTTCTAATTTATTTATATAAATGTTGTGTTCAACTTTTTTTTAAAATTATTTATTTCGACAACACGTAAATTTATAGTTTATTTATTTTTACGCAATTAATTGTATGTATCCAACTTGAGAAAAAAAATTCATAATTCATCAAATTAATTTCTTTTTTCGTTTTTAACTTGTTTATATACATTTTTTGTCCAACTTTCTTTTATTTTGTAAAATTATTTATTTCGACAATGCGTAAATTTATAATTTGTTCTTTTTTACGTAATTAATTGTATATGTATAAAAATTGAGTCTTTTTTTTTTCTTGCATAATTAATCAAATTAATTCATTTTCGTATCTAACTTGTTTATATAAAAATTGTGTCCAACTTTATTTTATTTTGTAAAATTATCTATTTTGAAAACGCGTAAATTTATAATTTATTCATTTTTACGTAATTAATTGTATATGTATCCAAATTGAGTCTTTTTTTCCTCATATTTCACCAATTAATTCTTTTCGTTTATATAAATGTTGTGTCCAACTTTTTCTTATTTTGAAAAGTATTGATTTCGACAACGCTTAAATTTATAATTTATTATTTTTTGTAAATTTATTCCTTTTTAACTAATTACAAATTGTTAATCTAATAAAATAATATAAAAAAATAAAATTATTCAAAATTAAAATAAAAAGTAACATCCATCCAAATATAATAAAACTAGAGTGTACCCACGCGAATTTCGCGTACTGAAAAAGTATATTATTTTTATTTTCTATAGACATTTATTATAAGAGTATTTTTGTCTAAGAAATTTCGAGGTATATATAATAAATTATGGGGTTTGTTTAGCTGTGGCCCGTGCCCTTCACTAAACCCTATAGATATATCCTACAAACTAAATAATTTAAAAAAAAAAATCAAAATTCACATAAATTAATTACAATTATGGAATAACATTACTTATACTAATAATTTAATAATAATCAATTTTCATTTCAATATTAAATAATTTATAAATGAATCACCATTATTAGTTATTGGGAGTATATGGTAAGAAATTAATTTATATAAGAAACAATACAAAATTTGAAATAAACTTTAACGTTACAAATACATGTTCATCGATCAAAATGAGTTCCAAGCAGAACCTCTGTCTCTATTAAAATCATTAAAAAATATTGTCCAACTTTTTCAATCCTAACTTTAACGGTCAATTTTTGGCTCTCACTCTTGATATTAGAAATCGGAGAAAATTGAGGTGTCATATTCTTGAAATCTAAAATGAGATTTAAATTACAACAATTAAACCATCATAATTATTCAGATAAAAATATATGGTATAGTTAAATATATTATTTTTGCACATGAAGAATATTTAAACTGAACAATATAGAGCATAAATCAACAATCATTATTACATTCATATTGATATTGATATTTAAATCTAATCAAATTGTGAGCACCTAAAATGATGAATTTAATTATAAAAGAAATATACTAATAACAATAGATATATAACTAACCAACAATTGATGGGAGAAATCTCAGCGAAAGAGTGGAACAAATGAAACTTTGATGTGAAAAAATGAAATATAATATGCTCTTATTTATAATAAAAAAATTGCATGCAATATTATATCTTGTCCATAATAAGAATATACCACATAAAAATATTCTTTGGAATATATAATTATATACCTTTTATTTTAGGAAAAAATAATCGAACATTATATTATATTATATATACTATATTACTACCTCAAACTTAGAAATGATAAATTTAGATTCATCCAATAAATAGATCATATTTAATTACATTAAGGTTTAGAAAAAATATGATTTATAATAAATTCTAAAAATAACTAAATAGAAAAATGGAAAAAATATCTATTTGCATTAATTATGCAGATATAAATTAATGGTTTAGATTTAATGATATAGAACGAAGGGTCGAGATTAAAAGTTTAACCAACTTTTAATGAGAGCGTAGTATTTTAAAATGGAGAGATTTGAGACATGCCACCTCATCCTTAGAATAAGGTGGTGTTGACACATCAACTTTGAGAGGTTTGGAAATATATTATAATAAGATTATATTTCCAAAAAAAAAAAAACTAACCTCTAAAAACCCTACTCATCATAATGAAATCCAGAACGCTCCCCCTTCTTCTCCTCTTCATCCTCTTTCTTCTCCCCAGGGACCGGCGGTGGGAGTGGTGGTAGAGACGATTCACCCATCTTGGAGGAGACCATCTGCATCCATGCATTAACATTCTCCATATGTTATCTCTCTATCTCCCTTTGCTTCTTCTCCTTCTCCCTTTGCATACTCTCTTTCTCTCGTTGCTTCTTCTACATATCCTCCATCTGCTGACGCACGGCATGTAGTTGTCTCTAGGTCGCTGTTGGGATGAGAGTCGATGGAAGTTTGAGAAGATGAGATCGATCCACGAGACGAAGGATGGTTTTAATGAAACCACCTAACCCAGAGAGCCACCATTTTTTAGACTGGACGTTCTTGAAATACAACTGGTTTTGAACGTCAACCGGAGGCTCTATGAGGGGCATATGGCTCGACCTAGACGCTGCTTTCTGATCAACATGAGGTTGAGACTGAGTCTGAAGAGGTGAGGTTATCGAGCATCTTCCTCTGCAGATTAATTATACGTTAATAATGTATTTAGAAATTTTGAAATAGTACTTTTAATATTAAAATTTAGTCGACTTACGTGGATCTCGATGTTGCTGCCGTAGGTAGACTTTCCAGTCTCCACAAAGAGTAGGTGAGCGAGCTTCAATCTCTCAAAATGAGAGGGTGCGCATCCATGCTCCCGTTCCTACCAAGAACTAAATATAGTAATTAATATTATATAATCAACTATTATTGTTTAATTTTTATTGATTTTTACTAATCTCATTTCATGCTCCAAAATAGACCGTGAATTGGACCAATGTCTAGCGACGCCTCTCTATCCGGGTCATGAAGGCGTCCCACACCGACCTGCCGGCGATGTCTGTTCCTATATATATCAAAGGACACCTCTTTCGAAATCCACCTGGTCCTCATCTGGTACAAGATGTTTTTGTACCGTTGGCGGCTTTAAGGGCAAAAGTTCCTCTTGATGTCTCGGATCCCTCGGAGGCTCACTGTCTTGTCCATTCATCTGCAACAAAATTAAATCATACTAAAATCAATCAACTTATAATATTATTCAAACTACTAAACTAAAATTAATCAACTTATCTAACATATTTTTCAAACTAAGAATTATACAACTCTCCTAATATAATCATCATACTAAAACAACATTAAAATTTAATCCTACTCAATCATATATAGTGAAAAATCCTACAATTTTTCTAACGTAATCATCATAATAAAACAGTATTTAAATTCAATCCTACTCAATCATATATAGTGAAAAATCATACAATTATTTTAACATAATAATCTTATTAAAAATGGTATTAAAATTCAATCCTACTCAATCATATATAGTGAAAATCATACAATTCTCCTAACATAATCATCATAATAAAATCATACAATTTTCCTACTCAATCATATATAATCTTATTAAAAATGGTATTAAAATTCAATCCTACTCAATCATATATAGTGAAAATCATACAATTCTCCTAACATAATCATCATAATAAAACAATATTAAAATTCAATCATACTCAATCATATATACTGAAAAATCATACAAATCTCCTAACATAATAATTATGCTAAACCTCAATTATAAAAAAATGTGATCTAATAAACGAACATTTAAAATATTAAAACCCCAAACTATGCAGTATAACAAAGAATCAACTTATATACTTATCATAAATGATTCAACATATAAACTGAGTCGTACACAATCATACTAATACAAGTATCATATTACTTAATCATACTAATACTCAATCATAGTCAATAATATAAATCATACTAAAACAGTAACATATTCAATCATAATAATAATAATAATAATAATAATAATAATAATAATAATACTGAAACTCAATTGTACTAAATCATATGATAAAATGCTTTAAGATCAAATTTTAAACGGTAAAAAAAAAAAAACTTACGGTTAATGTGTAGAGGATGACACAATGAACACTATAATTGGGACGGATTGACTTTCCAGCAACTACACTCTCCTTCTCCTGCAATTTCTCTCTTTTATCTCTTTCTGACCTCTCTCTTTCTCTTCATCGACGCGATTTGCTGCCTAAATAGGTAAAGAGAAACATGTATATAGCTAATCTTACCGCCTATACATCTAAGAAGCGTCATTTCGCTGGATTAGCGACGGACAGTCCGTCGCTAAATCCACTTTTAAAATCAGCGATTGATATCCCGTTGCTAATCTTGTCGGTCACTTCAAAGTGACACCACTTCCCGAAGTGTTGCAGTCAACGGGTAGCGACGGGCAAATCTGTCACTAATGTTAACTTCGAATTTAGCGACGACCTTCTTCGTCGCTAATCTTAGAGGTACGGACGAAATCGTAGGGTCTCTTGATCAGTGACAGGCTTTTCCATCGTTAATGTTAAGAATTAACGACGGACACCTTACTGTCGCTAATTCTTGCAAATCTGACCAATGGAATTGGTCCGTTGCTAATCACTTAAATTAGCCACGGATCATGTGTCCGTCACAAAAGTTTGTCACTAAAATGCACTTTTTTGTAGTGTATAAATTAAATTTATAAATAGATTTGCATTTTGTGTATTCATTTAAACCAGACAAATTTTAGTTTGAACTTGAGCTTTAATTTATTTTAATTCAATTGAAATTCGTCATATATATTTTTTTCGTATAATGAAGATTGTTGTCTCTCGTCTAAATGGTTGGAAAAAAAAAAGTAAAAATCATCTTTCGAGGCTAGGGTTCGAACCCTTATTTGGTAATTTTGTTTTGGCATAATGTATTAAAAAGACACTAAACAATTAAATTATGTTTCAAAAGGCCCCTTAACTATTTATTTATTTTAAAATCCCCTAAACTATTAACTTTTGTTTCAAAAGGCCCTCGAACTATTTTTTTGTTTGAAAAAGCCCTTAAAGTATATAATTTTTGTTCCATAAAACCCTTTTTTGACAATCCACTAGAGCACATTTTTTGTTGGAATTCAATTTTAACAACATTGAAATTAGTTGATTCATTATTTACTAATGGATACATTAAACTAACTCAGCAAAATTCAAGAATTTTCGTAACCAGGGTCTCATGGACAAAAATTAATAGTTTAAGGATTTTTTAAGACAAAAAATAGTCCCGGAGCCTTTTAAAACAAAAATTGATAGTTTAGGGGTCCTTTATTATGTCCTTTAATTTTTTTCTAATTCTTCTTTTTTTGCCGTTCTTTTTTTTTTTTTTTTCCAAACCCCATTCCTGGCATATTTTTGTTTCTTTACCCGTTTTTTTTTCTATTTTATTTATTTTTCATATTATATATATTGCATATTTTTTGGAATTTTAACATGATGTAATTTTACATGTGTGTCATGAATAGTATTTATTAAACTGATATATTTTATTTGAAGATTCAACCTACACACTCACACATACACTCCAAACGTATGTAGATATACTTGACAAAATAGATCAATAAATTTGTATTTTTCTTTATTTTCGTTCTTATTTTTCTACGTAATTGCAAATTAATTCCAAACAACACCCCACACACATATATGTATAATATAAAAATTATATATTACATGTTCACTAACTATTATTCAATTAAAAATATTTAACTATTAAAAACCAAATTAAATATCATTAAAAATAGAATTAAGCAAGCAAATTTGATATTAAAAGTTAACGGAGTTTAAAAAGTCTTTAAATTTAAAATTTAATGTGTTTTGAAGCATTAGTTTACTAAAATACCATATCAAACAAGATAAACTGGAAAATTATTTTTGCACACGGTCAAATTAGCACATAGTGGATTAGATTGTAGTACTTTCTCATCGTTTGATTCTAGCCCCTAGCTATTTCCTCCTTCGTTGGATCTACATGATCTACTATTTCTAGGTTATAGCATATTAAATTCTCACATTTAAGCACTTACATACAAATTGGACTGTGAAATTAACTAATGAGTATTAATACATAGTACGGCGTAAACTAGTCCCAAAAAATTAGGCGGGCGATCAGTGGTGTTGTTTAGATCCACGTTTCAGTCGCGTAGAATCTAATTATACTGTTTGTTAATTAATTTTATTGTACGTATTTCATTTCGAGCAAGGCTGTATATAGTGTACTCATTCAACAATTAAGTTTGTTTATATTGAATAGTGTGAACTGACTACACTTAAAAAAGTGTGAGTTGATAACAACCTCAAGTGCAAGTAATTAAGTTTTCAGTGTTATCCATTTTAGCGTAAATACTCTCAATTATTGAATTTGTGCACCACACAGCAAGTACATATGAGACATTAGCATTCATTTCACTTGTAAAATATAAAGATAAAAATATTATGTTATTGGACAATGTTTTGTTGAAACCGTCTCACCTTGAATTTCGTATCACTTTTTACTATTTTAAGAGAAATATTATCATTTTTACTTTCAAAAGATGTATATAAATATATAATTCTAACGCAAAGATTTAAAAATTAATGATACACTTTACATTAAAAAACTATATCACTTTAAAACAAAACTATGAAAAGTGGTACACTTTTAAGTTAAGCGTACATTGTACTTGTTCTTTATTGTAATTGATGAAACTTCAAGAGACAAGAGCAGATCAACAATCAAATACATTACAATGAGTCACTCTTTTTGTGGAACAAATTCATAGTATAAAATTAATATTATTACATTCATTCAATAATATTATATTCTCCCTGTTCCTTAAAAGTATGGTCGTTTGTTTTTGCCATGTCTTAGAAAAACGTAAATAAAATAGATAAAGTATGGTGAAGAAAACAAAATTGTTAAAAAAAAAAAACAGAAAGCCATACTTTTGGGGGACGGAAGTAGTAGCTTTTATAAAGTAATATTTATAGCATTTTATACTATGATATTAATGTACTACCTCCGTCCCGGGATTTTGTTCATACTTGGGTTTGACACATTTTTTAAGAAAAATGGGAGTATGTGAGTGTGGAGTTGAATAAAATAATGATAAATTTATGTTTTATTGACTTTTGTGAGAGAGAGTTATTTCCATTTTTGGGGTGTGAACAAAATCTTGGGACGTCCATTTAAGGCAAGTGTGAATAAAATCTTGGGACGGAGGGAGTATAATGGTATCGCCAAATGCATATAATGATATCAGCGAATGATTATAATGATATTAATTTCACATATTATAAACAAGATTTATAGGAAAGTTTGTGAAATTATCTAAATTTTAAATTTTTAAAAGAAATTTAATTACTAAAAAACATTGATTAAGGGATAGGTTTCATATTAAAAATGGTTCATGATAAATTTATTACGAAACTGTTTTAAAGTATTGAATATTTGATCAAGAGTATAAAAAATTTCATCTAATTTGAATTCAAGTTTTTTACAACAATTATAATATAATACCACTGACTCGAATCAATGATATTTCTGATGACTATTTTATACTTCTGATCAAATATTTGATACTTTAAAACAGTTTCATGATAAGTTTACTATGAATTATTTTTAGAGAAAATACACAAAATTGCGCAAAAATTAAGGGGCGCTTGTTTTTTTTACCCCCTTTGTAAAAAATATGTATTTTGCCCTAAAAGGGTTGGCAAACGGTTGACAAAACGATTGGCACCATGACAACCTGTGTGTCAACCATTTGCCAACCTTTTTTAAAACAATAAACATTTTTTTTTTTTTTAATTTTGGGCAAAAAAAATTTGCCCACACAAAAAAGGGCAATTTTGCTTTTCTCCCTTATTTTTATATAACACTTTGCATTGATTAAGGCTGGGAAGGGAGTATTATATTATATTAACACACTCTATATAAACCACCACAAAACTAGAACTGAATACCCTATTTAGCTAATCTAATATTCTATTTTATATACTAATAAAGAAAATGACCACCCTTACAGCCCTAGCCAAAGAAAACTTCCTCCCCCAAAAATTCATCAGAGATGACGATGAGAGGCCTAAGATTGCATACAACCAATTCAGCGACGAGATTCCGGTGATATCACTCGCCGGAATCGACAAAACCGAGGAGGAGAAGGCTGAGGTGTGCCGGAAAATAGTGGCGGCGTGTGAGGATTGGGGCATTTTCCAGGTGGTGGATCACGGCGTTGAATCGGAGCTCATCGGTGATATGACTAAATTGGCCTCCGAGTTCTTCGCTTTGCCACCTGAAGAAAAGCTCCGTTTCGATATGTCTGGGGGCAAAAAAGGTGGTTTCATCGTCTCTAGCCACCTTCAGGTATGCATGCATTTTTTTATATTGCAGATTAAGGCAGGGTGAAAAATGATTAATTTTGTGTCAAGCTGTTATTATATATTATGGGGCAAAGCATATGATGAAATCAATTCCATTATCCATTGTTTAATTAAAATATATTAATTTAATAATGATACAGTAAATAATATCATTTTAAGTTTTAGTTTACAAGAGACTTGCCCGTATTATACAGTTTTCCTAGCAATTTTTTTAAGAGTGATTGTTGTGTGCACTCAAATGCATAACATGCACTTAGATTTTTTAGGTCAATTTAAAAATAATTTTAATTTTTTAAAGCTCAATTTATTCAATGAGTTCTAGAAAGTTAAAAGGGGTAGTAACATTTTGGTGCATTTGGACACCTAGTATAACACTTTAGTTCCATATTTTTTAGTAAGTGCAATTTGGTTCAAAATGTGGATCCTCCCCTCCCCCTCCCCCTCCCCCTCCCCCTCCCCCTCTTCTTCCATCAAATATTAGGTTTGATGTGACTATTGATATCATGTCCCATCCCACAGCATATTTAATTCAAATTGCATACTTAATTTTTTAATTAAATAAATTATATAATTTTTTAGTCCAATTATTTTCAATTTTTAACTTTAATTTTAGCTTTAAATTTTAACCAATGATTTTAAAAATATCTTCATCTTTTTATATAATTACACAAATTTAGACTTAATATTTTTTTGGTCGACTTATGCTTCTTCTTCTTTTTTTTTTTTTTTTTTGTTCAATTTTAAAAATTTGATACTTATTGGTGTATTTATTATTGAGTGTGCAAGAGTTCTGTGCAAACTATCTATGCTAAATTTTTGAATTTACATGTTTAAATCAAAATTTTATACATTTAAAACTCTGAGAACAACCCCTCAAACATTATGTGCAAAAATAATTTGCGCACAAAACTATGTGCAAACTATTTGTGAACAAGTCAAAAATCATATCTAAATTACATATTCATGCCTAGGTGCCAAAACAAAAAAAAAATATAGAGTATCTTCATCTTACTTTCTCTTCCCCATTTGCTATCCAAGCTCAAGATCTTCAACATTTATCATATCCTTGAACAAAAACACATATTTACTTAGAATTCAACCAAAAAAGTTAAAATATTTACAATCATGTAAAATCAATCTAATTCTAAATGGGATAGATATTCCAAATTCAAAACAAATCTAATATCTAAAAAAATCGGAAAACCAACCTAATCTTCAATTTCTCGCACAAAATAGATCAGAAAAAATAAAAAAAGTAATAGATCGAAAAAATGACCCATTTTGCAAAACTCGATCGTGTGTGGATTGACGACTTTTTTTTTGCGGCGTCGAGGAAGGGTGGCGCCGATCAAGTAGTGGATCCGTGCATTTTCTTTTCGCCCCAAGCATCACTGTGAGTCACCCTCTCCAAGATCCAACACCACCTTCTTCGTCGAAAACAGACAGATCTAAATTGCAACAAACAGAAAGATGGATCTACTAACAAATTGACGTCGATCTGGGCGACTTCCGACTAACAGATCACCGCTGTAGACTTCCCTCCTCCAAGATGCGCGCGATCTGGATTGAGCGTCGAATGCGGCGGTGCTTCGGGCTCCCACATCGGCAAAGAGAGAGGAGGAGAAATGAGAGAGAGATGATGGGGTGGGATGGGCGGTGCATGAGGTGGGCCGGGGCAGGGCGGGGGGCTGACTAAGTATAAGGGTGGGCACCACTTTTGAACCTTGATATTTATAAAATGGACTATACTAAAGTGTTGTATAACACTAAGGGATGAACCAAAATGTAATAAACTTAAGTTAAAATTGATTTGAAATTGAACTAAAAAATCAAATTTATTTATTTACGGTGCATTCAATCATTATATAGTATCTAAAAATATACTGTAAAACTTTATCATTAATTGATTAGTTTATAATGTTTTGAATAACTGAGGATATAATAAAGAAGAGTTGGTTTATTAATTGAATAGGTTAATTTCATTGTGAAATTGGTTTACAATTAATACATTTTAGTAAAATAATTAATATTTTTTTAATGAAACAATGAATTCTCTTCCATTAATGCCTTTAATACTCTTCAAAACTAATACTCTTCAAAACTAATACCTTATAATAAAACAATTAATATTCTAAAAAAAGTCGCGGTGAAACTAACTTGTTCACACAATATTTTGCCAATAAAAAAATTTACTTTATATAGCTAATAATTAATTCTAATAAGTATGAGATGTCATTTAATTGATAATTAAAAAAAACCCACTAATACACAAGTTTGGCAAGATGAATGGTGGAAAAAGAAAGTGTATTAAATATACATGCCTTTATACTTATAGCATTTAAGAAGACATTAAATTAATCCTGATTAGGCTTTCGTACGTAGTGTGGGGATGGCAAAACCCCAAAACTCGAATTTAGATCCTATCTTGTATAGGATCAATACATTTTTTTTTTTAACTACACAGCGAAATGAATTGAATGTGTTGCATAAAATCCAGATGGTGTGAATTTAATATGGACTCAGCGAAAATTGAATCCAGAATCTTTATTCGATCGCGAGTCTTATGCAAATCCCCAAAACTCCCCCAGCAATTTGGCATACATATAAGACAATTTATTTTGTTCGTTCATGTAGATAATATTGTGCAAGAGTGAGATGAATAAAATCAAGTATATATATTTTACCCAGCTAATTGTTATCAGTCTTTCAAGATTTTTAATCTCTAGACCTAACAATGTAGTGAAGCAAATTAATTAGCTCATTCACAAATCCTTCCTCTTTTCTCTCTTTACCAATGTAAATATGTGGGACCGTCTAATAAATATATATGCAATTATGCATTATAAAGTATATATATTATAAAATATAATTAATATTAATTAGAAAATTATCATTCATTTATAAATATCTATATACTAGGCTTAAAGTTCGAATGGGTGCTAGGTTATAAAGTTTTGAATAATAGAGGATATAAACGAATGGACTTTAGTTAATTGGTAATTAAGAGGATTGATGATGGGAAAAAGAAACTGTGGTAAATGTACTTGCCTTAAATATTTGTATGCGGTTCGTTTTAATAATCCTGATTAGGTTTGGTAATGGGACGAGAATTCTTGCTTTTCGAGATGATTTGCTCTGAACGGAGGGTGGAATCCTGGATCTCTTTTAGTGTATATATTTTTAACTTTAATCTTTATCTAATTTTATTTCTTATAAAAATTTATTTTTATTATATATTTATTTAAATCTTTGTTATAATTGTATGTAATTAAAAGATTATAAGAAAAAAGAAAAAAAATGTGGATGGGAATGGAGATGGAGATCCAAGAAAATGGGGATGAAATGAAAAAAAATTATGTTTACTTCATGGGCATATTGATAGAATTATTCTAGTTCCCTCTCAGGTTTCTTGACATTTTAATCCTCAGGATCAATTGAATTAATTATAATTTTTAATCACTGCAACACGTACAAAACAATACAGGAATGGTAAAATGATTCACAAATTTTTTATGGATTCAAATGTATAATATGTACTTAGATTTTAAATCCAATTTTAAATTAACTTTGACTTTTCAAAGTTCATTAAATAAATTGAACTTTAAAAAATTAAAATTGATTTTAAATTAGACTCAAAATTCAAGTACATATTGTGCACTTAAGTGCACACAAAAATCACTCAAAATGATTAACCCTTTAATCTGGACCCTATCTATAGACGCGATGGGGGGAATCCAATTATTGTATTTGATACTTGTAATATTAGCTTAATTCGAGATATTATGGATTTGAGTCATAATTTTATCTCTATAAAAAAAAATTGTGACATTTTTATTACGTGTATACATATTAAAGATTGAAAGGTTGAACACACCCAAACGCATGCACAATGTCAATCTCTTTTTTATTTTTTCTTTTACGTATTAGGGGGTAACATCGTACTTACACATAATCAATTTGCACACTGCATCTATAAAAAAAAAAAAAAAAAGAGAGGTGTGGCATTCATAAAGGACGTGTCTAATCGATTCAGTTTCAACATTGCAGAACACATGCATGTTGCATAATAATGCTCTTTAATTTTATATAAAACCTCAAAAAAAAAAAAAAAATGAAAGTTTATCATATGTTGATGTTAATATCAGGGTGAAGTGGTGCAAGATTGGCGAGAAATAGTGACCTATTTCACGTACCCGATCCATGGCCGTGACTATTCGAGATGGCCCGATAAGCCCGCGGGTTGGCGGGTTGTAACCGAGGCGTACAGCGAGCAGTTGATGAAATTGGGTTGCAAATTGTTGGAGGTTTTGTCGGAGGCAATGGGGCTTCAGAAAGATGCATTGTCTAAAGCTTGTGTTGAAATGGATCAAAAGGTGGTGGTGAATTTCTACCCGAAATGCCCGCAACCGGATCTTACACTGGGCCTGAAGCGACATACGGATCCGGGTACCATCACTTTGCTGCTCCAGGATCTTGTGGGTGGGCTGCAAGCCACCCGAGATGGAGGGAAAACATGGATCACGGTTCAACCCGTGGACGGAGCTTTTGTGGTCAACCTTGGTGACCATGCCCATGTAAGTTCATTTATTTTAACTTTTAAAAAACACATTTTGGAGGAAGTAAAATCATTCCAGAGTAAATTTGCCTTTTTTAAGCAGGTTTAAATAAATTTAACTAAGAATTTAATATTTATTAGCAGTTTAACTAACGCAGACAATCAATACAGGAGCTATAGTTTTGCTTTAAAAATTAACATACAAGAGCTAGTTTTTTATTTGAAAAAGAAGGATCAGAAAAGATGATGGGTTTAATTGGGGAACTAAAAACTTGGCAAAGTAGATTGTAAAGTTTAACCTAAAATTGATTTGCAGTATTAATTATTTTATTAAAATATATTATCTAATAAAAATTAATAGTGTTAAAAAATACAATTGAATTTTACGTTAAAACTAGTTCATCTTATACTCACCCAAAACTTCATTTAGTTGACTAGTCGACTATATAAAAATAAAAATTGTCTATGAAATTTTCCAACAATTTTTTTTATGTATTGTAGAGTTGCCTATGACTTCCCTACAAAATTTTATAATCATGTAATTTATCAACCCAAGCAATTTATCTACTAAATTTACCCACTCAACAATTTGTCTAGGAAAGTTGTGTAAACAAACTATTTGTACATAAGGAATGCAAATACCTAAACAATTAGAAAATTTTGTAAAAAAATTTGTAGGCAATTTCCACATCAAAATTCTTTGTTGGAAATTTCGTAACTATATTGATAATTTTCGTAGGCAATTTTTTTTTTTAATGGTGTATATCCAAAACTTCAATTAGTTGATTAGTTGATCGATTCTTGGAGCATTAGCTCTAGATCGATGCACGTACCTCTTTTCCAATTAATAAATAAGAAGCTAATTAATAAACGTTGAAAGATGCAGTATCTAAGCAATGGGAGGTTTAAGAATGCGGATCATCAAGCAGTAGTGAATTCAAAAAGTAGTAGGTTGTCGATCGCGACGTTCCAGAATCCAGCACCGGAGGCCGTTGTTTACCCAATAAAGATGAGGGAAGGAGAAGAACCCATAATGGAAAAAGCCATAACATTTTCGGAGATGTACAAAACAAAGATGAACAGGGACATTGAGCTTGCACGGCTCAAGAAACTGACCAAGGACAAAATCTTGGCCTAAATATATTTTAACAAATTGAAATCACACCTGTATTGTCGTGCAATTAAATAACACATACTATTATTCTGCCTTGTTTTGAAAATAAATTCCTAATTGTTTTGAAAATAATTTCCTAACTAATTAATTAACTCTGTGACATTTTTGCAGGATGTTAAATGTTTTAAATTAAGGTTTCATTAACATAAATACTCAAACTTACAAAATTATATATGTGAATGTGAATTTTAGGAACTATATTATACTCAATCGCATCACATCAGATTTATCTCTGCTCATGTTTCTGCACCCATCACAACGTAGATCAAGTAATATTTAGTTAGTAGAAAGCTTCGAGTGTGCTTACTAGTCTACAAAGAGCAGTCAGTCGCCCATTCATTGTGTACTGCATATTTTACACATTAGACAATATATGGACTTTTTCCCATATAACAAATTTACTCTTTCCCCATGTAACAAATTTACTTTTTCCTGAAAAAGTGAATATTCTCAAAACATTTTGGTCATGTATTCAAGAGTAGCATTCTTAAAATGGTCATGTATTCAAGAGTAGTGTTCTTAAAATGGACCAGGCCCGCCCGAGAAGCCCAATTTTAAGAACGGGCTAAATCTCAAAAAAATATAATAATTTGACAAGTTTGATTATATTGGACTTTAAAAATCTAATTTGATTCATTAAATTTTAAAGTCCAATTTAATTTGAGCTCATTCAATTTATTAAACTTTGAGAACCAAATTATTTATTTATTTTAGAAATTAAACTTATTTGATATTCTCATATTATGGAATTATTACAATTTGGTTCAAGGAATACACTGATATTAGGCTCTGGTCCATACCTTTTTAACAATTCCATTTTAGTTCAAAAGGACCCACAAAACACATTTTAGAAAAAACCTCCCCCACTCCCACCTCTAGGGCGCGTCCGCCGCCCACCCCTTTATTTTCTCTCCCCTATCTCATTTCATTATCACTTTCTCTCTCTCTACCCCCCCCCCCCCACACTCTCTCTCTACCACCACCATACACTCACACTCTCTTCGTGGTGGTGCTACCAAGCGCACAGTGGCGGAGGCGAACGGTCGCGGAGCGGGCCGGTGGAGAAGGCGAACGGTCGTGAGGTGGTACGGTGGCAACGACTTTAGATCTGCGACGAGGGAGACGATTGGCCACCACTCCAAGCGGTGGCGCCTCTATTCTGGCACGGTGGCCCAGATTGACACTCCAGGGCGGCAGCGGCTTAGATCTGCGATGAGGGAGACGATCGGCGGCGGAGCTCTGCTCTTCCTCGAATGCCATCCAGATTCGGCGTCAATCTGGTATGTATGTATGTTTTGGTTTGTTTTTTGTGTATGCATATGTATGTACGTGTGTATACATGAATCAAGATGGCATTGAATTGTAAAAAAAAAATTGGACAAGAGGGAAAGGAGAGTTCATAAATCAGCATGCTCTAAATCAATGGTGAAGCACTAAGCAAAAAATGTTTACCACTGTATGTTTACCGTCCAGATCCAAGAACAAAGTATTTAATGAAATACAAAAAGTATACTTTAGGTTGGAATTAATTAAAGATGTCAATTCTTCTAATAGCTCCATCAAATTTTCTTATAATATTTTTTGTTTAGGTTTTCGCAATTGTCTCTCTGTTGTCCCTCTTTAGGAATAATCTGACAAAGTGTATGTAAGTGTGTATACATGTATGTCTTCATCTTGAAATGTATGATATATTATCTAGAAATTCTAGATTCTCATGAAATCATTTTTTTCTATGATATCCTGAGAAGAAGAACAAGAAGCAGCGGGAAAACCAAGAATGGAAGATGAAGATAATGCCAAATTTTATATTTTTTGCGCACTTTTTTTACACATTTGAATTTGTATTAAGAATTTCAGTGTTCAACACATGTAATATTTAGAATTTTTGGTTTGTAGAATTCAAATACATTTTTTGCACACTATTTTTGTATTTGTAAAGTTTTTGTGTAGAATTCAAATAATTATTTTTTGAAATGGTATATTTGCACATAATTTTTGTGTTGAAATTTTGAATACTCAATAAAAACACACAAATAAGTATTAAAACTGTAAAATAAAAAAAATTGCATAGAGTTCTTGCACTCTCAATAGAAAATATATAAAATAAGTAAAAAATCTTTTAAATTTGAATAAAAAAGCCTGAAAAATGGAAAAATCTGGAAAAAAAATAAAAAGGGGGTTTAGTAGGCTGAAAAGGTAGTCTAGTAGGCTGCAGGTGGTACTGGGCAGAGGTGAATAATAGATGGACGAGTGAGGTAGAAAAAGAAAAAGTGAGGAGGGCCCACCATTTTTGAACCATTCCAAAAAGTGTTGCACCAACACTTAATATATGAGTATAAAGTGGACCTATTTGTTACTACCCTAGATATTATATAATAAGGACATATTATTATATGAAAATTATTTATGATAAATTTATCATGAAACAATTTTAAAGTACTAAATATCTCATTAGGAGTATTATTAATTTGGTCAATGGTATTTATTGTAATTATTATAAATTTTCTTAAACTCGAAATAATAATACTCTTGATGAATTTTTTGATACTCTTGATTAAATATTAGATATTTTAAAACAATTTCATGATAAATTAATTATGAACATTTTCATATAATAAACATAATTGATGTTTAACACATGTACAAGAAAATGCGAAAATGAATATTACATTCGATCGATGATCCTTAGTATCTAAATAACAAAACCAAAGCTCAAAGATTAAACACAGTCCCAAGATTAATTATCTTAATGTTGATAAACAACCATGCACCTCGATAATTTATTCTCACAATTAGGAAGATAATATTATACATCCATTTAGAAATTAATTAAGTGGTAATTAATCCTAAAGAAATCTAAACCAAGAAGACTGAGTGGAGGAGTGATAATGAATCATAACAATAAGCAAGAGCAAGACGAGCAGCAGCCCCGCCGCGGAGCCGCCCTCCGCCTCCTCGGCGGCGGCGTGCACCACCGGCTTCGGCACCCCGAAGCTGTACCTGAGCATCCTACGGCGGAGCATCACCAGGTTGAGCACCACCACCACCACCATCGGAAGCAAGAGGAGCCCGAATCGGAAGCCCGATTTCCGCCTCTCCAGCCTCTCCTTTTGCTCCCAGTTAGACGCAAAATAGACCATCATCAACAGCAAGCCGAAGAAGACCATCAACGGTGGGGGTGGGGCCGAGATGGAGTCTAGGGTTTGGTCTTTCCAGCTGAAACCGCCTCTTGCTCTTGAGAACCAAGCCATGTTTAATTTTGTTTTCTCGTCGGTTTTGCGTACTTTGTTGGCGATGGAGTTTTTTCTTTTGCAAGTGAGGTTATATCATATATGGAGATGAAGGGTGTGGGAATAAGTTTGGGTTTATCTTTTTCGAACCGACTTTGGGCGGCTCAAAGGGATCTATACCAAAGTTACGGTTGGAATATTAATTTTATGATAAATAATTGGATATGATATCTTTTTCCAACTTTTAAATAAGAAATTTTACCAGGAAATTGGTAATTTATATGAAAATCGATACTATTAAAATCCTTGAGTTGAAATATGATAATGCATTTTGCAAATTAACCCCGCCAGCGTGTTATTGATTTGAATTATTTTCTATATGATCATTCATGTTTTGAAACTTTATGGTGGCGAAAAAAAATAAAAATTTACGAACTCAAATTCACGCTCCTTTAATTTTCATCCCTTTTTCCCCGTCAAAAAATTTTCATCCCTTTTCCTTTGGATATTGAACAATTTTTAAGGACATGTTTTATTTATATTTTCCATTACCGCTGTGACACGTGGACGACATGCAAAGCACAAGTGGCCGACTTTGCTGCTGGAGTGGTGACGATTAAATTAAGTTTTACAAATGACGATTTCATGAAACTAGCCACAAGTTATCTCAAGCTATCACGAAAGAGTAGGTATTTGTAAATCATTCTCAACGGGTCACTTAAAATGGCATTAGATATTTTTTAATAAAAAAATTGTTAAAAAATGCGCATAAAAATGTTAATATAAAATGGCATTAATTTTTAATTATAAAATTGTTAAACAATGCGCATAAAAATGCTAATAAGTTTATAACATGGGGTATTGTCGACTATTGTTTGAGATATTGTTTGGATATTCTTGGTTATTGTTTTAGAGTATTAGTATTAATTTATTATCTATGATATCACTACTTATTGTTTGGGGATATTGCTGATTATTGTTTGAGTATTGATATATGGTTATTGCTTGGGGTATTGCTAGCTAATTATTGTTTGGGGTATTGCTGATTATTGTTTGAGATATTGTTGGTCAATGTTGTATGGTATTGTTGATTTATTGCGTATGATATTATTAATTATTGTTTGAGATATAGTTGGTCAATGTTGTATGGTATTGTTGATTTATTACTCAAAATTGTTTGAGAAATGACTGATTAATAATTGTGATATTGTTCATCAATTGATTCATGCAATATGCATTCTAGGGTATGATATGCAACGTGACATATAATGAATGTTTAGACATTATTCTCAATTATCAATTACTGTGGTAGCTCTCGAACAATTCAAGTTATATTTAGTACCGTAGGATTCTTGTAAAATTTGTTTTTAAGTATAAAACTGATATCATCAATTACATTAATACTATTAGATGTATTCATTGATACCATAACATTTTATATTGTAACTTCAATTTACAAGTTTAATGGTATCAGAATATATCCAATGAGATTAATGTTATACTTAAAAAAATTGTTCAGGGGAATTTGTGCATTTATAAAGCATGATTTACTTATTAACTTACTCTGAGAATGGATTGGAAATGATGTCATAACATTTTATATTTTATATTGTAATTTCAATTTACAAGTTTAATGTTATTAATGAATGGATATATCCAATGATATTAATGTTATACTTGAAAAAAAATTATTCAGGGGAATTTGTGCATTTAGAAAGTTTGTATAAAGCTTGATTTACTTATTAACTTACTTTGAGAATGGAGAGGAAGATAAGGACCACGAGACACAAAAACTAAATTTTTTGTATTATTTTTTCAAACGAGTGTAAAATATTGAAAAAATTGAAGAAAAGTAAAGGCAAAAAAATAATAAGCTAAAAATTATGATAAAGTGTTTTATAAGTTAAAAAAATGTTTTAAAAAAAAGGTAATAAGTAAAGAAAAGGCACAAAAAAACAATTAAATAAGTGCGAAAATGCCAATTAAAAAAGAGCAAGTCTTATATGAGACCGTCTCATGGCATGAGACAATGGAAATGAGTGTAACTAGGGCATGGACTCATTAACACTTTGGTAGGGTAGTTATTAATTTGTGTGGTCTCATACAATGAGACGATCTCATACAAGTTTTTGCCATTAAAAAATAATAAGAATGGAACATAGCCATAAAAAATAAATTAAAAGTTCGAAAAAGAAAATACAAAGAACACGTGAGGACTAGGTGTTTGAACTCTCCACCCACTACAAGTAAACATAAAATTGTCTATGAAAATTGTCAATATGGCTACAAAATTTCCAACAAGAAAAATCATAGTGGGGATTACCTACGAATTGCCGACAAAAATTTCTAATTGCAAGTATAGGCATCTTCCTTCCTCGCCTACAAAAAAAAATTGCCTACGGAAATTCCGTAGGTAAATTGTGTTGTAGGTAAAATTTTGTAGGCAAATGACTTGTAGGTAATTATACCTAGAGATTTTATTTCGTAGGCAAATTAATTATGTAGGCAAGTTGTTTTTAGGTTGAGAAATGTAGAAGTTTTCATAATTAAAAAATTTTATAGGCAAATCGTAGACAATTATTACTACAAACTTTTTTGTTGGAAAAATTTCATAGACAATTTTAATTTTTTAGGCAATTCTTTATTTTCTTGTAGTAATCGTTGTGGGAGAAAAAGAACGCCCAAACCACTTGGGATAGCATGCTTCAAGCTTTTACTCCACCATTGCTTCACATAAAAAGATCCGCGAATATTTTCTTGACCCCTTCTCTTATTCGGTCATAATCAAATCAAAATTGAATTAATGATTAAGTTTAAAATTCAAGTGAATAGTATGTATTTTAATGCACATTAAAACTATTCATTAAATTAATGACTAGGTGTTATGTGAGGTGGAGATTAGAGCATGTTTGGTTGGAAGAGAAGAATGAAAAAATGTATAATTCCTCCCAATTAGTAGAGAAATGAGGATTCCTCATCTTTAAGAAATTATATTTCTATTTGCATTCTCATTCATTTAGAACAAGTTTATTCAATTCTTCCATCTTTACTTTGATACCCTCAAACCAAACACCCCTTGATACTTTAGAAAAGGATGGGTGCTTGTTTGTGCTAGTTAATTTATGAATCATCT
The DNA here is from genome assembly GCA_947034835.1 of Ballota nigra. Taxonomy (NCBI): domain Eukaryota; kingdom Viridiplantae; phylum Streptophyta; class Magnoliopsida; order Lamiales; family Lamiaceae; genus Ballota; species Ballota nigra. The sequence continues at coordinate 101,812,865 of OX344721.1, forward strand.
TATCGTAAAATAGTATCACGCAAATATTTTTTCCACATACCAATTTCAAATTTATAACTTCAAATATATTGTTCGGCCTTTTCATCAGCCAATTCTTTACATGTGCATTAACTACCTTTGATTTCAAAACTTGGAAAAATACTTCAACTTTAAATATCCATCTAACTCAACTAAACCATAACTTTATCACACACACACACAGTACACTTACCAGTGGTTACATAAACATAATCCAACACCAGTTATTGTCGGTTCTTATATCAAAATAAAATGTCAGGTTTCATTCTGATAAAATTAAAAAAATTAAAAAAAAAACAACTCCCACAAAGATTTCCTCCTCCTAAACTTCCGTGTACATTTATTTAATTATGTCAATAGAATTATGAATTATCCAAACTTGCAAGTTGTTGGATGGATCTGTTGTAGAATAAAAGTATAACCTTGTATACTGCACTGGAGTAAAACAACACGAAACGAAAATTGTATAAATCGAGTCAAGGACCGCAAGACTAAATACGCCCTATATAGTGTTTACAGGATCGTGCGTATAAGTCCTCAAAGGTAAAACGGTTTGCAGCTTATAACGGTAGCACCATTGTTGGTCCCACTAGTCAAATCTTGTGAATTGCGGAAGCTAAATAAAATATCTTTTGTAAAATCTTTTAGAAGACTTAAAAGAATAGTAATTAAAAACAAGTAAAGCAGTAAATAAGACAAGATGTATAGTGGTTCGAATGTTAAAATCCTACGTCCACTCTCCCTTTTACAAGGGGTCTTACTATCCAACCAACTTACTCACGAACCACTGGAATTGACAAGTACCAGCACCTTGTTGCACCCTTTAGATCTAACTTCGATCTGAAGCTTAACTTACTTCAACCTTATCTCAAGAGATGAACAAGTTAAGTATTTTTTTCCAACTTACAAAAACTCCTTTAAGAGTAGATGAATATTGAAGAGCCTAAGAGTGCTAGAATGCTTGAGTATAATGCAAAGCTTGAGAGATTTCTTCGTGCGCGTAACTAGAGCTTTCTTCAAGCTAGACACTCTTGTATTTATAGAGGTGATTAGGGTTTAGCCGTTGGAGAGCTAATCTAATCAGATCTTTATTTATTGAAGCTTCAATCAATCAATTCCCTAATTGATTGATTGGGTTGATGAGATCCTTTGATTGATTTCTTCAATAAACTTTCCAATCCGATCATGTTGACTTCATTCAAATTACCAACGGTCAAATGCTTCCTTTGCATTACTCTGATGCTTCCAGAGTAAGCTGAACCAGATACCAGATAACCTAGAGGTCCTCTGGTCCAGAGCCGGTTGTGAAACAGATTTTCCCTTAGAATCAGGAGATGATTCTAAGCTACTTTTGTTTCACCAGACTCGCCTGGTCTGGGGAAAGGTCTTCTGCCTCTGGTCTTGATCTTCTCTGGTGAAGTCCTCTGATGAAGTCTTCTGGTGACTCTTATGGTGAAGTCTTCTGGTCTGGCAGTTCCCCCTAAACTAAGTCCTAATCTAGTTCTTCATCTGGCTAACGGGTCCAGATGGTCCTATTACAACTTCTGGTTTGTTTTCTAACTCATCAAAACTAACAATATTTTTCCTAATAATTTTTCCCTTTTTGATGAAGTTAAAACAAAACCAGAACTGATCAGAAAAGCAAGAAAAAATAAATAAGGATAAGACCTTAGAATAGATCTTATCTGGTAAACAATTAGACAACAAGAAGTTGTCTTTCAAACAGAAGAGATAGAAACTTTCATTAATGTCTCAGAAGAGATTACAAATTACAAGGCAAAGTTCCTATTCTAAGCATATCTTCTATCATCCTTTGGCACAAGGAACCAGTCTAGAAAGCGATCTTGAACTGCTCTGAGCTCTGCAGAACTGGATGGAGCGAAGTCCTTGAGCACCTTAGTCTTGAAAAGCTTCTTCAGGTCCGCCCAATCAATCTGGTCTCCATTCATTGGAGTGTTGAGATAGTGAAATTCAGGAGCAGTCACTTCCAGATTAAATTGGATATGGAATCCATCAGCTGCTTGTAGAGGTCAGGATCATAGGCCTTCATCCGAGTATGGAAGGTCCTGTTGATTAAGTCCTCATCCTCTGGAGGAGGTCTCTTGATATAGTGCTGGATAAACCAGAGAATCTTGGCATCTTTCCACTGCTCAATCAACGGAACAGGCACAGTTGAATCAAAAGATCCTTCTGTCTTGAGAGGCAAAATGTCCATCACTTCCACAGGCTTCTTCTTCCTGAAACTTGAACTCCCACTGGCACTAGGAATAGGAAGACCTGCTTCTCTTGCCTTCTTGTTCTGCCTTCGAATATATCTTCTCCTCTGTTCTTCATCAATGTTTTTCCTTATTCTTGCAGCTTTCTCTTCTTCAGTTTCCTCTCTGTATCTCTTCTCTGCTTCTTCTACCACTTCTTCTAAGAAGGACTTCTTCACCCTTCTTATCTTCTTCTTGGCAGGATTAGGAACAGTCACTGGATCAAGTTCAAGGTCCAGATTCTCCTCATCTACAGTAAGCTGCTTGGCCACAGCAAGAGATTTGAGCTCATCCTTCTTCTTCTTCTGGAGCTCAGCCTGAGCTAGAGTACTTTCCAAAAGGTCCAGACGACCAGAGTGGTTGAAAAGAGTTTCATTAGTACTCTTTATCAGGTCAGTTCTGGCCATCTCTTCCCCCTTTTTAACTTCATCAAGGAGGGGCTCCACGATCTGCCTGACCAGAGCTGGTAACTCAACATTTGAGGAAGTTTGTAGATCTCTGAGCTTCTTTGCTTCCTCAACATAGGCCTGAGCCTCAGCCACCTGGCGCTCCTGCTTGCTCATCATCTCCTGCAGAGAGTCTTTCAACTTGGCTGTCTCCAGCATTTGAGAAGCCATTTCTACCTTAAGGACTGAAACAGGATGCAGCTGGTCCAAGACATACTCCTGCAGCTGTCTCTGGCTATCCATGATGTCAAGCTTCAAGAAAAGACCATTGGCCTTGAAAGCAGCCTTAGCAGAGGCAAAGGTAGACTTGATCTGCTTCAAAAAGCGTTTCCTCTCCTGTTTGATCTGGTGCTCAATCAAAGCAGGTGCCAGATGTTGCATAGCCTTGCAATATCGTCCAATCTTCTGGATCTGCTCATTGAAGAACCGTTTCATCTTTTGAAGCACGGCAGGAGTGACATCAAAGTCTTCCTCATCAGAGTACAGCTCTGGAGGAAAAGAGAAGTAAGGGCCAAAAGAATAAGAAGGGCCCTCAGGAGATATCATAACTCCTCGTTGGATCAGGAGAGTCCTGACCACTATCTTGGCAGACTCTGGCGATTCGTGTTGGAGTTATACGTGAAAGTATGCTTTTACTTTGTATAACTCGTGTATCAAACACTCGTTTTATGAGAATAATTCTTTTATCGCATTTGCTTTAGTTATGATTGAATGTTGAATTTCTATTGCAAACCGTTCAATATATAGTACGTGTTACATTGTAGTTAATGTGGTGATACCCGATCACGGAAGACGACATTAACAGTTTACTTGTAACTAAACGTACATTTTCACGACCCAGGTGGAATTGAACAATCCGCCGTGAAAGGTCGATGTGTAAGGCTCAGATTGGTCTGTCTTGACCAAGAGATTGCACTAGCACATTTAGTATGTGTTGAAGAGGTCCTACAGCGAGGAGAAGTTCTTCTGTTCTGAAAGGTGAAGAATTAGACCTCAGTGGTTGTTGATTTCTTAATCTCCGTCACTTAAATAGGACCGTGTGTGCTTAGTAGTTACTGCTTTGATTCATGTTGGGTGAGAATCATTGTGACTTCGAACTTTGTGTCTTGGGCAGTAATATTAATCATACGACGGTTGCTAAGATTTAATACAGAGAAACGCGTGCGAGTACGGCTCGTGTGATTAGTCCCCTTGGTGGGCTCAGAAGCTTTATTGTACCAAATCTTGCAAGTGAAGAATTAGTTTCTTCGGTACGAATAATAATGTTGAGCTGTCTTTACTCCAAGGTGAAAGATGTTAATTAATTTAGAGCTATTCGGAAGCTTGATTAATTAATGGACTTGATAATCTTAAACGCGGGAAATAATAACCGGGAGCCCATATTATCGTAATATGGATTAAGATGGATAGTGCAATATTAATTTATTAGTGGTAATAATTAATATTAATGGATTGAATTATATTGGGGCTCAATATTGAAATTCAGAAGTCCATTAGGAGGTCCAATCTTAATTCTCCTTAAGGCCCCTCAAGTAGCCCATTAAGTAGCCCAATAATGATAAGGTGATTAAAATAAAAAGAAAATAAATATGCTGATTTTTCTTTATTAATTTCGAAAATTTGATGATTAGGGGAAATAAGAATTTGTTGATTTTTTTGGAAAGATATTATGGAAGATATGTATTCTAGGAATACAAGAATATCTCATATATTAAAGAAGATCCAAATCTTGGATTTCATCTATGAGAATTTCGAAAATTGCAACCCCATAATAAGGAGTGTGAGATTTTTGTGGAATATTTTATTTGGAGAAAAGAATATATGAGATATATTCAAGATTTCTTAGAGTCTAAGAAAAGATTTTCTCCAAGGCCCAATAACACTTAAATTTTCGGCCACCCCTTGTTATAAATAGGGGATGATTATTTCATCCCCAAGTACATAATTCCATGTGTTGGAAAAATCAAGAAGCATAGATATTTTTCTTTTTCCTTAGTTATTAAATTACTTGAAAGCGTCTCCCACCGGCGATCAAGTGAGGTGAAAAGGGAAATACTTGAGAAGACTTTGGGTTGATAGAACGAGATTATAAGTGTCCCGTATATCCAAAGACCATTACTACGAGAGGTACGTTAATCGCATATTTACTTGTTTAATTCCGCCTAGTTAAATATGTGAAATTAATTTAACATGCATGATGATAATTAGTTGTTGGAATTATTATTTGAATTAATTAGGATTAATTCATGCTAGTAATAATTGTATTTAAGTTCGTATTTAAAGTTCATCCCGAATAGATTCCGGGCACCCCGATTTTCCCAACAACTGGTATCAGAGCCACGGTTTCGGGCTCTGAATTTTGAATTGGAATTTAAATTGTTGAACATTAAATTTGAAATTGGATAGTAGAATTGTTAGATCTTTTTTGCAGGTATCCAATTGTCATGGTTTTTAATGTTGTTAATTTCATGCGTGTAAATTAATTGTTTTTAATTCGATTCGTTCGAATTCGTTTTTCTCGTGAGAAAATCCACGAGTAGATTAGTTGTTTTTATTTTGATTCGATCATTGTAATAGACTAGTCTAGATCTAGTATTTATTAAAATCATGCAAGGGGTGAAGAAAACGAGGACGAACGGCGAAAAAATGGCGCACGGGGGTGCACGGCGCACACCGTGCGCAACGGGCGCACGGCGCCGCGCGCATGGCGCGCGCGCGCCTCGGCAGGCCGCTGCAGCGCCTCGGGGCGCCCCAGGCAGCGCCTCGGGGCCGCGCTTCGGCGCGCCTCGGGCGCTTTTCCAGCGCTTCTCAGGCCGGGAAGCGCGCGAGCCCACTTCGTGGGCCGACGCGCGCTGTATCTCAGGCCGTGGAATTTTTTCGGTTCGTGTTTTTTTCGTGTGATTTTAAACGTCGTCCCGAACCCCAAACGATGCTGTTTTTGAAGAAGTGTTGCTGTTCGAGTGGGAGCACGTCGAGACGAACGTCGGAAAGCAACAAGGACGATTTTTTCGCATCAAGACGTGAAGAAATTAAACCGTGACAATTGGATTCGAGTGCTCCAATGTGTTTAATTTTGTTTTGATGGATGTTTTATTTCGTGCACTTATTATTATTTGTTAATATGTGTTTGCATGAATTTAATTGTCCAAGAAAAACCTTACTTTCGAAAATTACTAAGTATGTTTTTATAATCGCAATTTTATTACGGATATTAAAATTGGATTATTTTGGCCTCCATAATTTATTTATTTGTGAAGTTCTTTTGAAATACATTTCCCCCTCGGATCGGCCAAAAGAATGGATTTCACATGAATAAATTCCGAAAGGATGATTGTGGATTATTACTAGTGGCAGTATTGACCCTCACCACGAGTGGCTTGCTCAAAGCGAAATAATAATCCTGTATTTAATTATGGTTATTACTTAGGCATAGGAAATTGATATTAACTTACTCCCCTCGGAGTCCCTGTCAATTTCTATGTGGTCAAAGTGGGAGCCAACTATTAATTATGAATTAAGGATTTGTAACTTTTAAGTTTGTGATCCGCTTGAATGTATTTAAATGTATAGACCACCCCTCGTGGCGCATTTAAATTGTTTCGAGATGTTGGCTGATGCATGATTATATTGTTTTAAGGTTTCAATATAATTGATGTGATCAAATTTATGTGATAATTTCGTATTTTTCTAGATATTGATATGAATGTATGTTTTATTCTCAGTTCATCATGTCGCAACCTTTTAATCCACTGTTTAGTATACTTAAAGATAACAAACTTGTTGGTGAAAACTATGTTGATTGGAAACGTAATATAAACATGGTCCTTCCTGCGCAAGAACACTATTGGATATTTAGCGTTGACGTACCCAAGAAACCTAATGATAAGTCAAGTAATGGGGAAAAGGCGATATTCGATGATTGGAAGCATTCCAATGAGCACATGAAGCACATCATCTTGACATTTATGTCTGAGGATTTGAGGCGCATTCATGAAGGCATTGAAGCGGCTGTTGACATCATGAATAGCCTTGAAGAGATGTTTCAACATCAGAACCCCATGGCGAATCTGTTTACCATTCGTGAGAAGCTCACGAAGGAAATGGTGAAGGGAACACCCGTAAGGGATCATGTTCTCAATTTTAGGCGCGAGTTTGAGAAACTCGAGTTTCTTGGTGCCGAACAAAGTGAAGAAAGTCAAATCGATTCCATACTCCTAAAGCTATCGAGTAGTTTTGATGGGTTCTTTTGGGAATACGTGTTATCTGAACACAAGTTCACTTTGGATACCCTGCTCAAAGCTCTGATAATGGTAGAGTCATACTTGGGGAGTAAGGACGAGGCTTTGGTGATCAAGAACCTTTTCTCGAAATCTAGGCCAATGGAAGGTAAGATTGAGAAGGAGGTAGTTGATCGGAACCAAACCAGTAGACTCACTTTGGGAGGCAAGAAAAGAGCTTTCAAGCCGTACGGCGTGAGGATACCCGGTAAGAGTAAGTGCTTCAATTGCGGGGAAAGATGTCATTGGAGGTCTACATGTTCTAAGCCTAAGAAGGCGGTAAAGAAAGGTAAGTCTCATGCTTTAGTCGTTGAAACATATGTTGCGGCGTATGCTGCCCACGTTTGGGTAGTGGATACCGGGGCAACTGATCATATTTGTTTCACTCTTCAGGGGTTCCAGCTAACCCGGCGACTTAGCAAGAATGAGATCACCATCACTTTAGGCGATGCTACGAGAGTGGCAGCCGAAGCAGTGGGAGTCGTGCACCTATCTTTTGAAGATAGAGTTTTAATTTTAAGAGATGTTTTATACGTTCCGAACTTTAGAAAGAATTTAATTTCGGTTTCTAAGTTGTTCTTTGATGGATATTCAGTTACTTTTAATAAAGTTGTTACTGTTTCTTTTAAGAATGATATTATCTGTCATGGAACGTTGGTAAACAATCTCTATACGAATAAGTGTGCACACCACTCAAATAATGAATCTAATAACACGTCGATCATTTCGAGCAATAAAAGAAAGCGTTCTTCGGAGATGAACGAAACACTTCTATGGCATCTTAGACTAGGTCATATTAATCTAAAGCGGATAGAGAGATTGGTGAAAGACGGATCCTTGGAATCGCTCCAAGTCGAGCCGTTTCCAACTTGTGAATCCTGTTTAGAGGGTAAGATGACCAAGAGGGCATTTGGAGCCAAGGGGAATAGAGCCATGGAAGTGTTAGAACTCGTTCATACCGATGTGTGTGGTCCAATGACGATCAAAGCGAGAATGGGGTATGAGTATTTCGTTACCTTCATTGACGATTACTCAAGATATGGGTACATTTACCTTATGCGGCATAAGTCTGAAACTTTTGAAAAGTTTAAAGAGTTTAAGGCCGAAGCCGAGAAACATAGGGAAAAGAGTATCAAGTTTCTACGATTAGATCGTGGAGGCGAATACCTCAGCGATGAATTCTTGAACTACCTATCGGACGAAGGGATTGTATCCCAGTTGACCGCACCGGGAACCCCTCAACAAAACGGTGTGGCGGAACGAAGGAACCGGACTCTTTTAGAGATGGTCAGATCCATGATGAGTTATTCGGATTTACCCAAGTCGTTTTGGGGTAATGCCTTGGAAACGGCGGCTTATATTCTAAACTTGGTGCCATCCAAATCGGTTCCTAAAACCCCAATGGAATTGTGGACCGGGCGCAAGCCCAGTCTAAGACATTTGCGGATTTGGGGTTGTCCGGCATACGTGCTAGACAAGGAAGCCGGTAAGTTGGATCCACGTTCGGAATTAAGGCTGTTTATAGGATACCCGGCCGGAACGAAAGGGTGTATGTTCTATAGTCCCAAGGATCAAAAGACCGTGATTAGTACACACTTTAAATTCTTGGAGGAAGACTATATGAACAATCGGAAGCCTAAAAGTGAAATTACCTTAGAAGAATTGAGAGGTCAAACCTCGATACCAAGTATACAAGATGATGTACCACACGTCACATCTTCACAACCGGAACCCCGTCGTAGTGGGAGGGTTCCTAGACAACCCGAGAGATTCATGGGGATAGGAGAATCTTCGGATTTGGTTCCCGGTGTTGAATCAGACCCATGGACGTACGATGAGGCAATCCAAGACAAAGACGCGGAGTCATGGCAAACGGCAATGGAAGCCGAGATGGGTTCGATGGATCATAATCAAGTATGGGAGTTGGTCGAGCCACCCAGTGGGGTAGAACCCATTGGATGCAAGTGGGTGTACAAGAGGAAAAGAGGACCGGACGGAAGGGTTGAAACCTTCAAAGCAAGGCTTGTGGCCAAAGGGTATACTCAGAAAGAAGGGATCGATTATGAGGAAACCTTTTCGCCTGTAGCTATGCTTAAGTCCATCCGTATTCTCTTGTCGATCGCTGCGCACCTAGATTACGAGATCTGGCAAATGGATGTCAAGACGGCTTTCCTTAACGGAAGTCTTGACGGCATAGATATCTATATGCAACAGCCCAAAGGTTTCATTGAAAAAGGCCAAGAGAATCTCGTATGCAAGCTCAAGAGATCCATTTACGGACTTAAGCAAGCATCGCGTACTTGGAACCAGTGTTTTGATCAAGTGATAAAGTCTTATGGGTTTGATCAAAACGAGTTCGAAAGTTGTGTGTATAAGAAGCGTGACGGAACTGCGGTGGTATTCTTAGTATTATACGTAGACGATATTCTGCTCATTGGAAACAATGTAAAGGTATTGTCAGACGTAAAGGTATGGCTGTCAAAACAATTTGATATGAAGGACTTAGGGGAAGCCGGTCACATCCTTGGGATCAAAATCACTCGCGATCGCAAGAAAAGGATGTTGGGCTTATCGCAAGCTTCATACATTGACACTGTTTTGAAGCGTTTCAGCATGCAAGATTCCAAGAAAGGTTTTATACCTTTTAGGCACGGAATCCATCTATCGAAAGAAATGAGCCCTAAGACGCAAGCGGCGATAGATGACATGAAAGGTGTTCCGTACGCTTCGGCCGTAGGAAGCCTTATGTATGCAATGCTGTGTACGAGACCGGATATCTGCTTTGCCGTGGGCATGGTGGCAAGATATCAAAGTAATCCCGGGAAAGACCATTGGACTGCCGTAAAGTGCATCTTGAGGTATCTGAAAAGAACTCGGGAGCGGATGCTGATTTACCAGTCGGATAGTCTAGTTCCCGTAGGATACACGGACTCGGATTTCCAATCAGACATAGACTCAAGAAAGTCAACCTCGGGTAGTGTGTTTTGCATGGGAGGAGGAGCCATTTCATGGAGAAGCGTTAAGCAGAAATGCATCGCCGATTCGACCATGGAAGCCGAGTATGTAGCTGCTTGTGAAGCAGCGAAAGATGCAGTTTGGCTCAAGAACTTCTTAGTGGACTTGGACGTTGTTCCGAATTTGCCCGACAAGATAACTGTCTTTTGTGACAATGCCGGGGCAGTTGCAAATTCAAGGGAACCGAGAGCCCACAAGGCCAGCAAACACATTGAAAGAAAACACCATCTTATACGAGAAATCGTTAAGAGAGGAGATAAAGAGGTGGCAAAGATATGCGTCGGGGACAACCTAGTAAATCCATTCACAAAGGGTCTGCCTCTGAATACATTCGAGAGACATGTGAATGGAATGGGAGTCAAGACCATTGCCAATCTGCTTTAAGTATAAGTGGGAGGAATTATTAGGTTAGTGTAGGTTGACATGAGATGTCACGGAGAGCTACTACACTAAGACATGCGTGATGTATACTAAAAGCAGACTTTAAGTATAAGTGGGAGATTGTTGGAGTTATACGTGAAAGTATGCTTTTACTTTGTATAACTCGTGTATCAAACACTCGTTTTATGAGAATAATTCTTTTATCGCATTTGCTTTAGTTATGATTGAATGTTGAATTTCTATTGCAAACCGTTCAATATATAGTACGTGTTACATTGTAGTTAATGTGGTGATACCCGATCACGGAAGACGACATTAACAGTTTACTTGTAACTAAACGTACATTTTCACGACCCAGGTGGAATTGAACAATCCGCCGTGAAAGGTCGATGTGTAAGGCTCAGATTGGTCTGTCTTGACCAAGAGATTGCACTAGCACATTTAGTATGTGTTGAAGAGGTCCTACAGCGAGGAGAAGTTCTTCTGTTCTGAAAGGTGAAGAATTAGACCTCAGTGGTTGTTGATTTCTTAATCTCCGTCACTTAAATAGGACCGTGTGTGCTTAGTAGTTACTGCTTTGATTCATGTTGGGTGAGAATCATTGTGACTTCGAACTTTGTGTCTTGGGCAGTAATATTAATCATACGACGGTTGCTAAGATTTAATACGGAGAAACGCGTGCGAGTACGGCTCGTGTGATTAGTCCCCTTGGTGGGCTCAGAAGCTTTATTGTACCAAATCTTGCAAGTGAAGAATTAGTTTCTTCGGTACGAATAATAATGTTGAGCTGTCTTTACTCCAAGGTGAAAGATGTTAATTAATTTAGAGCTATTCGGAAGCTTGATTAATTAATGGACTTGATAATCTTAAACGCGGGAAATAATAACCGGGAGCCCATATTATCGTAATATGGATTAAGATGGATAGTGCAATATTAATTTATTAGTGGTAATAATTAATATTAATGGATTGAATTATATTGGGGCTCAATATTGAAATTCAGAAGTCCATTAGGAGGTCCAATCTTAATTCTCCTTAAGGCCCCTCAAGTAGCCCATTAAGTAGCCCAATAATGATAAGGTGATTAAAATAAAAAGAAAATAAATATGCTGATTTTTCTTTATTAATTTCGAAAATTTGATGATTAGGGGAAATAAGAATTTGTTGATTTTCTTGGAAAGATATTATGGAAGATATGTATTCTAGGAATACAAGAATATCTCATATATTCAAGAAGATCCAAATCTTGGATTTCATCTATGAGAATTTCGAAAATTGCAACCCCATAATAAAGAGTGTGAGATTTTTGTGGAATATTTTATTTGGAGAAAAGAATATATGAGATATATTCAAGATTTCTTAGAGTCTAAGAAAAGATTTTCTCCAAGGCCCAATAACACTTAAATTTTCGGCCACCCCTTGTTATAAATAGGGGATGATTATTTCATCCCCAAGTACATAATTCCATGTGTTGGAAAAATCAAGAAGCATAGATATTTTTCTTTTTCCTTAGTTATTAAATTACTTGAAAGCGTCTCCCACCGGCGATCAAGTGAGGTGAAAAGGGAAATACTTGAGAAGGCTTTGGGTTGATAGAACGAGATTATAAGTGTCCCGTATATCCAAAGGCCATTACTACGAGAGGTACGTTAATCGCATATTTACTTGTTTAATTCCGCCTAGTTAAATATGTGAAATTAATTTAACATGCATGATGATAATTAGTTGTTGGAATTATTATTTGAATTAATTAGGATTAATTCATGCTAGTAATAATTGTATTTAAGTTCGTATTTAAAGTTCATCCCGAATAGATTCCGGGCACCCCGATTTTCCCAACAATTCGAGCTCTGCTAGATTCTGGATATTCAACTTCTTCTTGATCTCAATCTCCTAGTTGGCAAATCCAGATGTACTCATCTCATCTAGAAGAAGAACCATATCTTCCAATCTGGCTTTGCTCCAGACTATGCCATCAGTCAAATCTACCAGGAGAGGTAAGTGCTCCAAGAGGATAGGAAACTGCTCTCTTAGCCAGAGCTGGGCACTTACACTCATACTCTGTCGGATGGGACCCATGTCTGTGTCATTGAAGGTGAAGGGAGTGGGCTTCCGAGCAGAGGAGGATGAGGCTAAGTTGGTAGGCTCAAGTGAAGCATCCTCATCTTTACTATCATCACTAATTGAGCTTGTGGGGGAGGGGGGAAGACCAGGAAATCCCAAGGTCATAGAAGAGGAGGGATTTAGATATGTTTGAGTAGGAGGAGGGATAGGTGTTTGGGTATGAGAGGTATAGGGGATTGTATGAGTGGAAGTAGAGGGTTGTTCTGTACCAGAAGAGGTAAAGGGCACATCTAGTGCAGAAGCTGTTTGTGGGGGTGAAGGGTTAGGAGGTAGAGGTGTATGTGTGGGATAGGCTGTTTGAGTGGGAAGGGGAGAGGATGAATGTGGAGGAGTCTGTTCAGGTGCAGTTGCAGAAGGTTGTGCACCAGAAACAGATGGTTGAGCTATAGTTTCTGGGGGGGGAAGGGAAGGTGAAATGAGATTAACATGAGGTGGAGAAGAGTGGTTTACCTCGGCTGAGTCAACATCAGTCGGAACCACAGCAGGGGCAGATACAGTGGCCTCTGTATCTGGAATGGCAGCAGCAGACGAGGTCTCATCCACCTCCATCTCTAGTTGACCTGCTTCTTCAATGGCCTGATCCAGAGAAGTGTCCAGAGAAGAGCTGGAGTCTTGCAAGATGGCTCTCCTGGCCCTTGGCTTCTTCTTGAGAGGAATCTCTTCCTCAGGTTCAGAGCCCTCTGCATCTGTAGGCTCATCCCTAAGAAGGGACTTCTTCTCTGCCTTCTTTTACTTCTTAGTCTTCCTCCCAGAAGGCTTGCTTGCATCACCTTCCTCTGGTCTGGTCCTCTTCTTCGTAGGACCACCCTTCTTTGCCTTTGGTGAAGGTACTGACCCTTCTTCACCACCCTTCTGCTTCTTCAAAGTAGATGAAAGAGAAATCTGGCCATCTCCTAGTGAACCAGAAATCACCACATTGGAGGAATCAGGGGGTATCAGACTTCTTCCTCACATTTCTCTTTCCCTTAGGAGGGGAAGGAATAGCTTGAATTGGCTGGGCAGGGATGGCTCCTTCTCAATCTGAATCTGGATGCCCGTGCAGAGGTCCATCCTTGTTGAAAATGATCTTGGACTTGTTGAATTTCTTGCAACCACTGGCCTTCCACACCTTATCTGGTAGCAGATGATCCAGAATAAGAGTGAGCTTCGTCCCTAAGGACACATTGGCATTAAAATAGAATTGCATCTCTCTAGGCTTATCTGGACACGCCTCCTTCTGGATATTCGTCTTGTTCTTCCTCATCACATTCTAGAAGAACTCTGTCCAGTCACACTCAATACCATCATAAATTTCCCTCATCATGCACAATCTCCCAGTGAAAATCCCATATGTACTGTGATTTTCACACATGAGTACCTTCACAATAATGTCGAACAATACCTTGTACTTTTGACGCAAGTGCTTGTCAAGAAATCCCTTCGTCAAGTTCTTGCAAGAGGACCTTGCAAAGATCTTGAAAGACTCAATCGCCTCACTCTCCTTGTACTTCAATGGATCCACTCCAGTCATAGGGATATTTCCAAAAAGCTTGCTAAAATCCCTCTTCGAAAGAACCACAGTCTCGTCGTCAATCTTTGAAGTGATCTCATCATAAAAAATCTTCATCCACACCAGGAATTGGCCAGCATAATGATTCAAGGTGCGAGAGTCCTTTGGAATCGCAGAGATAAGATCTTCAACGCCAAAGCTGGGAAGAAGATGCAAAATCTCTAAAGCAGCAGAGTTGCGAGTGGAATAGAAGTCAACTGCCATCTCCGTCTTCAACTTTTGACAGGCATAAGCAGGGTTGAAGTTACATTTGGACGTCATTTCTGTAAGAGGGAAAGAGAGAGAAGAAAGCTTTTGCAGAGAGAGGTTAGGGTTTGAGAAAATTTGAAAATGTGAAGAGACGGGTTGAAGAAATTTTAGTTTATAAGAGAAATGTACGCGTGGATTTGAAATTAATTGAAATGTGTACGCGTGGAATTAACATTAAATTAAGGGGACAAGATCAATTTGTCAATTGATTGACATATTACACTTTAATTAAATTTGACGGCCAAGATTAATTTAGGCAATATACAGATTTAATTGTGTGCATGGCGCAATCATTGGGACTGGGTTCGAGGGATTTTGTGGCAGTCAAGAGAAAAAAGCGAAATGATTGCCTAGACCCACGACCCGAGTTTTAAATACACTCTGAATATGAAACGTTTTGGGTGCATTTAGGAATTTGAAAAGTGTATCCCAATGACCAGGCACAGAAGAGTAAAACCTTACCTGTCATCTGGTATTATAACCAGATGATAACACGAGTGCTCTGGTGATACATCTCATCTGGAGGTAGTTCCTCTTGTGCAACTTGCCTGTTATCCGAAGATACAGCAAGTTATCTGATATATAGTTTATCTGGAGATGTAACTGTTCTGGTATATCTAATCTGCAGATAGGTTAGTGATATCAAAGAGATAAAAAAGTATTATTAAAATCGAAGGATACTCTTCTGAGGTTCCCCCTAAACCAAATCTGTCTCTGGATCCAATAATCCTAACTCAAAGGCTAATTCTCTAAATCTGGTCTCTGCCAAAGGCTTAGTGAGAATATCTGCTCTCTGCTTCTCTGTTGCAATCTTTTCCATCCTTATATCCCCTTTCTCAACATGGTCTCTGATGAAATGGTGTCTTATATCAACATGCTTGCATCTGGTGTGAAGAACCGGATTCTGGGTAATGGTTATTGCACTGTTGCTATCACAAAATATTGGAATATCCTTAGCTCTTATCTGGTAGTCCCTAAGCTGCTAACTAATCCAGAGTAGTTGTGAACAATAGCTACCTGCGGCCATGTACTCTGCTTTTGTAGTTGATGTAGCAACTGAAGTCTGTTTCTTAGAAAACCAAGATACTAACTTATTTCCAAGAAATTGGCATGTACCACTAGTAGACTTCCTATCAATTCTGCATCCACCATAATCTGAATCTGAATATCCACTGAGCTCAAAGTTATCATCTGCAGGATACCATAACCCCAAATTAACTGTTCCCTTAAGATACTTCAAAATCTTCCTAGCTGCTTCCAGGTGACTACTCTTAGGATTAGCTTGAAATCTGGCACACACACCCACATCAAAGGTAATATATGGTCTGCTTGCAGTCAGGTATAGAAGAGAACCAATAAGTGCCCTGTACTGAGTCTGGTCCACACTCTCTCCAGACTCATCTGGATCCATGTTAAAAATTTCATCATAGGAATCTTGGCAGCTTTGCTAGATCCTATTCCAAATTTGTCTAACATGTTTCGGATGTACTTTGCTTGATTGATGAAGATTCCCTTCTCTGTTTGCTTCACCTACAAACCTAAAAAATAATTCATCTCACCCATCATTGACATCTCAAACTGGCTCTGCATGAGATCTCCAAACTTCTCACGCAGCTTCTTCTTAGGGGATCCAAATATAATGTCATCAACATATATTTGGACCAGAAGGATGTCATTTCCTTCTTCTTTCCTAAATAATGTCCTATCAATCTTACCTTTAGTAAAACCATTGTCCAGAAGAAATTGAGAAATAATGTCATACCATGCTCTAGGTGTCTGCTTAAGCCCATAGAGAGCCTTCTTAAGCTTATACACCTTGTTACCTTGTTCAAAACCAGGAGGTTGTTCCACATACACTTCCTCAATGAGAATCCCATTAAGAAAGGCAGATTTCACATCCATCTGGTATACTTTGAATTTCATGTGAGCAGCATATGCTAGAAACAATCTAATGGCTTCTAGTCTGGCAACATGAGCAAATGTCTCATCATAGTCTATTCCTTCAGACTGAGAATAGCCCTGAGCCACTAGCCTTGCCTTGTTTCTAGTAATGACATCATTCTCATCTTTCTTATTTTTGAAAACCCACTTAGTGCCTATCACCTTTTGATATCTTGGTCTGTCTACCAGCTCCCAAACATCATATCTGGTGAATTGATTCAACTCCTCCTGCATAGCAACAATCCAATTTGAATCCTTCATTGCTTCCTCGATGTTCTTGGGCTCAATCAAGGACACATAGCAACTGAATAAGGCAGCTAAGGTAAGAGTTCTTCTCGTCTGGACACCCATAGTTGGATCTCCTATAATCAACTCTGTGGGGTGATCAACCAGGATTTTCCTTCCCTTGGACTTGCTTGATTGACCATCTACTGCAGTACCTTGGTGATTATCACCAACTGTAGGAGAGCTTCCCCCTACAGGAGTTCCAACCTCTTCAGGTTCTGCTCCTTGTGGAGGCTTCTGCTCCAGAGAACCAGAAGATGGATTACCATCTAAATCTGACTCTGAATCAATAACGGGTAGCTTTACTTTGATGATCTTCTGAGTCTGGGTCTCATCAGGAGATAAATCTTTTGTGTCCACTTAGCACTCAAGAGTAGATTCATCAAAAACAACATGAGGCGTTTCCTCCACACAAAGTGAATTCCTATTAAAGACTCTGTATGCTTTACTGGTGCTGGAATATTCTAAGAATATTTCATCTGTCACTTTAGCATCAAATTTTTTAATTTGGACTTCTCATTGTCATGAATGAAACACTTGCATCCAATAATATGAAAGAATGAAACAAATGGGGTTTTACCTTTCCATACCTCATATGGTGTCTTACCATGTCTCTGGGCAATGAGGCATCTGTTCTGGGTGAAACACGCTGTATTGATGGTTCCGCCCAAAATCTCTGAGGTGTGTTGTACTCTGCTAGAAGAGTTCTGGCAGCTTCTTTGAGGGTTATGTTCCTCCTTTCTGCAACTCCATTCTGTTGGGGTGTTCTGGCAGCAGATGTCTCATGAAAGATACCATTATCCTTACAGTACTCTGCAATGTGTGAATTCAATAACTCTGTTCCTTTGTCACTTCTGATCCTCACTATACTCTGGTTCTGCTCATTCTGAATCTGCTTGAAGAACTCTGTCAACTTAGTGATAGTTTTATTTTTCGTAAACAAGAACACTACCCAAGTGTATCTTGAAAAGTCATCTACTATCACCAAGGTGTACGTCCTCCCACTGAAACTAAGAGGTGAAACAGGTCCAAACAGGTCCATGTGAAGTAGTTGAAGTACTCTGGTTGTGGTTGTGCTCTGGACATCCTTGAAGGAAGTCTTGGGCTGCGTACCCTTCTGGCAGGAACCACAAACCAGATCTTTCTTGAATACTTCATTTGGAAGACCTCGAACTAGACCTTTTCTGGTAATCTTATTGAGTGCTTTGAAATTCATGCGACTCAATCTCTTATGCCAAAGTCAGTTGTTCTCTACAGATCCCTTTGCTACCAGGCAAGTGTTTCTTGGACAACTGTTGAAATCTGCAAGACAAATGTTACCTTTCCTCAAGCCTATAAGCAAAATATCATCATAATTAGAAGAAAATACAGTGCATGAATCACTAGAGAACTTCACTGAGTATCCCTTGTCACAAAATTGGGATACAGACAGCAGATTATGCTTGAGTCCTTCCACATAGTAGACTTCATCTACAGATACGTCATTGATGATCAACTTTCCAACTCCTCTGGTGACTCCAAAGTTGTTGTCACCAAACATTACTCTTGGCCCATTCAATGGCTTGAAATCCTGAAGATGGTCTTTTTCAAATGTCATGTGCTTGGAGCATCCACTATCAATGTACCAAACACCATTGCTTGAAAGTCCATTCTCCAATGGACTCTTGTCCTCCTGCAGAGAGATCAATTAGGTTCCCTACTAGTGCTGGATCCTGATTGGTTAGTTACAGCTTTTTGTAGGAATCCAAAGATAAAGATCATCCCTTGCTGGATGAGGAGATCTTATCTTTCTTCCAAATCTATCTACCAGCACATGTCCTCTGACAATGACAAACTGAGCTGCTGGACTAATACACCTACCTTTTCTAAACACAGGTCTCGTGTATCTCACTTCAAATCTGGACTTAGGAATGGTCTGCCTGAAAGACATGGTCTTAAAGGTCTGGTTATAAGGGTAGATCCTAGAAGAACCATCTCTGGTGTCATAGCTACCCCAGATCAGTTGGTTTTCTATAGATGGATCTGGAAGACCTCCTCTGGTTCTGATGAAAGTTGGACCTTCTTCGATGATGATACTCCTTATGAGTGTTTCTATTCTGGAATCTTCTTTGAGCAAACCTCTTTTGAGATCCCAGGTTTTGATTGAGGTTCTCTGGTTCAGTATATCTCCTCTGATATCCCTTATTTTGATTAAAGTTCCTCTTGTTAGAGCATCTCCTCTGAGGTCCCCTAATTTCTTTAGGTTCCACTCTTTGAGGATTCCTCTGAGGTCCTTTAATCTGTCTAGGAAACTGAACAGAACCATCAATCTTCATATGTTCTCCTATTTAATGTTTATGCTCTAAGATGTTCTCTTCCAGTTCAGTTAACTCATTTGGAATTTCATCTATATGATCAGCAGAGCAGTTCTTGTTCCAACTAGGATTGTGAACTACTCTGTAACCATTCCCATTAGGGTCCTTTTCATCCCAGGTTTCTACCACTTCACCAGATCTTTTAGACAACTTGCCTTTATTAGTGACATATTTATGAGATCTGGTTGTAATTCCAGATTATCCTAAACCACTCTTATCACTTATGCATTGAGAAGATCCTGTTATAATAGATACAATGGTTGGAGCTTCTCTGGGCTTATGTATTTCCTTAGTAGGTTATTCAATTTGATTTCCCTTGATAAGAGATTGGTATTTGGCTCTAAGTTCATTGAAATCATCTTCCTTAGAGTCTCTTTCTCTTATGAGTTGATCTACCAGAGTATCTCTTTTTGTGATCTTATCCTGAAGTTCAGAGACTTCTTTGGAATGATCACTCATGAGTTCTCTGGTGGATTTCTGCTCATGAGATAAAAATTGAACTTCTGCTCTAAGCCTACCATTCTCCTTCTCAAGTTTCTGGCATAATTGAACACAATTTTGGAGATCTGATAGCATTTGTTGCATATCAGACTCTCTGGAAGTACCAGATGAGTGAGAGAATTCAGTATATTTGGAATTAGATAAACACAAGGTAGATTCTTGTACCTCAGCGATGTCTGCCATGAGACATACATCATCATCAGATCCAAAGTCAGAAGAAGAAGAAGAAGAAGAAGAAGAAGAAGAAGAAGAAGAAGAAGAAGAAGAAGAAGAAGAAGAAGAAGAAGAAGAAGAAGAAGAAGAAGAAGAAGAAGAAGAAGAAGAAGAAGAAGAAGAAGAAGAAGAAGAAGAAGAAGAAGAAGAAGAAGAAGAAGAAGAAGAAGAAGAAGAAGAAGAAGAAGAAGAAGAAGAAGAAGAAGAAGAAGAAGAAGAAGAAGAAGAAGAAGAAGAAGAAGAAGAAGAAGAAGAAGAAGAAGAAGAACTGGAAGAAGAAGAAGAACTGGAACTAGTATCCTACTCCTCTGCTTCTGCCAACAATGCTCTCTTGTCTGCATATCTCATATCTCTCTTGAGTCTTTTCTCTTCTCTTTCTTTAGGAGTAAGTTGAGGACAATCATAGCTGTAGTGACCTGGCTTGTTGCATGTATAGCAAGTGCCGTCTCCTGCTCTGGGGCTTGGAGTAGTGTCTCTTCTCCTGGAGTTGTAATCTGATCTCCCTGGACTGCTTTCTCTCCTCTTGTATTATGATCTGCCAGAGCTGTTATCTCTCCTTCTGGGACTGAAGTCTCTTCTCTTTTCTGGTGACTGGAATCTTGTTTCTCCAGATGACTTTTCCTTTTCTACAGGCTAGAATGAACTCCTTCTGTCTCTGGTAGACTTCTTCCAGTGCTTTTTGTACCTGCCATACTTAGAGCTCATTTTATCAAGTTTTTTTAGTTAAGAGTGCTACCTGCTCCTTAAGGCTCATGCCATCTGCAGAAGATTCCTTCACTTTTTCTTCAGTCTTGATTATTGAAGAGAATGCAACTCCTTTCTGACCAGAAGAGGTTGAGATCACATCTGAATAATCTTCCTCTTGCAGATCATACTCATAGGCTTTCAAGTCAGAAAGTAATAAGTGATGATCAAGTGTGCTGAGTGTTGATAGGTGAACATCAATCATTGCTGGGCGAACAAGGATTAAAGCCTTAAAAAAGAACCAACTCCAAATCAAAGATGATTAACAAAGAAAATCAAGTTGGGGTGCATAAATCAACTCTACCGACGAACAACATATTGGCGAACAGGTCTAGAGACCCGAAGCCAAATATGAACCCACCACCAAGTCAATAATAACGAACAATATTATGAAAGATGGTGCATTTACCAGTTTAAGAGGTGTATGAAAACGAACAAAGGACCAAGATCCCAAAGCCAATCTGTGTAAAACACAAAGGCGAACAACTTCTGAACCATAACCTCAAAAGGCGAACAACTTCTATGGAAGAACCATTCTGGATCAACTAAACCGACCTAGACGAACAACAATGAGCCCGAGATAAGATCAAAGAAGAATTTGTAACTAAAATTCAGCTTAGATAAGGTCAAACAAAGGTCAATAGGACACTTGTCAAGCATGCAGGCTAGGGAGACCAAGAGTCATAGACACCTCATGCTTGTTAGTCTCTATAAATAGTTGTTCTCCAGCTAAGAAATACAAGTTCAAATTCACAAATACTCCTAAAACACACACTTAAATACCTAAACGCACACATATACGAAATTAACACGATTTCGACTTTCATATTTACCATTCCACATCCCGAATCTTCGATTTACCATTTACGGTGGTAATCAATCACACGTAATTGATTGGTGATCTTAAACCGAACTAAAACAGTCACTAATCCTATCAACTAAATTTGATCACCAATACTGAGATCTTTGTTGTCCTTGATAACAGTAATTTTGATCCTCCACCTGCTTGTTAGTGACCTTAAAATTTTGCTATTAATTTCCTTTTCAGCGTAAGTTTTACCTAGAGCACTAGCCTTGTTGAGAAGGTTAGTGAGACGCATGTCCAGCTGGCCAATAGTCTCATCTGGCTTCATCTTGAATGTGTCAAATGAGTGTTGAACAGCCTGAAGTTTGTTGTCTTTGATCTTCTCTGTTCCTTCATAGAGCAGAGCCAACTTGCTCACATCTCCTTGGCCATGCTACAGGTTCTAACTTTCTCTATAACTTCCTTGGTGAGGGTATTGATGATCTCAGTTTTGGTTACCTGGTCCAGGTTGTATAGCTTTATCTCATCATTGTTCAACTCATCTCTCTTCTTGAGGATTCTCTGCCTTGGCACTCTTCCATCTATTCTTTCTTCAGTCGTCATTTCCTCTACAGTTCTACTGGTCTCTTCTCTAGCATCTGACCTGCCATCATCAATTGGAGTCCAGTAAAATTGTATAGGGCCACTCTCAACCACATCTAGCATGCGGTGATGGATAGCTCCTAGATGATTACTCATCATGAAACTCCAGTGGCTATAGTCATCGAAAGAAAATTCAGGCAATTTATGGCTCTTGTAAGCAGATTTAGAAGACATTTTGAGAAAAGATAAAAGATTTTATGCAAAAGATTAATAGAGCAATGGATCTGTCCGGTGACCACCAAAAGCTTTTCAAAGCAATGATCTAGGACACAATGCTCTGATACCACTTGTTGGTCCCACTAGTCAAATCTTGTGAATTGCGGAAGCTAAATAAAATATCTTTTGTAAAATCTTTTAGAAGACTTAAAATAATAGTAATTAAAAATAAGTATAGCAGTAAATAAGACAAGATGTATAGTGGTTCGGATGTTAAAATCCTACGTCCACTCTCCCTTTTACAAGGGGCCTTACTATCCAACCAACTTACTCACGAACCACTGGAATTGACAAGTATCAGCACCTTGTTACACCCTTTAGATCTAACTTCGATCTAAAGCTTAACTTACTTCAACCTTATCTCAAGAGATGAATAGGTTAAGTATTTATTTCCAACTTACTAAAACTCCTTTAAGAGTAGATGAATATTGAAGAGCCTAAGAGTGCTAGAATGCTTGAGTATAATGCAAAGCTTGAGAGATTTCTTCGTGCGCGTAACTAGAGCTTTCTTCAAGCTAGGCACTCTTGTATTTATAGAGGTGATTAGGGTTTAGCCGTTGGAGAGCTAATCTAATCAGAGCTCTATTTATGGAAGCTTCAATCAATCAATTCCCTAATTGATTGATTGGGTTGGTGAGATCCTTGGATTGATTTCTTCAATAAACTTTCCAATCCGATTATGTTGACTTCCAACGGTCAAATGCTTCTTTTGCATTACTCTGATGCTTCTAGAGTAAGCTGAACCAGATAACCCAGAGGTCCTCTGGTCCAGAGCCGGTTGTGAAACAGATTTTCCCTTAGAATCAGGAGATGATTCTAAGCTACTTTTGTTTTACCAGACTCGTCTGGTCTTGGGAAAGGTCTTCTGCCTCTGGTCTTGATCTTCTCTGGTGAAGTCCTCTGATGAAGTCTTCTGGTGACTCTTCTGGTGAAGTCTTCTGGTCTGGCAGTTCCCCCTAGACTAATTCATAATCTTGTTCCTCATCTGGCTAACAGGTCCAGATGGTCCTATTACAACTTCTGGTTTGTTTTCTAACTCATCAAAACTAACAATATTTTTCCTAACAACCACCGAGTATAAACTCTCGACAAACAAAATCGGAGCACAAACTGAACTAATATTATTATCAACGAAAGGCTTTCTGAGGTTTTAATTACATAGGAAAAAGTGCACTGCAGATGAGGACGGTTAGTTGAGGAGATCGTGGGATTGACCACATCCGCGTCTCTTTCTTGGGAAGGTAGAAGCTTCCAGAATCGAATATTCCAAATTTGAATTTTGGACGGATATATTCATGTTCCTGGGCTGACCCAAATTCGGACGGACCACCCAAACAGCTCAGTCCAAAAAGATATTGGGTCTTTTCACATTCCAAAGTCCACCCAAAGCCCAATTGCAAAGAACCCCGGACCCGAGCCCGGGTGGGGCGCGCGCGCGTGTGTGGTCCATGGTTAGGGTCCCCATGCACCAATTTGGAAAAATAAATATTGTCCTTTATATATGCTAGACATTTTCCTTGTAATTTTCCAATGTGGGATGGGAAGCAAATGACTTCCATTTCCCATGGAATTTTCCTTACAAGGGTGGATGACCTTTCATCTTCCCAAATTAAATTCTCACTCACCGGAAATCGATTTTGAGATATTTAATATACCACGTTCTTCTACTCCGCGAGTAGAACGACCTCCACTACAAAAAAATGGGAATTAGCGACCGATTATCGGTCGCAAAACGTAATTAGCGACCGATTTCTGACCGAATAGCTAATATTAGCGACCACCTTTTGAAATCGGTCGCCAATCTGCACATGAAATGTCCTGGCACAAGTGTGAACTGAATTGTACTCTCTAATTTGGAATTCTTCTTCACCTTCAACCTTCAATTCATTTATATGCCAATCACATCCTGGTGCTTTACACCTTGCATAGATTCTTCTTGCATCATATTTGGTAATCTTCAAGCTCCCCCCCAGTCCTCACACTATGGTTGGTGATTGCTTCTCTGATTAACACCTTGTTGGAGAAAATTTGCTCAAGGAAGAAACAAGGTTTGTCTAGCTGTGAAGGCTTGAAAACCAATGATGCCTTATGAGTACAACTCTCTTCTTAAGATTTTTTAAAACTGTCAAAATCAGACTCATTGTCTTGGTGTATTTCATCCTCACCATTGGATGAACTTGATTGATTAGGATCCACAATACCACCCCACTCTACATCACTGTCAACATTTTCCTTAAATAGGATGTAATCCATTTCATCATCAGCAGCACTCTCTTCTTTCTCATAATTTGAGTCCTCTTCATCACTGTATTCATCTTCATCTTCACTTAAAAGCTCTTTCTTTATATTTTTATATGCTCCATCTGGACATAATCTAAATCAACCTCACCCTGTTCCTCTTCTTGTACCTCTACCTCAATCTCTTTATTATATTCCTCAACATGTTTATGTATATCAACCTCATTAAGCACTTCAGCCTCATTCACCAACTTATCCCCTGAGCCTGAAACTACTTCTGCCTCCCCTAAAACTTCATCCAAGAACACAGTCTCTCCTAAAATTCCTTCACCATCATTAATTAAATCTTTTTTAATGTCAACCAACCACAATTTGAACTCCCTATTTTCTATACCAAGATTCATACACTTCTCAATGTCAAATATGCCTTCGACCTCCTCCAGTTTTCCCTCTTTGTTCAACCCATAGTAACTTTTATCCCCAAGATACCCCAGCTGCTCACATAGATTATTCAAATAGCTAATAGATGTTCTTGTTCTAAGTATAAAATCAAAAGCACTCAATGTACCTCCACTATACTTAAGATCTTCATTCTCATCTTCAGTAATTGTTCCCCCATGCTGCAATTTCAGTGTAAAATATTGTGTACATCCAGTGGGAGCTACAAATAATAGAGAACATTCATCAATCAAAGGAACCAAAAATGAAGTATAGAAATTCATACAATAGAGGAAGTATAGAAATTTCCAAAATGAAGCAGAAATCGAGCAACCTGTTCATACATTTGAGCAAATACAAAAAGTCGAGCATTTTATTCACAATATATTATTGTAAATTAAAAAAATCGAGCATATAGATATCTTGAAATTGGCCAAACCAAGTTATCCACTACTAAAATCGACCAAATCATGTTACTCACTTCTAAAATCGACCAAATACTTCTAATTGTGCGAACTAAATATTCAATTGGAATAGGGACTTATGGTATTTAGGCGTCAGCCGTTGAACAAAACGTTTGGGACGCAACATTTACACCGTGCTTTCGTCGGACTTGATCGTGAGTGTTGGAAATGGGGGAAATCGCCGTAAATTCGTAGGAAATTGGGGAAACTGCCGGAAATTTTGCTAGGGTTGGAAGTTTTGGGGGAAATGGGGGGAAATCGTAGGCTAAAAGCCAAGAAGGTAGTCAAAACTAACTAACGGCCACGTGATTGGCACATGGCCTCTGTCGTTAGATGTTAACGTGCCTGGGACTAAATGTGCCAAATCGGGGATTAATGAGATCAAAATTGATAATTTCTGCCGCATTGGGACCAAATTCTTTTTAATGGGACCAAAATCGGACTGGAGCGTGGCAGGTGGGACCAAAAGTGAATTATTCTCATTTTTTAAAGAACTTGCACACTTTCTTGGGCATATTTTTTAAGGAAAAAATCATTTTTAAATACATATGTGTATATTTTTGTGACTGTACACACAATCAATATTTCTTTTTATGGAGTGTGTAAATTTTTTTGGAACGAACCAAAAAGAAAAATGTGCAAGTTCCTCCAAAACGAACGGAGTATTAATTATTATTTGAAAATAACAATGCTTTGATTCACATTGCAAAATATTAGAGATATCTGAATTAAGAAATTTTTGATAGGCACGAGTCGTTGAAATGCACACGAGATAAATATTATTATTTTTAATAATTTAATATACATTCTAATTTGTCATATTTATGTATAGTATAATCAAAATCTCCGGAGTTGAATATTGGAAATTTTTACATGAAAAATGCATAATTGATACATCCACTGTCTCATATTTAATTATTATTTACCGGAAATGATCTCCTCGATATTTTCAAAAATAACAACTTACAATTATATATTTCATGCACTATTATATATACATCTCATATTATTACTTTATATATAGTAGTTCACGATTATTAAATAAACTGAACTAATTTAATTTAGAAGAGCAAATAGTAAAGTAGAATTTGACTTGTTGCTGTATTGTGAGGCTTTTTGGAATGAATTTCTTAAAGAGCATGAAAACAATTCTGATTTTACGGGGAGTGTCACTCAGAACAAGAGCCAGAGGGAAATCTGTCAAAAGAGTCTTGTGCTCTAAAGAAACAGGCGTCCTTGTTCGAAAACACAGAATACTTTGCCCTGTACTTTTGATTGATTTATCTATTACTTCATTTCTCTTCCAGGCGACTGGAAAACAAACAAACTAAAATAAGTCGTACTTTATCTATTACTTCATCTCTCTTCCAGGCGACGCATAATTGACTCTGCAAAGCTCTGTTGCCTGCAAACATATAGAGGTCAGGGGGATTATTTAACTAGCATTAAATTAACTGTATAAACCCCCTAATTAACTCATCAATTTTTTGGGATATCCAGGAATAAGCACGGGGGTAGTAATATATGTCTTGTATAATAAATAATACACAACAATGGTTATCATTCCAATTTTTCGCAACAAACCAAGCATCCCCTAGATTTGGCCCTTTTTATATACTTTTATCTCCAAAATTTAGTTAATGAACAATTAGAGTGTTAGCCTGCTCTATGGCCAATAAACAAATCGAATCAAGCACCAAGAGATTAATCATTTAGCAACTCCCTCGTTGGGGAATCATTATTGTCAGAGTAACCAATGTGCATGCAGCAGAAACAAAGATTATAAGGGCAAAATGAAAAGCTTACTTGCGCTCACAATGCTTCGGGCTGGGGCGAGAGTACTTCAAATATCCATCCCAGGGCACCTTTTTAAGACCAGCTCGAACAGAGATAATGTCCCTCACCCTAAAAAGAAACATCATATTGGTATACACACACACACACATTGGTGGAAAAAAAAAAACTCACTACCATTCATTAATCGAGAAAACAATACATACCTCTCAGCAAATTCAATTGGAGTTTCCCCAGGTTTCAAATTTTGAGGCTCCAGATACCATACATCACAAACAACAGCCCAGGATGTCATAAGCTGCAACAAGTGCTTTGTGAAAGACTGCCTGCACACAAAAATTTAAACATGTTTTAAATAGGTCTGTTTAACTGATGACATAATTTTCTCACCACTAAGTGTATGTTTTGAAACCCTATTGCAAAATCAAAAGTGTCATCAAGTGATTTTTGTAGTAAAATCATAAGTGGAGAGTGTTTTTGCTGTCAAAAAAAAAAAAGCGTAGAGTGTTTGCAAAAAATGGCTTCTCATAAATGGGAGGGGCACTTTTGTGTGCGCCCCACCAAGAATGGCTTCTCGATATCCAAAAGCAGTGACTAATTTAGTGGTTCCAAACATTTTAGAATCGTTTTTTTCAAAATAAAAGTGATTCCACCTATCAAGTAGAGTTTGTAAACAAGCTCTAATGCAACAAGCACCATCATTGACACTAAATAGAAATTTAACAGAAGAGTAAATTGAGCAAGAAATGGCATCATGACAAAACTTACTTTCGGCTGTTCCAGAAGGCGTCCACAAAAATCTTGTTATACTTAATTGCAATTGGACAGACAGTAGAGCCAAGTTCAAACGAACCCTAAACACCATCGAAAAATAAAAGAAATAGATAGAAAAAGTTTAGAAATAATGAATAATTATGAAAAAGAAAAACATTAAATTAACACTGAAGTAATCACCAGGCATACAAGAGAAATACATTTTTAAAAAAAAATATTTATGCATGAGGTCACCATTCCCTAGAGCTATAACATTTATCTGTTAAACCTATATCATGAGTAGTTAGAGATTGACGCTATAGCATAGTACAAATTAGCAAATGCAAATTATTAGACATTTGCAGGGCACAATTTGGAAACGAGTGTTAAGAGGCTTACAATTATCAGATAATTAACTCAATTTATATACTATACTGCCCAATAGCAAGTGAATAAGGAGGACCTTCTTAAACATCACAGTGTAGTGGTTGTTTACACAAGTTCCTTCTGGGAATATAAGAAGAGGATTATTATCAGCCCCATTTACATGATCTCTTAGCCTGAAAAAAAAAATCCAGAATAAGTAAACTGATATATCAAAAAACTTATTCCTTAATATTAAGACGTATACTTTTTTGCAACAATTTCACGGTCCTTGGCCTCTGTGCGGTTGAACCAGATACATCCTAAACTTTCCAAAATGGTGCTCTGCAATAGTCCTTTACAGGGACAACACAAGAAAATCAACAAACCGTATAACAAATATCCAAAGTTTCTACCAATACCTGACCAGATAAGGCCAAAATACAAGAGAATACATTCCCTCCGTTCCCTCTATCTACTTCCTATTTGGTTTGGACACAACAATTAAGACAAGTAGTATAATATAGATATAGTACAAGTGATATGATGGAGAGAAAAGAAAAAGTATGAGTAAATAGGAGTAAAGTGTGGGAATATAAAATTGTATTTTATTTGCCAAAAAAAAAACAGGAAAAAATAGAGAGACGGAGGGAGTATATTTTTTCCATTACTTTCTGAATTCCCACTAATCCACTGACTAGTTCAAGAAATATAATGTTTAGAGTTCCAGACCAAAGCTACAATCCTCCACTTCAGCACACTTGCAACTTTCATAAATAACTTAGATGGTTTTAAATAAAAAAATGGCAAACAATCCACCAAAAATATGTTTCAATAAAATATACTTACCAACCCACCCAGGATGCTTCTGCATAATAACTGCGAATGCAGTCATTTGTTCCAAAACAATGAAGTCAATCATGGATGTGTGATTGGCGACAAAAACCTGCACATCCAGTTTAAAAAACCAAATAACTAAATGATAATGTAAATAGGTAAGGGTTAATGTCAATCAATTATGCAGAAATACACAAAGTCCCACCTGCTTAGGCCTCATACTGGGCCGTGGACCGTGGTACTTGATAACCCCGGTCCATGATGCAACAAAGAAACTGCAAATCAACTCCACCAGTCCTCTCTGAAGAGTAAATAGAAAACAGGAGATAGTTAAGAAAGATCACTCTGTGATGTATACATCACTTATCTTCTGCAGAAAATTAGGCTGACTACTCATTATATGCATATTTAACAACATACTCCCTCCGTCCAATATAAGTAGGCAAAAATTCCTTTTTAGCCCATCCAATATAAGTAGATATAGACAAAAGAGGAATGTTTTAATCTATCTTCACCCTCCAAAAATATCTTTAATTACTCAAAATGTCATTGACTTTATTCATTAATAATCATTTTATTCATAAATGGACCCCATAATACCCTCCAACATATATATTTTATACATAAACAACTATTATTTCTTAAAACCTGTGTAAAAAAAAAAAAAATTGGCTCACTTATGTTAGACGGAGGGAGTAGTTCTTACTGTTTTCTAGATCCAAATTGGGATTTGAAGCTAATTCTCGAAAGCCGTACATAGAAATAATGGCAGAGAGAAGATAATCATAGGCTCAGCCACTTGCAATCAAGCAAAAGCAAGAAAGATGACTAGAGTTCAAGTTCAGATTCGGAAGACAGAGCTATAAAAAAAATTGCTTAAAAAAGAAAAGTAACAGGCCTTACCTCTAATTTTTTCCTCAATTTTTCATGCCCTTTTAACAGGAAATGGACAGGAAAATAGCATGAGAGAAATATGATCCAACCTATTATCAGCACCATCACCCTGAAATTGAAGTAAAACGCATCAACATGTGCATGAATGTCAATGATTGAAAATGCTGGACAAACAAGATTGATTATTGCAGAAAAATCTGATGTATGCATAGGCGAAAAAACCATCACCTTAATGGGAAAAGAAATCCATATCTGACAACAACGCCCACGCACCACAAAGGAAACAAGTATATGTTCCAGTTCCAGGGTTCTGGGGGATTTGACTTGAAGCATCTCGTGAAAGAGTCCTGTTGTAGAAAGAATAAAAAAAAGGTCAGTTATAGTTCTCCACGGATATAGTGTAACATTGAGACAGAGAGCCAAGCCAACCTAGAGGGGTGATAGTATGGAGAAAGAGCAGCAACAGGAAAATTGCAAACATATTAAGAAGTAAACATTTCAACGTAAAGATGAAAATAACAATGAATTTGAAGATAGATTCCATGTTAAAATTAAGCATTCGCCCAAATCAATCAAATTCTATAAAGCTTCAAGTAATCAGCAAAAGACAGAGATGGTTCAACGAACATAATTTCATAATAGTTAGTCCTGGCAATCCTCAAATTGAATTTCATAAAAATTAATGAAGGGTGGGACTTACATCAACAATGGCACCAGCTGCCTCGGTTAGAGTGGGCGAGATATCAAGCAAATCACGCCTAAGAAGGCAAAAGTAGATGCATTAAGATACCAAACAATATGTATATGTGAATTAATTTGTAAGTATATTAATGGAAATAGAGAGGTGAGAAAATTTTTACAGGCGGAGCTGGCCGTGGGGCTCTTGAATGGATCCGGAGGGAAGATAGTCCTCAATATTAGGGCGATCCAAATCCAATTCGGAGCTCGATGTGTTCAACTTACTCATCGTCTTCCTCACCTTATTCGTCTATGTAGGAAATTAAAAACTATCTACGGAGTGAAAAACAAACGCAGCCTTAGGGTTGACGGCGCCGGCGATCTGGGGTACGGCGGCGCACGAGAGAGATGGTACGGTTTTTTTTATAATGAAATGAAAATTAAATAGAGTTTGCAGATTGGATGTGGGTCTTCTTCGTATAAATTCAGGGGGTTGCAGACTTATTTGTTTTAATTCAGAAATTGGGGATTTAAATTTGTTTCCAGGGGCTGCAATTTTTTGGGGGTCTTCAATTTTTTGTTTTCAAGGTCTCCACCTTCCGTAAATGCACAAATTAATACTCATAAATAATTTGCTGGAAAAGTGACGATGTATGTAGAGATAAGGGGAAAAAATAAAAATTATAGATATATGTTATTTAATTGTATAAAGTAAATTATATAGAAAAGGTCAATAATACGTATTTATAGGTGTGTGTTGCGTACAAATTGTGAAACTGAAATTTGCATCTTTAATTCGGGACAAGATTGAAAAATTATAAGGGTCTGTTTGGTTGGGTAATGATTATAAAGTAGTGAGACTGACTCCATTAGTAGTGTTTGGTATTCTCCCTGTTCCAGGTTTATTTTCACACTTACTATTTTCTCGTGTTTTAGCAAATAATTTTTTTATTAATATTTGAAATGATAATATAATTTTTAAAGTGTTTTATAATAGAGGCGAGATAGATCTATCATACCCCTTCTTAAAAATCATTTTATCATTTTAAATACCAATAAACAATTTTGCTCTCTAAAACACGAGAATAAAGTAACGACTCGTTTGGTAGCATGTATATGATAACACATGATAGTTTAAACTTTAATTTATTAAACAAGGTTTATGTATATATCAATTGTTTGGTATACAAAGTGGTGTATTTTATATTTTATTTGCTAGTATTTATAAATTTATTGATAAGTTTGAAAATGTCGTTTTTACCCTCAATATTCTAGTACAATTTACATTTTTACCATCATTAAAAATTATTTTCCTTTGTTCTCGATACCTTCCCATCATCATCCCGACGCGAAGAGCTAAAGCTAAAAATGAAGAACAATTATCCCTTTAATCAATTTACATCAAAGATTCAAGAAAATAATTATAAAACAATGAAGAACTTTTAATAGATTTTTGCTTCCCTGTCAAGGAGGCATCCATGGCGACCCACATGCAAAAACCACTTCTCTCATCAATACATTTTCATTTTTGCAGAATATAAGTTAGATAAAATTAAATAAATTTACAAATGGAAGACAGTTTCCAAAATAGTAGATACCATTGATTATGCAAAAGAAATTGATTTACTTTTCTTCAATGAGTTTAATGGGCATGATTACATATTCTATTTTATCAGTGCAACAATTAAAAAGACAAGAAAGCACTAAATACCCCGTGAATCAATTGAAGCAACTGATGACATTAAAACAGAATCTGAAGAAAAGGAAATAAGAAAAAGTTGAGTGCTAGTTCTTAACAAAGCTCTCTCAAATTCTCTTCTCTAATTCTTAGCACACCATTTAGACGCAGTTAACGACAGAGAGTGAAGAAGACAAATAAATTGAATGTAGTAGTGTCTTTCATTAACCAAGCAAAAAACTCCACAAAAACTGCTATTAACATACAGTTTTTTGTAAAAAGAAAATTGATCGAGACAGTTTTTTTA
This sequence comes from Ballota nigra, assembly GCA_947034835.1. Taxonomy (NCBI): domain Eukaryota; kingdom Viridiplantae; phylum Streptophyta; class Magnoliopsida; order Lamiales; family Lamiaceae; genus Ballota; species Ballota nigra. Next base: position 101,845,324 of record OX344721.1, read on the forward strand.
AATCTTAATTCATTTTTATCAATAATCCTGATATAATTGAAGAATTTGAAGTTGTTTAACAGAGGCGCACTGCGCTATTCATCCTTATTCAGTGATTGATCTGAAATCAAATCAAAGGTTAATATAGGCGAAAATTAATTCATGTCTTGAAGAACGGCCACGATTTCTTCGAATTTCCATTGAAGATTTACCTTGAATTCTTCGTGCCTCGGATTTGGTGTTAGTTTTATCTAATACAGTCTAATTTTCAAATCCTTAAATATGGCGATGCAGAATTCGACGATCAAATATGAAGCCATCTCGTGGTGGTGGCGGCAGGGGAAAAAGACAGTCGCGGATGTCGGTGGTCAGCGAGTGGAGGATTGCTGCATATCTATTCGGTTTTCTTCCATTGATGTGATTAGGTTTCTACTCGGTGGAAAATGAATGTTGATTTCGAAGAAAATATACTGCAAAAGTTTTTAATTAAGGGGGTAATTTTGGAAAAATAAATTTTAAGAATTTATAGTTTTATGAATATCACGTTCAAAGGAGGGATCCACTACCATATGAAATTAGTTTAGTGGAAACCGGGCTTTTGTTTTTTAAAGGGCCGATGTGTTAATGTATAAAACCTACCAAACTGCAAATTAAGGATGTTAGTTTATCTAACACTCACTAATACTCCCAATCAAACGGGTCCTAAGTGTGAAGATAGAGTTGAGACGGATAGGATATTATCAATATATTTTAATAAGATTGAAAATGAGTTATAATTTATTTATCATATGACTCCCCATTCATTACCCCATTTCTGAATGATTTATCAATCACATTAATTCACATAAGTGGGCCCTAATTTTATTTGGTGAATTTGAAAACAAACTGTGTCTTTAAAGAGGGGAAGAAAGTTTGAAAATAATAAAATATTTAAAGTTGGGATTAAATTGGTAAATGCACAAATTACCAAACCACAAATATTACATTAAAACTTCGTTAAATTAATACTCGATAAATTAATAACCTCGCTAAAACTAATAATTTGTCCGGTCCCAAGTTGGGACCAGTACAAATTTGGGACCCAATCAATAAAATTATAAGATAATAATTTTTTTGAGATCCCAGTATATATATATTGGTCCCGACGAAACTATAAATTAATAGTTATTAAAAATAATCCATATATATATATATATATATATTATGCACTTGAATATTCTCAAGACAACTTAGTAAAATAAGAATCTATTGTAACTTGTTTTTTCTTGAACTTCAAATCTATGTTGATCTCATCTTTAAATCTCCTTACTGCACCCAATAGTTGTGGCGTTGTCTTCTCGTACTGCAAGAAAAAGTTATGAAGAGTTGTTGATGCTTGCAATGCTTCTTTTAGAGTGACCGGTTGCAAAGCTATTGAATCATCCTCTGCTTCATCATCTTCCGGATTATGAATGACATCGGTCACTATCTCTTCTAGACTCTGAACTTCGTGACATTGATTATTTTCACCCGAAAAGTCGAGCAACTGATTCACATCTATTTTGTGGTGATATTGCATACCGGTGATCAAATTCTCAAGCTCACAAATGTCTTCTCCAGGAGTTGCATCATTTGCACTTGAGTCGCTTTGATTTTCCGAGCGAATTTTGCAGTGTCGAAAGCAATTTGCTATTGCTTCTTGATGAACATTTTCGGTCCAAGCTGACACTGCCATATTGATAGCATCTAAAACATTGATCTTTTCTGGAGATGGTATGTCTAACTCATAGCCTTCCAAAATCTTACGGTAAAATCTTTTGCGGTAATACATTTTGAAGGCTCTTATTATGCCGGCATCACATGGTTGAATTTTTGAGGTCATGTTTGGGGATAGGAAAAATAACTCGATGTTTCGTAAACCTTGAATATTGTTTGAATGAGCTGGACAGTTATCGACTACCAAAAGAATTTTTCTTCCATGCATTTGTTCATCCAGCCAACGAACATATTCTTCGAAAAGCACTCCAGTCATCCAAGCTCTCTGTTGGCACGGTATTGACAGTTCAAGCTTGACATTCATAAAACAACGGGGCTTTGCATACTTACCAATAATCCATAGAGGAATTTTTTCAGAGCCATCTTCATTGCAACAAATAACAATTATCAACCTCTTCTTATCTTGTTTTCTACCTTCAAGTTGCTTTGTTGCAAGTGAATGATCAGCCTGTAACCTGTAAAACAAACCAGTTTCATCCATATTAAAAATATCTTTCCTTGGAAATTGATCAATTTTTTCACTAATGGACTCCAATTTATTCTCCATATCATGCATGTCGACTGATCCACTCTCTCCGAAACGGCGATATGATTTGATACCATGCCTTGATTTGAATTTCTCAAGCCAACCTTGTGAAAGACAATAATCTGTGGGATCCTCTGGATGTAAAAGCTTAAGCGTCTTATTCGCCTTCTCTAAGATTAGCTCCCCGGTTATATTCACACGCTCTTGATGTTGGAGAAACCACTCATAAACAATCTTCTCAAGGTCCGGATACTTGACTGATTTCTGACGCTTAGACGACCCACCTTTCTCAAAGTCAGATGATAGGAATTCTGCAAATCTCTTAAGAGTGTTCAAAATTGTTGCTTGGCTAACTTTCAAATTGAAAGATTTTTCAACCCATTTCACCAAATCATTCTGAGTGCATCCAGGTTGATCTCTCTTATACTCACATAACATCTTTCGTTGTTGGTTGGTCATGGTTGATTTTTGAATTCCTTTTAGATGAGTGGCCATTTTTGTGTGTGATTTACCAAGATTCCAATGGATAATATATAGTGTTGACTTCTATCCATGATTCAATGCACAAATGTTAGTCCAATGAACCATATTTTTAAATTTTCCAAAACCAATTAATTTAAACAAGTCATTCCAACTTCCACGTGAGTTTGTGTTCATGGAATTCTACTAGTACATTTGTATTTTAACTTAATTTTCATCAATAACTATGCATGTATACTTAAAGTTATTAAAAGAATTTGGAACTTTGAAGGTCAACTGTGCATATACGTTAAAACCTTTTTAAATTAATAAATTATTAATTTATCGATATAATAATATCTCTATAAATTAATAAAATCCTCCTGTCCCAACATTATTAATATATAGAGGTTTTACTGTACTTGGTTGTGGTTCTTTCAATCGGGTGATAATTTGGTCAAGCGAGAAATTTGTTATGCATATTGATGGGATCAAAATATTCGCTTAGGGCTCGTTTGGTTCGGTGGATTGGGTGAGACTAAAGTTTTAGTCTTACTTAATCCCATGTAATATTGTGTTTGGTTCGCAGGTTTACGGCCCGAGATAAAATTGGGGCCCGAGTCATAAACCTACCTAATCCATCAAACGGGGGACTAAATAATCCCTTAGGGATGGTGGGACTTCATAATCTCATGCTTTAAAAATGGTATATTGCACTTTAAACCCGCTCAATCATTCAATACAAACACACATTCCTCCTCAAATAATTCTATCTAATCCAATGTCATCTAATTCAATCCCATTTAATTCAATCCATCTAATCAATCTCATCCCGTTAACCAAACAACTCCTTGAGGTTCGTTTGATTCGGTGGATTGGGTGGGACTAAAGTTTTAGTCCCACTCAACCTCATGTAATATTGTGTTTGGTTCGCAGGTTTATGGCCCGAGATAAAATTGGGGTCCGAATCATAAACATATCTAATCCATCAAATAAGGGACTAAATAATCCTTTAGGGCTTGTTTGTTTTCAGCTTACGAAGTCCGGATGGGGGATGGGCCTCCCCCCGTCCCGGCCATTTTTCGGATTTGCACATCCCATCCCCCATCCAAATACACATCCATCCCTATTATACACCTACACCCCTATTTTCACATAACTCAATATCTATCAAATCAACTTTATCTTTTCACATTAAATATATATTTTATTAATCTTTATCTTCTACTTTATAATACACTATCAATTAATTTAGTATAATATTTATTTTAAATTGTTTACAAAAAAATCCAATGAAAACATATTAATATTAAATATCCATGAAATTAATTGTTATTTTCATTAATTATGCCTATCATATAAATAAATGCATCTTATAAAAAAATTGTATTGAATATCTATCCATTAAAACAATGGTTATTTATTTTATTTTATAATTCATTATTAGACACAAAATTTAAAAATGAATAAAAATAATATTATGAATCTTAAAAAAAAAAAGAATAAAAATGATATTATGAATCTTTCTAAGACGGCAGACAAGTTAAAATGATTTTATAATTCATTATGAATCTTTTATTAATTCAATTGTTTTGTGTTTTAATTCAATTCAAATAATATAATATAATTAAATAATTATATAATTATACATAATAATATTAATTATTTTATATTACAATTCAACACAATTATTCAATCATTACCTCTTTAATAAATAATAATATAATAATACATCATCATTATTGATTTGACATAAAGCCCCATCCACCCCTACTACATCCAACCCAAAACAAACAAAGGATTACTATTCACAGGATTTCGCCCATCCACTTTTTTTCCCCATCCGGATTTCCCCCATCCACCTCAAGACGAAAACAAACGTGACCTTAGGGATGGTGGGGCTCCATAGTCTCATGCTTTAAAAATAATATATTGCACTTTAAACCCACTTATCATTCAATCCAAACACACATTCCTCCTCAAATAATTCTATCTAATTCAATGTCATCTAATATAATCCCATTTAATCTAATTTATCTAATCAATCTCATCCCCTGAATCAAACGGTCTCTTAATGTAAAGTATCACCATTACAGAAAATGTAGAAAAGAGTTCTTAAATTCTTATCCATGACTAATGCGTGGAGTCTTTTAAAAATGGGATTAATTGTAAGAAAAAAAACCATGAATTTTATGGTTTGTGTGATTTTTGTGTGCATTCAAGTGCATAAGCATATATTTGAATTTCAAATCAATTTTAATTTTTTCAAAACTCATTAAGTTAATAATCCTTGAAAAGTTAAAATTAATTTAAAATTAAACTCAAAATCTAAGTACATGGTATGTTGGTTGTCGGATATATCATATAAAGTCCAAGTAAATGTCAACAAATAAAATTATGATTTTTATAATGACAATAATGTCCTAAAAATATGTTTTAAACTTTTTTTTTTAAAGGTAATCAATTACAATAGTTTCCTAACATAATTAATTACAATAGTTCCTTCGACCACAGGGTACATGACAACACTTTTTCATCTCGCTTGTAGACTGGAACCACAATCACCACAAGAGGGGGATCACCCGAACCCGCAACTCCGAACCACAATCTCACTGCAGCCGGAACCACAACCACCACAAGAGGGGAACACCACCCCACCACAAGAGGGAAAGAAATTCCCTCTCTATTTCTTGAACCCAAGACCTTTGGGGTTTTAGGTGGTGACATCAACCAATTGAACTACCAGCACTTAACTATTTTAAACTTTAGAAACGTTACTTAAAAGGCATTTTAAAGACCTTATTTTCATTTTAAGAAAATTAAATTTATTTGTTAGTGTCTACATGAATATTTATATGATATTTCCAGCAGCGACGTCATTTAATTGTTGATAAAAATTATCAAATATTTTAATTGCAAAATTTAAAAAGGTGGTTCATTAAATTGCAAAGAAAAAAATATATATTATAATTGATAAAAATAATAAAATTTGTAATTTTTTTTTCAATTAATCCTTAAAAATATCATAATGCATGTTTGGATTTGCATATGTCAATTAAAAGATATCAAATTGCTACTTGGCAATCCAATCCAACTAACAGACTAGTGAATCCAATGCACAAATTCAGGGGGCATTTGATTAATTAATGTAATTATGAGGGTTCATACAACAAAATCATCTCCTCTCCTCCTAAATAAGGTAATCAATACTCCATTTTGATTAACTTATTTATCTCCTACAATCATTCTCCTCAATAACTCCTTTAATCCTCCACCAACAACCACCAACAAATATTTGTTATCTACTTCTATTCCAAAATTAGGCATGCCACTACCAATGCAACCACCATTGAAACAATTTTTCCCCCAACATATCATTTTTATTATGGGGGTATAGATGGAAAATAAATTTTCAATATCATTACCATTGTAGTGCTCTTAACCAAGTGACCCTTCAGTTTTGTGATTATATATGGTTTTACTATTGAGTTCTCCTTCTATTCTATAATAATTTTTTTTTTATGTTCCACAATAACTTTGAGTTTGACACTTAAAAAAATAGAAATAAAACACTCACACTACTCACTTTATTTCAAAATATTATTTATTCATTAATCCAAAAAGTAAATAGACGATTTTTCTCTAAAAGTGTGTCACCCTGCATATGAAATTAATAGGATTAAATATGTTATTTTAATTGAACTTTATTATGTAATGTAGAAATTTAAATTGATAATGTGACACTCGTTTTATATTGAATTCACTATTATGACATATGTATTTGACTCATAAAATTTGAATTGTTACTTAATTATATTCCATTCTTCCACTAATCTTTTACTCACTTTCCTTTTTTGGTTGTTCATCAATCTTTTACCCGTTCTCATTTTGGAAATAAGCAACACTAAAAAAATAAATAGATGGTTCCACAATACTCTACACAATACCCTTATTCTATCTATTTTATTGATTTTTTTCGATAAAATACTAATATTCTTAAATCGTGTGGCCAACAGTAAATGGGTATAGAATTGGTGGACGGGGGAGTATTAAATTATTGAATATGTTTTGAGTTTGAAAAATTATTAAATTATTTGATTTACTAATTTAAAGCAGAAGTGTTTTTGATGAGTCGTTTCCTAAATTTTTTTAAAATGTATTCTCGTACCCTTATTGTAGTGCCCTTGCACTTGCACCCATGCTAAATAGGTTTTATCCATACCTTGTGAGTGGAAGATCTTTATATATGTTTCATTCCTGAGGGTACTAGTGTCATTTTGGTAAAATTGGGACATCTTTGTTATGGGGCTTGCAATAGGCATTTTTTTTTAGGCTTAGGCTATTAATTATTTGGGTCTGGCTATATACCCGTTCATATTTATTAGATATCCTGACCTTAATTACTTATTATTTAAAAATTAATTTATCAAATGATTTACATATCACTTATCATCCAAAATAAAACATTATACATATTTAGTATACCAACCTAAAAACTCAAGAGTCACAATCATACGAAAGAAGCTACTGGGGTCGGAGAGTTGACGCTGCAACTCCGACATATCTTCCTTCTTTTGGTTGCACATCTATTTTATCATTGTTACGATAGCGTTGCAGTCTTAGTTCGTGTATTTTATAATAAAAATGGTGAACACATAGGATTCATGGGCTACTTTTGTAGGTGTATTTGTTTAATGAAGTATAACTTAGTTTTTACTTTGAATGTTGTTATATGTTTATGTTTTTTGGTATTGTGTGCAAAATATTGGTATTTTTAGCCTGTAAGTTCGATGATAATTGTGATATCATTATTCTGATGTTTTTCGAAAAATTTCAGGAACGTAGATTGGTCAACATTGGCTTGTCGAAAAATGGTTAGAATTTTGGCAAAAAATTAATGAAAATAATTAGAGTTTAGAAAATAATTCTTCGAAACGTGGATGGTTTTTCGGCAATAATTTTTCGAAAGTTTGATAAGAAAAATCTTGAAAGTTTCCGGAAGCCATTTTTAAAAATGTGTTGTCGAAATATACTCATCATTTCGATAATAATTTTTTGAAACTTGGACAGTTTTTCGGTGGCTCGTCTTTGCTAGTGGATCGACGTCAAATCAGTTTCTCAAGAGTGCGGCGTCGGGCAGAAAGGGAAGGGGTGCCAAATTTTTGAAGTAGTATCAGAAAATTAAGAGAAAAATTAGGAGTAAGAGTAATGTAGGTATATTAGGAGAGGTGTATTTAATCTATATCTATACTACATTAAAAAGTAACAAGAGGTTGAGAAACATTTTTGGACAATTTTCTCCTTAACATATTTTAATTTTTACTATTACACCCTAACTCCATATATTCACTTATTTTATATTTATAACTTTTGAAATTCTTACAATAAATTAGTCATGATATATTTTAATCTTGACTCATAACTATCTGTTTTATTTGTTTTACAACCTTTGAAATTCTTACACAAAAAATTATAATTCGTATTATTTATATAGTCTTTTCAGTAATCTAATAAGCCCTAAGACCATTTTTGTCGGGTACTCCTCCATTTCCCTATAAAGTCAGCTCAATATTTTTCTATTTCTGTAATTATAATACAAATTTTGCTTATCATAATATTCATATATTTAGAGATTGTAGCTCTCTCTATTTTCAATTAAAAAATATGTCGAATAGTTCTCTTCGATTTGATTAGTTTCACAGTTAATGTTAATTTATCATGAGTTGTAGCAATTAATGATTCAAAACTCGAATTTAGTTTTTTAGAATCCGAGTTTGTTCATTCATATATTTAAAGATTCTAGCTCTCTCTATTTTCAATTGCAAAATATGTTGGATAGTTCTCTTCAATTTGATTAATTTCACAATAAATGTTAATTTGTTATGTTCTCTGTTTTCCTAATGAAGTGTTTGGTTTTTAGTGCGACCAATGTAAGGAGATGGACTAATGATCGATGAAGGAACTCGGAAAGTTGCATAATGTGCTAAAAAAAAAAGATAAAATAAAGACTTCTTCTGATATAAGGAGTCATAATAATTAAGCAACGATCATACCAGAAAGGCTGGGGGGTTGGTGAGAGATGTAATAGAAACGAGGAGGTCGTAGTTAATTAGTTGTGGGGTGTATGTTTATTAGTGGATTATTATTGGCCTAAAGTTCAAAATTCAAATACTACATGTTTTCTATAAGATAACAAAATCTTATTCTTCTTTATTTTGATGTTAACAGTCACCTACACTTGACGAGGGCAATTTTCAAAGTAACTTCTCTTATACATTCATGACAGAAGCTCGGAGAATGAAAGACGAGACGGGAGCTTAAATTTGAAAATTATTAATTTCAAACTTTGGATAATTTTAACTATTAATTTATATAGGAAGAGTATTCTACAAATTGATTTATTCATATAGTGTTTTTAAAATTGACATTGTTATTGATGCTTAAAAAACCGTTTTTTTTTCAATCCAAGAAAAGTATTATTAATCAACTATTCTATTTTTCAATTCTCGGACTTTTCGTATATACTAACAAATTTGGCAAGATCAATCATAGATGTACCTAAGATGTTTGATTAAGAATCAAAGAAACTTTATTAATTTTTTTTAATCAAGAAAAGAATTTAATAAATGATAATTATGATAAATATCTTTAAATTTTAAAATTAAAAAACAAAATTTAAAACCAGTATGATATAAAAATTAGAGCTTTGTGTATTAAAAACTAAAAATATCTAAACAAAATATTTATAATTCATAAATCAATTAAAAAATTATCAAATAAAATTTAAGAACACACCCATCAAATAAGATACCATGAAAAAGTTGACAACCTAAAAATTATACCCGAATGTAGAAGATCACGTGACAGATAATTTTTCGATCTCTCGTAAAAATTATTTTTATGTTAAATTCATAGAAAAAATCTCGTGAATCACATATATGTGTATAAGAGAAGCCACTATACAGTTTTCTTGAAAAATTAGAATATCGAAATCTTAAGTTTTAAATCTTTATTTTATTTTTTCAACTAAATTGCATACAACGTGCAACGCACGTGTATACAACTAGTAATTTAAAAATAGAGTGAGTTGATTAAGTGAGTGCGGGTATCTAATAAATATCCCTAATTATTTTTCTTTTATGGGCTTGAGTTGAGTTAGGCTTAACCAAGCTCTTGAGGTGGACTATACCCTCGGACGTTATTTGTACTTGGATGTGGATTAGGCTTGGACCAACAACTAACTATTATATAATATGGGCTAAAACCCTCATTTTCGAGAGTGACGGATCACTTCTCATCTTATATAAACTTAGTTGGTGAAGTATTAGGTGAACAAGTTTTACCAAAAAATTTATTTGGAGATCTAAGTACTAAGGGAATTAATTGTTTCATTGAAAAGTATTAATTGTTTTACTAAGAAAATTCATTTTGCGGTGAATTCACGCAATACCGACTCAACTTATTTTAAAGGTGGATCAAGATGCGATATATTTAGAACATTGTCGAACCATGTGGAGAAAAAGCTAAGGATGAAAAGGCAAAATGTTGTCTCAAACTGGTAAACTCACTTTGATTAAGTCGGGGTGCCTCAGGCTATCCCAACCTACTTTATTAATTGTTTCAACATTCCACTAAGGGGTCATTGATAAGATGCAAGCGACAATTATTAGATTTTGGTTGGGAGAAGTTGTGTCGTCCAAAATGGGAGGGTGACTTAGGTTAGAATTTAGGGGTGTTTAATAAGGCTTTTCTTGCGTAAACATGGGTGGAGAATTATAAACAATGGAGTCTCTACTAGCCCGAACTGTGAAAGTGCGATACTTTCCTCATGGGACTTTAAATCGGCTAGTTAAGGTATAACTCAAGTTTTAATTAGCAAAGCATTTTAGAAGCAGGAAGGTACTTGAACAAGGACTAATTATATTTTTTTTTTCTCAATTTAATTTTATGAAGAATTATTAATTTATTAATTTTTTTTATTTCTTCATATTCTTAATAAACCCGTATCATTTATTATAAGTACTCAAGTTCATCGCCCTAATTAAAAATAAAAAGTTGAAATAATTCGTTTTTAAGTATGTCTAATACAAATGTTCAATAAAAATATTAATTTTTTTTAAAAGGAGTTATTTTCTTATAAAACTTGTTCATAGTGTAAAGCTGATACCACTGTATATATTTACTAATACCATAACATTTTATACAACAATTTTAGTTTATAAGACAATTGCATTTAATGGTATTAGTAAATATATAAAATAATATTAATTTTATACCATCAACAGATTTCACAGAAAATCTAATGTTGTAAAAATTGATTAGAGAATTCTTCCATATTAATGTCCCACCCGACAATTACCCAAAAAAAAACCCATTTATTAAAAAAAGAATCTTCCATATTGATGTCCCCGTGGCTATTAAAAAGAAAAAGCGATTTATATGAATAACATAAAATAAAAACTTCCATATTAATATCCCAATGGAGAGGAATAGACGCGCAAATTTCATTGTAAATTTGTAATCTCGTTGGTTGTGTTGTAAATCGAGAGCGTAAAATAGAGATGCGAATTTGTTCACTCAATTCGTTGATAACGACTATGTCTGGGGGCGTACCAAGCCAGAAGTTTCACTAATATTTGTGTGTATGCATGTGTACAATACTGAGTACAATGATCTATTTATAATAGATAAAACCCAGTCTAAACCTAAAACCCGTTTAGGTTATAAGTCCATTAGTAATGTCCACATCAAATCTTCTAGATTTGGCATAATAAATCTACTGGATTTATAACACTTCCCCTTGGACATTACGACATAACATATATGTCTTGTCATAAAAACTCCACATGCTAGGTAGCGACCAAAATATTTAGTTAGGGAGGAATGTAATTCATTGATCTTCTGGATAAAATCTTCTGGATTTACTTCGAGGTTACTGCTCCCCCCTGAAGACAACAACACTTTGAGCTTTTGCATCCCTATACCATGAATGTACTTTTCAAAAGTAGATGTAGGTAAGGACTTAGTGAACAAATTTGCTATATTGTCACTAGATTGCACCTTTTGAATGGTAATCACGCCACTCTTCTGGAGTTCGAATGGGTAGAAAAACTTTGGTGAAATATGTTTCGTCAGGTTTTCCTTGACGTACCCATTACTCATTTGTGCGATACAAGCTGCGTTGTCTTCAAATATAACAGTAGGGGACGTATCGCCTTTAGCTATACTACACGAGTCACCAATGTGTTTTACCAAGGATCTCAACCAAACACATTCTTGTGCGGCTTCAAATAAAGCTATTACCTCTGAGTGATTTGAAGATGTGGTAACCATGGTTTGTTTAACCGATCTCCATGAGATCGCGGTACCACCATAGAGAAACACGTAACCAGTCAGGGATATGACATTGTCGGGATTAGACAAATAGCCAGCATCCACATAACCTACCAAGGTTTTATCTTGGTTCCTTCGGTAAAACAGTCCAAGATCTTGAGACCCTTGGAGATACTGTAGAACATGTTTAACACCATTCCAATGGCTCCTTGTAGGGGTAGCGCTATATCTCGCAAGCAAATTAACTACAAATGTAATGTCCAGTCTAGTGCTATTTGCGAGATAGAGTAATGCTCCAATAGCGCTAAGATAAGGAACTTCTGGCCCCAAAATTTCTTCTGTATCTTCTCTTGGTCTAAATGAGTCCTTATCCACTTCGAGGGATTGGACAACCATTGGTATGATGAGTGAATGAAATTTATCCATATGAAATCTCTCCAATACCTTCTTCACGTAGGTTGACTGATGTATAAGGTTTCTTTCTTGGAGATGCTCGATCGGCAGGCCGAGACAATACTTGGTTTTACCCAAGACATTCATTTCAAATTCAGCTTTCAAGATTGAACTGACTTCTTCGATCTCTTTGCATTTTCCGATTATGTTTAGATCATCAACATATACGGATATGATGCAAAAACCACTTTGCGATTTCTTCGTGAATACGCATGGGAAAGTTATATCAATTGTGTATCCCTTCTTCTGGAGGAATTCACTAAGTCTGTTGTACCACATGAGACCTGATTGTTTTAGGCCGTACAATGACTTCTGTAGTTTTATGCTATACAAACTGCGATTTTCACCATTCCCCATCTGGAGAATCTTGAATCCATCAGGAATTTTCATATAGATGTCGACATCTAGTGATCCGTATAAATATGGGGTTACAACGTCCATCAATCTCATCTGGAGATTTAATGTAACTGCCAAAGATATTAAGTAGCGGGTGTATGAACGATAGAGCCAAATACTTTTCTTTTATTTAGCGATGCGAGCTCTGCTTCAATTGCCTCTTTCCATTTTACCCAATCGGAGCGCTTCCAGCACTCAACGATACTTTTGGGTTTTGGATCTAGATCGTTATTTATAACGGAAAGAGCAATTGTCGCTGCAAATATGTCGTCGACGACAGTAATATTTATATTATATATTTCTCTCGTATCTATGAAATTCATAGACTTCAATGTTTATGTCAACCAAACCTTCTTTATTTCCCAGTGTATCTAGGTCTGGTTATTCCGTAGTCCTAGTGCATTGAATATCTTGTGCACGTACTTCATTACTAGGACGCTCGTCTTCTGGACGGATCTCTTCTGGAGACTTCAAGTTTTCTAGACGAATCTCTTCTAGAGATTTCACGTTCGGCTGACTAGTTTTGCTAGACTTTCTTTTAGGTGTATTTGTATTGGTTGTAGGTCCTTTACGCTTCTAGCATGTGGGGGCATGTATTCTTGATTTACTTGGGACCTCAACCCTTTGGGGTGCATTTATTGCTAGTATATGCGATTTAGTTACACCTATATGGTCAGTGAACGCATCTGGTAGATTGTTTGCTAAATTTTGCAAGTTAATGATCTTCTGAACTTCCAGTTCAGATTGACTAGTGTGTGGATCTAGATACTGAAGATTACTTATGTTCCACGTAAGCTCCCAGCATTCATTCAATTTTGAATTCGGATCTCTCCCTAATACCGGGAAGTGATCTTCATCGAACGTGCAGTTAGCGAACCGGGCCATTAATTGATCCCTGGACAAAGGTTCTAGGTATTTCTTGATGGATGGAGAGTCAAATCCAACGTGAATACCTAGCTTCCTTTGTGGGCCATAGAGGTACGCTTCGGTAATGTTATCGGAACATACACCGCACATCCAAAAATACGCAGATGGAAAATGCTAGGTTCTTTCTCATGCACTAGCTATAGGGGGGAATGATCATTATATGCAGTTGGACGGATTTATATCAGGTGTGATGCATGTAGGACTGCATGCCCCCAACATGAAGTGGGTAATTTAGAGTTCATAAGAAGTGGTCTAGCGATAAGTTTGATACGTTTTATTAGCGCTTCAGCAAGACCATTTTGGGTGTAGACGTAGGGGACCGAATGCTCCACTTTAATTCCCAGAGCCATACAATAATCTATAAAGGCTTTTGAGGTAAACCCAGCAGCATTATCCATGCGAATAGATTTTATTGGATAATCTAGGAACTGAGCTCGAAGCTCAATAGTTTTCGCAATGAGCTTTGCAAAAGCTTGATTGCGGGTGGACATCAAACATGCATATGTCCACCTAGTGGAGACATCAATTAGGACCATGAAATACCGAAATGGTCCTGATATTGGGTGAATTAGTCCATAAATGTCTCCCTAAATCCGTTCAAGAAAAACTGGAGACTGTAGTCCCACCTTGGTGCGTGACGGACGCACTATTAATTTACCCTTAGAACATTCATCACATATAAATTCATCAACATGAGGGATTCTATTATTCGAAATATTATGACCAATGGAATTAGATAGAATCCTACGTATCATAGTTTGTCCTTGTTGGTCCCGGTACAAGTCTGAGTAATACGTGTATGGGGGGGGGGGGGGGGAATACACGCATACAAATTTTATTTCTTAAAAACCTTACTGAGTCCCCTTACTCAGAGTGGTGTTGAACACTGAGTAGATAATACACCTACTAACAACACTGAGTGCAAGTTAGTTGGCTAACTATCTACTTATGTTCAGTGCGGAATGTGTGAGCCCTGAAAGATTAAAGACTTATTTAATGTTTACTTTCTGAAAACTTGATTATCTTTTTATGAAATTGTGATTAGAAGGGCAGTGCGCTGAGTTTAATGATCTGGCTGATTGATTCAAGCCTAATAAAACGTGCAATGAATGACTTAAGCAGTAGAGCAGTTAAGAACAAATATCAAAGCAGTAAAGACTCAGGCAATTTAACGTGGTTCAGAGACTCAAGCTCCTACGTCCACGGTCCTGATTGAACAGGAGAATCCACTAAGGATTGACTTGTTTTTAACGTGCCAAGGTGCACCAAGATCAGTCTCACTGACCCTTACTTCCTTCTAACTCACTTACTAACTTCCACCAACAAACCTCACTAGGAGGGTTTTGGTTTCAGTATGGTTTCTAACAAAGGTGTGATTATCCTTACAAGATAAAGCTATTGCTAAGGATTGGATAATCACTCTAAGCTTAAGATATATCTAATGAGCTCAGTGGAATACATAATAACTCTCTAACTTAAGATATATGTGGGAAATTCAAGGTTTTTCGAGTGCTTCTTTGAATGCTTTGATTGCTTTGAACGCTGAGAGTTTGAGTAATTTCTGGCTTCAAAATTTCCCGTACCCTTGCTTGGGTTCAAGGTCTTCTGTATTTATAGATGAATTTGAATAACTATCCGTTGGAGAGATAGCCTTCTAGTCACCAATTGTGTAGGATTCTTCAACGGACATATCTCTCATGCAGCCGCCGTCCTTGCATGGATTTGGTAAGTTGCATTTAATGCTTCCACATTCAACTGTGCAGGGATGTCAGGTTCAAGTCAGTGTTTGTACATGACTTGGCGCTCTCTGATTGGTCCACGTCATTTGGTAGGTGAGAATGTCAGAACTTATTTTTCAGTCCAGTCTTGTCTTTACTGAGTTCAAGTTTGTCCTTATCTACGTACATTCTTCCAGTGCTGTCATTCCTTTTGCTTGCTTGGATCCTACTCCAAGTCTTTTCCCAATAACTCAGTGCAGTCATGTTCCCTTCAGGCTGAGTTAGCAATGATCTCAGGATCATGCTCTTCATCCTGACACTTTCTCAGTCAGCTTAGAAGACTGTCATAAGTTCAGGATGGTGCTCTTGTGTCTTCAGGCTCCAGTCTTGATTGTCAACAATGAGTACTCCTCTCATTGTGTACCTGTGAATATAAAATATTCTAACTTACAAACCTAACCAAGACTAGCCTGACTATTACAAACACTTAGGTAAATCATCTTTTTAGGGTCTTTGGGATCAATTCAAAACTGGCATTGTCCCAACAGTCCTGGATGACCTAACCGCTGATGTCATAATTTAAAGGAGTTCAGGTCATGAAATTTTATACTCATAGCTAGATGAAGATGATACGGCCGGATGTAGGAATAGTACAATCTGGAAGAGAATGAGGAAAGTTTTTCAATAACTTGTTTACGGCTACCTCGAGTAATAGTCATCAAAAGGTGTTCGTTATTTTTCTCAGTTTCAGTTTCAATGTGATAACCATTAGATCTTATATCTTTAAAACTGAGCAGAGTACGCTTAGATTGTGGAAATAATAAAGCATTATCAATTATAAGTTTGGTACCCTTGGGGAGGACGATGGAAGCTCTTGCGGAGCCCACTATCATAATATTATCATTGGCTATCGTAATTACACTATCTCTCTTTCTACCAAGTTATGAAAATATTTCCTATCTCTTAAGATTGTGTGTGTGGTGGTGCTATCTACCAAACATAAATCACATTTTGAATCCATCATTCCAGAGAAAAAAGCCAAAACCTAATAGCTGATATGTTTACAAGCCATGTATAAGAATAACAATATCTAAATAAATTTGACGGATAGCATATATTAAGGTAAACATATCAAAGCTAAATCATAAATGTCATATCATCCATAAAAGTAAAATATCCGAAAGACATGATCCAAATATAAATTGTTTTAACAAAAAAAAAAAGTACTAAAATAATCAAATACTCAAATCACTCATTGTCTCCAAAGTCTTTGAGCTCCAAGAGATCATCGTTTTCATGGTCAAAGTCTGCTTTAGGCTGGCTGGCATGGTGAGATTCGACTTTAGGAGCCTTCCCATTGCCGTCCTTCTGCTGCTTTTGATAAGCCTCAACCAAGTGCTTGGGAGTGCGACACGTGCGAGACCAATGGCCTTTGCATCCGCATCTGTAGCAGGACTGAGTGCCAAATTTTTTAGGAGCGGGATTCGTGTTAGTTACAACCTTTCCACGAGCCTGAGCTTGATTGTCTTTCGAGGTACCTAGACCACCGAATTTACTACGACCTCGGGCTTTTCTACGAGTTCATTTACTTCCTCTCCCCCTTCCACGCTTGCGACCACTTGTACTGCCTTGAGCTATAGCATGTGTTTCGAGCAATGCTTGAGAGCCAACCGGTCTCGAGTTATGATTTTTCATAAGGAGTTGGTTGTGCTTTTCTGCCACTAGAAGTACAGAATTTAGCTCAGAGTGTACAGTGTAATTCTTAGCCCTATACTGCTGCTGGAGTACAAGGTTGCTAGTGTGGAAAGTTGATAGAGTCTTCTGGATCAACTCGGCTTCAATTATAGCTCGATTGCATAGCTTTAAATGAGATACAATACGATGTAGGGCTGAGTTGTACTCCCTTAAAGTCCTGGAAATGGAGGTTCAACCAATCGTATTGTGTCTGAGGGAGGAGTATATCATTTTGTTGTTGGAAATGGTCCTTCAGGGACTTCTACAACGTTCCGGGGTCTCTCTCAATGGGGTATTCATTTTTCAGGTCCTGATTAAGATGATGTCTGAGGAAAATCAAAGCTTTCGCCTTCTGGGCGTCAGTTGATTTTGAATCATCGACAATAGCCCCGCTTAAATTAGTTGAGGCTAGATGTATCTCAATATCTAGCGCCTATGTCAGGTAATTACTACCATCAAGAGCAAGCTCATCGAATTCTCTTTTGGTAATATCAGACATTATTCACTATAATTTTGAAAGTGATATGGTGAGTGTTGTAACCAATTTATTGACAACGGAGAAATAAGGATTTATTTGATTACTCTAGAGCACATAGAAGCATGAATTGGGCACCGTCTACCTAAAGCATAAGTTACGGTCCGACAAGTACTGGGCGCCGCCTACCCAGTAAAAAATATGCGGACTATAAATGGGGACTATTTGCATAAGTAATAATGCATGCAAGATAATTAAATCATAAAAATATGCGCATATAGCAATTAAGCACATAAAAAAATAAATTTATTGAGAACTAATATTAAAATTAATTCAAAAAAATTCGAGCTTAATTAATATGCAAGAGTTATTCCTTTTTAATTTTTTAAGTATTATTTGAAACTTGATAAATTAATTTGAGGGCACAAAAAATATTATCAAAATTATATGAGGCCCAAATTAATAATAAATTTCAGTTGCCCAATAATTAAAATTAATTACATCCCATGAAATTGGAGCTTCAGGCCCAAAACATTAAATAGAATAGATCCAAAAATTAATTCCAGCTCCTGGACTTCAAGCCCAAAATAAAAATTCCAGTCCTGGGCTTCAGGCCCAAATTAATAATAAGGTCCAAGTAGCATTGGGACTAATTTGGCCCCAAAAGGTGCAAGAGTTGCATGATGAGGGCGGAGTCGATGGGATTCGACATCCGGAGGCGCGCGGCGAGTGGCAGGCTCGCGACACAGGTGCGGTCAGCGGGTGTGCGGGCGGACGGGGGCGCAGTAACGGATGTGCAGGTGCACGTGGTGGACAAGCGCGCGGTGCCGATTGTGTGTGGTGAAGGGTGCGCGGTGGACGGGCGTGGCGACATGCGGATGAATGCGGCGGCTGGTGGGCGCGGCTCGCGGACGATCGCGGCGGTGAGCGGTGCGCGGCAGCCGTGCGGCGGTGGTTGTGCGGCAGAGGTAGACGAGATGCGGCGTGATCGCACGCACGACAGCGGCCGTGCGTTGCGAGTCGGCCGCGGTCGCGTGCACGGCGGTGGGCGTGCAGCGGTGCCGGGTTAATTATTATATATATTTTTCAATTCGATCCAATTGATTGCAAACACAATTATTATCGATGCAATTTAAAAGAATTCAAGTGCACATAAAAACGTAGCACACATAAATCAAGTAATTCGATACGATAATTAATAATCATGCAGTAAAGAATTAATTTAGATCCGTACCGATTAACTTCGGGCAGAGTCTCGTGTTGATAACGTGTTGTGATCGAGAGCGTGAAATAGAGACGCAAATTTGTTCACCCAATTCATCGATAACGACTACGTCTGGGGGCATACCAAGCCAGGAGTTTCACTAATATATGTGTGTATGCATGTGTACAATACTGAGTACAATGATCTATTTATAATAGATAAAACCTAGTCTAAACCTAAAGCCCGTTTAGGTTATAAGTTCATTAGTAATGTCCACATCAAATCTTCTAAATTTGATACAATAAATCTACTGGATTTATAACAGGTTCTATAGTTGATTTTTAAAAAGAGTTTTTAAGATTTTTGCTGCTTTACTTTAATTTGTGATTTGTCATCATTTTTCCCCTGAAAATAGGAATGTAAAACTCCTAATCAAGTACAAAGATATGTCGTATCTCTGCACAAATATTGCGAATCAATCTTAAATAAGAAGTGAGAGGTATTATCCAAATAATTTAAGTTGATAAAAATTTAAAAGGCAACAAAATTATTTCTTCTAATTTATTATAAACAATTAAATTGATCTTTAACTATAAATTAAAACTACAATAGTACGTTGATCTAGTGAACATATGAGATTTACTCTAGAGTTTAAATATATGTTAGCTAATCTAACTAATTGAGACATAAATGGTGAAATTGGTATAATTTTACTTCAATGTCAATTTAATTTTGACGTATATATGAATAAGTCAAAACATACTTAAATTTAAATTTAAATTGGATAAAAATTCAATTACACTATGTGCAACAATTATACATAAAAATTTATCAATCATAATTTAATTACTTTAGAAGTGTTTGGTAGAGGGATATGAAGGGGTGGCAGGGGTGGCCCTGAGGTGGGGCGGGAGGGGCGACCGCCCTAGACCATAGATTATCAGGGGTCTACTGTTATTCATATGAATATACATATTTATTGATGAAAATTTTGGTAAGTTGAAAATGAAATAATATTTTTTTTATCAAATGTAAAAAAGAAACTTGATTAAAGATGTGTATAACTAGTATTATTGTTTAAAAAACTCATAAAAGTCTTAATAAGTTGTCAACAACGATATAATGAAAAGTTTTTTATAAGATAAAAAAAATTGATGAAATATCTTTAATTTGGTATTTCTATTAACGAAGAATTGATGAAAAATCTTCAAAAGTTGTTAAAATTGAATTGACAAAAAATATTCATAAATTCTCAACAAAAAAGAATTGATGAGTTCCAGAGCATGATCGTTACAACAAATTACCCATGTAAATATTATTAACGAATTTCCTTTTGAACATTGAGAATTCTTTAAACTATGAAAACATTTTAGATATTGATTCAACTGATTTATTTTCTAAACAAAAAAATATTATAGGTAACTTTATTGGTAAAACAATACCTGAAATTCAATATAATATTTAGGTAATTTTATATGTAACTTAAATTTGTGCACACTTCATTGTTATAATTGTATTTATGAATCAACTATGTTGCAAGAAATGTTAACTGAATTAGAAACTTTATATATTGAAAAAGACATGTTATAACAAATTTACTATGAAGATGTTTCTCAAAATACTAGATAAAGTAATGTTACAATATTAATTTATTTTCTATTATTTTTTAATAAATTATATACGTAGCTTTTTTTCTTCGACAGGGACCCATTTTTCCATATTCGCCACAGGCCAAAAGAATGACAGGGTGGACTCTGGGGGGTGGAGAATGGTAATGGAAGTAATATAATGTTTGGTATAGGAGAATGATTTCTCTACAATGTCTTTGATCCCTTAATTTGAAGGAATGAACCATACCTCTTAAATATGAAAGGTATGATACTCATTCCACATTACCATAAAATCGGTTCAATTTTCATTCCTTGTCATAATACCATACGTCCCTTAGTATATAATGGTTATTATATTATTTTAGTGCATTTTTTTTTTAACTAGTTGAGTGATTCAGGATTAACCCACATTTTTTCATTAATCTCCTTTCATTAATATTCCTAAAAAGTCAATTGTGAAGAGTTTTTCAAAACGGTGGTAGTAGTAATTGAACCATCTTTTCCAACAGCACTGATGACTGACCGAAATATTGGGTTGTTTGATTTTTCTTTTACTTTTTGTACTTAATTTTTAAATATTTTCCCTTTATTATAGTTTTTTTAGGTGTGAGATTCAAAACATTTATTGTAATTTCTTTTCGTGGTCGGACTTTTTATGTCTCATTGCCGGATTTTTCTTCTGGTTTTTTTTTTCCTTTGTTTTTTTTCTTATTTCCCTTTTGTTATGTTAGTTTATCAGGATTTAAAGTTCATTTAAATTTATCATTGGTTGTACAAACAATCACATGATAATATGTCATTTTAGACTTAATAGGTGTTCGTTTTTCTGTGGTCTTTTCAGGATGAGATATGAACAAAATGATGGACAATTTACTTATTTTTATTACCATCTAATTACTTTGAGTTTGATTCTATTTTTTATTAGATCTTATTTTTAACTTATATGTTGTTAATAATTGTTCCCTCTTCCTTGAAAAAGAAAAAAAATGACACTAATATATGTAATTGGCATGATAATGAACCCTTAAAAAAATCTCAACTAGCCAACATTTGACATGTTTCAACAGTATATCTTCTTTCAAAGATTTACTTTCCTTTTTACAAGTAAATTTAACCTACATAATCTCACCCTAAGCAACTTCTCTCACTCCCCCCATCTATCCTTCGACTCTTCGATCTCTCTTCTTCCTCTTGGCTCCTCTCTCCCCTTTCCCCTTGCACACACAATATAAAAGGAGCCATTGATTAAAATCTCAGAAAAAGGAATTGAATAGAGAGATGAGGAGAATGACAATTACAAGTAAGAAGAAGAAGAGCTCTGTCTCAATTTTCCTCTCGGAAAATTCTGCTCACTCTCAGGCATGGACCCTCCTTAATTAAATACTTGCCCGATTCCAATTGAAGCTCAAGAAGAGGAGATCCTACCTGGACTTGGTTCCAGCATTGCCCGCTGCACCCCCACCGCAATCGTCATCGATTTAGAGGCCTAAAAATAAAATTGAAGACACGGTGGTCCGTGTCAGAGCTGTGCCGACGATGGAGAATGGCGGCGGCGCCGACCCTGCCACCATTAGTCCCGACTCACCTTTCCTTTTTGCGCCAAGCGATGATGAAAAGTCCAAGAAAAGGGTAATTTTTTTATTTTTTACTCTGTTCAGTTTAATTAATTAAATTATTCTCTAATTGAGGCAATTTTTGCATATATACCAAATAACAATTTGAATGGTGTAAATAGGGGTGTTAGAAAAAAGTTTTCAAATATAGGGTTGATCGCCTCTGGGAAGAGCGATCAACCAGGTAGATCGCCTCCCAAAGTAGCGATCAACCAAAATGTATGCCACGTCGTAGATCGCCCATACCAGAGGCGATCTACCCGACATATTCTATCAATGGGCCCACAAAAGTTGCCTGCATGAATGCATTCCTGCATGCGCGACAAAAGTTGCCGCCTCCATGTGAATGCGGACCTCCCTCCGGCATAATTTCTGGCGTGAATCAAGCTTCTTCCAGCGTAGCACTCTTCGATTTCTAGTTTCGAGCTCAGGTATGGCTCCGGCGAACTTGCATCCTGACTTCCTCCATTGATTCCGGTGATGAACGGCAATTTTCAGCAATGAGCTTTGCTAATTCCGGCATTAACTCTCCTACACGTAGCTTTTCCGGTGCGACGGCAAATGGTGGGCATGAGCTCTGCTTCCATCTCAGGCATCGAGCATTTCCAGCGACAATCTTGGTTCAAGAGAAACTGAGAATAGATGTGTTGCTCTTTTCTCTCTCTTCGAACAACAATTGAGGAAATTAGAAGCAAACAACATTTCTCTCTCTTGGTTGAATAAGAAAATGTGGGGCCCAACTTCTTCTTTCCTTGGTCAAAGTCTGAAATGAAGTTCATTTGATTTGCTTTCCTTATCTCTTCACGTGAATATCCTAAAAAATGGGCATATTTCATTTAATTCAATAGCAGTCAACCCATGTAGAATTTGTCGGGTTAGAAGCGATCTATGACATGGCGGAATTTCTGGTTGATCGCTACTCTGGGGGGCGATCTACCTGGTTGATCGCTCTTCCCAGAAGCGATCTACCTTATATACGAAAACTCTTTTCTAACACCCCTATTTACACCATTCAAATTGATATTTGGCATATATACATAAATTTGCCTCTAATTGAAGTACCACACAAAGCTCAAGGCCTATAATTCAGAACTCAAAACATTCCAACAAGAGGTAACATTCGATTTTAACTGAGTCACATTTAAATTAATTAATTAATTATTTTATTATTGATACAGGTAAGCGAAGGGATGAATATTGAAACTAAATTGACTCATCATCAGCCGCTCATTACAGTTCCGACGATGCAGGAAATTCAGTTTCCAATCGTGGCCCAATCTCAGCCATCAAATAATGGGATTGGATCTGTCAACCGTGTGGGTGGTCCAATTGGGTTCGATCTCAATGTTCCAGCTGAAGAGACTTTGGGTTTTAAAGTGGTGGGTGAACTACAACATTTGGATGAAAATAGAGTGATTACTGATAGATGGGTCCGATGTGCTAAAACTAGGAGGATGAGGAGAGATATAATCAATATCAAATACATCAAGAATAAAATTTGAAGATACATTATATAACTATCTACTGAGTATTTACTAATGGTGAATTAAATATGGAATTAACCATTTTTTCTCTTACTGGTAAACCCTTGGAATTCAAAAAACTAAATTTTGTACATATATATTAAATGCAATTAATGCCAAAGTGTATTAGGACTGAGAAATATACATGCACGGGTCTAGAAATGAAACAGGTAATTTATGGCCAGTGTTTTCATTTTTGGAAGTTGTCATTACACAGTGAGCTTAAATTTGGCACAGTAGATCTCTAAGCACATCACCGTCGCCCAATGTGTGATCTAAATTTTCTTTATTTATTTGTAAAATTCTATCACTATGTCCCTTTTGCATTATAAAAATGTTTGTCCCTCATATTGTGAAAAATATTGCCAAATTAAAATTCTGAATCTGGCATACATAATTTCTCTTGACAAAGTTGGTCATACATCGAAAATGAGGTTTTGCATGAACGAGAAGAGTGAATCTGATTAGCCAAGGAGAATGCCTGAATCCAACATATAACAATAAGGGTTTTTTTAGAGGTTTGTATATTCCTGCAATTCATCCTTGGCTAGCAAACTCCTAACTCTTATCTTCATGCATCAACCCCTTTCTTGCTTAGTGACTTTTGATTTCAATATTTGGTCAATGATGAGGTATATCTATTTATAGGAGTCTAAATATAGAATTTCGAATGCCCAAAATAATGTTGATCATATCCTACTTTTTTCCAAGTTTAAACCCTAGGTTTAGAATTGAAACAACTAAATTATGCATGGAACACAAATAATCTGATATTTAAATAAAGAGAAGTAAAGATAAAAACACAGGAAGTTAATATTACAAAGGAGAATCAGATAAATGCCTACGAGAGTTAGGAAATTACCGGATTTGAGAAAAATTTCTCTCGGTGAAATGGAATTGAGAAAAATCCGATAGAAATGGGTTCATGGGAATTGTCTGATTGATCTTTGTTTATATGCATATGCGTTTTGAACGGAGAATTTTCTGATGTGTAATTACAAATTACCCATCAGATATGTGTAGTATATGATTGGGTAATGGCTTTTTTTTAAATAACTCAAAAGGCAAATTTTATTTACAATTAACAGTATTCAAATTATACTATTTATCAAAATTATTTCTTATATTGAATTCAATTTACAATTTTCAAATAATAAATGTAGTTCAAGAATACTTAAAGTGAATTTTTTAATTGACTTTTCCAAACAAAAAATTATATATTTCAGAATTATTTTTGTTGTTTACACAATAATTTGTTAATAAATACTCCCTCCGTCCATGAAATATAGTCTTGTTGATTTATGCACGGTTATTAAGAAAGTTGATATAATATGTAAAAAATAAGAATATTGTGTCACATCAAGTACAAAATAAATTATTTTAAAAATGTTATGTGTGTGTTGAAAAGTGTAGATAAAATTTATTATTTTCATTTTAGGCAAGATGACTATTTTTTGTGGACAGCCAAATAAAGCAACCAGGACTATATTTCATGGACGGAGGGAGTAAATGATGAGTGTAGACTTGTGATTTTCTTTGAATTGTTTAATCTTTAATTTAGTTGTTAGATTACATTAAATAGGCAACATTTGACATAAACTGTTTTTTTAGAGGGTGGTATATTCTGGCAATTCATCTTTGGCTATCAAACTCCTATTTCTTATCTTCATGAAACAACCCCATTCCTGCTTAATGACTTGTGATTTCAATATTTGGTGAATAAGGAGGTATATCTATTTTTAGGTGTCTAAATATAGAATTTCGAATTTCCAAAATAATGTGGATCCTATCCTATTTTTTTTTTCAATTTTATTCATATCGATGTATGCCCATCTCTCTGCAACATTATCTTCAAAGGAAATTGTCATTACACAGAAAATCTGTAAACTAGTGAACCCTAGGTTTTGAAATGAAACAACTAAATTTTGTACAAATCTATTAAATGCAATTAATGCCAAAGTGTATTAGGTCTGAGAAATATACATGCATAGGTTTTGAAATGAAACATCTAATTTAATGTTTTCATATTTGTAAGTTGTCATTACATAGTGAGCTTAAATTCGGCGCAGTAGATCTCTAAGCACATCACCATCGCCCAATGTGTGATCTAAATTTTCTTTATTTATTTGTAAAATTCTATTATTGTGTCTCTCTTGCATTGTAAAATTTTTGGTCTCTCATTTTGTGAAAAATGTTGCCAATTACAATTCTGGATCTGTCATACATCATTTCTCTGGACAAAGTTGGTCATACATCGGAAATGAGGTTTTGCGTGAACGAGAAGAGTGAACCTGATTAGCTAAGGAGAATGTCTGAATCCAACATTTAACAATAATGGTTTTTTTAGAGGTTTGTATATTCCTGCAATTCATCCTTGGCTATAAAACTCCTAACTCTTATCTTCATGCATCAACCCCCTTTCTTGCTTAATGACTTATGATTTCAATATTTGGTGAATGAGGAGGTATAACTATTTATAGGAGTCTAAATATAGAATTTTGAATGCCCAAAATAATGTTGACCCTATCCTACTTTTTTTCCAATAATTTTCATACCGATGTAGGCCCATCTTTTTGCGGTATTATTTTCAAAGGAAATTGTCATTACATAGTGAGCTTAAAAGACCAGTCAATAGAAAATTTGTAATTCAGCAAACCCTAGGTCTTGAAATAAATCAACTAAACTTTGTACAGATCTATTAAATTCAATTAATGCCAAATAGTATTAGGACTGAGAAATATATATGCACGGTAAACAATTGAGTTTAAACCCTAGGTTTAGAACTGAAACAACTAAATTATGCAATAAACACAAATAATCTAATACTTAAACAAAGATAAATGAAGATAAAAACACTGGAAGTTAATATTACAAAGGAGAAACAAATTAATGCCCAGGAGAGTTAGGAAATTACCTGATTTGAGAAAAATTTCTCTCGCTGAATTGGAATTGAGAAAAATCTGATAGAAATGGTTTCATGAGAATTATCTGATTGATCTTTGTTTATATGCATATGCGCTTAGAATAGAGAATTTTCTTATGTGTAACTACACAATTATTCATCATATATGTGTAGTATATGATTGAGTAATGACTTTTTTTTTTAAATAACTCAAAAAGCATATATTATTTACAATTAACAGTATTCGAACTATATTGTTTATCAAAATTATTTCTTATATTGAATTGAATTTTTAAAATAATAAATGTAATTTAGGAATACTTGAAGTGAATTTTTAATTGATTTTTTCAAACAAAAAATTATATATTTCAGAATTGTTTCTATTGTTTACACAATCATTTGTTAATAAATAAATGATGAGTGTAGACTTTTGATTTTCTTTGAATTGTTTAATCTTTAATTTAGTTGTTAGATTACATTAAATAGGCAACATTTGACATAAAATATTTTTTTAGAGGTTGGTATATTCTGGCAATTCATCTTTGGCTATCAAACTCCTAACTCTTATCTTCATGCAACAACCTCCATTCCTGCTTAATGACTTGTGATTTCAATATTTGGTGAATGAGGAGGTATATCTATTTTTAGGTGTCTAAATATAGAATTTCGAATTTCCAAAATAATGTTGATCCTATCCTATTTTTTTTCAATCTTATTCATATTGATGTATGCCCATCTCTCTGCAACATTATCTTCAAAGGAAATTGTCATTACACAGAAAATCTGTACACTAGTGAACCCTAGGTTTTGATATGAAACAACTAAATTTTGTACAAATCTATTAAATGCAATCAATGCCAAAGTGTATTAGGTCTGAGAAATATACATGCATAGGTTTTGAAATGAAACAGCTAATTTAATGTTTTCATATTTGGACGTTGTCATTACATAGTGAGCTTAAATTCGGCACAGTAGATCTCTCAACACATCACCATCGCCCAATGTGTGATCTAAATTTTCTTTATTTATTTGTAAAATTCTATTATTGTGTCTCTCTTGCATTGTAAAATTTTTGGTCCCTCATTTTGTGAAAAATGTTGCCAATTACAATTTTGGATCTGTCATACATCATTTCTCTAGACAAAGTTGGTCGTACATCGGAAAGGAGGTTTTGCGTGAACGAGAAGAGTGAACCTAATTAGCCAAGGAGAATGCCTGAATCCAACATTTAACAATAATGGTTTTTTAGAGGTTTGTGTATTCCTGCAATTCACCCTTGACTATTAAACTCCTAACTCTTATCTTCATGCATCATTCCCCTTTCTTGCTTAATGACTTATGATTTCAATATTTGGTGAATGAGGAGGTATAACTATTTATAGGAGTCTAAATATAGAATTTTGTGTTGTAAATCTAGAAGATTTATTCTAAATCTAGAAGATTTGATATGGACATTACTAATGGATCAAGAAACCCAACGGGCCTTATATCTTAGAATAGGGTTTTATATTCTTATAAATAGATCATTGTATTCATTATTGTAATCACTCTCATACACAAGATCATTAGTGAAACTCCTGGCTTGGATCGTCCCCAGGCGTAGTCGTTCTCGACGAACTAGGTCAACAAACACTGTCTCTTTAATTTACGCACTTATTTACAACACGTTATCAGCACGAAACTCTGTCCGAAGCTAATTGATTCAAGCAATGCATCTCACTGGAAACATATATACACTCTTCGAATTATGCACCAGATAAGTCATCCTTATCTTCTGGAATAGCTATTCATTGAATGATTCCCCATTGCTATTCATCTTAAATATAAAACGTGCGTATGTAGTTTAATTATCATATACTTAAATATGATATTTAAGATGTGCTTGAAACTTGTGGTACTATATTTGAATATGATATTTAAGATACATATATTAGACATGGTATAGAAATCATATGATTGCAGGCTGCAGCGGACCCCCCTCCCCTTACATCATGCTCGCAGCGATCGAAGCCTGAAGTCTCTTCCGCGGCCTAATTGCCCCAACCGCCGGCATCACGCCTCGATCCACGAGGCTGCCTGCATCACCCATGCCTCCGTCTCCGGGCGTCGAGGCACCGCCGCGAGCTTCCGCCTTCGAGCGTTGAAGCAACTCCGCCTCCGCCGCCACACGTTGAGGCACCGCCGCGCTCGTCCGTCGCCTTGCGCTAGCCCTCCGCTATGCGAGTTCACTACTGTGTGCGACCGCCGTAGTGTGCAGTCCCGATTTCCCTCGCTGCTCCGCCGCCACGGCGTCGAGCGGCGGCCGAAGACCGCGCAACCGGGCGACGGCGGCCGTAGGCCGCGTCGCCACGCGGCAGTACACTGAAGCCTCCGCGCCTCCGCCTTAAGACGGCCGCGGTCTTCCTCCGCCCCCGCTGCAGATTCCGTGTAGCCTCCCCAATCATGGGCCAATTTAGGCCCAATTCATTTGGGCACATTCAAAAAAAAAAGGCCAAGGTTATATACAGTCCTATCTTTTGTAAATACCACCCCACCAAAAAATGTTCGGAAAAAAAATTCGAAAATTTTGACAATTTTCGAAAAAATTTTCCGAAAATTAAGAAAAAAAAAACACTGAACTTATGATTTTTCGGAATTTTTTTTCGA
Organism: Ballota nigra; assembly: GCA_947034835.1. Lineage (NCBI taxonomy): Eukaryota > Viridiplantae > Streptophyta > Magnoliopsida > Lamiales > Lamiaceae > Ballota > Ballota nigra. Next base: position 101,874,577 of record OX344721.1, read on the forward strand.
AAATTGTTACATTTTTCGGAAAAAATTTCCGAACAATTTTTTAGTTGGGGTTGTATTCACCAAACATGGGACTGTATTTAACTTGGCCAAAAAAAATATTGAGCCTTTGGGCCTGAAGCCCAGCTCCTGGGATTAATTATCTGCCCATGGCCGTTTCAGGATTTGAGGCCCTTGCATTTAATTAGTTGGGCTTGTTCTTTTTAATCTTAAAATCCTAAAAATATTTCGTTAAATTGCGTTAATATACATGAAATAATTATTCTTATGATTATTTCCTCTGTCTATTAAATCGTATATTTTCTAGAAATTGTTTTCATGTGATTATCTCCCTTACTTCTTTATGCATGTTTATGTGATTTAATTATCCTACGTGCATTGCTTTTCCGCACATAGTTTATTTCTTTATAGTCCGCATATTATGCACGGGTAGGCGGCGCCCGGTATTTGTCGGACCGTAAATTTATGTTTTGGGTAGACGGCGCCCAATACCCGTATCTATGTGCTCTAGAATAATTAAATAAATCATTATTTCTCCGTTGTCAATAAATTGGTCATAACTCTTACCATGTCACTTTAAAATCGTAGTGAAAATATATGATATTACCATGAAAGAATTCGATGAGCTTGATCTCGATGGTAATAACTACCTGACAAGGGCGCTAGATGTCGAGTTCCATCTAGCCTTAAATGAGTTGAGCGAAACAATTCTCGAAGGTTCGAAATCCACTAACGCCCTGAAGGCGAAAGCGTTGATTTTTCTCATGAACCACCTGAGTGAGGAATTCATCATTCAGATCCTCATTCAGGGACCCCGAAATATTGTGGAACTCCCTGTAGGATCGTTTCCAACAACAAAATGATATACTCCTCCCTCCGGTACAATACGATTGGTTGAGACTCCGTTTCCAAGACCTTAAGTCTATAACGGAGTACAACTCTACTTTGCACCGTATTGTAACCCAGTTGTTGCAGAACAATCTGTCAACATTCCACGCTAGCAACCTTATACTCCAGCAGCAGTATAGGGACAATTATATTATTGGTTGCAAACGTGGAAGGGGGAGAGAGTAAGATGATCTGGGTTAAAGACCGAGGTCGTAGTACATCCAGTGGTCACAGAACCTCAATTTTCGCTCTTCATCTGGCAAGGTTAAGCAGTCCTGCTACAGATATGGATGCAGAGGCCATTGGTCTCGCATGTGTCGCACTCCCAAGAACTTGGTTGAGGCTTATCAAAAGCAGCAGAAGGACGGCAAGGGGAAGGCCCCTAGAGTCGAATCTCACCATGCCAGACTGCCTGAAGCAGACTTTGACCAAGATAACGTCGATCCTCTGGGCATCAAGCTCAAGGACCTTGGAGATGATGAGTGATTTGTGTATTTTATTGTTTTAGTACTTTATATTTGGATCCTTTCTTTCGGATATTTTATTTTATGGATAATATTATGTTTTAGCTTCGATGTGTTTACCTTAACTATGTCCATTAAATTTACTTGGATATTGCTTTTCATGGCTAGTAAACATATCAGCTATTAGGTTTGGGTTATTTCCTCTGGCATGATGGATTGAGATTGTGTTTTATGTTTGGTAGATAGCGCCACCACTCATGCAATCTTAAGAGATAAGAAGTTCTTTCATAACTTGTTAAATCGTAAGGGGAGTATAACTACAATAGCAATGATAGTAGGTTGATAGTGGGGTCCAGAAGAGCTCCCATTGTCCTCCTCGTGGGTACCGAACTCATAATGAATAATGTCTTATTGTTTCCACAGTTTAAGTGTACCCTGCTCAGTTTTAGAGATATTAGGACTAATGAATATCACATTGAAACTGAAACTGAGAACAATAACGAATACCTTTTAATGACTATTACTCGAGGTAGCCGTAAATAAGTTATAGAAAAACTTCCTTACTTCTCCCCCTGATTATACTATTCCTACATCCGGCCGTCAAAATCTCCATCTAGCCATGAGTATGAAATTTCTTGACCCGAACTTCTTTATATTAAGGCATCATCGGTTAACTCATCCAGGACTATATATGATACGTAGGATTCTACCTAATTCAATTAGTCATAATAATTCGAATAATGAATCCTTCCTGTTGATGAACTTATTTGTGATGCATGTCTTAAGGGTAAGTTAATAGTGCGCCCGTCGCGCACTAAGGTTAGACTAGAGTCTCCGGTTTTCCTTGAAGCGAATTCAAGGAGACATTTGTAGACCGATTCACCCAGCATCAGGTCCATTTCAGTATTTCATGGTCCTTATTGATGCCTCCACTAGGTGGACATAAGCTTATTAGCTATCTACCCACAATCAAGCTCTTGCAGAGCTCATTGCAAAAACTGTTGAGCTTAGAGCTCAATTCCCGGATTATCCAATCAAGTCGATTCGCATGGATAATACATCTGAGTTCAGCTCGAAGGCCTTTACAAATTACTGTATGGCCCTGGGAATTATAGTGGAGCATTCGGTCCCCTACGTCCATACCCAAAATGGTCTTGCTGAGGCGCTAATAAAATGTATCAAATTTATCACGAGACCATTGCTTATAAACTCCAAACTACCCACCTCATGCTGGGGGCATGTAGTCCTACATGCAACACACTTAATCCAAATCCGTCCAACTGCATATAATGATCATTCCCCCCTACAGTTAGTGCGTGGGAAAGAACCTAACATTTCCCATCTGCGTATTTTTGGATGTGCGGTATACGTTCCAATAACGATACCAAAGTGGACCTCTATGGGCCCACAAAGGAAACTCGGTATTTACATCGGATATGACTCTCTATCCATCGTGAAATACCTAGAGCCTTTGTCTGGGGATCAATTAATGGCCCGGTTCGCTGATTGCACGTTCGATGAAGATTACTTCCCGGCATTAGGGGGAGATCCGAATTCAAAGTTGAATGAATGCCGGGAGCTTACGTGGAACGTAAGTAATCTTCAGTATCTAGATCCATGCACTAATTAATCTGAACTAGAAGTTCAGAAGATCATTAACTTGCAAAACTTAGCAAATAATCTGCCAGACGCGTTCACTGACCATAGAGGTGTAACTAAATCGCATATACCTGCATTAAATGCTCCCCAAAGGGTTGAGGTCTCAAGCAAAACGAGTACTCATGCCCCCACACGCCAAAAGCGTAAGGGACCCTCAAGAGATAGTAACACACCTAAACGAAAGGCTAGCAAAAGTGGTCAGTCGAATGTAAAATCTCTAGAAGAGATCCGTCTAGTTAACCCCAAGCCTCTAGGAGACGAGAGTCCTAGTGATGAAGCACGTGCACAAAATATTCCATGCACTAGGACCGTGGAACGACCAGACCCAGATACAATGAGAAATGAGGAAAGTCTGGTTGACGTAAACGTCGAAGTCTCTGTGAATTTCACAGATACGGGAGAAACATGTAATATAAATATTACTATCGTCGACGACACATTTGTAGCAACATTTGCTCTTTCCATTAACGATCTGGATCCAGAACCTAAAAATATCGTTGAGTGCCGGAAGCGCTCCGATTGGGTTAAATGGAAAGAGGCAATTGAAGCAGAGCTCGCATCGCTTAACAAAAGACAAGTATTTGACTCTTTCGTTCATACACCCGCGCGCGCTATCCCTGTAGGATATAAATGAGTTTTTGTACGAAAACGAAATGAGAACAATACTATGGAGAGGTATAAAGCGAGGCATGTAGCTCAAGGGTTTCCGCAGAGACCCGGGATTGATTTCGATCAAACCTATTCTCCCGTCATTGACTTAACAACGTTCCGCTACTTGATATCTTTGGCAGTTAAAATGAATCTCCAAATGAGATTAATGGACGTAGTAACCGCGTACTTATACGGATCACAAGATGCCGATATTTATTTGAAAATCCTCGATGGATTTGACATTCCTCAGATGAGGGATGGTGAAAACCGCAGTATGTATAGCATAAAACTGCAAAAGTCGTTGTATGGCTGACTTGAAGCGAAAATACTAACTTTCTACTAGAAGTTACCCCACAAGAGTATGGGTTCACTGTAGTATTGGCAAGTATAGGGACCAAGTATTATCGAACCCAAGGGAAGGAATGTATGCGAATAGATCCCTGAAGATCTACACGTCGTAGTTAATATGAGTGAATGTTTGGGGATTGAAAATTATTAAATCTATACTATTTTACTCTACTAATGCAAAAGAAAGAAATGAATTAATTATCTAAGGATTTTGTCTCAAATATAAAAGGGTGTTGCTCAGGATAGGAATCCATACGTATACTAACGGAGCCGGTACATAATCAAAATAACCGTGATGTGCAAGAAATAACCTAAGTATGAGATTGTAAGATAAAAAGCTCAAGAATTAAACCCTAATATTTTATCCTATCAATCGACTTCACTAATCCACTAAACAAGTTAATAGATTGTGCTTAATTAAAGAGACCCTAATTTAACTAAGGTGATGCGGTCGTCCTCCCTAGATAAACCGGTAGATTAATTAACCCTTTCTAAACCCTCTCATTAAGTCTACTAGTTGTTAAAGAGTGATAAGGTCGTCCTCTATCTAACAAGTTTCGTACGAAATTCAAAGGTAAATCCGGAGTTTATTTTAAGTGTTCATTAATTAAGAGAATTAAAACTAAACATCACATGTTACTCTAATTATGTACCAACATCCTACTTCTACGAGTTCATCCTATCCTAAGCATGTAAGGGTTCTAGCCTAACATGGTGGTTTGAATAATAAAAGCAATCACAAGAACAATAATCATATGCATAATTAAATTAACGAAAGAAATCAAGAACATAAACGAAAGAACAAATTAAAGTCTAAAGAAATCTCTATAAATTTGAAAAACTAGGGTTTTTAATCTCCAAGAACAAAGAAAGAATTAATCTAAGAAGTTCGAAAGAAATCATTAAACTATGAATTCGTAAGCTAAAACCTCAATTACAACTTGTAAAACTCTTACAATCTCCTTCCCAAGCTTTCTCCTTCGAAAAATGAGTGTAAATATGTGTAGATATGTCTTGTTATGTGAAAATATGCTTGGAAGGGGTATATATAGGCTTTGGGATGAATTTGGGTGATTTTGGGCCAAAAACACGCAAAAACGCTCGAGCTATGGTGGCATTCGAGCTATGATGCTCGAGTGGTGGCATTCGAGCTATGGTGCTCGAGCAGTTTTCGGCTGTTGTACACTTGTTCTTAATATCTTCATATTTCCTCAACCGGGAGTCCGTTTTGGCCAATTCAAAGTCCTACGAACTCCTCTTTTCACCCTCTATCCATCTATGAAAATCAAAGAGATAAATTCATCAGTTTATAGAAATTATACTCAATTGACTCCAAACACTCATAAAAAACACTCAAAACATGGGCAAATCGGGCACAAAAACATAACAATTTCACGCCTAATCAACCCCCCCCCCAAACTTACCATGTTGCTTGTCCTCAAGCAACGAATAATAAGTCAAGTGAAATTGTTAGGAATGAATCAAGAACTAAATCATGCAAGTAATAGAGCTCAAGCTTCAAAGATCGTTCACACGATACAAACGCATCCCCTTCATCATACTCATGTAATAACAACAAGAAACACCAAGATCAAACATGGATGTGCACTCAACGATGTGTTTCACTCCCTCACAAGTGTATATCAATGATAAGGGACTCCCTCAATCAATCAATCACACATATCAGCAGCCATAGGCTTGTAAGCACTCGCAACTTCGATCATACTCTAGAAAGCAATGCCGAATCAAAAAGGACTTTTTCAAGGTTGTAATGTAGGCTTTTTGGACAGGTGGGATAACAATATGGATAAGTGACTTAAGTGAATGGAGAATAGAAACTCAAACTTTAGTACTTCGAGATGAGGAACAGAATACTTCAAACATTTTCAATCAACACACTTTCAATTCCTCTACTTTCAACACTTCAATTTTTTCTCAACTCTTTTCACTTTTCAATCACTTTTTTTTTCTTATTCACACATACATATGAGCTCTTTTTCTTTTTCTTTTGTTCATTCTCAAATTTTTGGTCTTCCCCACACCTCAAAACTTCATCACACCATTCTTTTATCACAACTCAACCATCATAATTCCCTTTCTCAACTCAACTCAATCCCTCCTCATTCACACTTTTCCTATTCTCCACTCAAATTGGGACAAAAAGGTTTAGGAAATTGGATAAGTGTTAAAATGTGCTAGCAAATAAAATAGGCTAAGGCTCAAATGGGCTAACAAGGGACAAGTGTCATTGGTAGGCTTATTTTGGCTAAGTGACTTAACAAATCAAAGATGGCCTAAGATCACATTCGACATATCAAACTAGACACAATCAAGAAGCGAGAGCACACACAAGTTCTAGCATCCTCTAAGGTGACGACTCACTCACAAACGAAGAGATCAATTCATGCATCTTAATCTCAAAAGGCTCAAAACTCACGGCTTTCACATCCATGCTAGTCCTAGTGAATTCTCACTCGCATCACACAAGTACTCAAAAGAAAAATTTGTAAGTATACGAGTTTCCTCTCAAATCAACTCTAACTCCTACACTCACACAATAAAATCTCTAACTCAACTTCACAACTCACCAACTCATACTCACACTCAAAGATAACAATCAACAAGAATAAGATAATTGATAGGCATGAAATATGTAATAGCACCTCAAATCAATAACAGCTCAAGAAGTATCTCAAGGCACAATATATAACCAAACTCAACTCAAAGAGAGGGTGTGCACCTGTGCAATGTCATAAAACACATAAATACTCCACCCCCAAACTTCGACCTTGTGAAGAGGTCTAAGTTTGGGGTTATGAGTTACCTCATCCAAATAATTCAAGTTTCTCAACAACGTGTCACACTCCTTTGTCTCGAGTTGGTCCCTTCAATCTGCATAACTCCATGACACCTTTACTCATTCGAGACAAGCCTACAAGATAAACTCTCAAATACGAGGTTAAACTTACGATTCAACAACACCCTAACAACATAAAATACTCAAAAGTAAATAAAAATGGGTTGCCTCTTATTCAACGCTATTTTTAAGGTCCTAATGCCGGACCAAGCTCAAAGGAGCTTATGAGGACATGATACTCAAAATTACCTCTCTTACTCTCATAAGAGTGGTGGTTGACTTTCTTTCCTTCATTCCCATTCATCATGAATTCCTTTCCTTGATGCCCCTTCTCCTTCAATCCCCTCTTCTCACCTTTATCTGGAGGAGTTTTACTAAGCAATTTCTTGAGTTTGGACTTTTTCTTCTTAACTCCCCCTTTACTCTCCAACTGGACCTCGTCCACGTTTTTCACTTCTTCATCCTTCAACTTCTTCCCTTTATCCCTATCAAAATAATCAAGATCGTAATGCCAACGAGTCAAATTATCAAGTGAAGTATTATCAAACTCAAACTCCATACAATAACAACTCTTATCCTCCTCGGGTACTTCATGGCCTCATATAGGGAAATTTTTATCTCTTGATCGTCAACTTTCAATGTGATCTTCCCATTTGCCACATCTAGCACCATCCCGGCCGTTGCTAAGAGCGGTCTTCCTAAGATCAAAGGCACGCGCTCATCTTCCTCCATGTCGAGCACCACAAAGTAGGCTGAAAAAATATGATCTCCAACTTTCACGAGGATGTCTTCAACTACACCTTGAGGTCGAGTAATAGACCGGTCGGCAAGTTGAAGCGTCATCATTGACGGTTGAAGTTCTCCCCCTTCCAACTTCTTGAAAAGCGATAATGGCATAAGTGTTGGGACAATGTCAGTTTTGATTAGATTCCAAAGCCCTTGAAAAGATGTTTGCATTTGTTTGTCAGGCTAGTCTTGGTTAGGATTTATACTTAGTCATTTTACACTTCACAGGTACTCAGTAAGAGGAGCACTTACTGATGACAATCAAGACAAGAGCCTGAAGACGTTTACCATCCTGAACTTATGGTAGTCTTCTAAGTTGGCTGAGTAAGTCTCAGTGATGAAGAGTATGACCCTGAGGTCATTACTACTCAGTCCTGAAGGGAACATGATGATACTAAGTTTATGGGAAGACTTGGAGTAGAGCCAAGCAATGCAAAAGGAATGTCAGAGTCAGGACAAGACCGGTGAGCTTAAGACAAAAAGAACTTAATAAGACAAACCTGAAGCCTAGGAATAAGTTCTGACATTCTCACCAACCTGATGACGTGGACCAATCCGAGAAGGACACGCACGTACGGAACCTGACAGAGACTAACTTCAGACTGCATTTTCAACGGGCAAGCATTTAATGTGCATTTAATGCATATACCTAATTCCATGCAAGGACGGCTGCTGCATGAAGATATGTCCGTTTGAAGCCACTCTATATAGATGAAAAGAAAGGTTATCTCTCCAACGGATAGTTTTTCAAATCACCTATAAATACAGAAGGCTTTGAACCCATTCAAGGTTACGGGAAATTTCCAAGCCAGAAATTACTCAAACTCTCAAGCACTCAAAGCATTCAGTCTTTAGAAGAAGCACTCGAAACCCTTTAAATTTCCCAAGTGTTTCATAGCAACTGAGAGTTAATCTGTATTCCAAGAGCGTACAAGCAATATCTTAAGCTTAGAGAGATTATCCAACCTTTAACATAGCTTTTTCTTGTAAGGATAATCTCAACCTAGTTGGAATCCAAACTGAAACCAAAACCCTAAAGTTAGGTTTGTTGGAAGTAAGTTAAGTTAGCAAGGAAGTTTGTATAGGTCAGTGAGGTAGCTGATCTTGGTGCACCTTGGCACATTAAAAACAAGAATCCCTTGAGTGGATTTCCTGTTAAATCAGGCCGTGGATGTAGGATCTTGAGAATCTGAACCACGTTAAACTTGTTGTGTTCTTATTGCCTTGATATATTACATACCTGCCATATTAACTGTTCATTCATTGCATAAGATTTATCAGGCTTGAATCAATCAGCCTGATCTATTAAAAAGAGCACTGCCCTTACTAAACACTATTCATTTGAGTAATCAAGGTTTTCAGAAAGCAAACTAAACAAGACTTTAAACTATCATGGATCACGCATTTCTGCACTGAACTTAAACTGATAGTTAGCCAACTGACCTGCACCAAGTGTAGTCAGTAGGTGTATTATCAGTACCTAGTTCATTATCACTCTGAGTAAAGGGGACTCAGTAAGGTTTTAAGTTTGATAAATTGGTATACGAGTATTCCCCCCTCCCCCCATACACGTATTCCTCAGTCTTGTACTGGGACCAACAAGTGGTATCTGAGCAGTGGTTCAAATGACCACTGACTTTGAATACTAATAGTTTCAGAGGTGAAATTGTTGGTGGTCACTGAACAGATCTGAGTTTGCTTTTCATAAAACTTGCATCATCATGACTTTGAGGAGGCTTGAAGCTTCATTACCTGAATTCTCTATATCTAACTTTGTCTATTGCAAGTTCAGATTAGAAGCGCATCTTGATCCCATCCATGACCAGATGCCGCGTGTTCTCAGTGAGGGACCGATCAAGATCACTATTCCCAATGTCAGAGGACTGGGATATGAGCATCTTGAGATTGGCGTGCAGGTTCCGAAAGAAAGGAAAGATATGACCAACGATGAAATCAAGATGGTGGGACTGGACAACGTTACCAGAAACATAATTTTGCATACGGTGCCCTTCGAGGAGTCAGCCAGGTTGATGAACTTAAAGATGGCAAAGGAGGTTTGGGATGAGCTGACAAGGATGTGCGAGTGGTCAGAAAAGATAAAGGAGAACAAGAGAAACATTGCCATTCAGAAATTCGAAGCATTTGAGATATTGCCTGATGAGACAATCGATCAGATGGAGTCAAGGTTCATCAAGTTGATGAATGAGCTGGTGATGCTGGACAAAGATGTTCCAAAGAGAGATGTTGCTTCAAAGATCCTGAATGCCCTTCCTGAGAGATGGGATAATAGTGTAATTATTCTTAAGAACACTCAGGATATGAGTAACATAACTTCTGCTTTACTTTTTTCAGAGCTTAAAGCACTGGAATTTGATCTTAACAAAAGAAAGAAGAAAGTTCAGCCAGAAGAGGAAGAAAATGAGAAAACTCCTGAGAAAAGTGTGGCGTTCAAAGCCAGGTCTGAACCTGTTGAATCTTCATCAAAGTCACTGATGGAGATGAGCAAGGAAGAACTTGCTGAGGAGTACAGCCTGATGGCCAGACGCTTTGACAAGCTTAATTCCAGGTTTGGTCGTTATAAGAAATTTTATCAGGACTCACGTGACAGGAAACCTGAAGGAACCCACCAAAGCTCAAGGAGATATGAGGAAAGAAGAAACACTGACCAGAGGAGAGATCGTGGCGATGAAAGAAGATATTCAGATCCAAAGCCCGATCGCAGAGATGAACAAAGACGTACTCCTGATGACAAACACTCAGGGAAGACTGAAAGCTCATCAAGACAGAGGGAACCTGACTCAAGGAGGATTCCTGAACCAAGGAGAGAAAGAGGAGATGAGCAACCAACATGTTACAACTGTAACAAGAGCGGGTACTATCAGTATGATTGTCCGAAGCTGAGTGCAAGGGAAAGAGAGGACAGGAGGGCCAAGAGAGACCAGAGATTTGCTGACCGGAGAGCGATGCTTGCTGAGGATGCAACTGACTCTGATGGTCCTGAGGAGAGGTCTCCTGAGCTCTTTTCTAATGATGAGTACGATGATGTCTGCCTGATGGCAAGGGAGGAACCTGAGGTAACATCTAACTCTGTATGTGGTTCCTACACTGGTCAAATCCTGAGCTTAGCTCAGAGTCAGTCAGAGAAATGAACCTTCAGATCTGTCTGGATCAATTGATGGTTGATTTCTCCAGATTGCAGGAAACTAATGTCTTCTTGGTAGAGGAGAACAAGAAATTGAGTACTGAGGTTCAGAACCTGAATGATCAGCTCACTCAGTCTGATCTTAAAGAATCAACTCAGATTGTGAGACTAACTCAGGAAATTGATTTAATCAATGTTGAGCGTCTCCCAAGAGAGAAGCTTCTGAAGGAATTGGCTGAGGAAGAGTTGGTCAGGAAGGAAGAATTGAAAGCACTCAAGAGTAAGTTTGATGACCTCTTTTCCAGACATGAAATCCTGAAAAAGAGTGAGGACTCACTCAAGCAAAAGGTTGCAGCAATGAATAAATCCTCAGTGGTTAGAGAGGAAATAAATAGCAGCCAGATGCTTGGGAATGAGAAAAAGGGACTTGGATATGTTCCTAAGAAATCCTCACAGGGTCAACCTCATGTTGCTTCAGAGAGCAACACTGAGAAGGTATTTGTTCAGGCAGGCCAGAATGCACCAAAGGTTGTACTTCAGGCCCGTCAAACTGATAAGGGCAAGGAAACTGTTGACACAATCAGGGTTGCCCCCAAGGTTGCTAAGCCAAAACCCAAGGGAAAGACAAAGCAACCAAGGGAGGTCCCTGAGAGCTCAGACCAGAGAAAGCTTCAGCGAAAGCAGAGTAAGACCCAGGCTAAGAGCTCTCAGACTGGTCAGCGAGGGTATCATTATGCTTGGCAATACCAACAGGGAAGGTCAAATATGATGACACCCCCATGGTTTTGGCATCCTGAGGCCTTTAACTATTTTCCATTCCCTCACTTGCCTAGGGGGAATAGAACACAAGACCCTTATCAAGAACAAGGCCCAAGACCTACTGCACCCAGACCTAGGAAGAACAGGAAGCCAGCCCAAAAGGCACCCACTCAGGCTCTTGTGAAGCCTAAGTCTAGCACTCATACACCATCTTCCTCTCAGGCAAAGGAGAAGAAAGTTGTGTATGTTGATGTTTCAGGGAGACAGATTCATCACTCTGAGGCAATCAGGGTTGTGAAGCAAGTCTGGATCCCGAAGGGTACAACTGACACGATAGGACCCAACACCCAATGGGTACCTAAAGCCTGATTCGTTTGCAGGCGGCTGTGGATCACAACAAGAGGAGAGGAGACTCAAACAAAGTTGTTTGGTACCTAGACAGTGGATGCTCAAGGCATATGACTGGAATGAAGAGTCTTCTCCAAGAATTTCAGGCTAAAGATGGTCCACAGGTAACCTTTGGTGATAACTCAAAAGGTGTTACTAAAGGTTTTGGTGTCTTGATAATAGGTACAATCAGAGTGGAAAATGTGTCCTTTGTGGAAGGACTGAAGCATAACCTGTTGTCAGTAAGCCAATTCTGTGATAAAGGTTTTAGTGTTGAGTTATCATCGAATATATGTTCAGTCAAGGACGAATCAACACAAGTGCTTCTATCAGGTATCAGGAAAGGTAATGTTTATCTTGCTGATTGGAGCAGCACTATTCTTAATACTTGTTTTGTTGCTAAAAGCTCTCTAGAGCTCAGTTGGTTATGGCATAAAAGATTAAGCCACCTGAACTTCAAGATTCTGAACAAAATTTCTAGACAGTCACTTGTTGATGGTCTACCTAATGAAGTTTTTAGCAAAGATCATGTGTGCAAAGCTTGTCAGAAAGGGAAGCAGGTGAGAGCGTCATTCAAAGAGAAAGCTTCCCATTCCACTGACAAGATTCTTCAGCTCTTGCACATGGATTTATTTGGTCCTATCACACCTGTGAGTATGAATGACAGGAAATATACCCCTGTGGTTATTGATGATTATTCTAGATATACTTGGGTCATTTTCTTGATGAATAAAAAGGAAACACAGGTGAAGCTTCCAGAGTTGCTCAGGAGACTCAGCAATGAGAAGAATCAGTCCATTACTAAGATCAGATCTGACAAGGGCACTGAATTTATAAATCATATATTTCTGACTTTTGTAATGAACTTGGTATAGCTCATGAGACTTCTGCAGCTAGAACCCCTCAACAAAACAGTGTTGCTGAGAGAAGAAACAGGACACTGAAGGAAGCTGCCAGGACCATGCTGGCTGAGTCAGGATTGCCCAAGAAATTCTGGGCTGAGGCAATCAACACTGCATGCTACACTCAGAACAGATCCATGTTGAACAAACAACATGCACAGACCCCTTATGAGACATGGAATAAGAGGAAACCTCGTATCTCTTACTTTCATATATTTGGTTGTAAGTGCTTCATCCTCAACAATGGGAAGACCCAATTGAAAGCCTTTGATAGCAAATCTGATGAATGGATATTCTTAGGATATTCTGAAGTTAGTAAAGCTTTCAGGGTTTACAATTGTAGGACCCTTGTTGTGGAAGAATCACCACATGTTGTGTTTGATGAATCTGCTAATGAGTCCAGGGTAAGAGTGTTGGATCCTGACACTGAGGAGGTCACAAGGAGAGTGACAAGGCTTAGCTTAAAGAATCAACCTGATCCAAAGGTCAAAGTCGTGCCAATTCCAAGATGGGATGATGACGATGATCAGGATGAGGAACCAAGTGCCACTCCTAAGCCCAGCACATCAGGGATAGTTGAGCCTCAGACTGAGGAACAGGCTCAACCTGAGGTAAGCACCGTCTATGAAGATGTTGTTGCAGCTGAGACGGTTCCTGAGTCACCTCATCAAGGGGGAACCAATGTCCCTGACATTGAGCTTGTTAATCCCTTTAGTATAGACTCAGGTTCATCCTCTTCTGTTCAATTTCCTGAATTTCATGAACCTGTAGACACTAACCTTGCAGGTACTTTAGGAACAACTCATGGCAAAAGAACATGGATAGAGGATCATCCTATTGATCAAGTCATTGGTGATCCAACTGAGGGAGTCAGGACCAGACAGTTTCATGGTGAGATTGCATTGTTCGGTTGCTTTCTCTCTGAGCAAGAGCCTCAGAACATTGAAGAAGCTCTCACTGACTCGAACTGGATCATTGCCATGCAAGAGGAGTTGAGTCAGTTCACAAGAAATCAGGTTTGGGAACTGGTTGATAGACCTAGGCATCAAGGTGTTATTGGTACCAAGTGGGTTTTTAAGAACAAGAAGGATGAGAATGGTGTTGTAGTAAGGAACAAGGCTAGACTGGTTGCAAAGGGGTATTGTCAGTCTGAAGGAATATACTATGATGAGACTTTTGCTCCAGTGGCTAGACTGGAAGCTATCAAATTGTTCCTTGCATATGCAACATACAAGAAGTTTAAGGTGTATCAAATGGATGTCAAGAGTGCCTTCCTGAATGGTGTACTCAATGAAGAGGTATATGTTGAACAACCTCCCGGGTTTGAGGTTGGAGATAGAGTATACCATTTAAAGAAAGCACTCTATGGACTTAAGCAAGCACCAAGAGCTTGGTATGATACCCTCTCTCAATTCCTGACAGACCATGGGTTTAAGAAGGGAACCGTGGATAGGATATTGTTCAGGATCACTGAAGGTGATGACATTCTCTTGGTCCAGATTTATGTGGATGACATAATATTTGGATCACCAAAATATCAGCTCTGTGAGAAATTCTCTAAGTTGATGACTGGTAAATTTGAGATGTCAATGATGGGAGAGATGAACTTCTTTTTAAGATTGCAGGTCAAGCAGACTGATCAAGGTATTTTCATTAATCAGGCCAAGTATACAAGAGACTTGATTCATAAGTTTGATGTTCAAAACAGCAATCCTGCCAGGATCCCTATGAACACAAATTAGAAGATGGATCCTGACACTGAAGGGACTTCAGTAAATCAGACTGAGTATCGAGGGCTGATAAGTTCGTTGTTATACCTGACTGCAAGTAGGCCTGACATTACGTTTGCAGTTGGTGTATGTGCTAGGTATCAGTCTGATCCCAAGAGAAGTCATTTGGAGGCTGCTAAGAGGATACTTAAATATTTGAAAAGAACAGTCAATATGGGTCTATAGTATCCTTCAGATGACAACTCAGAACTGACAGGTTATTCAGATGCAGATTATGGAGGTTGTAGGATTGATAGGAAATCAACCTTAGGGACATGTCAGTTTTTGGGAAGTAAGTTGATCTTGTGGTTTAGTAAGAAGCAGAATTCGGTTGCAACATCCACAACTGAGGCTGAGTATATGGCTGCAAGTAGTTGTTGTGCTCAGATTTTATGGTTGAGGCAACAGTTGAGGGACTACCAAGTGTTTGCTAATGAGGTTCTAATCTATTGTGACAACAATAGTGCTATAGCAATTACTCAAAACCCAGTGCTTCACACAAGGTGCAAGCATGTGGATATTAAGCATCATTTCATTCGAGATCATGTGGAAAAGAAGGATATTAGGATGGAGAAAATTCACACTGACAGGCAGAGAGCTGACATCTTGACTAAGCCTTTGGCTGAAACAAGATTTATGGAACTGTCAGTAGAGTTAGGACTTTTAGATCCGGGAGAGCAGTCAGCGTAGGGTCTAGGGGGAACTCAGACCAGACTCGACTCAACGAGGTATCAGGGTGCTACAATGTCTCCCTGACAGATATGAGTTTCAACCTGACTTTGTGAATTTCAAGCGTCTTCCTGAGTCTTTCGTCCTGAAAATCCTTATTAAATGCATTCCATTTTCATTAAAGCGCGCCTTTTCATTTTTAAACCCACGCGCAACGGAGCATTTAATGCTTCAGTTACTTTTTCGTATACGTGTCCGTTTTATACGGAATATGACTGACATGGGTAATTGATTGAAACTGAGATTAATCCTGGCCTTTCATTTCAAAACCTTTCAAATTCAGGAATTAATCTCAACCCCACGTCTGAGTAACTGACTTAGTCTAATCAATCAATAGTGCCATTTGAGGTCTTTACGCAAACACAAAACACATCTGCACACTGAGTATTCTCTTGCTCAAAATACTCACAGCTTTCCTAAAAACCTCTATTTCTTTCAAAATCAATGGCACTTCTCGATTCCAACTGGACAACGGACAAGCTTGAGGATGTTGTCAATAATAAGCTGGTACACATGGAGCAAGTCATCTCCATGGAGGGTACATGTCTAACAGTTGAGGAAATCAAACCAGTTTTCAACTGGATTTCCAAAGCTGGGTTGGAAACATACTTCACCACGCGTCCTCTCTCTATACTTCCAAGGACGGTTGTAGAAGCCTACCTCAACATGTTCCTGTGTAAGGGAGAACTGTTCACGAAGGTGACCGCGCTCAAGCCAACAGGAGAGAAGGACAACCACGGCGAACCTCTCTATAACTCAGAGGTGGTGGACATCAACTTGCGGAGGGCAATCAAGGAGGTTTTTGACTTGCCATCCTCAGGAATCAATCCAAGGTTTTACAAGGAGAATTCCTTAGGAAAAGGACCAAGTCTGGCTCACCTGAGTTCAGAGCCCGTCAAAACAAGAGTACTCTGAAGCCTGAGTACAGAGCTCTTTTGGACTTAGTGTCCAAGGTGGTGATGGGGTCCACAGGCTCTCATGAGCAGTTGAGCTTGCCCAAGCTGAGGATAATGGGAGCTATAGTTGATGGAGTGGAAGCGAACTGGGAGCAGTTCTTCCTTAATCAACTTTATCAGGCTGGATTGGACAAGCTGAAGCGGGATGAGGAGAAGAAGCACGTATCTGTTGGTGCCATCCTGCCCTTTGGAACGAGGATATCCATCCTGATTGCTCATGCGTGCTATGAGTATACCTTCGACTTCGAGGAAAATCTTTCCTCCAAGAAGGTGATGTTTTCCTCACTGAGTGATACCTATGCGATGCTAGGGCTGACTGATCTCAAGGCAAAGGGTCAGGCCAAAAAGCCAGCTGGTAAGGCCAAGAAAGTGGCTACCAGTCTCATCGAAAAGGTAGATGAGCTCTTCGAGAGGAGAGAGGAGGCTGAGGAAGCTGTGGAGCCTGAGGTTGAGGAGGCGCAGCCGGTGGTGGAGAAGGCCGTGAAGAAGAAGGTGAAGATTGTGCTGTCAGGGAAGAGCACGAGCTCTGGGACTGAGTCACTTCCCAAGAGGGCCGACTCTGAGGGAACTGACGATGACGTCAGAAGGGTTCAGGGAGAGAGGCAGCTGAAATGACTTAGGAAGGGACCCAAAAAGTCCCCTGCTAAGGGTCTGCCTGAGGTAGAAGAGAGGGAGAAGTCAAGCTCTCTTAGAGCCTCTGACTTGGAGGAAGTGAGAAAGTCTATCGAGACGGCTGAGTTGTTGCAGCCTGAGATAGCAGCCCATTCATCCCCCACTCACCCTGACCCCCGACCCCAAACCAACCCTGATCCCACACCACAACCCACCAACTCACCCCAAACATCAGAGCCAAATATTCCAGAGTCAGTGCCATCCTCTCAGAGGTCTGACCATCCATCAGATCCTACCCCGAACCCTGATGATTTTTCCCTCATACCCCAACCCCAAAGATTGCCCCAAATCTGTACCCAATGAAGAAGATGTCTTCCTCGAGTTGCAGGAGGAAGAGAAGTTGGACGAACACATAATGGGAGGTATGTTGGAGAACACCCTAAGGGGGAATGCCACGGAGTGGGCAGCTAAGTGATGGCCCGGGCTGAATAAGTACAAGGAGCTGCTGGCAAATGTTGTTGAACTGAAGGTGTGGCTGGAATTTAAACAGTCCAACATGCAAGAGCAACATATGCTGGTGGATGCTCGTGGCTGGGAGCATTGGGAGACTGAAGAAGCTAGGTTGTGCACCTTCTTTGGACTGACTAGCTGGCTGCAACTGCTAAACTTCGAGAATCTGAAGCAGCTGGTAGTTGAGTTAATGACTAAGACAAAAGCCGACATCCTTTCTAACGATGAGGAGGAGAAAGATGGTAATGAAGGTGCTCAGGGTGGAGCATTGGAGAAAGCCGTGGAGGAGACGGCGAGAGAGGTAGATAGCATGGTGCCTGAGTCTCAAACTCAGGGGGAAGGTGTGAAAGACACTGGTGCCAAGGGTGGACTAGTGGCTGAGGATGTTGTGAACATCTCAGCCGCCGATGAGAAATCTGTCGATGACGGGATTCCCTACCCTGAGATAAGGGAGAAAGATGTTGAGGCGTTAAAGGAGACTCCCAGTTCCGAAGGACAAGTTCCTAAGGTTCGAGATGGCGAGGCTGAGCCTGAGCAGACGACCACGACCACTCAACAACTGCCTTCAGTGCACCCTGAAGAGGGGACTAATTGTCGCAGGGGCTGACAAGGGAAAGCAGCCAATCACTGAGGAGGTCGTCGATGGAGACGAAGATGTGCTAATCACTGGGGTCAGACGTGCTAAATTCACAAGTATAGTCGAGGTGAAGAAGGAGAAGACTACTGAGAATATAGCTGAACTTCAGGAGGAAGTAATGACGCTATGCGCTGAAAAGGAGGAGGAAGCCAAGACCCTGGCCAAGCACATCAAGTGGACAAAATCAGCATACAACACTCTTGCAAATAAAGAGTTGATTCTGTTAAAGCGCACAATGACTGATATGGCCAAATCAGTGAGGAGTGAGAGGAAGTGTACGAAGAAGATGCTAAGGCAAACTCTCAAACAGCTTGAAGAGAGGGATGCAATCAGAGAGGACAAACTAAATCAGGCGGCGGAGAGGCTTGCTGCTCAGGTTGGAGCACTCTTCACTCAGGCCATGAATGACTCAGCGTCCAAGTTGGAGCTGGTGTCAAGGAAGATTGATCACACCTCTCAGACGGCTGCAGATGTTTTAGCTAAGGCCATGGAGGAGTCGGTGAAGATACTAACTGAAGCTAGCAGAATCAGCGGTGAGTCCTTGAAGGTAGAGGAGAGGATCACCAAGGCTGAGCAAAGTCTCCAACACAACATGGAGGTCTTTGAGAAGAAGTTGCAAGCTGCTATCAGTTCAGTCTCGTATGCTGGCACTGGGATTGCCATGGAAGTTGAGATGTTGAAGGAAGGTGTGCTTGAAGTCCAATCATTAGCTTCCTTCGTAATCAACAGTGGAGCTGAAGGACTCCCATCCCAGGCCGATGATGATGCCAAAAAGGGGGAAATGAAGAAGAAAAGATCCCGCCCTGAGGCATCGGAGGCAGTCAACCAAGACGAAATAATTCAAGCCGATCCTGAAGCCAATCCTGAAGGGAACGTGCTGAGGGTAAGGAAGTCAGCAAGGTTGGCGGCGGTAGAAAAGGAAGGTGAGGAGATTGTTGCCAGGCTGAAGGCGGGAGCAGCAAAGAAGGCAAAGGCTGATGAACCTTCAAAACAACCTGAGCCAGTTCAGAAGTCCTCTCCCATGAGCACAAGGAAAAACCCCATCACCTACTCTGCGGAGACGGTGGCGGAGCTATGCCCTGAGGCGTGGAGAGCATCTTCTGAGAGAACTGAGGCTGAGCGCAGAGCTGAGATAGCTCAAAAAGAGAAGATGCGCATTTTGGAGAAGAAGGTTGAAAAGCTGACTGATATCACTAAGCTTCAACAAAGGGAACTCGATGATGCAGTGATCAGTCTGCTTAGGAGGAAGAAGGCGAAGCCTGAGCCTAGGAAGTACAGGAAGAGGCCTACAGCAAGGAAGTCAACAATTCTTCAGGTCAGAAGGCCAGAATCAGGTCAGAGGGAAGCATATGTTGATGAGTTCATCTCAGAAGCATTGAAGGAGTTCTGGGCTGATGCAAGGGATGAGTTTGTGAAATTATGGTACGTGGTGAAGAAGTGGGGCGACTCTGAAGACATCAATGCCCACTTCACTGACTACATGATGGACAATCATCCTGAGCTGATCCAAAAGATCTTGGAGGAGGCTGAAGCAGCTCAAATCCAAGTGAAGGCCCCTGAATTCATTATCAAATCGCCTCCCTTAGTCCCTGGAACTGGAAAGCATGATACTAAGGCCATTATGACTGAGGTGTTGAAGATTACGAAGGCTGAAGGGTTTGTGAATCAACCTAGAAGACTTGACGAGCTGAAGGCAAGAGTCTATGCAGGCTATGGACTTAAACCTGAAATGAGATTAGTCTAGGTGTTCACTACTTCCTTGTAATAGATTAGATTCATTGTAACCACCTTCAGATCATTCAATGAAATCTATTACTTTTGCCCACAGACAAAAACTCAATGTCTTTTTGGCTGTTATTTAAATTCCGTACTTTATTAAGAATTGCTCTAACACTGTCTTATCTTATAGATAGGATCTTATATTTCCTCTAAGTGTTTTGAGGATCTTTTCAGTGTTTTGGCATCATAAAAAAGGGGGAAATTGTTGGGACAATGTCAGTTTTGATTAGATTCCAAAGCCCCTGAAAAGATGTTTGCATTTGTTTGTCAGGCTAGTCTTGGTTAGGATTTATACTTAGTCATTTTACACTTCACAGGTACTCAGTAAGAGGAGCACTTAATGATGACAATCAAGACAAGAGCCTGAAGACGTTTACCATCCTGAACTTATGGCAGTCTTCTAAGCTGGCTGAGTAAGTCTCAGTGATGAAGAGTATGACCCTGAGGTTATTACTACTCAGTCCTGAAGGGAACAGGATGATACTGAGTTTATGGGAAGACTTGGAGTAGAGCCAAGCAATGCAAAAGGAATGTCAGAGTCAGGACAAGACCGGTGAGCTCAAGACAAAAAGAACTTAATAAGACAAACCTGAAGCCTAGGAATAAGTTCTGATATTCTCACCAACCTGATGATGTGGACCAATCCGAGAAGGACACGCACGTACGGAACTTGATAGAGACTGACTTCAGACTGCATTTTCAACGGGCAAGCATTTAATGTGCATTTAATGCATATACCTAATTCCATGCAAGGACGGCTGCTGCATGAAGATATGTCCGTTTGAAGCCACTCTACATAGATGACAAGAAAGGCTATCTCTCCAACGAATAGTTTTTCAAATCACCTATAAATACAGAAGGCCTTGAACCCATTCAAGGTTACGGAAAATTTCCAAGCCAGAAATTACTCAAACTCTCAAGCACTCAAAGCATTCAGTCTTTAGAAGAAGCACTCGAAACCCTTTAAATTTCCCAAGTGTTTCTTAGCAACTGAGAGTTAATCTGTATTCCAAGAGCGTACAAGCAATATCTTAAGCTTAGAGAGATTATCCAACCCTTAGCATAGCTTTGTCTTGTAAGGATAATCTCAACCTAGTTGGAATCCAAACTGAAACCAAAACCCTATAGTTATGTTTGTTGGAAGTAAGTTAAGTTAGTAAGGAAGTTTGTATAGGTCAGTGAGGTAGCTGATCTTGGTGCACCTTGGCACGTTAAAAACAAGAATCCCTTGAGTGGATTTCCTGTTAAATCAGGCCGTGGACGTAGGAGCTTGAGAATCTGAACCACGTTAAACTTGCTGTGTTCTTATTGCCTTGATATATTGCATACCTGCCATATTAACTGTTCATTCATTTCATAATATTTATCAGGCTTGAATCAATCAGCTTGATCTATTAAAAAGAGAACTGCCCTTACTAAACACTATTCATTTGAGTAATCAAGGTTTTCAGAAAGCAAACTAAATAAGACTTTAAACTATCAGGGCTCACGCATTTCTGAAAGTTAGCCATGTATAATACTATGTCACATAAGGTTAGCAATTTTTTTTATATAAAATACATGTATACTTGAAATGTTGAGGAGGGAATTGAATTTTTTTAAATAATTCGAATTGCCGCTTAAATGTGATTCTTAGGGTTGGATTTTTCCATTATAAATACCTGCAAAATTGAATTTGAAACTGTAAAATATAGATATTGTTTTGTAGTAAGATTTCGAATTTTTTCAACAATTTCAATTTTTTAACTCTTTTTTGGTTTTTTTTTTAAATATCTGTAAATGTGAAATGTCCAGGTGGAAAAAAAAAAGTGGCGCCTAAGGGTCAATTCTTATTGCTGAATTGTGTATTATAAATACCAACACATTAGTCAATTGTTCCCACACAAACATCTACACAATATTTTATTTTAATTATGACATCATTTTTGTCAAATGTTACCTTTAGATCTATAGGATTCTATCTTTAGAGTTGAACTTTTACCGATTGTTATTGTATCTTCATATCATGGGGGAAAATTGGGCATGCAAGTATACAAAAACTGTAATTTTAAGTAATATTGTGTTATACTAATTTGAGATTGAATGTGTGAATTAGTTAATATTTTTCAAATTTTATATTTATTCATGTTTAGTATTTATTATTATTTTTTGAATTATAATTACAATTTTAAAATTATATCAAAATTACAAGATTTTTTTTAAAATTAATATTTATAATTTGAAATAATAATAACAAATATTTTTTTTCAGTCCGCAAAATTCGCGGGGGTACGTACTAGTTATATTTATAATTATTGTTATATAACTAACATTAATATGTCTTGTATGAGATTATTTTGTGGAATGGGACAATGAGAATGTGTATAATTAAGGCATCGACTCATTAACATTTTTGTTGGTCCCGAAACGAGTAAACAGGTGTATGGAGGGGGGAATACACCTGTGGTTACAAATTAAAACTTCTTTAAAACTTATCAGGTGACTTCAGAAAGTAATTTGTCAGTGGACTTTAAGTCTGCTGAGAATTACTAGAGAAAGCTTGCTGAGATAATACTTCTACTGAAGGCTCAAGACTTTCAGTTGAACTACTATCTAATTAGCTTTCAGATACGGATTAGTGAGCCCTTTAGAAAACTCGTTTTACTTGATAAACTTTGAGTGGATAACACACACTTAGGAAATAACAATATGTAAATACACAAGATATAAAGTGGTTCAGAGATGAATCTCCTATGTCCACTGTCCTGATCAAACAGCAGAATTCCTTTCACTTGGAGTTCCTTGTGTTATAGTGCCAAGGTGCACTGATCAATTAATTCTCTCTTAGGATGATTGATCACTAGGATAATTCCAGGTCCTAGTTCCCAAAACAAACCAGCTTTCAGACTGATACAAAAAATCAGCTTACTAACACCACTTAACTCTAACTCTCAACCTAACAACTGAGTAGGATTTTGAGTAGGGTTTGGTTCCAACTGTTGTGAGATAATCCTTACAGTGTAGCTCAAGGCTTAGGATGGATTATCTCTTTCTAAGGTTTGGATATAGCTTTTAAGCTTGATTACAGAAGGTTTGTTATGCTCTCTACTGATTTCGAGTGCTCCTTGAAACACTTGGGAAACAAAGGTAATTTCGAGTGCTCCTTGAAACTTATGAATGTAGAGATAGCTTTGATCTTGTGAGTTTTCCGTGCATAGAAATGAGCACGTCCTTCTGTATTTATAGGCTTCCTTGAAAATCTTTCCGTTGGAATTGAATCTTCTCAAGTAAGTCTTCTTGTGTCTGATTGGTTCAAACGGCTCTATTTGAAGTTTTAAGTCTTGTCAAGAAACGGCTGAAAGACCATGCCTGTTCACCAACTTTCTGTAGATTGCTAGGGAAAGACTTTTGGTACTTGTCAGTCTGGAGCAGGTCGGCTGTCAGTAAAGTACACTGATGTGTCATCTTCTCATTGGACCTTCAGTCTGCTTGCCCAGATTCTTGTCTTGCTTTAAGGTGGAACTCTTCTGAGAGAACCTTCTTATTCCTTCATTTATTGTAAGCTTCACTGAAATTCGTTTTGCCTTGTTCCAACCAGATTAACTAATAGCTTTAAATATGTTTAGCATTGAATGTGCTTTGTTAGTTCTCATCAGTGGACATTGGTCCTCTCCTGATGGTTTTAGTCTCAGTGTGAATGTACTTAGAAAACATTCAAGACTTAGACTACTTTCTCAGATCACTTGTCTTCAGCGGACTTCATCTTCAGCGGACTTCGATCTTCAATACACTATTGAAATTTCTAACTGCACTCCAGTTCTTAACATTTAGAACTGTTTAACTAAATTCTAATTCTACTGAATATTTAGCTTACAAATAACTTAGGAGGAACATTTTGGCATTTTAATCAAAACTTAAGTCTATACAATTTCCCAACAACTTTATTAGGGTTGGTTGTTAATTTGTGTTGTCTTAAGTCATTCTAAGTCTCATTTAAGTTTTTTTTTTCTATTATCAGAGTTTTGTATTGAACAACTACTCGAATAAAAAACAAAGGCTTAATTGCAATTTAAATCACGGCCTTTTCCAAAATTGCATTTTAAGCTAAACTTTTGGATCTTGTTAAAAAAAGTTTCAACTTAACATTTTTTGATAATTAAGACTTACGGGTAGATTTGCCTCTGCCCATTGCTGACGTGGCGTCTATGTGGCAACCGCCCAAAAAATATAATTAGGTGGAATATAACTTTAAGATTTAATTGTTTTTCGAAATTGCATTTTAAGCTAAACTTTTGGATCATGTTAAACAAAGCTCAAATTTAACTTTTTTTTGGCAATTAAGATTTACAGATAGATTTGCAGAGATCCGTTGTTGACATAACATCTACGTGGCAATGTGGCAAAAAAATTAAAATACGTGGCATAATTTAAAATAAAATTTTTAAATTTCAAATGTTTGCATTAATGAGAACATAAATAAATTAATCCAAATAGAAAGAAAATAATAAAAGAAAAGATGAAATTAAGATACAAAATATTGGCATTAATAAGAACATAAATGAATTCAAATAGGATAAACACAACGATTTTACCATACAAAAATATAATAATCTATTTTACCAAGAAATTGAGATGTAGGGTTTTGGAAACTTATTTGGAAATTGATAATTTAATTTTTAAAATTTTCATGTATTTAAAGTTTTTTGCCACGATTTTAAAGTTTTTTTTTGTTGTTGCTACGTAGATGCCGCATCAACGACAACCCTCTGCAAATCTGCATGTAAGTTTTAATTGCTACAAAAATTAAATTGGAACTTTTCTTAACAAGATTCTAAAGTTTAGCTTAAAATGCAATTTTGGAAAAGGTCGTGATTTAAATTGCAACTGAGTCTTAAAGTTTTTTGTCATCTAATTAAAAAAAAAAAAGGTGGTTGCCACGTAGACACCACATCAACAACGGGCAGAGGCAAATCTACCCGTAAGTTTTAATTGCCAAAAAATGTTAAGTTGAAGCTTTTTTAAAAAAGATTCAAAAGTTTAGCTTAAAATGCAATTTTGGAAAAGGTTGTGATTTGAATTACAATTGAGCTTAATAAAATGTATACTTGAAATCAAATTATAAATTTTCAATTATAAATACTGTATTGAACAAAAAAAGTTTAACTTGTTTACTACCCTAATTAACAGTCCTCTTGATCATTGCTTGTAAAACAACCATTATCGATCGGTGCATTTTTAATTTTAACAAAAAAAAAATTATCAATTGGTTGGATCATAACACTACATAAATCTTGGAAAAAAAAATTGGTTAATTTTTTTTTTCACAATTTTTATTCGGTAATTAATTTTTTAAAAAATTATCTTAAATTTCAACTTGATTGCAATTAGTTATATGGCACTGGGCTGAAAAAAAATAAAAATCAAATGAATCTCTATATTATTAGAAGTTGTCTCCCAAAACTTGCTTCAATTATGTAATTTTCTCAATATTAAAAAAAATACAAAAATGACCTCAATCAAATCCGTCACAAGGCTTCCCGCTTTGGCAATTTCTCTCTTAGTTAATCAGCTACATCATGGGGATGGTTGCCGAATTGAGCACCCAAAGGGGGAGTCAAGAAAATTGTTGAGGTGCCTCTTGTACTGAAAAAATAATAATAGAAGAAACAAAATTCTTTCATTTTGAACCAAACACTTCTGTTGCAAAAAATTGTTTTTTTCCAGACGACTTACATGATGTTGATAACGAACAAGTACAATAATAAACTCCATTATTATTCTATAATTTGTTTTGATGAAGCTTCAATCATAACTCTTTTAACTTGAATTTTTATTCTCCAGTTATTTAACACGTGCGTTGCAAGTTATTCAATAATTTACAATAGAAGTAAAAAAATTAATGAGTAGGTATTGTATGAGACCGTCGCATGACATGAAACAATGGATTGAAGTATAACTAAGACATTGACGCATTAACACTTTGGTAGGGATGTGTATTAATTTTTGTCGTTTTATGCCATGTGACAAATTTTTATCTTTTTTAATTGTAGAGGAAGTATTTTTAGTTGAAAAATCTATTGCAATTTTAATGGGTATTCATGTAAAAGTTTTTCCGTAAATTGTGCCATGAAAATATAATGAATGAATCCTTGTCTTGTTGAAGCTGCAAATAGAAATTTAAATAATTAAGATGAGCACAATATAAAACTTCCAATTTTGAGTTACTAGAGATCACGTATAAAGTGATGTTTTTGTGCCAGGATAACAATTAAATATGCTCAACAAAGGGAAAAGTTGATTTCTCTCGAAAATATTCTTCACGCAACAGAGAGATTTTCAGCAATTCCGGCGAAAATCTCCATCTCCGGCGAACTTTAATCTTTTCCGGCTTGTCTATTCAAGTTCCAAGGTATTTAAACTTACTTGATTCCGTTATTCTTCTTATTTTTCCTGTTCTCTATCTTTTTCCATTAAACCTTCACTACGCCACCATCACCACCGTGCAAAATTGTTGTCGTCGCCTCATGTGGCTTCGCCGCCTTTTGTCAAGGATTTCTCACCGGAAACCATTGATTAGGCGTGAAATTGTTATGTTTTGGTGCCCGATTTGCCTATATTTTGAGTATTTTTTATGAGTGTTTGGAGTCAATTGAGTATCATTTCTATAAAGTGATGAATTTATCTCTTTGGTTTTCATAGATGGATAGAGGGTGAAAAGAGGAGTTCGTAGGACTTTGAATCGGCCAAAACGGACTCCCGGTTGAGGAGATATGAAGATTTTACGAACATGTGTACAGCTGCCGAAAAGTACTCGAGCAGAGTCACTCGAGTAGTCACTACTCGAGCACTCGAGTAGTGCACTCGAGCTGCAACAGGTCGAGTAGTCACTACTCGACCTATACTCGAGCAAATGCGTATTTTGGCCAAAAAATGCCCAAATTCGATCCCAAGCCTATTTATACCTTTTTCCAAGCATATCCACACATACAAACACATATTTTTACATATTTTTGAGCGAGGAGAAAGCTTGGGAGAGAGATTGGAAGAGTTTTATACGTTGTAATTGAGGTTTTAATTTACGAATTCTTAATTTTAGTACTTCTTTTGAACGTATTAGATTAATTCTTTCTTTCTTTACTCTTTGAGACGATAAACCCTAGTTTTTCAGATTTATATATATTTCTTTAGAGACTTTAATTTGTTCTTTCGTTTATGTTCTTGATTTCTTTCGTTAATTTAATTATGCATATGATTATTGTTCTTGTGATTGCTTTTATTATTGTCAAAACCATGCCTAGCTAAAACCCTTGCATGCTTAGGGTAGGATGAACTCGTAGAAGTATGTTGGGGGTACGTAATTAGGGTAATTCGTGACGTTAAGGTTTAATTCTCTTAATTAATGAATTCTTAAAATTAGTCTTAACTTTATTCTTGAATTTCGTTTGAAAAGTGTTAGAGAGAGGACGACCTTATCACTCTTTAACAACGAGTAGACTTAATGAAAGGGTTTAGAAAGGGTTAATTAATCTACCGGTTTATCTAAGGAGGACGACCGCATCACCTTAGTTTAAATTAGGGTCTCGTTAATTAAGCACAATCTATTAACTCGTTAGTGGATTAGTGAAGTCGATTGCTAGGATAAAGTATTAGGGTATTAAGTCTTGAGCTTTCATCTTACAATCTTTAACTTAGGTTATTTCTTGCGCGTCACAATTATTTTGATTATGTACCTGCTTCGTTAGTATACGTAGGGATTCCTATCCTGAGCATCACCATCACATCTTTGAATACAAATCTTAGTTAATTCGTTTCTTTCGTTCTTTAGTTTAATTAGTTTACTTTAGTTGCTTTTAATTAATTCTTTCAAAAAATCCAAAAACATACACTCATATTAACTACGACGCATAGATCTTCAAGGATCTATTTGCATACACACTTTCCCTTGGGTTCGATAATACTTGGTCCCTATACTTGCCCATACTACAGTGAATCCGTACTCTTGCGGGGAAGCTACTAGTAGAAAGCTGGTATATTCGGTTCAAGTCAACCATCACCAATATCCCTAAAAAAAATCTAAATTCAATGTCCTCACATTCGAGTAATCATAATTCCGAGGAGAACCTTGATCCCCTTTTCCCAATTGTGGCATACGAAAAGCAATCACCGTTCGAAATTTCATCGGAGATAAATCCCGATATTGATTCAGTGGCTCGATCCGTGGAGGATACTGGTGTTCGTCAATCCGGCAAAGAAATTATAGCAGCCGCGAGCAGGGATTCAGACGAGGAGTCCTCCTTGAGTTCATAATCTGAAGACTCGGATCCCAAATTTGACGAACTAACTCGCGATTTCTTGGAGGGGATAGATTTTCCTAGCCCTAGGATGCTAGAAAATGAAATTTCTTCCGGAGTTGCTCGCCCGTTCGACTGGCGAGCATATGCTGCCGAGTTTGCGAACAGCTTCCCTTCCTCCAGGCGTCAAGTGATGGATTTGGTGAGGACTGAATACCAGGCGAGCAAGATCAAGAGTGTTGTTTGCAAGGAGGAGCTTGCCTTGATTCGAGAGGCCTACCAAATTCCCTATGATATCCCTATATGGGCCCCAAAAAGGAAGGAAAGAGCTGATCGTCCACCACCAGGATGCACGGCGATCAACATTGATACTTTGATCGCCGGCTTGAGGCTGACATTGCCCCCGGTTGTTGGCTGCTTTTTGGAGGCGGTCAACCTCGCCATTACCCAAATTACCCCGATCGGATGGATGAATTTGCTCAGCGTCATTGGTTTGTTCGTCCTGGAGGGGTATGTTGACCGCATTACTGCTGAAGAGGTCAACTACTTAATAACGATAACAAAATATCCAGTAGGCGAAGAAGGATATTACTATCTGAAAGCTCGGACTGGACTCAAGATTGTGGAGGGAGTGCCGAACAAGATTAGGAATTGGAAGGATGACTTGAACCGAACTTTACTAGCTATACTAGAAGTTACCCCACAAGAGTATGAGTTCACTGTAGTATGGGCAAGTATAGGGACCAAGTATTATCGAACCCAAGGGAAGGTGAGTATGCGAATAGATCCCTGAAGATCTACGCATCGTAGTTAATATGAGTGTATGTTTTTGGATTTTTAAAGAAATAAAATCTAAGCTATAATACTCTACTAAGGCAAAAGAAAGAATTAAATTAATTATCTAAAGTTTGTTTTCAAATATGAGATGGTGATGCTCGGGATAGGAATTCCTACGTATACTAACGGAGTTGGTACGATAATCAAAATAACTGTGATGTGCAAGAAATAACCTAAGTAAAAGATTGTAAGATGAAAAGCTCAAGAATTAAACCCTAATACTTTATCCTAACAATCGACTTCACTAATCCACTAACAAGTTAATAGATAGTGCTTAATTAATGAGACCCTAATTTAACTAAGGTGATGCGGTCGTCCTCCCTAGATAAACCGGTAGATGAATAAATCCCTTCTAAATCCTCTAGTTAAGCCTATTCGTTATTAAAGAATGATAAGATCGTCCTCTCACTAACAATTTTCGTACTTAATTCAAAGATAAATCTAGAATTTATTTTAAGCGTTCGTTAATTAAGAGAATCAAAACTAAACATCACAAGTAATCCAAATTACGTACCAACGTCCTACTTCTACGAGTTCATCCTAGCCCAAGCATACAAGGGTTCTAGCCTAACATGGTAATTGAAAGAACAAAAGCAATAACGATAATAAGAAACATAAACATTCTTGAATCAATAAATAAATCAAAGAACATAAACAAAGAATAAATTAAAGTCTAAAAAATAATCTTTTATAATCTGAAAAGCTAGGGTTTTTAATCTCCAAGAACAAAGAAAGAAAGAATTAATCTAAGAAGTTCGAAATAAATAATTAAACTATGAATTCGTAAGCTAAAACCTCGATTACAACTTGTAAAACTCTTCCAATCTCTTTCCCAAGCTTTCTCCTTCGAAAAACGAGTGTAAATATGTGTAGATATGTCTTGTTATGTGTTGATATGCTTGAAAGGGGTATATATAGGCTTTGGGACGATTTTGGGCTAAAAACACGCAAAAACGCTCGAGCTATGGTGCAGGTCGAGCGCTAGCGCTCGAGCTATGGTGGCATTCGAGCTATGGTGCTCGAGCAGTTTTCTGCTGCTGTACACTTGTTCTTAAAATCTTCATATCTCCTCAACCGGGAGTCCGTTTTGGCCGATTCAAAGTCCTACGAACTCCTCTTTTCGCCCTCTATCCATCTATGAAAACCAAAGAGATAACTTCATCAGTTTATAGAAATGATACTCAATTGACTCCAAACACTCATAAAAAACACTCAAAACAAGGGCAAATCGGGCACCAAAACATAACAATTTCACGCCTAATCAAAGGAGCACTTCTTCTTCATAGGGGTGAATGGCGAGTATCTTCTGGTCCACACGGTGGTGTTGGACGCATAACTTCCCTCGCTTCATATAGAAAAATTAATCTTAAGCTTGTATTTGTTCGTCTTTGGATTAAGTTGTTCTAATTTAACTCTTTTTATTTGCTCGCAGGTCCTCGATTGCTCAAGTGGAATACGGAAGAGGAAGAGATTGACTCAGAGTTCCTCATCACTTCCTGTCTGGTCGCTCTTTGGGACAGGGCGGACAAAACCATTCAGCACATGAATCAAGTGAAGTACCAGAAAGCAGCTTGTCTGTTCACGTATCAACATCATCTTGAAGCCCAAGTTGAAGTGCCACCAGGTATAAAAAATTCTAACTCTTCAAAGTGAACTTTTTCGTCAATAATTCTTAATTACAATACTTGCTCGTCTAACATGCTCTTTTTTTTAGCCGAGCAAGTCATTGTAGCAGTACCTCCCTGCTTTGGTCTTCTGGAGCAGAGAGTTCATGAAATGCCGCCCCCTAAGGAAAGGAAGGTTAAAGGAGACCCGCCCTCTAAAGTCCTGGCGATGACGAACAAGCCCTCACGGGCCTCTATTGTTCGGTAAGTTACCCCTCCCCCGAGTGCCACACCACCATCTCCCCCGGCATCATCCCCCCACGGGGCTAAACGATTAAAAAAGGGAGACGGGACCCCTATTGCCCAGGCTGCCCCTACTGGTGAAAAGGGAAGGAAAAAATAGGCAAAGGCTCCTCCCACGCCCAACAGACTGAAGGTCATCGCCGCACTTCAAGAGAACCAGTGGAGCGGACGAGCAAAGGGGGGAAGGATAGGCAATCCCCCCTCGAGGTCCAGAAGACATCACCTACCTCGGCTGGGACTCTAGGAAATATGTCGAGTAAGTTTAAATTATGGTTTACCTCTCTGGTCTTTACAACTTTATTCTTTCAATAAATTTATAAGTATCATCTGGACTTTTGTTCGCAGATACCGGGGTGACGATCATCCAGGGCGAGCAAATCATGTGCATCAATATGCCTGCTCAAAGACCCCGGTAAACATAAGGGAGATCCCTGGTGACCATGTTCACCGAGCCACAGAGATGGTCGCCCGAGCCTGGACGAAGTTGTTGGACAAATCCATCTCCCTACAAGAAGTGGCGTACAACTTCCATTTTTCAATGATGCATGCCGCCAACTCCTTTGTGACTGCCCAAAAGGGGATGGCCCAACTGGCCGAGCTAGAAGAAGCTGCTCGCCGCTATTCCAATACTGCTCGGTAGCTTACCGAAGAGAAGGATGGCCTGGTCAGCCAATATGAGGCCAAAGTTGCTCGTCTCAACAACCAGCTCAAGCTTGCCGATGACATTGAGAAAAAACACATTGAAGAATATCAATTGCTTTCGGCCGAGCTTAAAAGTAAGGACGTTGAGCTTGAAGAGAAGAAGAAGTATGAAACTGCTGCCGAGCAAAAACTGGCTGAGGCCGAGTCAGAGATTGCTTGTCTTAAGGAGGTGATGGGGGGAATTTACACTTCCGAGCAGCTCGAGGCTGAAGTGCAAGTTTGTACGAGTCCCTCCTCAAACTTGGGGTATATCTGTGCCTACGCTGACTGCATTCGTGCAGTTGGTTGCTATGATAGACCCGACATTGTTGAAGATATAGGGAAGGACCTTGCCGAATTTGTCGAACATTATCCTCCCCCAACGGGATAGAACTCCAGTTGGGAGACATGGAACATTATGGGATCAAGATTAATAAACTTGATCTCAGCATCATCATTACCCGCCCTCCAATTCCTGCTGACGACGACGAGCAAACAGCAGATGTCGAGCAAGATGTTGCCGAGCAAGAAAAGAAAATGGCCGAGGATATGGTTAATAATATGATTGTTGATCCTCCAGCTGATCAGACCCAGGATCCTCCTCTAAACGAACAACAACAAGAATAGGACTTAGAATTTCTTCACGTATTCCTCTTGTAATAATTGTTTGTTATCTTTAATCGTAGTTGCCCTTTTTTTTTACTGTTTTTTAGGCTTGAAGCCTTCATGATTAATGGAAATGCCTTTTGTTCGCTCATCTTCTTTATATATGTTAATTGCCTTTACATTTTTGTCTAATGCCTTTGCAATTATAACATACAGTATTGGGCTTTGTTCAATTTTAACTTTGCCTTAAATAGAATGTGGGTTTAGCCTTAGGTTTTGCTCATCTTAAAAGACGAACAACCTTTAAATGGCCTTGATCCTCAAAAATGGACTTGTACCTTGAACTTTAGACTTTTCTTCCAACGAACAACTATATTTACATCATGAAAATTTACAAGTGTTTTAAAATTGTTCATCATTAGATATACAATATGACGAACAACTTTGAACACTAACACAAAAACTTTTGCTCGCTTATAATACTTTTGCCGAGCAATTCTATCTACAAATAAAAATTTGAACAACACCAAACTATACAATGTGTCAAACAACTTTTCATCTTATACTTGACAAAATTTCCAAAAAATTAAGCAAGTTTTTTATTCATTTGGTTCACTTGCCCCCTAAGATATTTGCTCGCCCAAGAGTTGAACTTGTTCGGCCTACTGATAGTACTTCTTCAGATGTACAACATTCCAAAAGTATTGGGCCGGTTTGTCTTCCATGTCTTAGATATCGTATACACCATTAAGGAATTTATCCATTATACGATATGGGCCCTCCCAAGTCGGTCCCAATACACCTGAAGGTTGGGCGAGAAACTTTCTTAGAACCAAATCTCCAACTCTGCATTCCCTAACTTTGACATGGGAATTATAGTAACGTTCCGCTCGCTATTTATATGTAGCATTTTTTTAGCTTGGCATTTAATCTTTTTTCCTCGAGCAAATCCATTTCAGAAGCTAAAGCAGAGTTGTTCGCCTGTTCATCAAAGTTGGTCGTCCTAATTGTATTGGCCTTTAACTCGATTGGTATTACGACTTCTGTTCCGAAAGTCATTGCAAAAGGTGTCTCTCCAGTGCTAGACCTGGGAGAAACTCTGTATGCCCACAAGACTTCCGGAAGTTCTTCAGACCAATTGCCTTTGCTTTCCGCCAATTGTACTTTTAACGTATGCTTGATAATCTTATTAACGGTCTCGACTTGTCCATTAGACTGGGATGATAAGGAGTAGAATAATGTTTTTGATCCCCCACTTTGTGCAGAAGTCTCTCAACTCTTTCCCATCGAACTGCGGACCATTGTCTGTCACAATTGTTTGTGGAACTCCAAACCGACAGACAATGTTCTTCCATATAAAGTTGATCATCTTCTGCTGCGTGATTTTCACCATGGCTTCTGCTTCTGCCCATTTCGTATAATAATCGACTGTCACGACGGTAAATCGAACATTTCCAACTCCTGTCGGGAAGGGACCAATAATGTCCATCCCCCATCTTGCAAATGGCCACGGGCTGTAAACTGACACGAGCTCCTGAGCCGGGTGTGAATGTTTGGGGAAAAAATCTAGCATCGGTGACAAGTTTTTGCTTTCTTGATTGCATCCTAACGTAAAGTCGGTCAATAATAACCTTGTCTGATAGTTTTGTATGCCAAGGCTTGTCCCCCAATATGATTTTTGCATACTCCAGCATGTATTTCTTCAAGTATTGCTCGTCCTTACCCCCTAGGCAAACATTTGAGGAGTGGGATTGATATTCCTCTTTTGAAAAGATGTTCTCCCACCAGAGTGTATCTGGCGGCTCGTTTAATTAACTTGGCTGCTTTAAAAGAGTTGTTTGGTTTTCCCCACTCTTCAAATATTTGACTATTTCTTTCTCCCGTCTTCCTCTTCATTAGCTTACTCATCTAGCTGGTTAACATTATAGCTTATCATTGATGGGTTGTTCATTTTGGTTATGACAATATCTGCCAATTCAGCCGGGCCTTCACTTGTTGCTAGTCGAGCTAATGCATTCTCTTGAGTGTTACCTGTCTTTGGTATTTGTTCAATAAAAACTTGATCCAACAAGGATAGCAGGTGAGCAACTATTCTCTGATACTCGATCATATGGTCATCTTTTGCTTCATATTCACCTCGAACTTGGTTGACAGTCAGTTGTGAATCACTGAATATCTGTAGTTGTCTAACACCTACAACAAGTGATAGGTGGAGACCAGCAATTAGAGCCTCATATTCAACTTCATTGTTGGTAGCCATGAAGTCAAATCTGATACCCGAGGTGAAAACTTGTCTGCTAGGGCTAATGAGCACCACACATGCCACCGAGGCTATGTTGGTGGACGATCCATCAACATAGAGATGTCATGGGTGATCAAGTCCTCTCATTGGATCCTTGGGGGAAAGTTAGCTAGATGATAAAGTCGGCTAATGCTTGCCCCTTGATCGCTGTTCGAGGAGCATAAGTTACCCCAAACTGGCTGATCTCTAGTGGCCATCTTAATAGACGTCCAGCTGTGTCTGGGCGATGAAGAATTTATCTGAGTGGAAAAGTTGTTAGCACTTCAACTTGGTGGTCGAAAAAATATGGTCTTAACTTTCTGACACTCATGACAAGTGCATATGCCAGCTTCTCAGTTGGTGAGTATTTGATCTCCGCCTCATGTAGAGCTTGGCTGACATAGTAGATTGGTTGATGGAATTTACCATCTTCGCACACCAAGACAGAGCTGATTACCACTTCAGATGCTACTAGGTATTAATAGAGCTTTTCTCCTGGGACGGGCTTTGATAGTATATTCACATCTCCCAGGTAGTCTTTGAGTTGTTCGAATGCTTTCTGGCAGTTGTTCGTCCATGTGAACTTTCCTTTTTTGATGGCTTCGAAAAACGGACGACATTTATCTCCTGAACGGGATATAAACTTGTTCAGAGCTGCTAGGCAGCCTGTTAGTCTTTGAACTTCCTTTACCGAACGAGGAGGATGCATATCCACGATAGCCTTTACTTTTGTTGGGTTGGCTTCAATTCCTCGTTGGCTAACAAGATGGCCTAAGAACTTCCCCGAATATACTCCAAAGCTGCTCTTCTTTGGATTTAGCTTCATGTTGTAATATCGGAGGATATCAAACACTTGGATTAAGTGTTGGATATGATCTTCTTTTTGGGGACTTTTGACCACGATATCATCAACGTAGACCTCCACTGTGTCCCCGATTTGTTCGTTGAACATCTTGTTCACCAGCCTTTGATATGTTTCTCCCGCATTGATTAGGTCAAATGACATTCTTTTCCAGCACATCAGATTCTTATTTGTATAAAAAAATGTATTTTCTTGGTCGTCGGGATGCATCGGGATTTGATGGTATCCAGCAAACGCGTCCATGAATGTTAGCATCTCGTGCTCCGCAGTACTGTCCACCAATTGATCAATGTGGGAGAGGAAAATTGTCCTCCGGGCATGCTACATTCAGATCTTTGAAATCTATGCATAGCCTCCAGGTTCCATTCGGTTTCCGTACAAGGACCGGGTTTGCTACCCATTGTGGACAAAGTGCTTGCCGAATTAGATCATTGTCTAGCAACTTCTTCACCTCTTCGTTTAGAGCTTGATATTTGTCTAGGCCGTATTTCCTTCTTTTTTTAATGGACTGGCCTTCTTGCTTGGTTGATATTGAGTGTGTGGCAAACATGTTTTGGATCTATTCCCACCATATCCGCATGAGACCATGCAAAAATATCTAGATTTTTTCTGAGGAACTCTTCCATTCGGGATCTGTATGGCTCAGGGAGCTCAGATCCTATGTACAATTCTAGGTCCTTGTTTTCAGGGCTAACTTTAATGGCCTCCAGTTCTTCAACAGGAGTTGCTCGTCGTTTTTGCCCTTTCCAGCGAGGATCTATTATTGGTCCCTCTGGGTCGAAATCATTTTCGATGTTCATTGGGTCTGCATCCAGACGGGGTTCCAGATCATCTGCTTATCTTGGCTCATCATTGTTTGCCAGATTGCGGCCTTCCAAGTCATTGGTAGCAAGTTGCTCGTCGCCACCCAAATGCTGTTCGTCAGGTGTAGGTGCCTCCTTGGTGGCAATGAGCTGCTTGCCCAAGAGTTGTTCGTCAGTAAGCAAGAGTTGTTCGTCCATATCCATATGGTCCTTCCCTGCCTCCATCACATCTTCCAATATTGATGGTTCATCAACTGGGTAGCTGGTGGTGGCTTCCATCATGGAAACTCGTCCCTCTTTTGATTACATTTGTAGGAGACACTCACGAGCTTTTCTTTAGTCTCCTTTTATTGAGCCAGCTCCACTTGCTGTTGGAAATCTTATGCAATAATAGTAGGTTGAACATGCGGCTTTGAATTCATTAAAACAGGGTCAACCAAGAAACCCGTTATAAGTTGACTTTTGATCTACGACCAAGAAATCTACCATTCTTGTGATATTTTTCTCGGGTTCCTCGACAGTTACAAGTTGAACAGACAACCTAATTATTCCCAGAGGGATTGTTACAGTATTTCCAAAGCCTAGGATACGATGGTTTGAGTCTTGGATATAGCTTGAATAATCTCCCAGTTGATCGAGCGTCTTTTTGAAAATGATGTTAGTGTAAGCTCCAGTGTCTACCAATAATCGATGCATCCTGGTTCCCATAATCTTGGCACAAATTAGGAGAGAGTCATTATGGGGGGTCAATATTCCCTCCAAGTCTTTCTCAGTAAAGGTTAATTCCGATGTTTGTAGGACGGATGGATTAACCCCCATTTCTTGTACATGATCAATTGCTCGTAATTCAGCCTTTCTCTTACGATTGGACATTGGTGGTCGTCCATCAGAACAACCTCCGGCAGGTCCTAAGGGTTCCATCATGTATACATCTTCCACTGGACAAGCAGCAACGGCAGGGGCTTGTCGTCCAAGTCTGTTGTTCCATGAAGGTTGGTCGTCAATTTCATCTCTTGAGCTGGTCTCCCAGCCTCTTTTCCCAGGTTGCCTTTTGACGAAGTCGGAGAGCTTTCCCTCCTTGTAGAATCGCCATAATTGCTTGAGCAAATCTCTACACTCACTCGTAAAATGCCCCACACTTTGGTGGTAGGCACAATATTTATTTGGTTGAGTTTGCCAGTCTCTTGACGAATCTTCCGAGGAGGGGAGAGCAACTCTTTCTCCTTCACATTGTTGTACACAGTATCGATGGATACTGTTAACACCTGGTTTAGTTTTTCCTTCAGCTCTGTCCCTTCAGTGAATGTCTTCATGTTTTTAGGGACTCGATAGCCTGTTCCACCAGACTTTTTGTTGTTCTCCTTTAGATCAACCTTGTTGTCCCCCAAATTTGCTTGTAAAGCTTCATGCATGGAGACGAATATGCCGGCTTGATTTCTGAACTCAGCATAGCTCTTTGGGCACTTCAGACGTACCTCCTTCCATAAGTCTGATCCTTTTTTCAACCCGGCCATTGACGGCTACGATCTTTGTATCTTCACTAACTGGTTCCCCTTCCAACTTTATCGAATCTTTCCATGAAAGCCCGATCCAATTCGTCATTGTTTTATTTTAAATCTGATAGTCGGTGCTTCTGGGAAAGGTACGATCCTGCAGTTGAAAAGTGAGAGAGGAACTCTCGGCTTAACTAAGAAAATGAGTGGATAGATGCTGGTGGCATTACTGAAAACCACTTATGTACCCTGTCCCCCAAAGTTAAGGGAAAGTTCCGACATTGAGTTGCATCGCTTGCCCCTACTGAGATCATGTAATCTGAATACTTTGTTAGATGAACACGGGGATCAGCAATGCCTTCATATTGTAAGCTTGCCAGAAACTGTATCTTTTTCTGGATTGGGCCTTCAAAATGATTGAAGATAATGGTGAGGATGGCATGTTGGTCGCCCCAATCCCTCTTTGTTGGTCAAGTTGTCCTTGCATACTCTCCACGACTTTTCTCAGACTGGACAACTCATCAAGAGATGCCCCCTGACTTGGAGGCTGTTCGGCGAGCAAGGATCCATATCCTTTTGCTCGTCGCAGTCCCTCACTTGTGGGGGGAATCTCTTGAGGTTTCCTCCTTGGGTTGTTTGCTGCATGTGGTCCAAGGCGCCCAAAGGCAGACCTTGTCAACCTATCATGTACTGACGGGCGCGCTTGCTCACAAGTTGCTCGCCCCTGCCCCTGCTCTGGGCGAGTAACTTCTGGCTTGGGTTGTGGTCGGCCCAACCTGTCCTGTGCGCTAGAACGAGATGTTCCATGGCTAGACATTGTTGTTCGCCCATGGGCAGATTCAGTTTGACCTTCTGTTTGGTCCACCATTTTAGCCTTGCCTTTGTCCCCTCGATTTTGGGCACTGTTGACTTCATGTTGCTCGCCACGAGCGGACCTTGCTCTTACTACTTCTAGTTGTCGAGACCTAGACCTTACTTGTGTAGGTTTGTGTTATTCTTGTTGCTTCTGAATTGCCTGGAGATCAACTATTGTTTTGGCCAATTCCTGGGGGTTTCTAGTAAATGCCTCTAAATCTGGAGACATTATGTGAGTTGCCACCGAAGGTTGAACTTTGTTCGCATGGCGTGGATCACGATCCTGATGATCAGTGGATGAGACCCGGGTCGGGGAAACTCCCATCGAGGGATGTGAAATCCTAGTTTCTTTGGATTGAGGCATCCTGATTTGAATTATCTTCTCAATCTTTGACTCTTCAAATTTGAAATTGAAGAACACCAAGAACACTATTGTTTGAATCTTCAAGGATTTCTTGAGGATTCCTTCAAATCTTCAAGTTTTAAACTTGGATTCCCTGACAATCACACTTAAATCGGAGGTTCGAACCCTCCTTCTTGCGCCAAATTGTTGGTGATTGGTTCTAATTGCGTGGATTAGTGGATGTTTTTAACCGATATTGGGATCACCAAACAAGAACGTATGATTGATTACCACCGTAAATGGTAAATTCGATTATTCAAGTTATAAAATCGTAAATACGAGTATCAAATTTGTATTTATTTCGTATGTGTGCATGTTTAGGTGTATGAGTGTGTGTAATTGGAGTATTTGTGAATTTGAACTTAGATTTTATTGCTGGAGAACAACTATTTATACTAACCACCAAGTAGGAGGTGTACATGACTCTTGGACTACCAAGCTTGCATGTTTGACATGTGTCCTTTGACCACATTTGATCTTATCTAAGCTGAAACTTAGTTACAAAGTCTTGTATTTGATCATATCACGGATTCAACGTTGTTTTCCGTTATTTGCTTGGGGACTTCATTTGTCTATGTTGCATTTGTTGCTCGCTCCTTGATCATGTGATTCAGAAGTTGTTCGCTTGAATGTTCAATGTTGATGTCCCTCTGGATCTTTAATTCTTGTTCGACAAGGGTCTAGTTGACTTGACAGGCTAATTGGCGACATACACTCTATGAGCCGGTAAGTGCATCGCCTTTTAATAATGTTGCTCGTCACCCAGGACTTGGCATGGTGATCATTCCCGGCCCTGGGCCCTAGACCTGTTCGCCAATAAGTTGTTCGTCAAGGTAGTTGCTCGTCATTTAGTACACTTTCTGAATTGATTTATGCACTCCCATTTTGATTATCCTTATTAGTCATCTCTGGTTTAAGTATTTTGCTTCATAACCCTCATTTAGGCTTTAACTCTTGTTCGTCAAATAGTAGTAATTGTTCGCCTATCAATAGTGTTGTTAATAACCACTTGAGGGTCGTTTGGTTCACGGGACATAAAATAAGGATCCGGATCATAAACCTACTTAATCCATCAAATGAGGGAATAAATAATCACTTAGGGATGGTGGGACTCCATAGTCCCATACTTTAAAATTACTATTTTGTCCTCACAATATTTGTGAAAGAAAAGAAATATTCGGGAGGCTGAATTAGTTGGGGGTAAAAATGGTATGTTGCACTTTAAACCCACTTAATCATTCAATCCAAAAAAAAAAAAAATTCCTACAATCCAAAAAAAAAAAAATTCCTACAATCCAAACACACATTCCTCCTCAAATAATCATATTTAATGCAATCTCATCTAATCCAATCCCATCTAATCAATCCGATCCTTCAAACCAAACGGCCCCTGAAAGGATTGGATTGGATGAGATTATTTGAGTATGAATGTATGTTTGGATTATAGAATTGGATTATGTCTAAAATTTAATATAATCCAGGGTCATGGTCCTGTGTAATCCCTTAAACCAAAATGAGATTACCTGTGATTATAAAGATAATCCCAGACAATCACTCAAACCAAACGACCCATTGGAGTATTGTTGATTATTGCTCGTGATATTATCGATTATTATTTTGAGTATTGTTGATTACTGCTTGGGGTGCTGTTGATAACTACTAGGGTATTATTGTTTATTGCTCGTGATATTACCAATTATTGTTTGAAATATTGTTGATCATTGTTCACAGTATTGTTGATTCAAAAAATATAGTTCACACTGAAGTGTGTATTTTCCATACTTTTTGCAAATAAATTTTTGGGTGCACACTAAAACTACTCCATTGCAGATTATGTAAAACCAAATTTAAAAATGAAAATAATCATGATACAAAATAGTGAATGAATAACTAACCCTTATCATTATGATAGAAAATAATGACAGAAAAACTAACCTTTGTCATTATTATAGTTTTTATAATGACAAAGTTTAGTTTTCTGTCATTATCTTTTGTCATTATATTTTTTGATTAAAAATTTTTAATATCAGAAAATAATATTTTAATGATAGTATCTTGTCATTAAAAATTATTTATTTTCATTAAAGACATTTAACTAGAGAAATTATAATGGTAGAATTACTCTCATTAAAGGTTAACTTTCTTGTAGTAATTGATGAACTAATATTTGGATTGAGTCTAATTTTATATTGATGATGAGGTTTTTTTCAAGAACATAAGTCGATTCCATGGAAGTTCTGCAGTATGTGGGATTTGGTTAAGCACATTAAAGATGATATGAATATTTGGGTTTTAATGAAAACAACTAATATGGTTTAATAAAAAAAAAAATTAATTTTGTTCAATAAAAACAATTAATACTAAAAGATACACATTATTTGCACGTTGTAACCGGTGTATATAATAATTTACCGTCTAATTTTTTTTATCCAAAATGTTCAAATTTAATTTTAACACGACATGAAATACTAATCCCACCTCTAATTACTCCTTCCATTTTTGTTTAATAGTCAAAATTAAAAAAAAATAATAATTTATCCTCTAATAAAAGAGGAAGAGAGAAGAAAAATTGTGTAAGAGAAATATACTCCAAAACAAAGTATTGAGTGAAAATGGTTTATACATTAATTATTTGAAGTGTTTTAAGTGTTTGCACTAAAGGATATTAGTTTGGAAAGTACTCCCTCCGTCTCAAACCAATTTGCACCCCTTGGGATGCACGCGAATTAAAAAAATTGATAAATTAGTGGCATATGGGTAAATATGTGTATATTTATGTGAGTATGCACGCAAATCGATGTTTCCTTTTTAGGTAGTGTGCAAATTGGTTTGGGACGTCCAGAAAAGAAAAGTGTGCAAATTCATTTGGAACAGAGGGAGTACAAATTATTTTTACTAAAGACCGTGAGTTGAAGGATACGAAGAATATAAATTGTTTAACCAAAAGAGGATTACTTACTTAAACTAAAGAGTGTGAATATTTCTAAAAAAAAATATTGCAATATAATTTAGGGGAACTTACAATGGGGTGTATTTCTTAAGACAAAATTACAATGGGGTGTAGTACCTTTTTCAACTTGCAACCAAGTGTATTTTTAATTGCATAGAGGTTAAGTTTTATGTGTTAAATTACCTCTTTAACCTTACTTTCCATCAACTTCTCTTTAAACACTATTCATTGTACTTTTTATTATTTTATGATTTGATATCTACTTTCCCAATTTTCTCTTCCAACTTTTTTAAATTTACCAAGTTTTATGTTCAATTTTTTAATAAAAAAAATACTGACATTTTTTTGTTTGCATTTCGTTATTTAATAATTATTCTCGCATATGTATAGTACAAAAGATAATAGCATAGTACAAATTTGAACAATAGTATAAATTTTTAATTTGTGTAAATGAATTATTTGTACCACAGTGTAAGATATAATACTATAGTACAAATTTAGAATTTGTAGTACAAGAGTGTGGGCATTAGTATCAATGTGTTGTTTGTACTATGAATTAAACATAATACCATAATATACATTTTGCATCTAAACAATTTTCTTCTCCTCTTCCTATTCTCTTCTTCTCCTCCTCCACTTCTTCTCCTCTTCCTATTCTCTTCGTCTCCTCCTCTTCTTATTTGCAGAGTCCCTTACTTGAAACATAATTTCCCTATCATAAAATAAACATATAATTCTTCAAACTTCAAATAATTTGCAAAAGAATTCACATTATTAAATATGAATAGCTAAACATTATCCCATTTCTTATAATTTGTAAAAAGTGCATGATTAAACTGAGATTAAAAAACACCACTATTTTTAATCTCAAAAACATCTAAAAATACATATTTGAATATTTCTCTAGAAATAATTTCATACCCTGTTTTGTTTCTTAAAAACAGGGCATATACATAATTTTTTAGCAAATTAAAAATTACCTTACCCCAAACCCATTAGCCCCTCCCAACCCACAACCCACGCCAGCTCCCACCCTCCCAACCACCACCCCCAACCCCCACCCCCACCCCCACCCCCACCCCCACCCCAAACGCAGCCCTCAACCTCCAGTGACAAACCTCCATACCCAAAACTAATCCGATTACAAACCCAATTAGCCCCCAACCTTCAGCGACAAAACCCCATACCCAAAATTAATCCTCCTACAAACCCCACCTCTTCAATTAAGCTCACCCCATTCATGACTCCAGTGACAATGAATTCAAAATTAGAGAACAAATATTTTCCCCAAAAATAAATTCCCGTCACCCAACCCTTCTATCAAAAATAAATTCCCCAAAATCCTAACAACACACAAGAAAGTTCTTGAAGAAGAAGAAGGGGTATGATGATACTTACATGACAATGGATCTGAGACTCGTTATTGTTGGAATCGACGCCGGCGAGTGGTGGAGTAGGTCGGTTGGAAGAATGTGAAATGAGCTGAATTTCTTTGAGGAGAGAGAGTGGAAGTGTGGGGGATTTTGAATTAGAGAGAGAGAGAGAAGGGGAGT
Organism: Ballota nigra; assembly: GCA_947034835.1. NCBI lineage: Eukaryota > Viridiplantae > Streptophyta > Magnoliopsida > Lamiales > Lamiaceae > Ballota > Ballota nigra. Next base: position 101,917,910 of record OX344721.1, read on the forward strand.
GAATAATTGTGGGGGAGATTTGTTGATTATATAACAATAGAACAATAATAATTAAATATGAGGGTAAGAGAGTCTTTATACATAAAAAAACTTAACTTGTATGCAATTTTAAAAAGGTGGTATACCCCAATGCATTTTGATCACTAAATGTATACCCTGTTGCAATTATCCCTATAATTTATGTAGAAATATGTTTCACTCTGTATATACTCATTCTCCACAAATATTTAAAAATAAAAGAAAAATAGAAAGAAACATGAAAACATTGAAAAGTATATTTCTTTTTTTTTTTTAACCAAAAAACAACAGTAATTTTTTTTTTCCTTAGAAAAAAATAAGTCTAAAATCAACTAACAAACATAAATTGCGGGGAGTAGAAATCCTGTAATGTTAAATGATAAAAGACTGACAGGTGGCGGTAGTCATTCACTAATGAATTTTCTTTCCTTTCACAAGTTAGATTAATTAACCTAAATAAATTACAAGGAAAACAAATAACATCCCATCCCACTCCCACTCCCACTCCCCCAAGCAACTTCTCTCTCCGCTTTTCCACTCTCCCCTCGCTCACACAATATATAGGGCAGGGGTGTGATTAACAACTCAGAAAGAGGAATTGATTAAAGTGGAAGAGAGATGGCGAGCACGAGTGAAAGAGAGAAGAAGAGGAAGTGCAGCTCGGTTTCAGTTTTCCCCTCGGAGGATGAATTAATTGTCGCTGAAATTCTGCTCACTCTCAGGCCTGCTCCCTCCTTGCTTGAAAGCTTGGCCGGTCCCAATTGGATGCGCAGGAAGAGGAGATCCTGCCTCGACGCATTGCCCGCTGCACCCCCACCGCAATCGCCGCCTCAAAACAGAACTGGAGACACGGCGATCCGCATCAGAGCGGACAAGGGCGGCGATGGCGACCGGGCCACCATTAGTCCCGACTCGCCTTTCGTTTTCGCGCCCAGCGATGATGAAAAGTTTAGGAAAATGGTACATGTTTTATTCATACTCCGTTGAATTGAATTATTATCTAATTTTTATTTTCTTTTCGGTTTGGATGATTTGTGTTGAATTTCATAATTGGTTTCTCAATTTCAGCGTAGATTGTTTGTCTTTGTTAAATTTTTTTATAATTGATTAGCAGTGCAAGAAGAATTACTCGGAGATGATAGAACAATTAACTCAGCAAAAGTGCTTTCTTCGACTGGTGAGTTTTCACATATTAATAGAATTATCCTTTCTTGATTTTCTCTCCCATTATCTTCTCACCTTTCTCTCTCTAAAAATACTCATCATTGATGTTCTTTTTAACCTCAATTTAACAGGAGATACAGAATGTGAAAAAGTACCACACAAGGCTCAAGGCCTATAATTCAGAACTCAAAACATTCCAACAAGAGGTAACATTCGATTTTGACTGGATTTCATTTTAATTAATTAATGACATTATTAATCATAAAAAAAATATGTATCAATTCTTTTACTATTGATACAGGTAAGCGGAGGGACGAATGTTGAAATTGGATTGACTCATCATCAGCCGTTCATTACAAATCCGATGGGGCAGGAAATTCAGTTTCCAATCGTGGCCCAATCTCAGCCGTCAAATAATGGGCTTGGATCTATCAACCGTGTGGATCCAATTGGGTTCGATCTCAATCTTCCCGCTGAAGAGACTTGGGATTTTGGAGTGTTGGATGAACTACTGCCGTTGGATGTGAATAAAGTGATTGCCGATAGACGGGTCAGATTTGCTGAAGCTAGGAGGATGAGGAAAGAAATAATCAAGACCAGAACCATCAAAAATGGAGTTCGAAGATATATAGTATAATTATCTATTGAATATTTACTAATGGGTATTAAATATGGATATTTTTGTAAATTTTGTAAAGCTCGTTGAGGATATTTTTTTCAAAGATTTATTCATTCTTTGAATGGTCGAACACAATTACTATCACTTTGAAAGATTTTTGTTATGTCATTTTGCTTATTGATAGTCGCTTAAATTTTCTATTATATATTGACTTTATATCATTATATTCAGGTTTAATTGCAATTTAAATCACAATATTTTTCAAAATTGTATTTTAAGCTAAATTTTTTGATCTTATTAAAAAAAAATCAACTTAGTATTATTTTGCAGTTAAGACTTGCGGGCAGATTTGCCTCTGCCCGTTGACATTTTCCAAAATTGCATTTTAAGCTAAATTTTTTAATCTTGTTAAAAAAAAAGTTTCAAGGGCTTTTCTACGGTCAGAAAGGGTGTTCGCCTTATCTGACGTCAGTAAACCAATAAAAATTTAACACATCATTTAGAGGGGTGTATTGGTTATAGAGTTTGTAGGATTTTTTTAGACTTTTAAAGTTTGGGGGTATTCAATCTAGATTTTCAAAAGTCTTTAAAAATCCTGAGGTATTCAATACGGATTTTAAAAAGTCTTAAAAAATCTTTAGGTATTCAACAGTCTATAGATTTTAATACTCCACGGATTTTCTTAGATTTCCCTTCCAAAATATGAATAGACTTCACTCTTTAAAATCTCTTCTAATAACCAGAGATTTCTACGGATTTTGAAAAGTCTTAAAAAATCTTTAGATATTCAACAGTCTATGGACTTTCTTTGATTCTTTTCCATTGGGATGTTAACGGGGCGGGGACGGGGGGTCATTCCCCATCTCCATTCCTGCGAAATAAATGGGGAAAAATTTCCCCCCCATCCCCGCCTCACCGGGGATCCCCGTCTCGCGGCGATTCCCCATTCCCCGCCTACTTATTTTTTTTATCTCATTTTTAAAATATAAAAAAAGAATTTAAATTAAAAATTTTAATCATACACAACAATTACTTTAAGTTGGTGTTAAAAAAAATTAATTTAAACAATTTGAAGAACTTCTAATTCTAATATTTTTAATTAACATATATACTAAAGTGAAAATAATATAATTTGGAACTAATAACATAACATTAAATAAAATAATATAATTTGGAACTAATAACATAACATTAAATAAAAAATGTAATTTTTAATAAATAGTTAATTGAGTAGGAAACTATGAAATATTTATTTGTAATTTACTTTAACATTAAAATTATATATAAATATATTAATTATATAAAAAATAATGCGACTCCCCGCGGGGACGAGACGGGGATCCCCCGGGCTGAGAATATTATTCCGGTCCCCGCCTACAGGGCAAAAAAAATCTCCGTCCCTGTTTGCTTTGGAGATTACCCGCTCCGTTGTCAAGTATACTCTTCAAAAAATATAAATAAATTTTACTCTCCAAAATCTCTTCTAACAACCTGAGACTTTTAATGAGGGCGGGGTATAACGGTGATGGAAATGAAGATGAAATAATAATGTATTTTTTTAGCTAATGTATTTTTTTTTCTAAATAATTTGGATAATTTTTTTTTTATATAAAAGTGTGTCCCATATTTATTTGCATCAATGGTTCCAACGCCGGAGTCTATGTAAATCCATGTAAATCAATAAAAAAAATGTATTCCACAATCCTGTAAAGTCTATGAATATCCAAATAAATCAATAAAAAAAGTCAGTCAAACTCTACATGGAGTCTATAGATTTTCTAAATTCACAGACTTTTTAAAGTCCAAAAAAATCCGATAGAATCCCAATTGAATACACCCCTCTTAGTTTCGCCTTGGCGACATAGCTTCGCCATGAATAAATTAATTAATTTTATATAAAAATATATATTTAATTACCAAAATATCCCTATAATTATTTTCTTTTTTATTTAATTTTTTTTAAAATTAACTATGTTATGTTTTATTTAAATATAAAATATGAGATTTAATTTATTTTTGTCAAATAACTTCTCATTTTTATCGAACTAATCCAATAATCATTTATTTTTTTTAAATTAACCACGTATACTTTCAAATTTTATTAATTCTGTTAAAAAAACATATTATCATATATTTTAACCATATAAAAAATATTAAATCCAAATTCATAGCCCCACCCCAACTAACTTATCTTCTCCAATCTCCAGAACACTCCCCCAACCCCAGCCCGATCCCTCTCTTGTTTTCTCCATTGATATCGATTTATGTATTATTTATAAAAATAAATATCATTGCAACAAGCTGTTTTAATCATGAACAAATAATCAAGAATAGAATATGTTCACAGAACAATAATACCTATTATTATCCAAAAAAATAAATCCCAATACTGAAATTGAAATCAATCTCTCATGGAAAAAAACAATCAAACATAGAGAAACCAAATCGAAGATTTGAGACTGAAAATGCCACATCAAAAATTAAATCGAATCAAACCGTCGATAATTCGAAATTAATCTGGTCTTGCTATGCCCGTCGAAGTCTGCAATTTTGCTGATGGGAGGGGAAGGAAGAATAATTAGTGCATAAATATTTCTTGAAAATTTTGGGGAAGACCATATATTTAAAGAAAGATTTATTTTATTTTACCAAGATATGAGGTATATTTTGCAGAAAGGGATGGGGTATTGGATTGAGGGTATGTATCTTGCAGCGAAGGAGATAGTGTGGCGGGTTGGGTGGGGGTATTGAGATTTGGGATGTATCAGTGATGAAGAAGAAGTCTCTTAATAATATTTTTTTATATTTTAATAATATTCCCTCCGTCCCACCATTATTTGCACGCTTTCTTTTTTCGTCCGTCCCAAAATTATTTGCACACTCTAAAAAAGGAAACATTGATTTGCGTGCACACTCACAATAATATACACATATTTACCCATATGCCACTACTTTACTCAAAAATTAACTTTTTCTTAATATGTGTGCCCATTTTTGTGTGCAAAAAATGCTGGGACGGAGGGAGTATTATTTATAATGCAATTTTTACTTTTTATATATATATAAATATATATATATTAAAATTTGAATTAAAAAATGCTACTCGACATTCTTGTTAGTAGCAAGAACAGTTTTCTTTGTATTTTATCAAATCGAAATTGAGCTAATTTGAACAATCAATTAAATTATGAAATAAAATTGAATTAATTTTAAATATTTTTGGGCGAAAAGGAGACACTTGATAAATTATGGGACCAAAAATAATTATCTTAATATTTTGTAATTTTATAAACAATTTTAAATTAAAAAGGATATTTTAGTCATTTTATATTTATTAATTTTATTTTATTGTAGGGCGATGCAGTGCAATTGCAATATGCACAGCGCAAATGCTCTAGTGCAAAGTGCAATCATTTGAAAAAAAAAAATTACACGTTGGATCGATAATCCAATGGTATTTAAAGCGTTTCCTGATGTCAGGAAGGGCGAAACCTTCCTGACCGTAAAAAAACTCAAGTTTCAATTTAATTTTTGTAGCAATTAAAACTTATGTGCAAATTTGCAGAGGGTCGTCGTTGATGCGGCATTTATGTAGCAACAGCAAATAAAAAAACTTAAATATTGTGACAAAAACTTTGAATACATGAAATTTTTTAAAATTAAATTATCAATTTCCAAATAATTTTCCAAAACCCTACGTCTCTATTTCTTGGTAAAATGGATTATTAAAAAAAATTTATGGTAAAATCGTTGTGTTTATCCTATTTGGATTCATTTATGTTCTTATTAATGCAAATATTTTGTATCTTAATTTCATCTTAATTTTTTTTCTATTTGGATTCATTTATTTATGTTCTTATTAATACAAACATTTGAAATTTTAATTTTAAGTTATGTCATGTCAACAACGGACCTCTGCAAATTTATTCGTAAATCTTAATTGCAAAAAAAAAAAAAAAATTAAATTGGAACTTTGTTTAACATGATCCAAAAGTTTAGCTTAAAATGCAATTTCGAAAAAGGTCATGATTTAAAATGCAATTAAATTTTAAAGTTATTTTTCACCTAATTTATGGTTTTTGGGTGGTTGTTACGTAGACGCCACGTCAGCAACGGGCAGAGGCAAATCTGCCCGTAAGTCTTAATTGCCAAAAAATATTAAGTTGAAGCTCTTTTTTAACAAGATCCAAAAGTTTAGCTTAAAATGAAATTTTGGAAAAGGTCGTGATTTAAGTTGCAATTAAGCCTTATATTCATTTAAACAACGTCCATTTATAAAAGTAAAATATTTGATAGTAAAAAAAAACATATGTAATCATTATGTAGAAAAGTATATGGAAAATTAAAAAATATAATGAGCAAAATGTTTTTAAATAAAAATTGAAATTTTAGCACAGGACTGTGATTTATTGTCTATTATAGATCAACGGTCGAGGTTGATTCAGTACTGTATGACGAACCAGTTTTGACCTTTGAGCTATGATGATAGTAACTTATACAAATGTTTTCCAACAAATGAAGAGTGGGAAAGAGTGGTGAAGATATATGATTTCTTGGAGCCATTTTATAATATCATCAATTTGATCGAGCTCGTCCCACCCTAACTCTAATTTGTACTTTGTGCAAGTTGTATGGATATAAATGAAATTGAAAAAAATAATAACTTGTGAAGATTTAAAAAAAAAGATATGGAAACAAAGATTAGGACTAAATTCGATAAGTATTGTAATGAATATTATGTTACTTCTGCATTTAGATGTGATCTTGATACAAGTGCGTAGTTGAAGTTTTTGAGTTATTTTTATGTGCTAGTTTATCCCAGTGATTATCAAGAGACGGTGGATAAGGTTAAGACATTATTCTATAAGTTCTTTGATGAGTATTTAGAGAATTATGATGAATCTTTATCTAGCTCATTTTAAGTAAATTCTTCAAAAGATAGTACAACCCAAGGACAATCAATTTCGAGTTAGACAACCTCATTTCATCAAAATCATATATGCTTAATGTAAGTTTATTATATTGACTTTTTGTTGAACAACTAATATATTTATATTTTTGATATTATTAATATATTTTTATAATTGTATTAGTTATATTAATAAAAAAACAAATGACTTCAAACGAGGAAAAGTCACCACTTGATGTTTACATGGAAGAAGAATGCATTGATGGTGAAGTGGACACACTTGACTATTGGAAGGTGAAAAAACATCAATCATCTCAATTTGCAAACATGGCTAGTGACATTTTAAGCATTCCAAATACCACAATAACTTCAAAATCTTCACTTAGCATTTGTGGTTGTATCCTGCACAAGAATATAAGTTACTTACTTGGTGAAAATTTACAAGCCCTCACTGAATTTAATCTTAAAGTTGGAATATCAGTTATGTTATTGAAGAATATAGATCATTCAAGAGGTGTTGGATCATACAGTTGATTAGGCGTGAAATTGTCATGATTCGTAGCTAGAAATACCCCAATCTTGGTCGAATTTATTGAGTTTTTAGAGTCAATTGAGCATTATTTCTATACATTGATGAATTTGTCTCTTTGATGCTCATAGGTGAATAGAGGACGAAAAACGGAGTTCGTAGGACTTTGAATCGACTCAAACGGATGCCCGGATGAAAAGATATTGAAGAAATACGATTGGTATTAGTGCGGACGAGGAAAAGTATTAGTTGGGATGAGTTGGAAGTCACTCGAGTGACTAGGTCGAGCGCCACCGCTCGAGCGAATTACTCGAGCGCCCAAAACATACAGTGCAATTTCAGCGCACGACCGGCTCGAGCGGAACCGCTCGAGCGTTTTGCTCGAGCAACTTCAGATTTTTGCCTCCGGATGCGTAATTTCGGCCCATTAACTCCCGTTTCGACCCGTGCCTATATATACCTCTTCCAAACACGTTTTGAAGGATCCCGGAATTGTAGAAATAGTTTTAGACTTAGTTTTTAGAGAGAGAAAGAGGAGAAGAACGAGCAAGCTTTACTTACGTATTGTTGAGGTTTTTCTTACGAATTCTTCGTTTAATTTTGTTTCTTCGTTTCTTTTCTTCAGTTCTATTACGTTAAATACTTTAGACTTCGTTTAATTAATTTAATTTCAGTTTTTAGAATTTCTTTCTTTCAAACCCTAGTTTATGTTTATTATTTTCTTCGTTCAATTCATTATGTTTATGTTCGTTGTTTCTTTTATTGCTATTATGTTCGTTAAAACCATGTCTAGCTAAAACCCTTGTATGCTTAGGTTAGGATGAACTCGTAGAAGTAGGATGTGGGTACGTAATTAGGGTAACTCGTGACGTTAGGTTTTAATTCTCTTGGTTAATGAATTCTTATAATTAATCTGAACTTTACCTTTGAATTTAGTACGAAAGTGTTAGAGAGAGGACGACCGCATCACTCAATAACAATTAGTAGTCTTAACGAGAAGGTTTAGGAAAGGTTAATTCATCTACCGGTTAGCGAAGGAGGACGACCGCATCACCTTAGTTAAATTAGGGTCTCATTAATTGAGCACAATTCATTAACTTGTTAGTGGATTAGTGGAGTCGAGTGTTAGGGTAAAGTATTAGGGTTTAGAATCTTGAGCTTTCACCTTGCATTCTTAGACTTAAGTTAATTCTTGTTTGTCACAGTTATTCTGATTATGTACCTGCTCCGTTAGTATACGTAGGGATTCTTATCCTAAGCATCACCATCTCTCATTAGAACACAACCCTTAGTTAATTTGCTTTCTTTAGTATTTAAGTTTACTTAGTTTATTTCAGTCTTTAATTTATTTTTCAAAAAATCCAAAAACATTTCACTTATATTAACTACGACGCGTGGATCTTCAGGGATCTATTCGCATATACACTATCCCGTGGGTTCGATAATACTTGGCCATTATACTTACTCTTATTACAGTGAACCCGTCCGCTTGCGGGTAAGCGACTAGTAGAAGTTAGTAAAATCGCTTCAAGTCAACAGTCGAAAATGATAATTCTTTTACAAAAACTAAATGGAAAATTACAACTTGCTAAATACAAAATACAGAAAGAAAAATATTAAATAGACAAGCGTCGAGTCGAGGAAGCCCTCTTTCCGCAAGACGAATTTTTCCCGGTAGTGTTCTTCAGTTCTGAATATATGTCCCTAAAGGTAAAACGACACGTCTTCAAGTGTGCAGCACCACAGGATTTGAAGCATCGGCGAACGAGGGAGCACACAAACTGGATTGCCACTTAGACTCTATATGCAAAGAGACTGATGGAGAAGAGAATGATTTCAGAGTGTGTCCAGAAAAAATGCATGAGGACGCTATTTATAGGCGAACCTCCACTCGGTGCAGAAGGAAAAAATGTGTGAGCATTTAATGCGAACACATCTGTTGGTGGCAAGTTTGAAACAACAGTGCTTCCACTGAATGCGCTGGTAACAGCCCCACGAATTTAGCACATGTGTCAAATGTGCTCAATGAAACATTCTGACTCACTCGGTTTGACCCTTTAACTGGACGGGTCTCTGAACTGAACTTTTTGGACCGTATATCCTAAATTTTGGTGCTCCAAAAAATTAGATAGTCGTTGGGCCCAAGTCCCAAAGTCCACCCAAAGTCCAATTGCCAAGAACCAAGGCCAAGGGCACGGGCGCAAGCGCAGTGCGGCTCGATTCGGTGCGCACGCATGCTGCGAATTTTCCCAACACAACTTTGATTATCTAGCAATCAATTAAAACTTATTATACACCATTGTACTCATACTAATATTATGTATATTAGTATTTTAAACTTTCAATGTGGGATGAAGATTTAATTGACTCATTTAATTCCTTCATTAATATCATAATTAGGTGTCGAACCACTTAACTCTAGCTTCAATTTCGCACTCATCGAAAATCAGTTTTGTGAGTATGAATAAGTCATTCTTATCTACTCGGCGAGTAGACCGCACTCGAAATAATTAATTTCTGAAAAAAAATTAATTTCAACACCCATATTTAATTGGTCAAATATTAAAGTCTCAATCACACTTTAATCCAATTAAATAAACAATAATACCACCACTCATTTTCTCTAGAAATCCCCCACATGAGTGGAAATTGAACCTATAAAATGCAGACTCACAGTCCAGTTCAAACGAGATGTTATTGCATCTGGATTTGTAGTTGGGGCTCTGAACCTTCCATAGTCAGACATCACCGAGTACAATGGCGGCCTGGTGGACACAATGCCCTGAACCATTCCATCTTAGCGTGTACCTAGACAGTAATACTGACACAATAAAATATCTACGCTATTTCTTGTTCTCACGTTTTTTTCTGTTTCGACCATGGACACCTTTGGATTCATAATTGTTTAATATTCACTGATATTTGAAGTGAACTCTCATTTCACACTTACATAGGTGAACTCCTCTCGAGTATCCCGTAATACTTTGTCCCCCAAATGGACTTAGGATTCATTAGAAGTCGTTTAGACTTAACTTGTACTACATACGGGTTCACACTTGGTGTACAGTCTTCTAAGGAATGGTCGGGTTACCAAGTGTATCCTCTAACCTCTACAACTTAGTTTTTCCGTTGAACCAAGATCTTGGGATCTTCATTAAACTTGGTTGGGTTAACACTACTTTAGTTCACTTTTGTGGATTTTAGACTCATTCCTTCTGACAGTTTGGACAACTGATCTCGATTTATACTTTTAGTCAATGAATCCACTAGATTTTCCCTAGATCTCACATAATCTATGGACATCACACCACTCGAGGTCAATTGTCTTACAGAGTTATGTCTACGATGAATGTGTCTAGACTTTCCATTATACATGTCACTTAGCGCCCTACCAATTGTGGCTTGACAGTCGCTATGTACCATATAGTAGGTACGAGTTTATCCCAACATGGAATATCCTCGAGAAAATTTTGAAGCCACTCTGCTTCTTTACCAGTTTTGTCTAAAGCTATAAATTCTGATTCCATGGTGGATCGGGCTATGCATGTTTGTTTAGTTGATCTCCGGGACACAACAGATTCTTCTATAGTGAATACATATCCACTAGTAGAGAACGACTCCTTAGTGTCTGAGGTCCAATTGACATCGTAATACCCTGTTGACATACCCTTCAAGTACAGCAGGATATCTGGTGTACTGTAGCCCAAAGTCTAGAGTATACTTTAAGTACCCCAAGACTCTCCTGAGTCCGTTCCAATGCTTATTGCTTGGATTGCTTGTGAACCTACTAAGTTTATTCACAGCACATGCTATATCGGGACACGTGCAGTTCGAAATGTACAATATGCTCCCGATAAATCTAGCATATTCTTGTTGAGCTACATGACTACTTATATTCTTGCTCAAGTGAATACTCATATCCAAAGGTGTCTTCGTAGGTGGATCATCAAAAGTATTGAACTTCTTTAACATTTTCTCTACATAGTGAGATTGAGTTAAAGATATACCACTTGATGTCCTGTTGATCTTGATTCCTAGAATCACGTCAGCTATATCCATATCTTTCATGTCGAAGTTTCGACTCAACATGTGTTTCGTACTAATGTGTAGATCATGACCATTACTCATGATGAGCATGTCGTCAACGTATAGACATAAACTAACAAATCCTTTCTGTGTACTCTTCACATACACACATTTGTCACACTCATTAATAGGAAAGTCATTTGATAGCATGGTGCTATCAAATTTCAAATGTCATTGTTTTGGGGCTTGTTTATGTCCATACAACGACCTCACAAGTTTGTTCACCTTCTTCTCATTTTCAGGTGCAACAAAACATTCTGGTTGATCCATATATATGTATGTATCAATTTCACCATTGAGGAACGCAGTTTTAACATCCATTTGGTGAATTTCGAGATTATGCAAACAGCAATCGCGATTAGCACCCTAATGGAAGTAATCCTTGTTACAGGTGAATATGTATCAAAGAAATCATAGCCTTCGATTTGTTTGAACCTTTTGGCAACTAAGCAGGCTTTGTATTTGTCAATTGACCCATTCGCTTTGTACTTTCTTTTAAAGATCCATTTACATCCTAAGGGCTTGCAACCTTGTGGAAGATCAACCAACTCTCACGTATGATTTTGCATAATAGAGTCGGTTTCGCTATTAATCATATCTTGCCAGAGTGGAGCATCTGGTCTAGATAGATCATCTTTGATAGTCCTTGGTTCCTCTTCCAAGAAATAGGTGATGAAATCGGGACCAAAGATTTTAACTATATTTGCCCTTTTGCTATGTCTCAACTCCTCACTATCTTGAGTATACGGACCAACATCCTCATCAACCTCCTCGTCTCTAGGTCTTTTAGTTAATGTCTCATCTTCCTTGGATTTGCAAGAAAAGATGTTCTAAAAAAATACAGCATTTCTCGACTCTATATAGGTGTCTTCTGTCATATTAGGACGTTCTGATTTGTGAATCGGAAACTGATAGGCACTACCGTTCAGCAGTGCATACCCTACAAATATATAATCGGCCGTTTTAGGGCCAATTTTAATTTGTTTAGGTAGAGACACTTCAATTTTTTCCAAACACCCCCCACACTTTGACGTATTTGTAAGATGGTTTCCGTCTTTCCACAATATGTGTGAAATTTTGTTCAATATGTGGTTAGCCGACATAATGGTTTTCTCCCACAAGTTTTGCGGTAAACCAGAGTTGATTAGCATCGCATTCATCATCTTCTTAAGTGTTCGGTTCTTTTGTTCTATAACACCATTTAACTGAGGTGAGTAGGGAGCAGCGGTTTGATGTATGATTTCAGATTCAAAACATATCTTCTCAAACGGTGCTGCATACTCTCCACCTCTATCACTGCGAACCATTTTGATTCGTCTATTCAATTGATTTTTCACTTCACTTTAGTACTTTTTAAAAGCGTTCAAAGCTTCATCCTTACTGTGCAAAATATAAACATGACAAAACCTTATACTATCATTTATGAATGTGATAAAGTACTTCTTTCCACCTCTAGTTTGTACAAACTTTAAATCACACACATTGATGTGGATTAAGTCTAGAGGTTCTGAGTCCCTTTCAACAGATGAGAAAGGTAAATTCGTCATTTTAGCTTCTACATAAACTTCACCTTTATTGTTTGTATCAATATTCTTTATATCTAGTAAATTTAAACTTACTAGCCGTTTTATCGATGTATTGTTCACATGTCCCAATCTACAGTGCCATAAATCAGAAAACTCAACAATATAAGAGTAAGTAGAAGCTTCTTTATTAATCACTCATTCTTCCATGGGGTGTACAACTACAACACTCATCTTAAACAGACCATCGTGGAGATAACCACGAAATAAGTACACTGAGTATTTGCTATGTAAAACCCTATTCGACTCAAATACAAGTTTAAAATTATTTTTCACTAGTACAGAGCTGGAGATAGGGTTCTTGCGAATGTCCGGGACATGCAGGACATCTCTCAGTGTGAGAAACTTCTTAGTGGTCAACTTCAGAACAACGTTGCCAAACCCAGCTACCTCAGACGTGACTTGATTTTTCATATGCAGCTTTCTCCCATTGGCTGGCTCATAGGTCGAGAAAGCATTCCTGTCAGAACAAACATGAAAGGTGGGCACCTGTATCGATGAACTACTCCTTTGGGTTACCCACGAAATTCACTTTAATGGTCACTGCAGCCAGGTCCTCTTCAGTAATATCCCCATGAACCATATACGCATTGGATTGCTTGTCATTGCCTTTGTCATTGATATCTTTTTTAGGGGCTTTGCAGTACCTCGCAATATGGTTTGATTTTCTGTAGTTGTAAGTCGCCATTGAATTTGGTTAGAGTTACAACTGGTTGTTTGCCTTTGTCAAAAGTAGGCCTCTTGCGGTTCCTTGACTCCATCAAGTTAGCTTTGACCTCTTCTTGACCCTTGTTTCTCTCCAACCACCTTCGCGAATCTTAAGTTTTCCTATGACCTCTTGCAAAGTCATACTCAATTTTTTTTTTCAATTTTAGGTGTCTCTGAAACTCCTTCCATCTTGGAGGCAGTTCCTTAATTACTGCAGCTGCTTAGAAAGCATCCGACAGTACCATCCCTTCTGCAGTGATGTCGTGCAGAATCAACTGAAACTCTTGAACCTGTTCGTCGACAAACTTCGAGTCTACCATCTTGAAGTTCAAGAACTTACCAACCTGTTACTTCTTAGTACCCGCATCATCAGCCACATAGTTGGCCTCCAAGAAATTCCACATTTTCTTAGTTGTTTTACACTTCTTATAGACAATGTACAAAATGTCTAGCAGACCACTCAGAATATAATTCTGAGCATAGAAGTCGTGATCCCACCATCGTTCACGAACATCTTGATTTTGCGGATTATTCTCAATGAGCGCAGGCGGGTCCTCAGTAAGAAACTTTGCCAACCTCAAGGTGGCCAAGAAAAACAGCATACGATGTTGCCACCTCTTAAAGTTCTTACCCGAAAACTTCTCGCGAGTCTCTCACTCTGGACCATAAAAGGTCTCGAGTTGTCAAAAAGAGAACGGGTTCACCACACTGGGATTAGAGGTCTGCCCAACTTGGACAGTTATATGGGGAACGTGGGTAGTGGTGACTTGGGGAGTGGGAGTACTAGAAGGAACAAAGTGTTTTCCTGGTTTGAAAGATCAGAATTATTATTTCCGTCAGTCATGATTTTGTCTTGCAATTGTTGGATATGACAGTCGAAAATAATAATTCTTTTATAAAAATTAAATGGAAAATTACAACTCGATAAATAAAAAAATACAGAAAGAAGAATATTAAATAGACAAGTGTCGAGTCGAGGAAGCCTTCTTCCTGCAAGATGAAATTTTCTAGGTAGTGCTTTTCGGTTCTGGAAATACGTCCCCAAAGGTAAAACGACACGTCTTCAAGTGTGCTGCACCATAGTTAATTCATCAAATATTAAAGTCTCAATCACAATTTAATACCAATTAAATATTAAATAAACAATAAAACCACCAACCATTTTTCCAACAAGAGGTTTGTGAAATGAAACCAGGCATTAAAGAACTATATAAATAACTTTTAGATGAGATAGATTTTTTCACTAGGTTGGTGAGTACTAGATTGAGTGATATAGTACACAAAACTAAGGTTCTAACCGAAAATAGAGTCAGTCATTGCTTTTGCTATCGAAACTTTCATTGATCCTTCTAATTCTGTATTGTCATTCTAAATTTCAGCACATACATTTTTTGTTGATTGTATCATATGTTTATCAATAAATAAAATTCAGGGACTATTGTGCTCTCATGTTGGAGCATTCTTGCACCACTCCATCTGGATTAAGAAAAGTGGCACAGTAGTGACATAAGGGTATATATATATATATATATATATATATATATATATATATATATATATATATATATATATATATATTTGTGTGAGTGTGCACACAAATGGATGTTTATTTTTAGGTGGTGTGCAAATTGATGTGGGACGTTCAAATAAGGAAAGCGTACAAATTCATTTGGAACGAAGGGAGTATTTAATTAAGTGATATTATAATATTAACATAACAGTGTCAATTTAAAAAAATATGATAGTTTCTTCGTATGAAATACAGGTACACTACTAATTAAATTAGTATTGGAAAAAATTAATATTATAGGTGGAAAAAACATACGTGGTCGGCTTCCTTGTGAGGACTCCGGTACATTACATTGCCTGAAGCCGAGCAATTTGACTGAAACTATTACCGGAAATTGAAAAATGCCCGAGTTAAATATTCAAGAAAATCCTATAAAAAGAAAAGGAAATCATTTATAAAACAAAACTCCTTCCATATTAATGTCGTCGGTCTTTACAATTGAATTTTTTTTTTTGCTGATTTCCTGACATATAATATGTATAATATTTAGTTTGTGATTTTGTCATAATTTTTCTTAATCTACAAGTAAAAGATACTCCGTATCTCTGTAAAAAAAATGTTGGAAGCAATCTTAAGAATTTTAACTGATATCGGAGAATTGAAAGATAATTTAAATCGATAAAAAATTAATAGTCTGTGAATTTTTTTCCTTCTAATTTATTATAAACAATTAAATTGATCTGAATATGTTAATATTCAAAGATTCAAACTATATTATCTATTGAAATTTGCTATTTTATGGTTGACGGAATAAAATTTAAACATATTGTTAGGCTGATTGAATTTAATTGCATTAGTATAGAAAGATTTTATTTTATTTTACTACAATTTTTTTAACTAATTGAGTGGATCCAAAACTTACCTACATTTTTTCATTTATTTCCTTTATTTTTACTGGTCGAACAATGATAGGATAATTGAAATTTTAAATATTGAAATTAAAGTTTAATAAAATAAAAAACATTGAGACTTGAAAGGATTAATAAGTAACTGATAAAAGAAAATAAATACACTATAAGCACTATTTTTAGCATACATTTAAGTGCATACTATATATTTGGATTTTAAACTTAATTGTTAATGCGATATAGATTTTCAGTTAAAAATATATAATTATAAAATATTAAGAGAGTATGTCTTGTATGAGATCCATGAGACGGTGGAATGAAATATACATTGTGCATGACGCATAAACATTTTGACAAGAATGATATTAATTTGTATTGTCTCATGTCATAAGACGGTCTCACACAAATTTTTATCATATTAAGGTATCGTTGATTGCTGTTAAGAGTATTGTTTATTACTGCTTGGGGTATTGTTGATTATTGCTCGTGATATTACCGATTATTATTTAGGGTATTGTTGATTACTGCTTGAGATATTATTGATCATTGTTTAAAGTATTACTGATTCAGAAAATATAGTTCACAATAAAGTGTGTATTTTTCCATACTTTTTAAATTTAATTTTTTGGTGCACACTAACTAGAACTACTCCATCGCGGGATATGTAAAACCAAATTTAAAACTGAATTTTGCTATTGCAATTGTTCACAAACCACACATGCCATTAATATTAGAGATGAAAATTACGGTAAAATACAAAAATGACACAAAAATTGTGAGTTAGTGTTTAGGTTTATTGTGATTCTGTTGCTATTGTATTGACCCAATAAAAATACAAATTTTTTGTATTGTAATTGTGACAACTTGTTAAATTCAACTGAATATTGGACTTGATATTTTAGTTTTATCAGAGAGTTTGTATTTTCTTATGGTATTTTGTCATGTCACATGTAATATTATGATTACATTCACGTTTATTTTTCTTTGGAGACTAACCTTTGTCGTGATAATTTGAAAATTTTGGCAAGCATGTAACAAGAGGTAGTTCGAGGACATCAAACACACGGTAAAAATAAAAAAAGGGAACCTATGCTACATGAAAATTGAATTTTTTAGTGACAAAAATTATGTTATGTCTTCTATCATTATAGATTTTTTAGTTAAAAGTTTTAATGATAGAAAATAATTTTTTATAACAGTATTCTATCATTAAAAATTATTTGCTCTCATTAAAAATATTTAATTAGAGAAATTATAATAATAAGATTGTTGTTACCAAATGTCAATTTTCTTGTAATGATTGATAAACTAATCTTTGGATTGAGTCTAATTTTATATTGATGATGAGGTTTTTCAAAGGACAAAGTATAGAGTGAAACTGGTTTATACATAAATCATCGAAGGATATTAGTTATTTTCATTGAAGAATATTAGTTATATTTACTGAAGAGTATTACTGATTTACACTAAAGAGTCTTAGTTGTTCGGTGAAAATGAACTAAGACTCTTCAGTGTAAACCAGTAATACTCTTCAGTAAAAATAATTAATATTCTTCAGTGAAAGCAACTAATACCCTTTAGTGATTCATATATAAACCAATTTCACTCTATACATACTCTTTTTCAAGAACATAAGTCGATCCCATGGAGGTTCCGCGGTATGTGGGATTTGGTTAAGCACATTAAAAATAATATGAATATTCGAGTTTTAATGAAAACAACTAATATTGTTCAATAAAAAAAGTTAATTATATTCAATAAAAACAATTAATAGTAAAAAAATACACATTATTTACACGTTGAAAATGGTATATATAAAAATTTACTGTCTAATTCTTTTTTATCCAAAATGTTCAAATTTAATTTTTAACGTATTGATACAAAACACTGACACGGAAACACTGACCCCACCTCTAATTACTCCTTCCATTTATTTTTATAGTTGCTTTTGAAATTTTGTACAAAATTAAAGAAACATAAATGTTAACGATTTGAGTATGTATAGAGAGAAATTTGTTTATATATGAATCACTGAAGGGTATTAGTTGTTTTCACTGAAAAATATTAGTTGTTTTCACTGAAGAGTATTACTGGTTTACACTGAAGAGTCTTAGTTCATTTTCACCGAACAACTAAGACTCTTTAGTGTAAATCAGTAATACTTTTCAGTAAAAACAATTAATACTATTCAGTGAAAACAACTAACACTCTTCACGGATTTTTGTATAAACTAGTTTCACTCTATACTTTGTCTAACAATTTATCCTCTAATAAAAGAGGAAGAGAGAAGAAAAAATGAGTAAGAGAAATATATTCCAGGACAAAATATAGAGGAAAAATAGTTTATACATGAATTACTTGAAGTGTTTTGATTATTTTTACTAAAGGACATTAGTTTGGAGAGTATAAATTATTTTTATTAAAGACCGTGAATTGAAGGATACGAAGAGTATAAAGTATTTAATTAAAAAATATTACTTACTTAAACTAAAGATTATAATCTGTTCTATTAAAGAATATTGCAAAATAATTTATGTCTAAATTTGTAAAAAAAAAAAACAAATGAAACATGAAATATATATTTCTTTTTTAAACCAAAAAAACAACAGTATATTTTTCTTTCTTTTGGAAAAATAAGTCCAAAATCAACAGCGGGGGAGTAGTAATCCTCTAATGTTAAATTATAAAAGCCTGACAGGTGGTGGTAGTCATTCTCTTTTCTTTCCTTTTACAAGATAGATTAATTAACCTTTAAATAAATTAAAAGGAAAACAAATAACACCCCATCCCAATCCCACTCCCCCAAGCAACTTCTCTCTCCGCTCTTCCACTCTCCCCTCGCTCACACAATATATAGGGCAGGGGTGTGATTAACAACTCAGAAAGAGGAATTGATTAAAGTGGAAGAGAGATGGCGAGCACGAGTGAAAGAGAGAAGAAGAGGAAGTGCAGCTCGGTTTCAGTTTTCCCCTCGGAGGATGAATTAATTGTCGCTGAAATTCTGCTCACTCTCAGGCCTGCTCCCTCCTTGCTTGAAAGCTTGGCCGGTCCAAATTGGATGCGCAGGAAGAGGAGATCCTGCCTCGACGCATTGCCCGCTGCACCCCCACCGCAATCGCCGCCTCAAAACAGAACTGGAGACACGGTGATCCGCATCAGAGCGGACAAGGGCGGCGATGGCGACCGGGCCACCATTAGTCCCGACTCGCCTTTCGTTTTCGCGCCCAGCGATGATGAAAAGAGTTCCACGAAAAGGGTGCGTATTTGACTATTTTCTTCAATTTCATTAATTTATTTATTTCCTTACGTTTGGAGGATTTGTGTGAAATTTCATAATTGGTTCCTCAATTTCAGCTTGTTTGTATTTATTAAATTTTTGATAATTGATTTGCAGATTTACTCGGATACGATAGAACAGTTAACTCAGCAAAAGGGCTTTCTTCGGCGGGTGAGTTTTCACAAATTTACAGAATTATCCTTTCTTGATTTTCTCTCACATTATCTTCTCACCTCTCTCTCTACAAAACGCATCATTTTAAGTGTCTTCTTAAACTCAATTTAACAGGAAATAGAGAATGTGAAGAAGTACTGCACAGAGCTCAAGGTCTATAATTCCCAACTCAAATCATTCCAGCAAGAGGTATATTGATAATGTTTTCACTTTTCAATATAATTTAATTTAATTGCATCTTTTTTCAAATGTAACCCTAAATTTATTTTAATTTTTTATAGATAAATCTTTATAAAGAGTGATGGGTCACATTAATAACCATTATGTTTAAATATGCCAATTTCTATTTTTTTTAATACATTTATCCAAAATTATGTTGTATGTCCGATATTTTTTCCATATATCATACAATATGAAACATATAGTCAAATAAGTAGATATCATGTGATTAATAATCATAATTTATTTATGGATTTTTTAACATACAGGTAAGCGGAGGAATGATGGTTGAAATCAATCATCAGCCGTTGATTGAAGATCCGACAGCGCAGGAAATTCAGTTTCCAATCGGCCCAATCGCGGCCCATTCTCAACAGTCAAATAATGGGCTTGGATCTGTCAATTGTGTAGGCCCATTTGGTTTCGATCTTAATCTTCCAGCTGAAGAGACTTTGGGGTTCGAAGTGGTGGATGAACTACGTCCGTTGGATATGAATAGAGTGATTGCTGATAGACGGGCCAGATCTGCTGAAGCAAGAAGAATGAGGAAAGGAATAATAAAAACCAAATCCATCAAGAATGGAGTTTGAAGATACATAGTATACTCATCTATTTAGTATTTACCTAATAGGGTATTAAATATGGAATTAGCCATTTTTTTACTTTTATACCCCTTAAAATCGATTTACATATCTTTAACTGTAAATTAGGAAATTTGTTGAGATTTTTTTTGTGGTGTTGATACTTTCAAATGAAAGTAATATCGCGTAAAAAGATATGTATTTTGCTACTAATAAGATTTTAAATTTTCTATTATTTCTTATGTTGCATTTTTTATATTCCCTTTAAACTATTTGCATTTATAAATTAAAGTATTAAAAAGAAAAAAAAATCAGCAGATATATAATGAGCAAAATGTTACTCTTCTATCTTTCAATAGACTTTCTCACTATTTTTGAAAATTTGCCTGCCCAACTTTTACTTTTATTTATTCATATACTCCACATTATTCTCTCAACGTGGATGTTAAGGTACACAAAATATATTACGATTAACAAATATTATTATATTCATTAGTGACTGTAATTTTAAACTTATAAATTAATATTAAAATGTTATTAGTATTAGTTTATAAGAATAATAGTATCACTAAATGAATAATATGATACTCCCTCCATTCTGCTAGTACTTTAACATCCCACACCACAATTAATTTCAACCCCAAATAAAAAAATAACTATCATAAAAACCAATAAAATATAAAATTATCATTATTTTATTCAATCTATACTCCAATACTCCTTTTTCTTTTAAAAAAACATATGCAACTTTCATATGTGAAAGTAAATTTTGGACAAAGGGAATATTAGTCTCATAATATGAACAAGTTTCACATGAGTAAACTTGATAAGTTGGAGACTCACAAAATATGTCATGATAAAAAAAAAAAAAAACCAATAAAAATGCGTTACATATAGTATACCATTATTAAAATGGTACTATAATTCTTTTTCTATGAAATTAACATAAAGTGATATATATATCTCAACAGTAAAATACTACCGTCAGAATAAAATATGGAAGAAAATTGGTAAATTTAACGCGTTTAAAAAAAAAAAAAAAAAAGCTCCAGCTGAACACATGCGAGACAGTATTATTTCATGAAATTAATCAAAATGTCTTAAATAAAAAAATACTATTTATTTATATTAGTAATAATCAGTAAAAAAGTTATTTAATTATGATAATATCAATAAACATATATAAAGAAAATTGAACTACGAAAATAAAAAAAACTAACAAATCAAAATGAATCTTTTAAATAAAAAAAAAAATCAAAGCATATCTTCATTTCTGTGAAGATATCAGTAAAACCCCATCCTCAGCATATCTTCATATTTTGCTTACTAACATGAAATTTTTGACTTAATATGACACCATAAGAAAAAAAAAATACAAAATATCGTGTTGTTTCTAAAATGGTTGCCAAGACCACAATATACATTGTTCACTATATATAGAGATGAGAAGAGACGGAGTCAAGAATATTTTTAAAAGTTTGGGCCAATCTATAGTTTGTTTGACACAAATCTCGTCCGCTAATTTTTTTTTTTTTTTAATTTCTCATAAATTATTTTCATATAAACTTTGTTTTCCTTTTTAGATAAGTTTAAGTCTAAGCTTTTTACAAACAAGTTTAACTTTAAAGTTTATTTTGAAGTGATTTTTAATTTTATTTCACATTTAGATCTCAAATTTAATTAGTGTTGTGATTTTTATGTGTTAAATTTGTTTTATTTTGACATAGATTTAAGATTTACTTATGGTTGAGTTGTTTTTTTTTTAAATATACATTATTGTAAATATGTATAAGTATACCTGCATGAACTCTAATATAAAATTGTATCTTACTATATGAATTATTATTTTAATTTTTTTATATTATATTTAAATATACGTTTATATATGTAAATGTAAACTTGTAAATTGGAACAAAATTACAAAATATTAAAAAAAAAAAATTAAATGTTTTAGTATGAGGTTACACACGTGTACATTATTATAGGATATTGTTGGGAAATTGTATTAAGTTTTGATTAACATGCCAAAACGTTCTCCCTATAATAATGTAAGTAAATTGTATTCAGTAGAGTTAGACTAGAAATAGACATTTCAATTGTTAGGGAACTGGAGTTCATTTACTAATCTCTGGAGTGTATATTGTTCACGAAGTCTGCTGAAGAGTTAAAGTCCACTGAAGTGAAGTTTACTGAAGAAGACACCTGAAGCACAAATGTTTTCTAAGTGCATTTATGCTAAGGAAAAACCATCAGTAGAGTACTGGAAGGTTACTGATGAAGAACTAATGGATGCATTTAAGGCATAACACATTAAAAGCTGTTAGTTATTCTGGTTGTAATAAAGGCAAAAAGAATGTCAGTAAAGAGTGCAATAAATGAAGGAATAAGAAGGTTCTCAGTGGAGTTCCACCTTAAACCCAGACAAGCTCGGCACCAAGTTGACTGGGCGGCCCAATGAGAAGTTGACACGTAGGAGTATCCTACTAACAGCCGACCTGTCACAGACTGACATGCACCAAAAGTCATACCCTGTTTTTTTCAGAGAGTTGGTTGCAGGCAAAGACTTCCAAGTCAATTATTGATGCGACATAAAGCCAGAAAGAGCTGTTTGAGCCAATCAAATTCAAAGAGACTTACTTGGGAAGATTCAAACTCCAACGGGAAGATTTTCAAGAAGTCTATAAATACAGGATGTCGTGCTCATTTCCAAGAACGGGAAACTTAAAAGATCTAGCATTCTCTACACTCACAAACGCACAAACGAAGCACTCGAAATCACTCAAATTTTCCAATTATTTCATTATTTGTAGAGAGTATTCAATACTGATGGTCCCGTTTTCGAAGGCCAAAATGGGAATTTAGGAGTTTTTTTTAAACTTTGCATCGCACCCTGGATGAGTTCAGTGAATGGGACACTCAAGTCACTGCATTGCTAAGAGTCAGAGCACTCAAGTCAGTGCAACTGACTTGCGAGCTCAGGTTCTTAACAAGGCAGTGACTCGAGAGATTGAACTCTTGACTTGAATCGAAAAATACTATCTTTCTACTAGTAGTTTCCCCGCAAGCGTACGAGTTCACTGTAGTATGAGTAAGTATAGCGACCAAGTATTATCGAACCCAAGGGAAAGTGTGTATGCAAATAGATCCCTGAAGATCTACACATCGTAGCTAATATGAGTGTATGTTTTTGGATTTTTTTGAAAAATTAATTCTAAACTAAAATAAACTATTAAACTAAAAACGAAAGAAATGAATTAACGAAGGTTTCTATTCAAATAAATGATGGTGATGCTTAGGATAGGAATCCCTACGTATACTAACGGAGCAGGTACATAATCAAGATAATCGTGACGCGCAAGAAATAACCTAAGTAAAAGATTGCAAGACGAAAGCTCAAGATTTAAAACCCTAATACTTTATCCTAACAATCGACTTCACTAATCTACGAACAAGTTAATAGATCGTGCTTAACTAACAGGACCCTAATTTAAACTAAGGTGATGCGGTCGTCCTCCTTAGATAAACCGGTAGATTAATTAACCCTTTCTAAACCCTATTATTAAGTCTACTCGTTGTCAAAGAGTGATAAGATCGTCCTCTCTCTAACACTTTTCGAACGGAATTCAAGAATAAAGTCAAGATTGATTTTAAGAATTCATTAATTAAGAGAATTAAAACCTAACGTCACGAATTACCCTAATTACATACCCACAACCTACTTCTACGAGTTCATCCTTCCCCAAGCATGCAAGAGTTTTAGCTAGACATGGTTTTTACGTAAACAAGAACAATTGAATAAGTAACGAACATGCACATAGTGATTATAACAAATAAATTATCAAACATAAACTAGGGTTGAAAGAAAATTAATGCTAAGAACTGAATTTAAACTAAGAAAACGAAGTCTCAAAGTATTAACGAACAAAGGTCTCAAGAAACAAAATTAAAAAGCAAAATCGTACTATGAATTCGTAAAGAAAACCTAAAAAATGTAAATCTCGAGTTTGCTCATCGAAAACTAACTCTAAAAGTACTATGGTATCAAGTGGTGTATGTTGTGGGCGTTCCTCTCCAAAACGAAGTTGAAATGAATATATATAAGCGTCGGGCCGAATCGGGAACTTGTGAGCCGAAAAAATGCATCCGGAAGCAAAATCCAAGAAGTGCTCGAGCACACACGCTCGAGCGGTGGCGCTCGAGCTGTGTAGCTCGAATGGTGCAATTTCTCGAGCGGTGGCGCTCGAGCTGGTCGAGCGCTCGAAATTCTCTGCATGTTTTGGGGCGCTCGAGCGCAAGAAATCTTCTGTAAGTTTTTGGCGCTCGAGCAACGTGCTCGAGCGCTAGTGCTCGACCTGATCCACTCGAATGACTTAAAAAATGCTCCAACTAATACTTGTCTTCTTCCGAACTAATACCAATCGTATTTCTTCGATATCTTCTCATCCGAGCATCCGTTTGAGTCGATTCAAAGTCCTACGAACTCCGTTTTTTTCCCTCAATTCACCTATGAGCATCAACGAGACAAATTCATCAATGTATAGAAATAATGCTCAATTAACTCTAAATACTCGACCAAATCGACCAAAACTAGGGTATTTCTAGCGATGAATCATGACAATTTCACGCCTAATCAACTCTCGAGTGCTTGCTTAAGCCTGTCAGTGAGATTGGTTCTCCCTGACTAAAATACTTAGCTAATTTCTTTTAAACATTTCGAAGTACTCTCAGTGAGCATACACTACAAATAATTAGCAAGTGCTTAAATAATAACCAACACTCAGTTTAACGTGGTTCAGAGACTCAAGCTCTTACATCTACGGCCTGATTTAACAGGAAATCAACTAACTGGGATTCTTGCTTTTAACGTGCCAAGGTGCACCCAGATCTATCAACTCAGATCTTGCTTTCTTACAAAACTCAACAAAACAACTTACTTCCAACAACCTGACAATGGTTTTGGTTTCAGTTAGGTTTTCTTCAACTAGGTGAGGTTTTCCGTTACAATGTGTTAGCCTAAAGTTAAGATTGGGAAAATCTCTCTAAGCTATGAGTTACAAGCTGAACACTCAATTTATATATGTGAAGACCCTAATGGTCAGTGAACAATGTGTAAGAAGTGCCTCCTTATATCTCCCATGAAACGCACTATACTCTCACACCTTCACAGCTAGTAGGTGTTGATTTTTCTTTCTCACACACACATACAATGGCAGTTATGAGCTTGTATTTATAATGTGGATTCAAATGTAGCCATTGGAGGGAATTACATTTGAATCCAGCATTTAATGGTTTCAACCACTTTTCTTGGAATGCGGTCTTGTCAGTGTCAGATATGCTATCTTGACTTGATTGGTCCACTTGGACTGGATCCAACGGATCTTAGGTTCAGTGCGTAGCTTATCCTCCACTAACTTGATGATCTTTAGTAGACACAGTTGTCTTCAGTGTAGTTGTCCTTCAGTAGACTCTTGAAGATCTCTCCAAGAAGTTTGT
Organism: Ballota nigra; assembly: GCA_947034835.1. Taxonomy (NCBI): domain Eukaryota; kingdom Viridiplantae; phylum Streptophyta; class Magnoliopsida; order Lamiales; family Lamiaceae; genus Ballota; species Ballota nigra. The sequence goes on from OX344721.1 coordinate 101,943,688, forward strand.
CATAAGGCTGAATGACAAACTTCCCTGACCACAGTAGCCTGACTCCTTCAGGGCCTACTTGGTACAGCACTGATCCTCCTTATCATGCTCTTCACTGAGTAGTCCACTGACTTAGCTTAGATCAGTCAGGTTTATACTCAGTGGGACATCCTTCAGGCTTCTCTTCAGGTTCAGGTCTCTGTCATGGCTTCAGTCAGTTCTTCTTGTGATGTCATCTTGATTTTCTCAGGCTGTGTTGCTGAGTTCCCCCTCAACTGAGTGTTTCCTCAACTGAGTTCTTCTCAACTGGTAGTCTATTCTTCTGAGAAATAACCTAGCCTGACCTGAAACTAAAGATACTATCCTGACTGCTTTCAAACCTATTACATGGGGTTTTGGAAAATCATCAAAACTAAACCATAACCCAACAAATACCTTCTGTAACCGTACTTAAAGCCATATCCAAAGCTTAGAACGAGATAATCCATCCTTAAGCCTCCGAGCTCACATTGTAAGGATTATCTCACAATAGTTGGAACCAAACCCTACTCAAAACCCTACCCACAGTTAGGTTGAGAGCTAGAGTTAGGAGGTGTTAGTAAGCTGATAAGTTGATATCAGTCTGAAAGCTGGTTGTTGGGAGCTAGGACCTGGAATATCCTAGGGATCAAATATCCTAAGAGAGGAGCATTTGATCAGTGCACCTTGGCACTATAACACAAGGAATTCCAAGTGAAAGGAATTTTCCTGTTTAATCAGGACAGTACGTAGGAGATTCTTCTCCAAACCACTTTATATCTTGTGCAATTACTTTCTGTTATTCCTTAAGTGTGAGATGTGATAAACAAGTTTCTTTCATCTAAAATGAGTATTTCTTAAAAGGCTCACTATTTCGCTACTGAAAGCTAGTTAGATAGCAACTCAATTGAAAGTCTAGAACTTTCAGTGGAGCTGATATCTCAGCAAGCTTTCTAAGTAAATCTTCAGCAGACTTCCTAGTCCACTGAAGGTCTACTGTCTTGAGTTATCTGATAAAGTTTTAAGGGAAAAGTTTTAATTTGTAATCACAGGTGTATTCCCCCCCATACACCTGTATAACTCGTTTCGGGACCAATAAGTGGTATCAGAGCAGTGGTTCAAAAGACCATTGTTCTTGTATACCTTTGTGCTCAAAAGGTAAAATTCTTTTGGTCAACTGAATTGATCTACTGATAGATCTGTTTATCCACTATGACTGACAATACAGCTAGGGTTGCACCACCAGTAGAAACCAACATAGGAGTTAATCCCTTGAACCATATTTCCCATCATAGGCTCCCACAATTCTCAGTAGAGAACTATGATTTCTGAAAGATAAGGATGAGAGCACATCTTGCATGTGTCCATAATGAGATGCTCCGAGTCATCACCAAAGGCCCCTTTGTATTCATGACTCCAAATCCAAGGACAACAGCTGCAACAATTGTTGATCCAAGAGATGAATGGCCTAAAGATGACGACAACTTCACTGCAGATGAGAGAAGGAGACACAACCTCAACTTCATTGCCATGAACATCCTCTATACCACCATTCCAAACTCAGTTATGGGAAGAGTGATCCATTGTCAAACTGCAAAAGAAATCTGAGATACTCTTGCTCTTATGTGTGAAGGAACTGACAAGATTAAAGAGAACAAGCTCTCAGTAGCTGTTCAAAAGTATGAGCAGTTCACCATGGAGCCAACTGAGACAATTGATCAACTAGATGGGAGGTTTACTGATATTATGAATGAGATTAACTCTCTGGGAAAGGTTTACACAAAAAGAGAAGTGGCTTTGAAAATCCTAAGAGGTCTAACATCAAGATGGGATGTGTACTCTGTAATGATGCAAAATACCAATGATTTGTCTAACATGTCTATGCAACAAGTATTTTCTTAATTGAAGGCATATGAGTTTGATTTGAACAGGAAAAGGGCTCCAGATGAGACCTCAGCTGAGAAGGGAGTTGATTTCAAAGCTAAGGAAACTGAGCCCAAATCCCCAAAGCCTCAAAAGAGTACAAAGACAAGCAAGGCCCAGAGCAAAGCTGAAATGCAAAAGGAGCTAAACCTAATGACTAGAAGGTTTGAAAAACTTAACAGTAGATTTGGTAAATATAAAAGATTTTACCAGGATAACAGGAAAAGAAGAAGCTACCCCCAAAGGGACACAAGAGAAGGAGAGAAAGCACCACTGAAAAGGAAAAGAAGAAAGATTACAAGAACTACACCAGAGCTGAAGGGTCATCATCAAAGACCAAGGAGTCTACTGAAGAAAAATATGATGATGCCAACAGATGTTACCAGTGTAAATAGATTGGTCACTTTCAGTACGATTTCCCTCAACTGAGCACCAAGGAATGGAAAGAAAGGCAAGCCAAAAGAGACAGAAGATATGGAGAAAGGAAAGCCATGGCTGCTGAGGATATTGATGAAGAACTGGAGTCTTCAGATACACTGTTCTCTGACAGCAGTGATGATGACCTTTGCCTCATGGCCAGAGAAGAACCTGAGGTACAATCTAAACTCTCAATTTCCTTAGGACACTCACCTGAGCTCAGCTCAGAGTCAACAGGAGAACTCAATCTTCAGTCTGCTTTGAAACAATTGATGATTGATTTCTCCAGGTTGCAAGAAGCAAGTTCATGTCTCCAAGATGAGAACAATAAACTCTTGAGTGAAAACTCCAAGCTAATTGAGTCAGGGAATCAGGCTGATCTTAACTCAGCTAAATCCACCATTGAACTGACAAATGAGGTGGAAATCCTCAAGAGTCAGGTAAATGGTAAAGATCAACTGATCAAAGACCTTACTAATTCTCAGACAAAGTTAACTGAAGAGAATAAAAAACTGGTAAGCCAAATAAAGGATTCTCTCCTGAAAATTGATGTTTTACATAAATCTGAAGAGACTTTGTTAAAAAGGATTGATGCTTTAAACAAACCCTCTCTTGCCATAGAGGAGATTCAAAACTTTCAAATCAATCTCAATAACAAATGTGGAGTTGGTTACACTTCAAAACCTTCAGAAGGTCCTCTAAGTATTGCTTCTTCAAGTGGTACAAAGAGAGTTTTTGTTAAATCTGTGGTCTTTCAACCACAGGTTTTGGATAAAGGAAAAAGACCAGCTGAAGTTCAACAAAAGAATAGTCAAAACCAGCCAAAACCAATTGGAAAGACTCAATGACTAATCAACCTAGAATTCAGCAGAGGTACTATCAGTCGAGGCCTTCACAGATGAAGCAACCTCAACTGAATGTATCCAGGCATGAGTATTCCTCAAGGAATGTCTCATATAGGAAACCTATTCCATTTGTGCCTAATGGAAAAGGTTCCCCATACCTTTATCAACAAAAGCTAAGGCCAGGTGCACCCAAGCCTCAGAAGAAGAAAGTTAAGAAGGTTCCTATTCTTTCAAAGGCTGACACCCGTAAACAGTTTACTCCTAAGGCACCTAGGAAGGTAATTGTTTATGTAGATGTTTATGGAAGACAAATTGGCCAATTTAAAGTAATTAGAACTGTAAGGCAAATTTGGATTCCGAAAGGTACAACTAACCTGATAGGACCCAACACAAAATGGGTACCTAAAGCTTGATTTTGATTGCAGGGCTCAATGGACCTCAACAAAGGAGAAACTCTTAATTCATCAGTCTGATACTTAGACAGTGGGTGTTCCAGGTATATGACTGGCAATAAAAGTCTCCTGAGGGAATTTTTTGAGAAAGAGGGTCCACAAGTCACTTTTGGTAACAATTCACAGGGAGCCACCAAAGGCTATGGTACTTCAGTAATTGGCTCAGTAAAGGTAAATAATGTATCCTATGTCAGTGGACTTAAGCATAACTTATTATCTATCAGTCAATTTTGTGACCGAGGATACAATGTTGAATTTTCATGTAACCTGTGTTTTGTTAAGAATACATCTACACAACAGGTATTACTAACTGGGTCAAGAAAGGAAAATGTCTATCTTGCAGATTGGAAGTCCTGTACCCCCAATTCATGTCTTATAGCAAAAAGCTCAACTGACAACAATTGACTATGGCATAAGAGATTAAGTCATCTGAATTTCAAGGTGATGAACAAAATTGCAAGATACTCCCTAGTAGAAGGAATGTCAAATGAAGTATACAACAAAGATCATATATGCAAGGCTTGTCAGGAGGGAAAACAAGTAAAGTCCTCTTTCAAGAGCAAAGTGGCAACCTCTACTGACAGAATACTTCAACTGTTACATATGGATCTTTTTGGTCCAGTAACCACTGTAAGTATCAATGGGAGAAAATATACTCTTGTTGTTGTTGATGATTTTTCCAGGTACACATGGGTGGTATTTCTTTCAAGCAAGAAGGAAACACAAGTCAGGCTGCCAGAACTACTCAGGAAAGTTAGCAATGAGAAAAGCCTGAACATTGTGAAGATAAGGTCAGACAAGGGCACTGAGTTCATTAATTCAATAATATCTGACTTTTGCAAGGAGTTGTGTATAGCTCATGAAACATCAGCTGCAAGAACTCCTCAACAAAGTGGAGTAGCTGAAAGAAGAAATAAGACTCTTAAGGAGGCAGCAAGGACAATGCTTGCTGAAGCTCAAGTTCCCAAAAGGTTCTGGGCTGAAGCTTATCAACACTGCCTGTCACACTCAAAACAGATCCATGGTAACCAAACATCTGGGAAAAACCCCATATGAATTATAGAATGGTAGGAAACCACAGGTATCTTATTTTTATACATTTGGTTGCAAGTGTTTCATTCATACCAATGAGAAAACTCAACTGAAAGCCTTTGACACCAAAGCTGATGAAGGAATATTCTTAGGATATTCCCAAATCGGTAGAGCTTTTAGAATCTACAAGTGTAGAACCCTTGTTGTGAAAGAAACACCTCATGTGGTATTTGATGAGTCTACCTTTAAGTCCAGGAAAAAGGAAAATGAGGAGGTGATAAGCAAGAAGCTAACCAGACTGAGTATTAAATCAAAAGGCTATCCCGAGAACAGTGTTGATGCATACTTTCCAACTTGGGACAACCTTACTGACCAACAGCTCACAAAAGATACTCTGACCAACATCACTCATGACATCTCTACTGAAAGGTCTCCTGCCCAGTTAACTAAACTGATGAACACTTGTTGGAATTTAGAGGCACTTAAAACACGTAAACATGCGCAACGGAATAATAAAGTTCACCAACAACGAACAATTAATTGCATATTAATTTGCAAGAATATTAAATGAAATTCTTACAGAGCTTCGTACGCGGAGTCCTCCACTATGGTATCCACGCAACAGCTATCAACCAATCTGCAACGGGGTGCCAGCGTCGAATCTCTAGAACGAACTTGCTAGGAAAATTCAAACAAGAGATTTTATGGAGAAATTATTTTCTTGTGTATTTCTGAATTCACATAGGACACATATTTATAGAGATTATCTTAGCTTAATTTCTAAGCAAGATAATATGCTTGGCCCGCATAATATAATCTCTACGGATTGTATCTCCCTAGATATGTTCCTACGAATAATATATTTACCATATCTATTATTCTTGTATAATAATATTCCAAATATTATTATTGAGATTTCATATTTAATTAAATCCAATTTAATTAAATAATAATAATAATTAATTCCAAATATAATTATTATTATATTCTCCATAAATTAAATATTATATCTAATATAATACTTAATCAACCAACTATAATCGGCGAACTGTCATTGCTTGTTATGTGACACATAGGCCCTCGTATATCGAGCGATTAGTCAAACTAACGGTCTTAATTGAACCCTAGATAATAAATCAGACATTCTCAATATACGAGGTTCGTTGCGAGGAAATTTGCAACTACTTGTAATACTGTAGGCTATTGTGATATCTTCCTTTCATTCGTGAACACTCGATTAAGCCTTGAACATGATGAAGTGTCTATTCAAATAACTTAATCATATTATCTCAAATCACTAATTGATCGCTCGCGTCGCACTTGGCCACAAAGTCCAAGTCGACTTGCATCGGCCGATGTCTTAGATCCAATTATGATGAGAAGACGAGTATTCTCTCTTAAATCCATATTGAGGAATGAATCCTATTTTTGGCTCAACTACCACGCACATGTACTTCGTGATGAACCCAATCCATGCCATATCTACCCTTAGAGGGTGAAAGCATCGGTCATGGTCAAAGTTCATCACTCCGCACATGTCGTGTGTATCGACCTCAAGTCTGAGGAGTATCACATCGCTCCCACTAATAAAGAAACCCGTAGACACATTATGTGGAATTACATCAAACGATTTCTCGGATGGGTATACCAATACCCTCTAAGGTATTTGTGCATCCATTATGAGATACCTAGTATCTCGTAGTAAGTGAGATCTTACTACACTCTCTCCATAGAATATAATGCAGATTGCACACCAATCTCCATTGCATCATCAATATCTCATTCTTGATGATCCTTGATCGGGGCTATTTGAGAATCGTACTTCGGTCATCTGAGTTCTCACTCACTCAATGACAATATCGATTCAAAGGAACACAGATATGAACAATGCATACAATTAAACATAATATTCAGATAAGTGTAAAGTCATACATTTAATATTAAGCCAAACAATAATATTAAACCATAAACTGAATATTATCCTAGTATTATGTCCTTACAAAGGATTGTCTCTAGGACATTATACTAACAACACTATCCCAGTTTAAGAGGTAAGTGATGTCAATGAAGATGTGGTCACAGCTGAGACATCAAATGAGCCCATCATTCAAGGGGGAACCAATGTCACTATCATTGAGAATGAAAATACCTTGAATGATGATTCAGGTCTTCAACCCTCTGTCTTATTTCCTGAATTCGATTTTATACCCTTATCTAGTGACTCAACTTCAGAAGATCCATCAACCTAGGAGAAATTGGCTCTCAAACCATCCTGTTGAGCAAATCCTAGGTGATCCTTCCTATGGAGTCAAAACTTGAAGTTTTCATGGTGAAAGTGCTTTGTTTTGTTGTTTCTTATCAAACTAGGAACCAAAGTCTATTGAAGAAGCACTTCAAGATTCAAACTGGATCATTGCCATGCAGGAAGAACTCAACCAATTCACAAAAAATCAAGTATGGGAGTTGGTGGATAGGCCATATCACTGCAATGTGATAGGAACAAAGTGGGTATTCAAAAATAAGAAGGATGAGAATAATGTCATAGTCATAAACAAGGTCAGGCTAGTTACAAAGGGCTACTCTCAAGTTGAAGGTTTTGACTATGATGAAACATTTGCCCCGGTGGCCAGATTGGAGGCAATAAGGCTATTTCTTGCCTATGCTGCTATCAAGAGATTCAAGGTGTACCAAATGGATGTTAAGAGTGTTTTCTTGAATGGAGTGTTGAATGAAGAAGTTTATGTGGAGCAGCCCCCAGGAGTTGAAGAAAACAACAAGGTGTATAGACTAAGGAAAGCTCTATATGGACTGAAACAGGCTCCAAGAGCTTGGTATGACACCTTGTCCCAGTTTCTACTTAATCATGACTTCATCAAAGGAAGAGTAGATAGAACATTATTCAGAATCACCTATGGATAGGACACTCTGCCAGTGCAAATATATGTGGATGATATTATCTTTGGTTCTCGAAACCAAGTCCTCTGTGAAAAGTTTTCTCAACTGATGAAGGGAAAATTTGAGATGTCAATGATGGGAGAAATAAATTTCTTCTTGGGACTTCAAGTCAAACAGTCTACTGAAGGAATCTATATCAATCAAGCCAAATGTACAAGGGAGCTGATCAACAAATTTGGTTGTCAAAGCAGCAAGGTTGCAAGAGTTCCACTCAACACCAACACAAAGATGAAACCTGATGAAGATGGTGAATCAGTGGACCAGACCAACTATAGAGCTATCATTGGATCTCTACTGTATCTCACAGCAAGCAGACCAGACATCAACTTTTCTGTTGGAATATGTGCAAGATATCAAGCAAACCCATAGAAGAGTCATCTGGAGGCCACCAAAAGAATCCTTAAATATCTTAAGAGTACTGTGAACTTAGGTTTATGGTATCCCTCAGATGACAACTTGGAGCTCACAGGCTACTCAGATGCAGACTATGGAGGATGCAGAATTGACAGAAAATTAACCACTGACACTTGTCAATTCTTGGGAAGTAAATTGATCTCTTGGTTTTCCAAGAAACAAAGTTCAGTAGCCACAAGCACCACTGAAGCTGAATATATGGCAGCTGGAAGTTGTTGTGCTCAAATCCTTTGGCATAGGCAACAACTAAGAGATTACAACATTATTGCAAATGAAGTTCCCATCTTTTGTGACAACAACAGTGCCATTGCAATCTCAGAAAATTCAGTTCTCCACACAAGATGCAAACATGTGGATATAAGGCATCATTTTATTAGAGATCATGTGGAGAAGAAGGGTATCAAAATGATCAAGATTCACACTGACAAGCAAAGAGCATATATATTCACCAAACTATTGGCAGAAGCAAGGTTTCAAGAACTATCAGTGGAGTTAGGACTTCTGGATCCAGGGGAATAAGAAGTTCAAAGGAAAGTCCTAACAAACCTCACTGAAGCCTAAGCAAAGATAGGATCTCAGTAGAGATGAATACTCAGCAAAGATGCAAAGTCTCAAAAGGAACATCTTTTCAGTAAGGTAGCAAAGTCTCAGTAGAGATAAAAGCTTCAGTAAAGGTCATATATCCTCAACCTTCTAGATCTACTGTTATATATTTTCTTTCGAAATCATATTTCCTCATTTTTAATTTTTTTATAAGATACCTTTCTTATATAAGAAGAAATCCTTGATATTTTTTAATAAGCACTTTCTGAGGAGATAAGATCCTTTTACATCTTTTGGGAAAGATTTAAAAAAAAAATGTAATGATGACATACTATACATGTCAGAGTCATTATCGGTTTTTCCACCCCACGCGCCCAAAAAGTTGGATGATGTGACTCTTAATATGATGGTCAAACTTAATCCATACCGCTCATTTTTAACGTTTCAAATTCAACCGTTCAGATTTATTAAAACCTCCCCTCAACCCCTTACCCTCCCACGATCTTCTCTGAATCAACCCCAACCATCGATCTAAATTAAATCTTCACCGTCCAAACTCACTATAAAAGGCCCTTACCCTTTCTCGTAGAAACCTTTCCAAATTCTCGTATTTCTCTAAGCCTTACCTTGTTCCAATATTCTCCCAAAATTCCAAATTCCCAAAACCCTTTCTCAAACAAAATGGCGAAAACCTACCTTATCAATCTCAAGAAATTATCTCACAAGGATAATCTATGGTACGAACCCATAGTTCATTTCAATAATCCTGAAGTACTTTCTAGTCCTAAGTTCAAGCACATTAAGGAGGCCCTGGAGATGGTGAAGGCGGCAGGGTTGAGAGATTTCTCTCGGTACATCCAGAGTTTTGTTATGATATATAGGTGTTGGAGTTCTACCTCAATGTTAAAAATACAGACACAAATATCAAATCCACCTTATATCTGAAGAAGAAGAAAAAAAGGATCGAGAAGGATGGAGAATCATTCTTAGCGGTCAAGAAGGTGGAGAAAGATATATGGCTGGAGGATGAGAGTGTGAAAGAGCTATTTGGCCTACCATTAACAGGTCCAAATCCGGATACTTGTATCATGGATAAGGAGGAAGAGTTGGTGTATATGATTATGAAGAAAAGCGTACAATATCACCCAACTCTGAACAGAAATACTCTCAAACCTGTTTACAACATTCTCTGCGAGATTTTTGGGAAATGTATCCTGGCAAATCAAGGCAGTCCTGAACAAGTGAGCAAGCCAAAGCTCAGGTTAATGAAGGCCATCACTGAAAGCAAGGAGAAAGAGTACAACTGGCAGCAGTTCTTTCTCAGAGCTTTAAATAAAGAAGTGGACAAATTTCTAACCCACAAGGAGGATGATCAACTGGCAAGCAAGCTAAATCATGCCACAAAAATTTCATTTTTGATTGAGAATGTAAAACTTGGAGAGGTGTGGAAGGATCTGAGGAGATGGAGTAATCTGAAAACTCTATACAAAGGAGGAAAGGCTCTGGAGAACAAAATGTTGAGTGATGAGGAGGAAAGTGAAGATGAAGATGAGGAAGTGGAGATCGAAGCTACTGATGGGAATTCAAAGAAGAGGAGATTGATTAAGTTGAGTGACAAGATGGTTCGTCACAAAGAAGAGTCTGCTGTGAAAGCCCATAAAAGAAAGAAAAGAGGTTAACTGAAGCAGGAAATGAAGCTGCCCCAATCAAGAGGTCCATGAAAGCTATACTTGCTTCAACCCCAACTGAAGAGCCAGCATCAGGTAATCTTGAAACCTCTCCCATTCAATTACTGGCTGAAACTGTTGTTGCTGAAGAAAGACCCCAAACCAAAACCCGTACCCCACTTAAAATCACTCTTAGACGCAAACCAAGAACCACCATTGAAGGCTCTCAACAGCCTGAAAGTAGAACCCAAAATATTCCCACCACAACTAATCCTACCCCTACTGAACCTATCACAACTGAACCCATCACCACAACTGAGCCTACCCCCACTGAACCCATCCTTACTGAACCACCACTACTGAGCCGAACCCTACTGAAACCATATCCTCACCCCAACACACAGAGACCAATCCTACAGAAACTATCTCAAATCCAATCTCAATTAAGTCAGAATCCCCCATCCCCTCTGATGATTCTGATGATGAAGGAGGTTATTCCTTCTTAGATACTCTCAAGGATTATGTCGCCTATTTTATTGAGTCCAACTATCCTGAGTTGGACAAATATCCTGACCTAAAGGCAATATTTTTAAGGGTCAGGCTATTAGTCCAACTTAAGGATAGGTCCTTAGTTGAGATAATGATGGATGTTGGTGGAGGAAAAGTGGAGGAATGGAAGAAAGAGGAGAAATAGGTTAATAAGTTCACTGGTCTCTCTAAAACCAGGTATCTGTGTGAGGAGAAAATATTCAGGAACCTTGTTCTTTCCAAAATAAATGAAGTAAAGGCTGCTACAAAGAACAAGGAGACTGAAATGGTGGAGAATGTGACTGAAGAAGTGATGGAAAAGAGGACTGAATGAGGAGTTGAGGTAGAGAAGGAGAAGAAAACAGTGACTGGCGAAGGGACCTCACCTGTGCAAGGTGAAGGTAAGGTGGCAAGGATGTATCCGTTAAGGATGGGTTAACTGACCCCGAGGCATTGGCAAGGGATACTGAGGCTCAAAACTTCCCAAAGAGCAGTGAAGTAGAGGTGTCTACTGAAACTGCTCCACAACAGCCCTCAGTGGTGACTAAGGAGTCAACTGAAGTGACTGGCACAGAAGGAGTTGAAAATAAGAGTGATGAAAAAGAAAAAGAAGTTGAAATTGTGAAGGTGGTAAGTGGTAAGATTAAAGCAATAGTTCCTGTAAAGGACGAATTGGCTGGAAAGAATTTAGTTGAAAATGAGAGTGAACTTTTGAGGGAGAGAGAGCTGAGAATGAGGGAGTCAATATGGAGCTAGATGAGCAAGTTGGGTTAGGAGGTGAGTTTGGGGGGGAATTAGCTAACCCTTCTGAATGTGCAGGAAATCCAACCCTTGTGGAGCACAAGACTGCTACTAGTCTCAGTCCACTGAAGCTTGCCATCAATAATGTTGAAGTTGTCAGACTCCCATCTATTGAAGCTCATCTGAAGGATTTGGAGGATCAGTTGGAAGAGAATGTAGACGAGATCATATTTCTATCAGACAACATTGATGAAATGATGGATGCCACAATTGCCTCCCTTCAAAATCTAACACTCAAGGTTGAAGACTCTTAGCAGATGGTTATTGATGTTGTAGAAGGACAAGGCCTGTCAGTGATGCAAGCCATTACTAATTGGAAAATAAGGAGGAAGAAGCTCGCGCTAAATTCCTGGAGTCTTCAGTTGAGTCTGTCTCCACCAGTTTAAAAACTTCAGTAGAGGATTTCTCAACTAACCTGTTGGAGGGTGTTGAAGACTTATGGAATAAAAAGGTTGCATAGATGGAGGAGAAGGAAGAGAAGATGAAGGAGAGCTTGAAAGGTGTACTAAAACAGGCAGTTGAAGATTTCCCCACTCAAGAAAAGACTGATGTTATCATCAGTGAGAAACTTGACCAGTTCGTTAAATTTGGTCAAACAGCTGGAGCTACTCTTTCAAGACTAGAAGATGAGATGGACAATTGCTCAACTCAGCTGAGGGTGGTGGAGCATGAGCAGATGAAGCTGAACATAATTGTTGCTGAGTTTTTTATTAATGTTGAAAAGGGGGAAGAATTAGTGTCTGGAAAGCAGATGAAGAAGAATCCAAGCAATACCATGGAAATTATTCTGGAAATAGAGGATTTTGCCAAATCTCAACAAATCAAGAACACTATGCTGAAAGCCAAGAAAGAAGCTCAACTAAGAGCAGACAAGAAAATCCTACTGACAAAAGGGAAAGAAGCTGAACCAGTGGAGGAATTATCAAGATTCAAGAAAGATGTTGCTGAAGCCAAGAAGGAGAGGACGACTCTAAAAGGAGAATCTGCCAAGAGAAAGACGACTGATGAACTATCAGCAGAGGTGGCAAAGAAGACTAGATCTTCATCAAGGTTGGCTGCAAAGTCAACTGAGGCAGAGTCTACTGATGTTGTTCCAGTCTTGAACCCACAATCTATCTCCTCAAAGTAGCCAGATGAGGAGAACCCCACTGAAGCTCCTAAGTCAGCTCCTACTCGAGTGACTGAGTTGACTGAACTTATCAAGCAAGCAGGAGGAATGAATGAAAGGGCAAAGCAGATTGCAACCCAATAGGAGGAAAGACTGCACAAAACAGTAGGAAAGATTGAGTCTATTGCAGAACTTGCTGAAAGGAAGAAGAAGGAAAGGCTAGCCACCTTTTACAAGACTACCAAAAGTGGACAGCCAGGATGAAGAAGGACAAGATGATTCAACCCAAAGATCAATATCCTAATCATGACTCCTGGGTACCGAAGAAGCTCAATGAAAAATGGAAAACAACAAAAGGAGAGTTTGTCTACTCTTACTATGTCAGTGGAGAGTTAGGAAAGGAGAATGCTCAAGACTTGTTCAATCAATGGTTGTTTGATTCCTATCCAGGCCTTTATCCTGTATATATTGAAGCCTGGACTAAGTCTTTCCCAGATCACTCTCTGAAGGCTCCTACCCCCAGTTGATGCCACTGGAGCTGCTGATAGATAAAGGATCACCCTTAAATGGGTTTCTTTGTGCGAATATTTGGGACTTCAAGGTCACTCAAAGGAGATCATGGGAGAAAGAATGAACTAAAGGTGAGAGTGTTCAAACAGTATGGTTTGGAACCAGTGTTTGATTCTATCTGAAAATTGTAAGTGCTTTACTAGGCATCTGTTTATAAGTCCCAGTTGTTTTTATTTTTGGACTAAGTCAGTAGACTTGTTGTACTTGTACACTTTTTTATGTGGAAATGGAAATCTCTACAGTCTTTTATGGCCTAGGATAATATCTCATTATCATTTAGGCTTTGCACTATTGAAAAAATTTACTTACAAGATTTTACTAAGTACGCCAAACTTATGACATCAACTGAAGCAACAAAGACTATGTAATAGATAGGTTTTGGCATAATCAAAAAGGGGGAAATTGTATTAAGTTTTGATTAAGATTCCAAAACGTTCTCCCTAGAATAATGTAAGTAAATTGTATTCAATAGAGTTAGACTAGAAATAGACAGTTCAACTGTTAGGGAACTGGAGTTCATTTACTAATATCTGGAGTGTATATTGTTTACGAAGTCTGTTGAAGAGTTAAAGTCCACTGAAGTGAAGTTTACTGAAGAAGACACCTGAAGCACAAATGTTTTCTAAGTGCATTTATGCTAAGGAAAAACCATCAGTAGAGTACTGGAAGGTTACTGATGAAGAACTAACGGATGCATTTAAGGCATAACACATTAAAAGTTGTTAGTTATTCTGGTTGGAACTAAGGCAAAAAGAATGTTAGTAAAGAGTGCAATAAATGAAGGAATAAGAAGGTTCTCAGTGGAGTTCCACCTTAAACCCAGACAAGCTCTGCACCAAGTTGACTGGGCGGCCCAATGAGAAGTTGACACATAGGAGTACCCTACTGACAGCCGACCTGTCACAGACTGACATGCACCAAAAGTCATACCCTGTCTTTTTCAGAGAGCTGGTTGCAGGCAAAGACTTCCAAGTCAATTATTGATGCGACATAAATCCAGAAAGAGTCGTTTGAGCCAATTAGATTCAAAGAGACTTACTTGGGAAGATTCAAACTCCAACAAGAAGATTTTCAAGAAGTCTATAAATACAGGAGGCCGTGCTCATTTTCAAGCACGGGAAACTTAAAAGATCTAGCATTCTCTACACTCATAAACGCACAAACGAAGCACTCAAAATCACTCAAGTTTCCCAAGTGTTTCATTATTTGTAGAGAGTATTCAATACCTTCTGTAACCGTACTTAAAGCCATATCCAAATCTTAGAACGAGATAATCTATCCTTAAGCCTCTGAGCTCACATTGTAAGGATTATCTCACAATAGTTGGAACCAAACCCTACTCAAAACCCTACCCACAGTTAGGTTGAGAGCTAGAGTTATGAGGTGTTAGTAGGCTGATAAGTTGATATCAGTCTGAAAGCTGGTTGTTGGGAACTAGGACCTTGAATTATACTAGGTATCAAATATCCTAAGAGAGGAGCATTTGATCAGTGCACCTTGGCACTATAACACAAGGAATTCCAAGTGAAAGGAATTTTCCTGTTTAATCAGGACAGTGGATGTAGGAGATTCTTCTTCGAACCAATTTATATCTTGTGCAATTACTTTCTGTTATTCCTTAAGTGTGAGTTGTGATAAACAAGTTTCTTTCATCTAAAACGAGTATTTCTTAAAGGGCTCACTATTCCGCTACTGAAAGCTAATTAGATAGCAACTCAACTGAAAGTCTAGAACTTTCAGTGGAGCAGATATCTCAGCAAGCTTTCTAAGTAAATCTTCAGCAGACTTCCTAGTCTACTGAATGTCTACTGTCTTGAGTTATCTGATAAAGTTTTAAGGGAATTTTTTTAATTTGTAATCACAGGTGTATTCTCCCCCCCCCCCCCCCCCCCCCCCAACCCCCCATACACCTGTATAACTCGTTTCGGGACCAACAGATATCCATTTTTTTTATTTGTATAGATTATTGAAAATGTGTTATCTGAGTCCTAAAGTTTCACAATTTAGTTGATAGAATTCAGCGATAAAAATTACGACCTGTCACTTCATCAATCTGATTACAATATTTTTTCAACAAAAATCTACTCTCTCCAGCCTTTAATGCTCGGCTATCCCACAAAATTAACAAGAAAACACGTATCTCCCAACAATTTTCTATTGTTACAAAATTTGATTAATATATTTTATATAATGTTGTAAGTTTTATAAGTAATTATAAATCAATCTAAATCCTTTTCTTTTTTAACTCAATCAATATAGATCCTTGTATGCAAGGAAAAATAACAGTAAGAATAATTTGAAAACTTTCGTGAATACGAGTATACGTGAACTTCTTCAAATATTAATATTATATGATATTTTTTAATCAATTATAGTGAATATGCATAACAGTGATAGTATAAATATGCAAGTGATACTAAAAAAAAAGATTTCACTTAAACTTGGATTTACATGAGGCCTACTCTAATACGGTACACTTTATTTATTTTTCTTTTTGCAAAAATAACAATACTCCCATGTTCTCACTCTGATTGTCCTTTAATTTTTGGCATGAATTTCAATGTGGTAGTTATCTATTAGTATTTATAATGATAAAATTATTTTTAGTGGCACCATAATAAATAAAAAAATAATAAAGTTGTTATTATAACATTTTATATGCACATTTATTACCCTAAGATAAGAAAGAAAAAAAAACAAAGGATGCACATTTATTGGATTGACAATGGGCCCATAAAATCAAATGTAGACTCGATTACAAATTGCTGCCTTTTAGTACAGTTTAGATTAAGCCCAACAATATTATAAGGGCTTCTGGAACAATCTCTCACCTATATATTCTTTCATATCTTTTCTCTTTCTCAGTTTGTTTCTCTTTTCTCTCTCTTCCTCATCTCTTGTTTTCTCCCATTATAATACTGCAACTTGAATATTTTTATTATTTTGTTTATTTATCAATTAATTTCATAAATATTTTATTTTGGAAAGGAGCATGATGGACTATTGATGATGCAAATGACGAAAATGACCTTGATGATGACAAGTTTGTGCTTCACCGAAGCCCAGCCATGATTTCTCATCATACTTTCATGACTCTGATGCATTATCGTTTCCGGTGGTAATTCTACATGTGTGTGATATTCGTTTTTTTGTGTTTTTTTATTTAGTTGTAAGATTTTGAGGGATTTTGAATTAAAGTTATTTTAAAGATCTAATTAGTTAACAACTATTTAAATCGCACAAAATATGTGTGGAATTCGATGTTGGATCAACAAATATTGTTTGAAATTCTGAATATATATGTGTGATATTCTTTTTATTTTACTTTTTCTTGTTAGTTGTAAGATTTGGAAGGTTTTGTTTAAACTATTTTTAAAAGATCTAATTAGCTATGAGGTATTTATGATCGCATAAATTTTGTGTCGAATCCGATGATGAATCAACAGTACAGTTTGAAATTCCCGAAGCGTATGATTTGGCAATTTGAGAGATCTAAAAAAGAATTACCTTCTCTTTTTAATGTGAGTAATGTTGAGATCTACAAATACATAAGTTTGAAAGTAATAGTGCTACAGTGTAACTTGATATTATCCACACAAATTGAGAGACTTTATTTTTAATAAAATAGTGATATATATATATATATATATATATATATATATATATATATATATATATATATATATATATATATAACTGAAAAGAGAAAAAAAAATACTTATTTTAATAGAAAATAAAATTTGAAGAGAAAAAATGATGGACAAGAGATCATAATAGTATGTAGGAAACTTGTACCTTTATTATTTTATTTACGTTAATGTGATTTACTTTTTTTTTAACAGTAAATAAAATTATATTACGAAATCGAGTACAGGGGGTATTCAACCCGCTAAAAACATCAAGAAATACAAATCAACACAACACTTTCTCCTACTACAACATTATTATGCAAAATACTCTATTGATTCTTTCAACCGCCTCACCACACCTCTTTCTTTTTTTCACCAAATTTCCGCTGACAACCACGACCAAATTCTGATAAAAACCTCTTCATCATTCTCCTTGTATTAGGTCTTTTTTCCATTAAGCACCAGCTCGTTTCTACTTCTCCAAAGCCTCCATATCACTCTCACCCAAATGAAGGAGTCAACCTTTCAAAACTCTTCATCATTACCCATAATACTGCTAAATTGAACAAAATTAGGAGTTAGCTCATGTTGAAATGCACTGATAATTCCTGGCCATCTATACACTTCTGGTGCTATCTGTGAGCAGTTGGGACGTTGTTTCCATCCAGTTATCACACATTTCTAGTTATTATGATTTCATTATTAGTATTTATAGGTACCTTTGCAATACATTAATCAGTTCTTTAATGAATTAAAAAATATTGAGTTTATTCCATTTTTGTGTTTTATTTGATATTTTCCAGTATTTTTTTAATGAATTAACACGATTAATCACATTGCGTCTATCCGTGTTTTCTCATAATCAACAGATAATACATTATATCGTGTTCCCGCTGCGTCAAGAACCCACGGGCAGAGCCCCACGGGCTCAGCCTTGACCGACCGTCGAGGTGACCACACATATTCAATTGGCGAGACTGTCTAAGTACTTTGGTTGTTGATCGTCTTAGCTAGTTGCCCGTTTGGTAAGTGTCTTTCTTATGTGGAATTTCTCTAAGTATCTTACCCGCTAGCCGCGGGTTCATACTGTTGGTGATCAATTTTAATCGTGAAGATTAGTGGTTGTTTTAGTTCGGTTTAGGAATCACCAATCAATAATGTGTGATTGATTACCACCGTAAATGGTAAATCGAAGGTTCGGGTTATAAAATCGTAAATACGAGAATCGAAATCGTATTTATTTCGTATATATGTACATTTAGGTGTGTTTGTATGTGCTTTTGGGAGTATTTGTGAATTTGAACTTATATTTCTTAGCTGGAGAACAACTATTTATAGAGACTAACAAGTAGGAGGTGTCCATGACTCTTGGACTTCCTAGCTTGCATGCTAGACAAGTGTCCTTTGACCTTGTTTGACCTTATCTAAATTAAAACTTAGTTACAAAGTCTTCTTGGGTCTTATCTCGAACTCATTGTTGTTTGTCCTGGTTGGCTTGGTTGGTCCAAATAGTTCTTTCGATAAAAGTTGTTCGCCTCTTGAGGTAATGGCTCGGAAGTTGTTCGCCTTTGTATTCCGTATAGATAGGCTTCGGGATCTTGGTCATTTGCTCGTCAACATACATCTCTTGAGCTGGTAAATGCACCTCCTTTAGACAATGTTGCTCGTCATTAATGACTTGATGTAGGGTCCATATGTGGCCTCGGGTCTCGGGACCTGTTCGCCAGTATGTTATTCGTCGCAGGAGTTGTTCATCGTACAATACATCTCCTAGATTGATTTATGCACTCCCCTTTGATTTTCTTTATTTGTTGATCATCTCTAATTTGGGGTCGATGATTTATAATCTTCATTAGGGCTTTAACTTGTTGTTCGCCATATATTGATTGATGTTCGCCTGTCAACAATTGCCCCCTATCCTGACTAGATGTTGCTTCAGATGAGCAATTTTGTGGCGAGCGACTGTAGTTAGGATATCATCTTGGTAAAGATTTGGATGAACAACACTGCATTGGCGAGCAATTTTGAGGCCACCGTTTTGTCTTCCCACGATCTGGGGGATATCCGAGGATGACGTGGGCGGCATGATTATGCGCCGCCCACGCGCGAGCAATCCTAAGGCCACGCGCCCCTATATTTGCATATAGGTCCTCCAACTTTTATTCTTGCTCGAAATTTACCCCGTTTTTTTTATCAAATTTGACCACATTCTTTGGGGTAATTACGGGTTTTACCACGTTTTTCTTAGGGGTATAAATACGAGTGGGAAATGAAAATTTTCCCACTCTTCATTCTCTGCTACAGTACTCCGGCGAATTTCCACCATTTCCGGCGATTCCAAGCTTTCCGGCGTCGATTTCTTCAGCATTTAACCTCAAATTCCATTCTCAAGGGAGTCATTCTTCTTACTTCTTCTCTTTTATCTCTCTTTCTTTCCAAATTCGCACCATCACCGTCGTGGGAGGATTTTCACCGCCGTCGCCCGCCCAGAACCGCCATCAGAGATTACAAACCCATTCCTAAAACCCAAACTCTTCACTTCTAAACAAATGTCCTCCCATTCAAGCAACCGAAATTCCGAGGAGAATTTGGATCCTCCTTTTCCGATCGTACCGTTCGTGGAGCAACCGCCGTTCGAGGTTTCCTCTGAGACATATCCCGACGTGGATTCCATGGTCCGATCAGTGGAGGATACCGGTGCTCGCCCATCCGGCGAAGAAGTTGGATCGGCTGCGAGCAGCACTTCGGATGAACAATCTTCCTCCAACTCATAATCCGAGGAAGATCCGGAGTTTGACGAGCTCACCCGCGAATTCCTGGAAGGGATAGGGTTCCCAGGCCCAAAGATGCTTGAAAATGAGATCCCTACGGGTGTTGCTCGTACATTCGAATGGCGAGCATATTCCATTGAATATGCGAACGACTTTCCTCGCCCCCTGCGTCAAGTCTTGGACTTGGTGAGGACTTAGTATCAGGCGAGCAGGATCCGGAGCGTTGTTCGTAAGGATGAACTCAATCTCATCCGGGAGGCGTACCAAATCCCGCATGATATATACATGTGGGCTCCGAAGAGAAAAGAACGAGTTAATCGGCCTCCACCCGGATGTATGGCGATTAACATCGACACCCTAATTGCTAGGTTAAGGCTGCCGCTACCACCGGTCGTTGGTCGTTTTCTGGAGGCGACCAACTTGGCCATCACTCAGATAACTCCAATAAGGTGGATGAACCTGCTCGGCATCATGGGTTCGTTCGCCCTGGAGGGGTACGTTGACCGCATTACTGCTGAGGAGGTCAACTACCTGATGATGATCACAAAGTGTCCAAGGGGCGAGAAGGGCTATTACTATTTGAAGGCCCGGACTGGACTCAAACTCGTTGAAGGGGTGCCGAACAAAATCAGAAACTGGAAATAGCATTTCTTCTTCATCGGGGGCGATTAGTGAGCATCTTCTGATCCACACGGTGGTGTTGGGCGCATATACTCTCCCACTACTTATGGGAAGATCCAAAGTAAGCTTGTATTTGCTCGTTTCTTAATTAAGTTCTAATTTAACTTTTCTTGTTTGCTCGCAGGTCCCCGGTTGCTCAAGTGGAACTCAGAAGAAGATGAGGTCGGCTCTAAATTCCTTTTCACATCATGTCTGGTCGCTCTCCGAGATAGATCCGAGAGGACAATCGAGTATGTGAACCGAGTAAAGTGTAAACAAGTTGTTCGCCTGTTCATGTACCCCCACCACTTGGAAGCTCAAGCTGAGGTGCCCCCAGGTATAGAAACTTCTAACTTCTCATCAAAATCTTGTTCGTCACTAGCTCACCAAACTTGCTCGTCTTATCTTTTCATTTTTTTTATAGCCGAGCAAGTCACCATCGCCGTCCCCCCTTACTTTGGACTTCTCGAGCAAAGAGTCCACAAGATGCCGCCCCCAAAAGGACTAAAAGTGAAGGGAGATCTGTCTTCCAAAGTGTTTGCGATGACAAACAAATCCGAGGGGGCCAAAGTTGCTCTCCCGGCCGCGCCTCTCTCCGACCCTCCACCACCTCCCCCACCTGCCCCATCTCCTCGAGGAGCAAAACGACTAAAGAAGGGTGATGGGTCCTTCGTGGCGCAACTGGCCCCTGGCGGAAATAAGGGCAAGGAGAAAGTGGGGAAGAACCATGCTCGTCCCCCTTCCGAGGAAGAAGCTGCTCGCCATACCTCCATTGAACCGGTGGAGAAGGCGAGCAAGGCGGGTAAAGATGTTACCTCCACCCGTAGTCCCGAAGACATTACCCATCTGGGCTGGGACGAGTGGAAATTCCACGAGTAAGTTTGTACTATCTTGTTTCTGTCGAGCAAATCTTGTAACTTTCAAAATTATCTCAAGTATAACCAATACCCTTTGTTGGCAAATACCGGTCAGAGGACCACCCTGGACGAGCAGCCTCGGTTCACCAATACGTCTACTCCAAGACTCCAGTGAACATTCGGGAGATTCTGGGCGAACACGTCCGCAGGGTCACTGAGCTGATCACCCGGGCGTGGACCAGGCCCATGGAGAAGACTATCTCCTCGCAGGGAGTGGCGGACAACTTCCACCTCTCGATGATGCAGCATGCCAACGGCCTCATCACTGCCCAAAAGGGGATGGCTCAGCTTACCGACTTGGATGAAGCTGTTCGCCGATATGCTAGCACTGCTCGGCAGTTGACCGAAGAGAAGGATGGTTTGGTCAACCAGTATGAGGCAAAACTTGCTCACCTTAACAACCAGCTTAAACACGCCAATGACGTTGAGAAAAAACATGTCGAAGATTATCAACAGTTATCGGCTGAGCTCAAAAGCAAGGATCTTGAGCTCGAAGAGCAAAAGAAGAGGGTGGCTGCTGCCGAGCAGAAGTTGGCCGAGGCTGAAGCGGAAGTTTCTCGTCTTAATGAGGCCATGGGGGGAATGCTCACAAGAGAGCAACTGGACTTGGAATTGCAAAATCAATCTGGACCCATCACCAATCTTGGGTACATCTGTGTCTATGTCGATTTTATCCGTCTTGCACATGCATACGAACACTCCGAGTTGGTTGGCGAGATGGGAAAGGATCTGGCTGAGTTTGTTGAGCATTACCCCCCGCCGAATAACATTGAGCTCCAGCTAGGAGATATGGTCGACTACGGGGTTAAGATTGACCATCTTGACCCCAGTATCATTATCACCCATCCTCCAGCCCCAGCCGAGGACGAGCATGATGTCACTGCCAGAACGAGCAAGATGCTACTGCTGAGCAGGCTGCCCAAGAGCAAGAACAAAAGGCGGCCGAAGACCTGGCAAGGGATATGATCGTCGACCCTCCTGCCGATCAAGTTTCCGATCTTCCCCCGGGCGAGCAACAATAGAACTAGGACTTAGAATCTCTTATCTTCTCTTGTAATAGTTGTTCGTCTTTTTTTAGTACTTTCTTTTTTCACACTGTACTATTTTTTAGGCTTAAAGCCTTTTATTTTAATGAATGTCTTCTTTGTTCGTTCATCTTCTTCTTATATGTTAATTGCATTTACATTTTTATTCAATATTTTTGCAATTATAACATATAATATTGGGCTTTTGTTCGATTTGAACTCTGCCTTTGATTGAATATGAGTTCAGCCTTTGGTTCTGCTCATCTTAAAATACGAATAACCTTTAATTGGCCTTGGTCTTTAAAAATGGACTTACACCTTGAGCTTTGGACTTTTTTCTTAACGAACAACTATATCTACATTGTGAAAAATTACAAGTGTTGTAAGACTGTTCATCACTAACATTTACACTCTGACGAACAACTTTAAACACTAACCAAAACATGCTCTCTTATAATATTTTTTTCCAAGCAACTTTATCTAAAATTAAAAAAGATGAACCAGCACCAGACTATACAATGTGCCGAACAACCTTTCATTCTATACTTAACAAAAATTTCAAAAAATCAGGCAAGTTTTTTTGTTCATTTGATTTACTTGCCCCCCAAGACATTTGTGTTAGGATAAAAATTATTAGTTTTGATGAGTTAAAACAAACCAGAAGATGTAATAGGACCATCTGGACCTGTTAGCCAGATGATGATCTAGATTAGGACTTAGTTTAGGGGGAACTGCCAGACCAGAAGACTTCACCAGAAGAGTCACCAGAAGACCCCACCAGAGGACTCCACCAGAAGACTTCACCAGATGAGATCTGACCAGAGGCAGAGGACCTTTCCCAGACCAGACGGGTCCGGACCAGACGAGTCTGGTGGAACAAAAGATGCTCTGTTTGATCCCCTTATTCTACTGAGTATTCTGGTTGTTCACCAGAAAAGGACCAGAAGACACCGAGGTTGCCTGGTGTCTGGTCTTGCCTTCTCTGTTGAGAATCAGAGTTAGGCAGAGGAAGCTATTGACCGTTGGTGATTCAGATCAAGTCAACAAGATCAGGATTGGAAAGTATTTGAAGATAATCAATCCAAGGATCCCACCAACCCAATCAATCAATTAGGGAATTGATTGATTGAGGCTTCCTTATATAGAGGATCTGATTGGATTAGCCCTCCAACGGCTAGCCCTAATCCCCTCTATATATACAAGAGTGCAGTTCAAGAAAAAGTTTCTAGAGACTCTACACGCGCACATAGCATACTAAGCTTTTTTATCACTACGCATTTGCACTCACTTTGTTCTTAATTACTCATCCAACTAGTAAGGAGTTTATATACTCAACCTGTTCATCTTGTTAGACAAGGTTGGAGTAAGTTTGTCTTTAGATCGAAGTTAGATCTAAAGAGATTGTAAGAAGGTGCTGGTACTTCGGAAATTCCAGTAAGTAGTGAGTTTTTTGGTTGGATAGTGAGACCCCTTTGATCAAGGGAGAGTGGACGTAGGATATTCAGATCCGAACCACTATAAATACGGTGTTATTTATTGCTTTCTTTAATACCTGTTGATTATTATTTGTGCTCTTAGAAAAGATTTTCTCTAAAGACATTTTGGTTATAAAGGCTTCCGCAATTAATCTATCTAGTGGGACCAACAAGTGGTATCAGAGCAGTGTGTCCAACGACCACTGCTTTGTAAAGCTTTTGGTGGTCACCGGGCAGATCCATTGCTCCTTAGTGCTTTTGTTAAAGTTCTTGTTATTTCCCAAATTTTATTTAAAATGTCTGCAAAATCTTCTTATAAGAGTCGCAAATTGCCAGAGTTCTCATTTGAGGACTATAGCCACTGGAGCTTCATGATGAGTAATCATCTGGGAGCTATCCACCACCGCATGTTAGATGTGGTAGAGAGTGGCCCCATTAAATTTTACTGGACTCCTATTGATAGTGGCAGGTCAGAGTCCAGAGAAGAAACTAGCAACGCTGCAGAGGATAGAGTTCCCAGACAACGAATCCTCAAAAAGAAAGAAGAACTTGACAACGATGAGAGAAAGCTACATAACCTGGACCAGGTGGCAAGAACCGAGATTATCAACACTCTCACCAAGGAGGTAATAGAGAAGGTCAGAACCTGTGTCACTGCGAAGGAGATGTGGGACAAACTTGCACTTCTCTGCGAAGGAACAGAGAAGATTAAAGATAACAAGCTCCAGGCTGTTCAACACTCGTTTGATACGTTCAAAATGAAACCAGACGAGACCATAGACCAGCTGGACATGCGCCTCACAAACCTCCTAAACAAGGCTAGTGCCTTAGGTAAGACCTACTCTGAAAAGGAAATTAATAGTAAAATTTTGCGTTCACTAACTAGCAGGTGGAGAATCAAAGTTACTGTGATCAAGGACAACAAGGATCTCAATACTCTGGATCATCATCTTCTGTTGTCTGATCTCAAAGCTTACGAGTATGATCTTCAAGAGGAGGATCAAATAGAAGAGGTTTCCTCTTCTGGCCAGAAAAGAGTTGCATTCTCTTCAACTCTCAAGCCTTATGTCAAGCCAAAGGAGTCTACTGCAGATGACTTGAGCCTCAAGGAGTAGGTAGCACTTCTAACTCGTAAATTAGACAAAATGAGTTCAAAATATGGCAGGTACAAAAGGTATTGGAAGGAGTCTACCAGAGACATGAAGAGTTCTTTCAAGCCTGCAGAGAAGGAGAAGGCATCTGGAGACTCAAGGGAGACCAGATTCAGAACTCCAGAGAGGAGGAGAGATGACAACCCTGGCAGCTCTGGGAGATCAGATTATCAGAGGAGGGATGGTAGCTCTGGCAGACCTGACTACCAGAGGAGAGAGAGTAGTCCAGCCAGATCAGACTACAACCAGAGGAGGAGAGAGCCAAGTCCTAGTCCCAGAGGAGACAATGCCTGCTACACATGCAACAAGACTGGTCACTACAGTTATGATTGTCCTCAGCTTACTCCTAGGGAAAGAGAAGAGAAAAGAATCAAGAGAGATAGGAGATATGCAGATAAGAGAGCATTGCTGGCAGAAGCAGATGAGGAGGATACTAGTTCCAGTTCTTCTTCTTCTGACTTTGGATCAGATGATGATGTGTGTCTCATGGCAGACATCACTGAGGTAAATGAAACTACTCTAGTTTTATCAAATTCCAAATGTACTGAATCCTCTAATTCATCTGGTAACTCCAGAGAGTCTGATATGCAACAAATGCTATCAGATCTCCAAAATTGTGTCCAACTTTGTCAAAAACTTGAGAAAGAGAATGGTAGGCTCAGAGCTGAAGTTCAATCACTCTCTCATGAGCACAAATCCACCAGAGAACTCATGAAAGATCATTCCAAAGAAGTCTCTGAACTTCAGGATAAGATCACAGAAAGAGATACTCTGGTAGATCAACTCATGAAAGAAAGGAACTCTCAAGAAGATGAGATCACTGAACTCAGAGCAAAATACCAGACTCTTATCAAGGGAAAACAAGTTGCTCACAACATAGAGGAGATACCCATGCCCAGAGAAGCTCCTAAGATACCATATGTTGTATCTATCATATCAGAGTCTTCTCAGCGCATATGTGATAAGAGTGGTTTAGGATATTCTGGAATTACCACTAAAACTCATAAATACCTTTATAATAAAGACAAGTCTGTAAGAGCTGGTAAATTGGTAGAAATCTGGAATGATAAAGACTTAACTGGTAATGGTTACAAGGTGGTTCACAATCCTGATTGGAAAAGGAATCACTCTGTTAATCACATAACAAATGGTCCAGAAGAGTTGACTGTTCTGGAAGAGAAGATGCTAGAAAATAAGTGTCAAAAAGGGGAATCATTAAAGATTGATGGTTCTGTGAACAATGAGTCCCAAGGAGTAGAAATTACTCAAATTGGAGGACCCCAGAGAAATCCTCAAAGGGAACCTAAACAGATTAGGGGACCTCAAAGGAAACACTCAAGAAAGGGGAATACCAATCAGAGTAACAACTACCAGAGAAGGAACAATGTTCAACAGAACCAGGTACCCCAGAGACAATTTTCTCAGAGGAATCAATTCCAGAATAGGTATACTCAAAGAAACTATAATCACCAGAGCAAGTCTAATTATCAGAACCAGAGGAGGTCTTCTAGACCCATCTATAGAAAACCAACTGATATGGGTAGTTATGACACCAGAGATGGTTCTTCTAGGATGTATCCTTACAACCAGACCTTTAAGACCATGTCTTTGAGGCAGGCCATTCCAAAGGGCAGATTTGAGAAAAGGTACACCAGACCTGTTTATAGGAAAGGTGTCCTTATCAGACCAGTAGCTCAATATGTCATTGTCAGAGGACATGTGCTGGTAGATAGATTTGGAAGGAAGATAAGATCTCCTCATCCATCAAGGGATGATCTTTATCTATGGATTCCTACAAAACCTGCAACTAACCAATCAGGACCCAGCACTAGTAGGGGACCTAATTGATTTCTCTGCAGGTAGATAAGAGTCCATTGGAGAAAGGATTTTCAAGCAACCATGTCTGGTACATTGATAGTGGATGTTCCAAGCACATGACCTTCCAGAAAGATAATCTCCAAGATTTCAAGCCATTGAATGGACCAAGAGTGATGTTTGGTGACAACAACTATGGCGTCACCAGAGGAGTTGGAAAGTTGACCTTCAATGGAGTATCTGTAGATGAAGTCTACTACGTAGAAGGACTCAAGCATAATCTGCTTTCAGTATCCCAATTCGGTGACAAGGGATACTCAGTGAAGTTTTCTAGTGATTCATGCACTATTTTCTCTTCTGATTATAATGATATTTTGCTAATAGGCTTGAGGAAGGGTAATATTTATCTTGCAGATTTTAACAGTTGCCCAAGAAATACATGCCTAGTTGCAAAAGGATCTGCAGAGAATAGCTGGATTTGGCACAAGAGATTGTGTCATCTTAACTTCAAAACACTGAATAAGATTGCCAGAAAAGGTCTCATTCGAGGTCTTCCTAATGAAGTGTTTAAGAAGGATCAGGTTTGTGGTTCATGTCAGAAGGGTAAACAACCCAAGACTTCCTTTAAGGATGTCCAGAGCACAACCACAACCAGAGTACTTCAACTACTTCACATGGACCTGTTTGGACCTGTTTCTCCTCTTAGTTTCAGTGGAAGGAAGTACACCTTAGTGATAGTAGATGACTTTTCAAGATACACTTGGGTAGTGTTCTTGTTTAAGAAAAATGAAACTATGACTAAGCTGCCAGAGTTCTTCAAGCAGATTCAGAATGAGCAGAATCAGAGCATAGTCAGAATCAGGAGTGACAAAGGAACAGAGTTTTTGAATTCACACATTGCAGATTACTGCAAGGATCATGGGATTTTTCATGAGACATCTGCTGCCAGAACACCCCAACAAAATGGAGTAGCAGAAAGGAGGAATATGACCCTCAAAGAAGCTGCAAGAACACTTCTGGCAGAATACAGCACTCCACAGAGATTTTGGGCAGAGGCCATCAATACAGCTTGCTACACTCAGAACAGATGCCTGATTGCCCAGAGACATAATAAGACTCCATATGAGGTATGGAAAGGTAAAACCCCATCTGTTTCATATTTTCATGTTTTTGGATGTAAGTGTTTCATCCATGACAATGGGAAATCTAAATTAAGAACCTTTGATGCTAAAGTGGCTGATGGAATATTTTTAGGATATTCCAGCACCAGTAAAGCTTTTAGAGTTTTTAATAAGAATTCACTTTGTGTGGAGGAAACACCTCATGTTGTTTTTTATGAATCTACTTTTGAGTTCAAGGTGGAATCTAAGTCTTCAGATGAGACCCAGAATCAGACTACTCCCAGAGTAATCAAAGTCAATCCACATGTTCTTGACTCAGATTCAGATTCAGATGATGACCCATCTCCTGGTTCTCTGAAGCAGCAGCCTTCACAAGGAGCAGAACCAGAAGAGGTTGGAACTCCTGTAGGGGGAAGCTCTTCTGCAGGTGGTGATAATCATCAAGGTACTGCAGAAGATGATCAACCAGGCAAGACCACGGGAAGGAGGACCCTGGTTGATCACCCTAATGACCTAATCCTTGGAGATCCAACTAAGGGTGTCCAGACTAGGAGAACTCTTAACTTAGCTGCCTTATTCAGTTGCTATGTGTCCTTGATTGAGCCCAAGAACATCAAGGAGGCACTGAACGATTCAAATTGGATTATTGCTATGCAAGAGGAGTTGAATCAATTCACCAGACAGGATGTTTGGGAGCTGGTAGACAGACCAAGACATCAAAAGGTGATAGGCACTAAGTGGGTTTTCAAGAATAAGAAAGATGAGAATGATGTCATTACTAGGAACAAGGCAAGGCTAGTGGCTCAGGGCTATTCTCAGTCTGAAGGAATAGACTATGATGAGACATTTGCTCCTATTGCCAGACTAGAAGCCATCAGATTGTTCTTAGCATATGCTGCTCACATGAAGTTCAAAGTATACCAGATGGATGTGAAATCTGTCTTTCTTAATGGGATTCTCATTGAGGAAGTGTATGTGGAACAACCTCCTGGTTTTGAACAAGGTGACAAGGTGTTCAAGCTTAAGAAAGCTCTTTATGGGCTGAAGCAGGCACCCAGAGCATGGTATGACACTTTATCTCAGTTTCTTCTGGACAATGGTTTTTCTAAGGGTAAGATTGATAGAACCTTGTTTAGGAAAGAAGAAGGAAAGGACATCCTTCTGGTCCAAATATATGTTGATGACATCATATTTGGATCCCCTAACAAGAAGCTGTGTGAGAAGTTTGGTGAACTCATGCAGAGTCAGTTCGAGATGTCCATGATGGGTGAGATGAATTACTTTTTAGGTTTGCAGGTTAAGCAATCAGAGAAGGGAATCTTCATTAATCAGGCAAAGTACACCAGAAACATGTTAGAGAAATTTGGAGTAGGATCTAGCAAAGCAGCCAAGATCCCTATGATGACAAATTTCAACATGGATCCAGATGAGTCTGGAGAGAGTGTGGACCAGACTCAGTACAGAGCACTTATTGGTTCTCTTCTGTACCTGACTGCAAGCAGACCAGATATTACCTTTGTTGTTGGAGTTTGTGCCAGATTTCAAGCTAATCCCAAGAAAAGTCACTTGGAAGCAGCAAGGAAGATATTGAAATATCTTAAGGGAACAGTGAATTTAGGATTATGGTATCCTGCAGATGACAATTTGGAATTAAGTGGTTATTCAGATTCAGACTATGGTGGATGCAGAATAGATAGGAAATCTACAAGTGGAACATGCCAATTTCTAGGGAATAAATTGGTATCCTGGTTTTCTAAGAAGCAGACTTCAGTTGCTACATCAACAACAGAAGCAGAGTACATGGCTGCAGGGAGCTGTTGTTCTCAACTACTTTGGATTAGTCAACAGCTTAGGGATTACCAGATTAGGGCCAAGGATATTCCTATATTCTGTGATAGTAATAGTGCCATTGCAATTACCCAGAATCCAGTTCTTCATACCAGGTGTAAACATGTTGATATAAGGCATCATTTTATCAGAGATCATGTTGAGAAGGGAGATATAAGGATGGAAAAGATTGCAACAGAGAAGCAGAGAGCAGATATCTTAACCAAGCCTTTGGCTGAGACCAGATTCAGAGAGTTAGCTTTTGAGTTAGGATTGTTGGATCCAGAGACAGATTTGTTTTAGGGGGAACATCAGAGAAGTATCTTTTACTTCTACTTTATTGCATATTCTTTATTTCGTTTAAAACTAACATACCTGCAGAATAGACATATCAGAGAAGGTACCAGATAAGGTATGCACCAGGTGACACTTGTCCCAGATGAGGTGCTGAGTCAAATGTCCAGAATCTTCTCTGACCAGGACCAGATGAGTTTCATCAGAGGAGATGTAACTTCAGATTAGTTGTGGTATCATCTGGTTACAATATCAGGTGACAGGTATGCTTTTACTTCTCTGGCCTCTGATCATTGGGATACGCTTTTCAAATTAGTAAGTACACTCAAAACCTTTCAACTTCGGAGTGTATTTAAGACTAGGGTATAGGGCCTAGGCAATCATTTCGCTTTTTCTCTTGACTGCCACAAAACCCCTTTATGCCCAGTCCCAATGACTATGCCAACGCACCAGATTAAATCTGTATCTCGCCTTTCATCGTGGCCATCGGATTTAATCACTGTGCAAAATGTCAATCAATTCAAAAATTGATTTTGTTCCCTAGTTTAAATTTTGGTATTACACGCGTTCACACTTCATTTATTACTCGAGCCACGCGTATTACCCTATTTAAATCAATTTTCCTTTCAATCTGTCCTTTCACGTTTACATACTCTCAAACTCTAACCTCTCTCTGCAAAGCTTTCTCTCTCTCTCTCTCTCTCTCTCTCACAGATATGGCTCCCCCTTGTAATTTTGACCATGAATTGATGATGAAGAAACTCAAACCGGAGATGGTGGTTGACTTCTACACCACCAAGAACTCGTCTGCTCTTGCTATTTTGGAACTTTTGAGGAGATCCGGAGTTGAGAAGTTGATCTCCACCATTCCCAGAGATTTTCGTACTCTTGACGGTTATGCGGCCCAGTTTTTGGTTCGCATGAAGATCAATGAAGACCATATTTCTTCAAAGATTGACAGGGAAGATTTGGTGTTTTCCAAGCATGATTTCTATGCTCTGTTTGGAAACATTTCGGCGGAAGGAGTGGATCCTTTAACCTACAAGGAGGATGATATTGTGGGTTCCTTCAAACTGTTCGCTCGTTCCTCTTGCCAGAATATCACGAAGGGATTTCTGGATAAGCATCTGAGGCAAAAGTACAAGGTACTTTTTGACATAGTTGTTAAGGTATTGATGTGTGAAAATCACAGCACAGATGCGATCTTTAATGGAAAAATGTGTGTGATGAGAGCCTTGTATGACGGCGTCCAATGCAATTGGGCAGAATTCTTTTGGGGCGTCTTGAGGAAGAATAAGGCGAAAGTTAACAAGGAAGCTTGTCCTTCCATTCCAGGGGAGATGCAGTTTTATTTCACTGCTAATGTTTCGTTGGGTACGAAACTTACCTTGATTTTGGACTCCTTGCTTCCAGAGAAGAGATGGAGGGAGTCTTGGTGCAAAGGCTTTCACAAGTCTAAGGTGCTATTCTCTAAGGATGGTCCTCTTCATGGCCATCCTGACTCTGATGGAGAAGAAGCCATCCCTGCCCCTCCTCTTCAGGCAGTACCCTCACCTGCAAAGGGGCAGAAGCAGCAGCCTAGGCAGAAGGCCCAGAAGAAAGCTGCTGGTGCAACTGGTTCCTCAACCGTTGCCTTTTCTGGTTCCTCGGAGGAGGACCAGATTCCCCTTCTTAACATTCTTAAGAAGAAGGGTGGTGATGATGATGAAGCTGTTAAGGCTGGGGCAGCCAAGCGGAAGAGGCCGGTGGAGGCCAAGAAGAAATCTGTCAAGAAGCCAAGGACTGGCAGAAGAGCTCCCAAGAAAACCCTTCTGGTGGATGAGCCATCAGAGGAAGAAGAGGAAGAGGAGGTTGAACCTCTTAAGAGGAAGCCCAGGGCCAAGAGGGCAATTCTACAGGATCCTGACTCTGGATCTGATCTTGGTGAGGCCCTGGAGAGAGCTATTGATGAAGCTTCCCAGATTATGGAGGATACTTCAGAGCTCGTTGTTCCTGCTGGTGTTGACCCAGCAGAGGTAAACCCTTTCTTACCCTCCTCTACTTCCATTGATCTTGTCTCCCCCTCTACCTCCCCACCAGATACTCAAACACATCCCATCTCATCTGCTCCTGGTGTTCCTTCATTACCAGAGCAAACTCTCCCAGACACACCTACATTCTCTACCTCAACCTTTCCTCAAACACCCTCCCCCCCATCTTCCCAGATACCTCTAAACACAAACCCCACTCCCCCAATTTCTGTACCAGAGGTGCCATCAACCTCTTCTGGTATAGACTTTCCCATCCCAACTTCTGTACCAGAGATTCCATCCTCTTCTGGTGCAGAGCATCCCATCCCCTCCACTTCTACCTCACAAAATCCTACCCCTCCACAAGCCCATACAGAACAAGACCCAACCATTTCTATGGCTCTGGGATTCTCTGCCCCTCCCTCTTCTCCCACCTGTTCAACCAGCAATGATAGTGAAGATGAGGAAGCTTCACTTGAGCCTTCTAACTTAGCACCTTCCTCCTCTGCCTCTGGGCCCAAACCCTTCACTTTCTCATCTGCTGAAATGGGTCCCATTAGGCAGAGTATGAGTGTAAGTGCTCAGCTCTGGCTAAGAGAGCATTTCCCAGTTCTTCTGGAGCACTTACCCCTTCTGGCGGATCTTACTGATGCTAAAGTTTGGAGTAAGGCCAGACTGGAAGATGTGGAGGACCTTATGATGTTGCTTGAGGAAATGGGTCCCTCCAACTTCACTGCTTGGGAGATCGAGCTGAAGCAGAAGCTAAATCTCCAGAATCCTGCAGAGCTAGAGTCACCAGAGGCAGCGAAGGTGGTGATTCGAACACTTCTCATCCAGCAGGGGGTGATGATCTCTCCTGAGGGCCCCTCTTACAAGTTCGGTCCTCACTTCGCCTTCCCTTCAGAGTTGTATTCCGACGAAGAAGACTTTGAGGTCACTCCGGCTATCCTACAGAAGATGAAGTTGTTCTTCAATGAACAAATCCAGCAGATTGGCAGATTTTCAAAGGCTATGCAGCACTTGGCACCTGCTCTGGTTGAACACCAGATTAAAGATGAGCGAAGGAAGTTTTTGAAGCAGATCAAGGAAGTTTTTGCCTCTGCCAAAGCTGCCTTCAAATCTGACTGCCTGTTCTTAAAGATGGATGTACATGAGAGCCAGAAGCAGCTTCAACAATATGTTCTTGACCAGATGAGGCCAGTTTCGGTGCTTAAAGTGGAGTTGGCCACTCAAATGCTGGAAACTGCTAAGCTGAAGGATTCTCTCCAGGAGATGCTTGCCAGGCAGGAGGCCTTAGTTGCAGAATCGAAAGCTTACCTGGAGGAGGCCAGGCAACTGCGTGATCTTCACTCTTCCTCCAACACTGCTTTGCCTGATCTCATAAGGCAGGTAGTGGAGCCCCTCCTTGATGAAGTTAAAAAGGGGGAAGAGAAGTCCAGAACTGATCTGGCGAAGACCACTGATGAAACCCTTTTCAGCCATGGAGCTCGTCTGGACCTGTTGGAAAACACTTTGGCCCAGGCTGAGTTGCAGAAGAAGAAGAAGGAAGAGCTCAAATCTCTTTCCATGGCTAAGCAGCTTGCTGCAGAAGAGGAATCAGAAGCAGAGCAGGATCCCATTTCCATCTCTGGTCCTGCAAAGAAAGTGATCAGAAGAGTCAAGAAGAGCTTCTTGGAAGAGGTCGTTGAAGAAGCAGAGAAGAGATACAAAGAAGAGACTCCAGAGGAGAAGCAAGCCAGAATAAGGAAAAACATAGATGAGGAGCAGAGGCTCAGATATGTTAGGAGACAATCGAAGAAGAGCAGAGAAGCTGGTGCTTCTTCTGGTGCAGGTGGATCGAGCCAGAGGAGGAAAGCTCCCACTGATGTGTTGAATATCTTGCCTCTCAGGACAGAAGGGTCCTTTGACTCTACTGTGCCTGTTCCCCTGATTGAAAAATGGAGAGAAGCCAAGACTCTCTGGTTTATTCAACATTACATCCAGAGGCCACCACCAGAAGATGAAGCACTTATCAACAGGACTTTTCATTCGTGGATGAAGTGTTAC
The DNA here is from genome assembly GCA_947034835.1 of Ballota nigra. Lineage (NCBI taxonomy): Eukaryota > Viridiplantae > Streptophyta > Magnoliopsida > Lamiales > Lamiaceae > Ballota > Ballota nigra. The sequence goes on from OX344721.1 coordinate 101,977,680, forward strand.
GATGCAGAGCTTTACAAGCAGCTAATGGATTCAACGATAGAGTTCAACCTGGAGGTCACAGCCCCTGAGTTTCATTATCTCAACACTCCCATGATAGGGGACCAGGTTGATTGGCTAGAGTTGAAGAAGTTATTCAAGACAAAGGTGTTGGTGAATTACACCCCAGCATCTTCTGCAGAGTTGAAGGCCATTCAAGACAGGTTTCTTGACTGGTTTCTGGTGCCCAAAGACAACAGAAGATATGCTTAGAATAGGACCAGAAATGCATTGTAATCTGTATTCTTCTTTGTCCTTATTGTTAATGAAAATTCATATATTCTCTGTTCAAAAGACAACCTCTTGTTGTCTTAATTGTTTGCCTGATAAGATCTATTCTAAGGTCTTATCCTTTATATGTTTTCTTGCTTAAATCTTCTTTGTGATCAGTTCTGGTAGTGTTTTAACTCCATTAAAAAGGGGGAAATTGTTAGGATAAAAATTGTTAGTTTTGATGAGTTAAAACAAACCAGAAGATGTAATAGGACCATCTGGACCTGTTAGCCAGATGATGATCTAGATTAGGACTTAGTCTAGGGGGAACTGCCAGACCAGAAGACTTCACCAGAAGAGTCACCAGAAGACCCCACCAGAGGACTTCACCAGAGGACTCCACCAGAAGACTTCACCAGATGAGATCTGACCAGAGGCAGAGGACCTTCCCCAGACCAGACGGGTCCGGACCAGACGAGTCTGGTGGAATAAAAGATGCTCTGTTTGATCCCCTTATTCTACTGAGTATTCTGGTTGTTCACCAGAAAAGGACCAGAAGACACCGAGGTTGCCTGGTGTCTGGTCTTGCCTTCTTTGTTGAGAATCAGAGTTAGGCAGAGGAAGCTATTGACCGTTGGTGATTCAGATCAAGTCAACAAGATCAGGATTGGAAAGTATTTGAAGATAATCAATCCAAGGACCCTAATTGATTGATTGAGGCTTCCTTATATAGAGGATCTGATTGGATTAGCCCTCCAACGGCTAGCCCTAATCCCCTCTATATATACAAGAGTGCAGTTCAAGAAAAAGTTTCTAGAGACTCTACACGCGCACATAGCATACTAAGCTTTTTGATCACTAAGCATTTGCACTCACTTTGTTCTTAATTACTCATCCAACTCGTAAGGAGTTTATATACTCAACCTGTTCATCTTGTTAGACAAGGTTGGAGTAAGTTTGTCTTTAGATCGAAGTTAGATCTAAAGAGATTGTAAGAAGGTGCTGGTACTTTGGAAATTCCAGTAAGTAGTGAGTTTGTTGGTTGGATAGTGAGACCCCTTTGATCAAGGGAGAGTGGACGTAGGATATTCAGATCCGAACCACAATAAATACGGTGTTATTTATTGCTTTCTTTAATACCTGTTGATTATTATTTGTGCTCTTAGAAAAGATTTTCTCTAAAGACATTTTGGTTATAAAGGCTTCCGCAATTAATCTATCTAGTGGGACCAACAATTTGTTCGCCCAACAATTGAACTTGTTCGACCTATTGATAGTACTTCTTTAGATGTACAGCATTCCAGGAGTACTGGGCCGACTTGCCTTCCATATCTTCGATATCGTATACGCCATTAAGGAACTTGTCCGTTATACGATACGGGCCCTCCCAAGTTGGTCCCAATACACCTGGAGGTTGGGCGAGCAACTTTCTTATAACCAAATCTCCAATGCTGAATTCCCTGATTTTAACATGGGAATTATAATAGCGTTCTGCTCGCTGCTTATAGGTAGCATTTTTTAGCTCGGTACTTAATCTTTGTTCTTCGAGCAAATCCATTTCAGTAGCTAGAGCAGAGTTGTTCGCCTGTTCATCAAAGTTGGTCGTCCTGATTGTGTTGGTCTTTAATTCAATTGGTATCACATCTTCTGTTCCGAAAGCCATTGCAAAAGGTGTTTCTCCGGTGCTTGACCTGGGAGAAACTCTATATGCCCACAAGACTTTCGGGAGTTCTTCAGACCAACTACTTTTGCTCTCCACCAATCGTACTTTCAACGTATGCTTGATGATCTTATTCACAGCTTCAACTTGTCCATTTGACTGGGGATAATAGGGAGTGGAATAATGTTTTTTGATCCCCCACTTTGTACAGAAATCCCTCAACTCTTTCCCATCAAACTGTGGACCATTGTCTGTCACAATGGTTTGTGGAACCCTAAAACGACAGACAATGTTCTTCCATATGAAGTTGATCATCTTTTATTGCGTAATTTTCATCATGACCTTTACTTCTGCCCATTTTGTATAATAAACGACTGCCACAACGGCAAATCGAACATTTCCAACTCCTGCTGGGAAGGGACCAATAATGTCCATCCCCCATCTTGCAAATGGCCATGGGCTGTAAACTGATATGAGTTCCTAAGCCGGGTATGAATATTTGGGGCAAAAATTTGGCATTGATGACAAGTCTTTGCTTTCTTGATTGCGTCCTGACGTAAAGTCGGCCAATAATAACCTTGTCTGATAGTTTTGTATGTTAAAGCTTGCCCCCCAGTGTGATTTCCACACACTCCGGCATGTATCTCCTCGAGTATTGCTCGTCCTTGCCCCCTAGGCAAACATTTGAGAAGTGGAATTGATATTCCCCTTTTATAAAGTTGCTTGCCTACCAGAGTATATCTGGCGGCTTGCTTTGTTAGTTTGGCAGCTTCAAAAGAGTTGTTTGGTTTTTCTCCACTTTTCAAATATTTGACTATGTTTGTTCTCCAATCTTCTTCTTCACTTGCTTGTTCGTCTAGTTGGTTGACATTATAACTTATTGTTGACGGGTCGTTCATCTTTGTGATTATAATGTCTGCCAACTCTGCAGGCCCTTCGCTTGTTACTAGTCGGGCCAATGCATCTGCCTGAGTGTTGCTTGTCCTTGGAATTTGTTCAATGAAGACTTGATCCAATAAGGATATTAAGTGAGCAACAATCCGCTGATATTCGATCATGTGATCATCTTTTGCTTCGTATTTACCTCGGACTTGGTTGATAATCAGTTGTGAGTCGTCAAATATTTGCAAACGTCTGACATCTACTGCAAGGGATAAGTGAAGACCAGCAATAAGAGCTTCATATTCGGTCGTTGTTGGTAGCCATGAAACCAAATCTGATTGCCGAGGTAAAAACTTGTCTGTCAGGGTTTATCAGGACCATTCCTGCCCCTGAGGCTATATTAGCTGAAGATCCATCGACATAGAGATGCCAGGGATGATCAAGTCCTCTCGTCAGATCTGGTGGGAAAGTTAGTTCGACAATAAAGTCGACTAATGCTTGCCCTTTGATCGCTGTTCGAGGAGCATAGGTCACTCCGAATTGGTTAATCTCTAGTGACCATTTTAGTAGACGACCAGCTGTGTCTGGGCGATGGAGAATTTGTCTGAGTGGGAAAGTTGTTAGCACTTCAACTTGATGATCAAAGAAGTATGGTCGTAACTTTCTCACTCTCATAACAAGTGCGTATGCCAGCTTTTTGGTTGGAGAATATTTGATCTCTGCTTCGTGTAAAGCTTGACTGACGTAGTAAATCGGTTGGTAAAATTTGTTGTCCTCTCGTACCAGAACAGAGCTGATTGTCACGTCTGACGCTGCCAAGTACAAATAGAGGTTTTCTCCTGGGACTGGTTTTGATAGAATCTTAACATCTCCCAAGTAGTCTTTAAGTTGGTCAAATGCCTTTTGACAGTTGTTAGTCCACGTGAATTTTCCTTTTTTTATGGCCTCAAAGAATGGACGACACTTGTCTCCTGATCGGGATATGAACCGGTTCAATGCTGCTAGGCATCCTGTGAGCCTTTGCACTTCTTTTACCGAATGTGGTGGTTGCATATCCACAATAGCTTTGACCTTTGTCGGATTGGCCTCAATCCCTCGTTGGCTAACAAGATGGCCCAGGAACTTCCCCGAATGAACTCCAAAACTGCTCTTCTTTGGATTTAACTTCATGTTGTAATGTCAAAGGATTTCAAACACTTGAGTTAAATGCTGGAGATGATCTTCTTTTCGGGGGCTCTTGACCAAGATATCGTCTATGTAGACTACTACAGTATCTCCAATTTGTTTGCCGAATATCTTGTTCACCAACCTCTGATAAGTTGCCCCAGCATTGATGAGGCCGAATGACATTCTTTCCCAACACATCAAGTTTTAGTTCGTATAAAATGCTGTGTTTTCTTGATCGTCTGGATGCATTGGGATTTGATGGTACCCTGCAAAGGCATCCATGAATGTTAACATTTCGTGACCCGCAGTGCTGTCCACCAACTGATCAATATGGGGGAGAGGAAAGTTGTCCTTCGGGCATGCTGCATTCAGATCTGTAAAATCTATGCATAGCCTCCAGGTTTCGTTTGGCTTTTACACAAGGACTGGGTTTGCTACCCATTGTGGACAAAGTGTCTGACGGATTAGATCGTTGTCTAATAATTTCTTCACCTCTCCATTCAAAGTTTGATACTTGTCTGGGCCATACTTTCTTCGTTTTTTATGGACCGGCCTTTTTGCTTGATTGATATTAAGCTTGTGGCAAGCATGCTTTGGATCTATTCCCACCATGTCTGCATGAGACCAAGAAAAAACATCTAGATTTTTGCTGAGGAACTCTTTCATTCGGGATCTATAAAGCTCAGGGAGCTCAGATCCTATGTATAATTCAAGATCTACGTTTTCAGGATTAACTTTGAACGCCTCCAGTTCTTCGACTGGAGTTGCTCATCATTTTTGTCCTTTCCAATGAGGATCAAATATTGATCCCTCAGGGTTGAAATTATTTTCGATGTTCAAGGGCTCTGCTCCCAGGCGGGGCTCTAGATCATCTGCTGGTTTTGACCCATTGTTGTTAGTCAATATTCGGCCCTCCAAGTCATCTATTGTACGTTGCTCGTCACCACCCTTATGTTATTCGTCAAGTGGAAATTCCCCATGGGTGGTGATGAGTTGTTCATCCAACATTTGCTCGTCAGGAGGCTACTCGTCAGTATCCATATGGTCCTCTTCCATGTCCATCATGTTCTCCAGTACTGATGGTTCATCAACTGGGTAGTTGGTGGTGGCTTCCATCATGGATACGTGTGCTTGTTTTGCTTGCAATTGTAAAAGACATTCACGAGATTTCCTTTGGTCTCCTTTTATTGAGTCTGCTCCACTTGCTGTTGGGAACTTTATGCAATAGTGGTAAGTTGAACATGCAGCTTTAAATTCATTTAAAAAAGGTCGACCAAGAAACCCGTTGTAGGTCGATTCTTGATCTACCACCAAGAAATCTACCATTCTTGTAATATTTTTCTCGGGTTCTTCAATCGTTAAAAGCTGTACAGATAGAGTAATTATTCCCAGAGGGATCGTTACAGCATTTCCAAAACCTAAAATACGATGATTTGAGTCTCGGATGTAGCCTGCATAATCCCCCAGTCGATCAAGTGTCTTCTTGAAGAGGATGTTGGTGTATGCCTCGGTGTCCACCAACAATCTATGCATTCTGGTCCCCATGATCTTAGCACAAATCACGAGCGAATCATTGTGGCGGATCAATATTCCTTCCAAGTCTTTTTCAGTAAAGGTTAGTTCTGTTGTCTGCATGATGGACGGTTTAACCCCCATTTCTTGTACTTAGTCAATCGCTCGTAATTCGGCTTTTCTTTTCCAGTTGGAAATTGGCGGTCATCCATCAGAACACCCTCCCGTAGGTCCTGAGGGTTCCATCATGTATAGATCCTCTAATGGACGAGCAGCAACGGCGGGAACTGGTCACCCGGGCTTATTATTCCTTTGAGGTTGACCATCCTCCTCATCCTCTGAATTGTTCTCCCGGGCTCTCTTTCCAGGTTGCCTTTTGACAAAGTCGGAGAACTTTCCCTCCTCGTAGAATTGCCAAAGTTGCTTGAGCAAATCTCTGCACTCGCTAGTAAAGTGCCCCACACTTTGATGGTAGGCACAATACTTATTAGGGTTGAGTTTGCCAGTCTCTTGGCGAATCCTACGGTGGGGGGAGAGCAGATCTTTCTCTTTTACATTTTCATACACAGTATCGATTGATACTGTTAGCACTTGATTCAACTTTTCTTTCAGCTCCGTCCCTTCGGTAAATGCCTTCATATTCTTAGGGACCCGTAGCCTGTTCCGTCGGGTTTCTTGTTGTTCTCCTTGGGATCAGCATTGTTATCTCCCAAGTTTGCTTGCAGGGCTTCGTGCATGGAAACAAATATGACGGCATGATTTTTGAATTCGGCATAGCTCTTTGGGCACTTCAGATGTACCTCCTTCCATAATTCAGATCCTTTCTTTAACCCGGCCATGATGGCTATAATTTTCGTGTCTTCACTAACTGGCTCCCCTTCTAACAGTACTTTGTCGAATCTTTCCATAAATGCCCGGTCTGACTCATCGTTATTTTGTTAAGTCTGACAATCGGTGTTTTTAGGATAGATACGACCCAGCAGTTGAGAAGTGGGAGAGGAACTCTCGACTCAGTTGAACAAACAAGTAGATTGATGCTGGTGGCATTGCAGAAAACCACTTGTGTACTCTGTCCCCCCAAGTCAAAGGAAAATTCCAGCATTGGGTGGCATCACTTGCTCTCACTAAAATCATTTAGTCTGAATACTTCGTTAAATGGACTCGGGGATCAGCAATGCCTTCATATTGTATGCTTACCGGGAACTTAATCTTTTTCTGGATCGGGGCCTTCAATATGATAGATGATAAGGGAGAGGATGGCATGCTAGTCGTCCCCATCCCTCTTTGTTGGTCAAGCTTCCCCTGCATACTCTACACGGCCTTTCTTAGGCTTGACAACTCATCTAGAGATGCCCTCTGGCTTGGAGGCTGTTCGGCGAGCAAAGGCACAAGTCTTTCTGCTCGTCGTAGTCCCTCACTTGGAGCGGGCATTTCCTGAGGTTGTTTCTTAGGGTTGCTCGCCGCATTCGGCCCTAGGCGCCTAAAGGCAGACTGTGATAGCCTTTCGTGCACCGATGGACGATGTTGCTCGAAAGTTGCTCGCCTATCCCCTACTCCTTGGCGAGCAGCTTCTTTCTGGAGTTGGGGTTGGCCAAGCCTGTCCTGTGCACTGGAACGAGTTGTTCCGTGATTGGATATTGTTGTTCGCCCGTGTGCAGACTCAGCCTGACCTTCTGTTTGGTTGGCCACTTTAGCTTTGCCCTTATCCCGCCTGACTTGGGCACTGTTCACCTCATGTTGTTCGCCCCTAGTCGACCTGGCCCTAACAACTTCCATTAGCGTAGTCCTAGACTTTGCTTGTGAAGGTCTATTCTGTTCTTGCTGCCTCTGGATGGTTTGGAGAGCAGCAATAGTTTTGGCCAGTTCATTAGCGTTGCCTGCCAGAGCCTCCAATTCTGGTGGAATGTTATGGTTTATGGTCGTAAGTCTTGACCTGTTCGCATGTCTAGGCTCATGATCTTGGTGGCCAACTGACGAAGCTCGAGTGGGAGAAGCTCTCCTCGATTGATGTAAAACTTGTGTTTCTTTAGACTGAGACATCTTGATTTGAATTATCATCTCAATCTTTGAGTCTTCAAATTTAATATTGAAGAACACCAAGAACACTTTTGTTTGAATCTTCAAAAATTTCTTGAGGATTTCTTCAAATCTTCAAGTTATAAACTCGAAGTTCTTGAACTATCACACTTAATCGAAGGTTCGAACCCTCCTTCTAGCGTCTATTTGTTGGTGATCAATTTTAATCGTGAGGATTAGTGGCTGTTTTAGTTTGGTTTAGGAATCACCAATCAATAACGTGTGATTGATTACCACCGTAAATGGTAAATCGAAGGTTCGGGTTATGAAATCGTAAATACGAGAATCGAAATCTTATTTATTTCATATATGTGTACATTTAGGTGTATTTGTGTGTGCTTTTGGGAGTATTTGTGAATTTAAACTTATATTTCTTAGCTGGAGAACAACTATTTATAGAGATTAACAAGTAGGAGGTGTCCATGACTCTTGGACTTCCTAGCTTGCATGCTAGACAAGTGTCATTTGACCTTGTTTGATCTTATCTAAGGTAAAACTTAGTTACAAAGTCTTCTTGGGTCTTATCTCGAACTCATTGTTGTTTGTCCTGGTTGGCTTGGTTGGTCCAAATAGTTCTTTCGATAAAAGTTGTTTGTCTCTTGAGGTAATGGCTCGAAAGTTGTTCGCCTTTGTATTCCGTATTGATAGGCTTCGGGATCTTGGTCATTTGCTCGTCAACATACATCTCTTGAGCTGGTAAATGCACCTCCTTTAAACAATGTTGCTCGTCATTAATGACTTGATGTAGGATCCATATCTGGCCTCGGGTCTCGGGACCTGTTCACCAGTATGTTGTTCATCGCGGGAGTTGTTCGTCGTTCAATACACCTCCTAGATTGATTTATACATCAATCAATATATGGCGAACAACAAATAAAAGCCTTAATGAAGATTATAAATCATCGACCCCAAATTAGAGATGATCAACACATACCCCTGACTCATGAGGTCGCTATCTGGAGACACGATCTCTAGCTCAGCTTTTTTCCTTCCTTCCTACTTTTCTCATGAAATGTGTTAATTTAACTGAATTTAATTATGTAATTTAATTTAAATTGTAAATGTGACACTTATTTTTAAATTGAATTTACTTTTATAATGTATGCATATGAATAATAAAATTTGAATTGATGTTTTCTTACTTAATTATACTAAACACATATGATTTACAAATTTTTAAATTTTACATAATTTTTTTTGTAATGTATAATAAAATATAAATATACCAAAATATCTTTGATGAATCACATCTTTTTTTTTTTAAATTCGTATCTCCGAATTCGTAACGTATCGCCCCACACTTGTGTAACATAGTTGAGAATTGATTCAATATTTAAATGCGCTAATTGATATTCACAGTTTTTTCTCTATCACCTCAGCTGTTTTTAGTGCATACAGAAAAATTGTCTTCTCGATCTCATGGTGTTTCAAAATCATTTTTAAGATTTAGGTAGAGTTTATTTGAAAATTATCTAAACCATTGGTTGCATGTGATAATTTCATACAAGTTTTTGTACATTACACAATGTCAAAGTATAGAGTGAAAATAGTTTATACCTGAATTATTGAAGGGTATTAGTTGTATTCACTAAAGAGTATTAGTTGTTTTCACTGAAGGGTATTAATAATTTTCCCGGAAGAATATTACTAACTAATATTTTTCAGTAAAAATAACTAACGATCTTTAGTGAAAACAATTAACACTCTTTAATGATTCATGTACGGATCAATTTCAATCTATACCTACTCTTACATAATATTATGGAGATTTGAAATTAGAATCTATATGATTAGTTAAATTTTGTAGAATATTAATTTTTTAATAAATTAATATTAATACTTTTATATTCTACACGTAGAAGAGTTTTGGTGGAAGGGGTTGGTAAACCGTAAAAAAAAAAAAAAGTTGACGGTCGTGGAAGAAATTATTAATTCCGGGCACTTGCCCGCAAAAATTGAGGAAAGCTTGGAGCTTAATTAGGATGATGGTTAATCCAATCTTGACGCAAGACGATTTTACAAGATATTATCTCAATTTTCCAATACGGAAAAGATCCTCTAATTATCTAACCTCTTCCTTCCCACTGCTCCGTCGTCACCGCCAATACGATCCCGTTGCAGCCGACACAGCCCCTTTTTCTCTTTGAAGTATTCGATCAATCAAAATTGAATATCTTTGTGTAATTTGATTAAAACAGTTGAATATATATAATTTTTCGACTCTCATTCGTCATGACATAAAAAAAAATGAGAGTAGGTCTTGTATGAGACCGTCTCATAATATGAGACAATGGAAATTGGTGTAATTAGAACATTGACTCATTAACATTTTGATAGGGGTGAGTGTTAATTTGTGTGTCTCGTGCCATGAGACGGTCATATTCAAGTTTTTCCAAAAAATGATGAGACGGAAGAATGAGGGGTTGAGATCCCAGCAAAACTCGAGTCCAAGACAAACCACCATATGTTTTACCAATTAAGTCGGCTATACTCCATTCTTATATTTCTCGCGTGGTGAAGGATAGTGAGGAAAATAAAATGATACTTTTCTCCCCATAAAGATTTAGGGATTTTTTCTAAAATGAATAAAATAGGTAATTAAGGGTGGGTTTATTCATCATTTCATAAAAATGAATGAGGGTAAATTTATCAATTGCTATATTAACGAAAGTGTTTGACAATATCAGCCGGCTTCTAAAACAAAGCGCAACCATTTGATTTATTTTTTCAATTATGACACGACTTTTTATTTTATAAGTGCAATTTATTTTGAATTGTTGCAATTTGACACACATAATTTCTCTTGTCCTCGATCCTCATCAATGATTGCATCCATGTATATGGAATTCTAATCCAAGCAATAATATGCTTTCATGTACAACGTATTTTTTGTTTTTTATGATTGTGCTATAGAACAGAAAGTGGAAAAGATAATATGATGTGGAAATGGTTGAAAATACCCCATGCATCCACATAACTGCACAATTCCTAAACAAATAATGCATTCAAAACAACACCATCATTCAATTCAATCCGATTAAAAACAAATACAAGAATCATATATATATAATGTAGTCCGAATTTAAGTGACTGAAAAGCCAAAAAAAAAAAAAAAAAAAAGCAATTAAGCTAATTAAAAAAGAACAACACATAAAACAAACAAATAAATAAAAAGCAATAGAAGTAACTAACTAACTATTCTCCTATCCCTCATAATTGTCTTCACCACCCTCTTCATACTCATCCTGATCCTCATCCGCCGTAGCATCCTGGTACTGCTGATACTCCGCCACCAGATCATTCATATTGCTCTCCGCTTCCGTGAACTCCATCTCATCCATTCCTTCCCCGGTGTACCAATGCAAGAACGCCTTGCGTCGGAACATGGCCGTAAACTGCTCGCTCACTCTCCGGAACATCTCCTGGATGGATGTGGAGTTCCCGATGAAGGTGGACGACATCTTCAGCCCCGTGGGCGGGATGTCGCACACGCTCGACTTCACGTTGTTGGGGATCCACTCCACGAAGTAGGATGAGTTCTTGTTCTGGACGTTGAGCATCTGCTCGTCCACCTCTTTGGTGCTCATTTTGCCGCGGAACATGGCGGAGGCCGTCAGGTAGCGCCCGTGGCGGGGGTCGGCCGCGCACATCATGTTCTTGGCGTCCCACATTTGTTGGGACAGCTCTGGGACGGAGAGGGTAGAGTAGTTCTGGGACCCGCGGGAGGTCAGCGGGGCAAATCCGACCATGAAGAAATGGAGGCGTGGGAAGGGGATCAAGTTCACGGCGAGCTTCCGGAGGTCCGAGTTCAGCTGCCCGGGGAATCTTAGACAGCACGTTACGCCGCTCATGGTTGCGGAGATCAAGTGGTTCAGATCGCCGACTGAAATTGGAATTAATTGATCCAGTTAGGACTAGGAGGATTCTCTTGCTTAATTTGTTTTTGTGATACTTAATTGATTTTTTCTAAGAGTATCTGAAAATTAATAATGCAAAATTGTATCATGTTTCAATGTCAACTAAATTTAGAAAGGTAGTGTACCATGCAATTGATGTGTTCAATGAAAATAAGTAATTATATGGTTCCGAGAAAATAAATGGAATGACTCCATTTAAAAGTGCATGGTGCAAATTAAGAGGGTGCTTGGCCAGATCTTCAACAGGAATATAGAATCATCTTATAAGAATGGTGTCTATATTGTTAGTGTATTGGATCTAATCTTGAAGTCTGAGAAAAAAAATTATATTATATTGTTAGTTGGAAAATAGTGAAATAATTTAAGGGAGGAAATAGTTAATCAGAAATCAGGTACTAATTAACTCTTGTATGGAGTATGCGGAAGGTGAATTGGTACAACATTAATCTATATTCATTTCAATTACCAATTCCACTGAATTAAAATTAGGATCCAAGAAAGTAAATTAAGGGTGCTTACAGCTTGGAGTGCTGAGCTTCAAAGTCCTGAAACAGATATCGTAGAGTGCTTCATTATCAAGGACCATGCATTCGTCCGCATTCTCCACCAATTGGTGCACCGATAGCGTAGCGTTGTACGGTTCTACCACGGTGTCCGACACCTTTGGTGAAGGGAAAACAGAGAAGGTGAGCATCATTCTATCTGGAAATTCCTCCCTTATCTTTGAAATCAACAGAGTCCCCATCCCTGATCCTGTGCCTCCTCCCAGCGAGTGACACACCTGGAATCCTGCATTCAATTTCCAAACTTATATATGGTTTCCCTCCGATTCCTTCCTTTTATCTGTTGTCTCACATGAATTAAGAATTACTCTTTTTATTTACTTACAAGATAATAAAGAATTGTTTACGAAATTTTTCAATAATATTTTCTTTTCTTAATTTTCTAATCATGTAAACATCTTCATTTCTCAACATACAAACAATTTACTTACGAAATTAAATTTCTAAGTAATTAATTACATACAAGCAATTTGTTTACGAAATTAAATTTCTAGGTAATTAATTACCTGTAAGTAATTTGCTTATACAAATTTACCCATAAACAATTTGTCTACAAAATTTAAGCGAGCAAATTCTTTGTAGTTAAGGAATGAAAATATTGATTTTTGTAGACAATTCTATATTGACAAAATATAGAGTGAAAATGGTTCATATATGAATTATTGAAGGGTATTAGTTGTTTACACTAAAGAGTATTATTTTTTATTTTTTCACTGAAGTGTATTAGTTATTTTCAGTGAAAAGTATTAGTTATTTACTGAAAACAAACTAAAACTCTTCAATGTACAACTAATATTCTTCGATGAAAACAACTAATACTCTTTAGTGAAAACCACTAATACCCTTTAATAATATATAAAATAATTTTACTCTATACATACTCCACTATAATTTGTTTTAGTGATGGACGATAATATGCATTATAATTGCCTCATCAATGCATATTATCATATTCAGTTCTCATAGGATAATAATGGAAAATGAGTGACAATTATTTTGGATAAAATTTAAAAAAAAAAAAAAAAGGAATGATAATGCACATGTCAATTTGAATCATCACATGCTAAACAACAAAATGTCCAATCTAATTTAAATCACAACATCACAAAAAAAAAATCAACGCATCTCTTCACAAAATTCTAATAATGCTCAAATTAAAAGAAGCACAAATTTGCATTCCAAAACGTGCCCATCAATATCAATTAAACAAAGAGAACAAAATCATTAATTGGAACCAACCTTGCATGCAATCGCAACTCTCGACCTCCTTCCTGACCACATCGAGCACCGAATCGATCAACTCCGCGCCCTCCGTGTAATGCCCTTTCGCCCAATTATTCCCGGCCCCGGACTGCCCGAACACGAAGTTATCGGGCCGGAAGATCTGCCCATACGGCCCGGCCCTGATGGAGTCCATGGTCCCGGGCTCCAGATCCATGAGCACGGCGCGTGGGACGTACCTCCCCTCCGACGCCTCGTTGAAATACACATTGATTCGCTCCAGCTGCGTCGCCGAGGTCCCGTCGCCTTTGTATTTACCGGTGGTGTCGACGTCGTGCTCCGCGCAGATCACCTCCCAGAATTTCGAACCGATTTGGTTCCCGCATTGCCCTCCTTGAATGTGCAGAATTTCCCTCATCTTTTTTCTTTTTCGGAGTTTTTCTTTACAGGTTGTTTGTGCGGTTTGTTTTTTTGAGAATGTGGGTAGTTATGTTTTGATCATAGATCAAGAGAGAGATGAGAGGGATAAGGTTGAGGAGTGCCGTTATTTTCTCCCTCGCCGAGCTTACATGCATACATACACCTATTTTTGTGAGTCGTTACTTGTTATGAGGATTGATTGGTTCTAAATCAAATGCTAATATTTTTTCCTTTTACAAAAAATACAGTATGGTTGTCCGATAGGAATTTACACACTTATCTTATTAGAACATGTTACATATATTTGTACATTTTATTAATTAAAATTACTAACCAGCTTCACCCTCACGATCCTCATATTTCTAAAAAAAAATATATGTCACAATAAAGCAATCTAATAAAACAAAAATTACTTCTTCTTTTTTTTTTTTGACAAAATTATCATTCACAAACCAATTCAATCAAGTGTTTCTTTTTATTATTTTGTATGCACAGCTAGTGGTGCAAATTCCTACGATAAGGGGAGAGTACTAATTTTTAGACAAAATCTAATTAATGAATGGAATGAACGAAGAGATAAAATAGATAAACTAAGAATATTGTTGGGTTTATTAATGAATAAAATAATTATTTTTTAATGTAATAAATAAAATAATATTTTCTAAAACGTGTATGGTATTGATTTAGGGGACGGACTTAAAAGACAAGTGAGAATAGATTTGTGGAACAAATGAGTATTACTTTTAAATTAATTAAAGTGCTATCTTTTTTTAAGTAAATTTAATGATTTATGCAAAATGTTACCCACGACACGATAAAACAGATTGATATGGACTAAGCAAGATTTGGCTCTCCACCGATCAGTCCATATCAAGATGATACTCGTCAGAGACATAATTTTCTAGCAGCACACTTGCAAGGTCCCGGAGCTGGACAAGATATGAGTTTAAAATGTGATAATGAAAACTCACACATGTAACCACACACGTCAAAATGCGTGTTTAATAATTTAGTTGGTCGAATTATGCATATTTGGTCCGGAGTTGGGCAGAAGTGAGTTACGACATTCGAATTGACGTCATAGAGTTGGACAGAGGTGATAATTTGGTATCACTTGCCACTCAAATTCATATGAATAGATATTCTTGATCTCATCCCTTGGATGAGGAGGATGAGACACAAATGTCCTTTTCGACAACTTTAAGTTAGTGGCCCGCTACAACCATTTTCGTTAGAAAAAAAAAAGTACCATATTGTAATATCGTATTAACCAAATCATGTACTTGGTAGCACCATATTAATATGTGGTCCCAAGAGTGGTCCCCAACTTAGCTAGAGCACACACAAAATTTTACTATCCTACCCGTACTGCAAGCTATGTTTGTTTCAGAATTTAGGTGTATGCGTGAAATCATGACTTCACATCCACATGATGTAAAATTCTTGATAAATAATAAAAGTATGTATTTGTTTTGAAATTTTGGTAGAGTGGGATTTTGCCTTATGTCAAATACTGTATAAGAGTAAAGTAGGAAAGATAAATTATGAGTGAGATAAAAGTGATATGTGAGTAATATATAAAATGAATTGTATTGAGAAGAGTAATAATAGGTTTATAAATATTTATAAGTGTAGATCAAGAATTATATGTGAAAACTGGATTTTAAATCTCTAATTCGAATGGGACGGGAGGCCGGAAAGTTCTAGTCATGTTCAGGTAAATCTCAAAATAAATGATGTCTTAAAGACTGCAAGGTATAAATAACATTCATTTTGTCTTCAAAAGGTAATTCCAACACCTGAAAACTCACTAATACTTGATTGTATTGTAATAGCTTTTTTTGTATAATAAGTTTGTGACTTGAACCGAAAATACTAACTTTCTACTAGTAGTTTCCCCACAAGCGTACGGGTTCACTGCAGTATAAGTAAGTATAGCGACCAAGTATATCGTACCCAAGGGAAGGAATGTATGCGAATAGATCCCTGAAGATCTACGCGTCGTAATTAATATGAGTGCGTATTTTTGGATTTTTGAAAGAATTAATTTTAAACTAAATTAAACTAATTAAACTAAAGAATGAATGACACGAATTAACTAAGGTTTGTATTCAAATGTGTGATGGTGATGCTCAGGATAGGAATTCCTACGTATACTAACGGAGCAGGTACATAATCAAGATAACCGTGACACGCAAGAAATAACCTAAGTAAAAGATTGCAAGATGAAAGCTCAAGAATTCAAACCCTAATACTTTATCCTAATAATCGACTTCACTAATTCACTAACAAGTTAATAGATAGTGCTTAATTAATGAGACCCTAATTTAACTAAGGTGATGCGGTCGTCCTCCCTAGATAAACCGGTAGATTAATTAACCCTTTCTAAACCCTCTCGTTAAGTCTACTAGTTGTTAAAGAGTGATAAGACCGTCCCCTCTCTAACACTTTTCGAACGAAATTCAAAGGTAAAGTTAAGATTGATTTTAAGAATTCATTAATTAAGATAATTAAAACTAAACGTCACGAATTACCCTAATTACGTACCCACATCCTACTTCTACGAGTTCATCCTACCCTAAGCATGCAAGGGTTTTAGCTAGACATGGTTTTAACGATAACAAAAGCAATTGAAGAAATAACGAACATAAACATAATGATTTGAACTAAGAAATTATTAAAAATAAACTAGGGTATTCAGAAATAATTGCTAAGAACTGAAATTAGATTGATAAAAACGAAGTCTCAAGTTTTTAACCTCAACGAGCTAATGAAAAGAAACTAAAATCGAAAACAAACTAAGAATTCGTAAGAAAACCTCGACTACACGTGAAAATTAAGCTTGCTCGTCTCTTCTCCTCTTTCTCTCTCCAAAAACTAACTCTAAAAGTGATGTGGTATCATGTGGTCTCCAAAAACGTGTTCGGGACGAGTATATATAAGCATCGGGCCGAATCAGGAACTCATGGACCGAAAAACGAATCCGGAGGCAAAAACATGAAAGTGCTCGAGCAGCACCCGCTCGAGCGGGGGCGCTCGAGCTCAATAGCTCGAATGCATCAAGGGGTCGAGCGCTGGCGCTCGAGTGATATAGCTCGAACAATGCAATGGCTCGAACGGGGGCGCTCGAGCTGCTCGAGTGCTCGAAATGTTTTGTAAGTTTTGGGCGCTCGAGCAACATCCTTGCTCGAGCGGTGGCGCTCGAGTGGTCCAGCTCGAGTGGTCCTCCTTCTTCTTCAATTGATACTTTCTTCTCGGGCACTAATACCAATCATATTTCTTCGATATCTTCTCATCCGGGCATCCGTTTGAGTCGATTCAAAGTCCTATGAACTCCATTTTTCGCCCTCAATTCATCTATGAGCATCAAAGAGATAAATTCATCAATATGTAGAAATAGTACTCAATTGACTCTAAATACTCAACAGAATCGACCAAAACTTGGGCATTTCTAGCTACGAATCATGACAATTTCACGCCTAATCAACCCCCCCAAACTTGCCATATTGCTTGTCCTCAAGCAATGAAATAATAAGTTAAGTGAAATTGTTAGGAATGAGTCAAAGTATCAAATCATGCAAGTAAATGAACTCGAGCTTCAAAGATCAATCACACGTATACTAACTCACCTCCCTTCATCATACTCATGCAATAACAACAAGAAACACTGAGATCAAACATGGATGTGCCCTCGACGATGTGTTTCACTCCCTCACAAGTGTATATCAATAATAAAGGACTCACTCAATAAATCAATCACACATATCAGCAGCCATAGGCTTGTATGCACTCTCAACTTCGACCATACTCTAGAAATCGATGCTGAATCAAAAAGGACTTTTCTCAAGGTTGTAATGTAGGCTCTTTGGACAGGTGGGGAAAATATATGGGATAAGTGACTCAAGTGAATGGAGAATAGAAAATTAAATTTCAATATTTCAAGATGAGGATCAAAATACTTCAAACATCTTCATTCAATACACTTTCAATTCCTCTACTCTCAACACTTCAATTTTTTTTTTAACTCATTTCACTTTTTTCAATCACTTCACTTTTTTTTTCTTTTTCACACAAACATATGAGCTCATTTTTTCTTTTGCTCATTCTCAATTTTTTTTCTTTCCCACAACTCCAAACTTCATCACACCCTTCTTTTATCACAGCTCAACCATCATAATTCCTTCTCTCAACTCAACTTAATCCCTCCTTATTCACACTTTTCCTATTCTCCACTCAAATTGGGACAAAAAGAATTTAGGAATTTGGATAAATGTTAAAATGTGCTAGCAAATAAAATAGGTTAAGGCTCAAACGGGCTAACAAGAGATAAATATCATTGGTAGGCTTATTTAGGCTAAGTGACTCAACAAATCAAAGATGGCCTAAGATCACATTCGGCATGTCAAACTAGATACAATCAAGAAGCGAGAGCACACACAAGTTCTAGCATCCTCTAAGGTGACGACTCACTCACAAACGAAGAGATCAATTCATGCATCTTAATCTCACGGCTTTCACATCCATGCTAGTCCTAGTGAATTCTCACTTTCATCACACAAGTACTCAAAAGGAAAGTTTGCAAGCATACGAGTTCCCTCAAATCAACTCTAACTCCTACACTCACACAATTCAGACTCTAACTCAACTCCACAAATCACTAACTCATACCCACACTCAAAGATAGCAATCAACAAGCATAAGATGATTGATAGGCATGAAATATGTAGTACCACATCACATCAATATCAGCTCAAGGAGCATCTCAAGGAACAATATATAACCAAACTCAACTCAAAGAGAGGGTGTGCGCCTATGCATATGTCATAAAACACATAAATACTCCACCCCCCCCAAACTTCGACCTTGTGAAGCGGTCTAAGTTTGGGGTTGTGGGTTACCTCATCCAAATAATTCAGTTTATCTCAACAACGTAGCACACTCCCTTGCTTGAGTTCCTCCCTTTTGAATAACTCCATGATACCTTTACTCCCTCGAGACAAGCCTACAAGCAACTCACTCAAATACGAGGTTAAAACATACGACTCAAAACAACACCCTAATAACATAAAACACTCAAAAGCAAAAATAAAAAAATGGGTTGCCTCCCATTCAGCGCTATTTTTAAGGTTCTCATGCCGGACCGAGCTCAAAGGAGCTTATGGGACATGATACTCAAAATTATCTCCCTTACTCTCATAAGAGTGGTGGTTGAATTTCTTTCCTCGATTCCCATTCATCATGAGTTCCTTTGCTTCCTTCTCCACCCCAATTGGTGAGGGTCTCAACTTCTTCTCACCTTTATCTGGAGGAATCTTATTAAGCAATTTCTTGAATTTTGACTTTTTCTTCTTAACTCCCCATTTTTCTTCTCCTTTGGCCACATCTACCCTTTTCAATTCCGAACTGACTTCCACTCCTTGATCATCAACTTTCAACGTGATCTTCCCATTCGCCACATCTAACACCATCCCGGCCGTAGCTAAGAAAGGCCTTCCCAAAATCAGAGGTATGATCTCCAACTTTTACAAGGACGTCTTCAACCACACCTTGAGGTCGGGTAATAAACCGGTCGGCGAGTTGAAGCGTCATCATTGTCGGCTGAAGTTCTCCACCTTCTAACTTCTTGAAAAGCGACAATGGCATCAGATTAATGCTCGCTCCAAGGTCGCACAACGCGCCCTTCTTGACTCCATTCCCGATATCACATAAGATAGTAAACTCCCGGGATCTTTCAACTTCGGGGGAAACGCCTTGTGCACTAATGCACTCATCTCATGGTTCAGCTGCACCAACTTGGGCTCATCTACTTGTCGTCTCTTCGCAATTAAGTCCTTTAGGAATTTGGTATAATTCGGCATATGTTCCAAAGCATCATAAAAATGAATGTTAATATGCAATTTCTTAATGACATCAAGGAATTTAGAGAATTTCTCATCAAGCTTTTTCTTCATGAAGTGCTGTGGATACGGGACGGGTATCACCGATTTGGGTACCCCCCCATTCATCTCGCTCGGTCTCTTTCACTTTCTCCCTTGCTTCCTTTGTCTTCTTCCACTTAGGAACTCTCTCAATCTCCTCGAGGTCTTTGCCCTTCTGGGACTCATCCATATGTTTACTCTTCTGAACGTCTTCACCCTCAACTCATTTCTCAATTCCTACCTCCTCACTCTTTTCTCCTTCCAACTCAACCTCTCCTTGGGGCATCTCAGAATCAGCAGGCATCTAGGGGCCATCATAGTTAGTTCCACTTCTAAGCTGGATCGCCTTACATTGCTCTTTCGGGTTCCCCTCCGGTATAGAAGGATATTTACCCGGCTCTCTACCCAACGATTTTGCAATCTGGCTTATCTGAAACTCTATAGAAGTGAACCGCCTATTGTTCTCTTGTTGAGTTCTATTCCAATCTATGTCTCTCTTTTGGAGTTCTTGATCACGCTGATCGTCTTTCTTATGCAACTCCTTCACGTCATACTCCAAAGAGGACAATCTTTTGCTTTCTTCCTCAACCTTCTGAAGGATAGCTCTCAACATCTCCTCAGTCGAGGAACCGCCTTCTCCACCCGGAGGCTTCGACCCTGGATCAACCCCCGGAGGAACTGTAATTCCGGCCTTCAGATTGGCATATGAGAAGTTCTCATTCTTCCTCCATTGGTTTTGTTGAGGCTGCTGGCTTCCTTGATAGCCTTGATTATTCCTCCACTGATTTTGAGGAGGTTGTGGACCAGGTGGTACAAATGGTTGGCAATATGAGGGTCTTCCAAGTTGATTGCCACCTTGTGGATACCCATTCTGATTGTAGTAAGGTCCTCCCATATAGTTGGCTACCTCTTGCTGAACTGGGGGCTGGTCCACTTTCTCACTCACTGCTACATTCCCTCTAACCAGATTCTGCCCAACCTCAATGTTACTTATCTTTTCCATCATAGCCATCAACAGCTTCCTCGTCCCTTCAGTCTCCTCAATCTGATATGCCCTCTAAAATTCTGGGTCCTCATTCCACTGCCCGGCATTCGTGACAATATTCTCAACGATCTCTCTGCATCTAGTTGTACCATGGTTCAGAAACGCTCCATTAGCACACGCGTCAAGATGGGCTTGACCAGCCTTGATGGCTCCACTATAGAAGAATGTCATGATATCTCTCTCATTGTACCCGTGCTGCGGGCACACAATCAACATGTTGGAGTATCTCTCCCACGCTTGACGTAAGTCTTCTCCTTGCTTCTGGCGGAAGGAAGAGATCTCTATCCTTGCTCTTATGGTTCTAGATGGAGGGTAGAATCGCTCGAGGAATCGACACTCGAGCTCGGCCCATGTGGTTACACCTCCGCGTGGGAGCGTGTTATCGTACCACTCATTTGTTATTCCCGTTAAAGAGAATGAGAATAGCCTGAGCCTCTTGGCATCTTCTGACATGCCGTTATAATTGAACGTGGATGCGATCATAAGAAAACTCCTTAGATGAGTATGAGGATTCTCCTTCCCAACCTCCCATTTGAATTGATTCTCGGTAAGTAGCTTTAGAATTCCAGGGGAAATTGAGAAGTTGTTGGCCTCTACAAGAGGCAATGCCACTCCATCATAGTACCGTTGCGGTTGTGCCGCAAACCTTCCTCAAATAGCCATGTTCTGATCGGCGTTCTGAGGAACGTGCTGAGGAATAACAGGTGGTACAGGTACTTGTTGGAATGGTGGTGGTTGATAGACTGGTGGTTGGTTGTAACCAGGAGGTGAAGGGCACGGGTATGGTGGATATGGATATGGTGGGTATGGGTAAGTGTAAGGTAAGTTGTTTTGTGGGAAGTTGTTCTGTGGATATGTAGGGTTGTTCTGAGGATGTTGGACAAGGTTATGAGCTGGATTGTTTATGTTCTGTGTACCCAGGTTTTGGCTCTGGCTTTTCCCTAACGGGACTTGATTCTGACTGTCATTCCCTCTAATGCCCTCAACCCGGTCCACTGTCTGATTAAACTCATTTGCAGCATAATCCAACTCATTACTGATGTCCATGTTTTCGTTCTCTCCACCGGCAGCATTCATCCTTCTTAAAAAGGCCCGGTTTCTTCTTGCTATTGTCTCAGGATCTAGCTGTAGTCTCTCTTCGCTCGTATCTCCTTGCGAGCTGTTTTCATAAACCGAAAACACTAACAAAAGAATAAAAACGCAACTGCCGAACACGTACGAATAAAATAGAAAAGTAAAGCACTCACTACTAACTACTAAGCTATCTACAAGTCCTATTCAAATGAATACATCGCCATCCTCGGCAACGGCGCCATTGACTTGAACCGAAAATACTAACTTTCTACTAGTAGTTTCCCCGCAAGCGTACGGGTTCACTTTAGTATAAGTAAGTATAGCGACCAAATATATCGTACCCAAGGGAAGGAATGTATATGAATAGATCCCTGGAGATCTACGCGTCGTAATTAATATGAGTGCGTGTTTTTGGATTTTTGAAAGAATTAATTTTAAACTAAATTAAACTAATTAAACTAAAGAATGAATGACACGAATTAACTAAGGTTTGTATTCAAATGTGTGATGGTGATGCTCAGAATAGAAATTCCTACGTATACTAACGGAGCAGGTACATAATCAAGATAACCGTGACACGCAAGAAATAACCTAAGTAAAAGATTGTGATGGTCCCGTTTTTCGAATACCAAAATGGGAATTCAGGAGATGATTTTTTTTTTCAAACACAGCGTCGCACCCTGACTGAGTTCAGTGGCGGAGTACTCAAGTCACTGCGTTGCTAAGAGTCAGAGCACTCAAGTCAGTCCAAACTGACTTGTGAGCTCAGGCTCTTAACAAGGCAGTGACTCGAGAGACTGAACTCTCGAGTGCTAGCCTAAGCTTATCAGTGAGATTGATTCTCCCTGACTAAAATACTTAGCTAATTTTCTTTTCAACCTTTCCAAGTACACTCAGTGAGCATACACTACAAATAATTAGCAAGTGCTTAAACAGTAAACAACGCTCAGTTTAACGTGGTTCAGAGACTCAAGCTCTTACATCCACGGGCCTGATTTAACAGGAAATCCACTAACTGGGATTCTTGTTTTTAACGTGCCAAGGTGCACTTACAACTGGACTCACGCCACTCCCTGGGCTGCCTCTTCTCACCTCACTACAAACCTAACATTCTTCTGAAAGGGTTTAGTTTGGTTTGGTTTTCTCCAACTAGGTGAGGTTTTCCTTTACAATGTGTTAGCCTAAAGCTAAGATTAGGAAGACCTCTCTAAGCTATGAGTTACAAGCTGAACACTCATTTGTGTATATCTATGAACTCTAAAGTTCAGTGTACAAGGTGTGAAATGTGCCTCCTTATAACTCCCAATATAATGCACTAAACACTCACACCTTCACAGCTCGTAGGTGTTGATTTTTCTAACTTCACACACACATTACAATGAAGCTATGAGCTTGTATTTATAACGAGGATTCAAATGTATCCATTGGAGGGAAGATACATTCGAATCCAACATTTAATGGTTTCAACCACTTTTCTTGGAATGCGGCCTTGTCAGTGTCAGAGTTGTTGCCTCGTACTGATTGGTCCACGTGGCCTAGATTCACAGATCTTTGACTCAGTGGGTTGACCAAGACCCACTGACTTTAGGTAGTTTCCTCCTTCACTGACTGATGATCTTCAGTGGACTGAACGTCTTCAGTTTGGTTGTCCTTCAGAGACTCTTTGAAGATCACTTCCAAGAACTTTGTCATAAGGCTGAATGACAAGGTTCCCTGACCACAGTAGCCTGACTCCTTCAAGGCCTACTTGGTACAACACTGATCCTCCTGATCATGCTCTTCACTGAGTGGTCCACCTTACTTAGCTTAGATCAGCCCGGTTTACACTCAGTGGGACATCCTTCAGGATTCTCTTCTGGTTCAGGTTACAGCATGGCTTCAGTTAGTTCTTCTTGGTGTCATCTTGATATCCTCAGGCTGTGTTGCTGAGTTCCCCCTCGCTGAGTTCCCCCTCAACTGAGTGTTCCCTCAACTGACAGCCTATTCTCTAGAAGCTAACCTAGCCTGACCTAAAATAAAAGATACTATCCTGACTGCTTTCAAACCTATTACATGTTGTTTTGGAAAATCATCAAAACTAAAATATATCCCAACAATTTCCCCCTTTTTGATGATTCCAAAACTTCTAACCAAATGATTTTCTATTACAAGAATAATGTCAGAACACAAGTAATAGTTTGAAATATGCAGGAATTCCCATAGTTTAAAACATTTAAGATCTGTTCGGTTGACCATTTTTCTTAACAAAACTGGATCAGTGGTCATGTGAACAACCTGCTCTGATACCAATTGATGATCCCGTTTTTCGAATACCAAAATGGGAATTCAGGAGATGAATTTTTTTTTTAAAACACAGCGTCGCACCCTGACTGAGTTCAGTGGCGGAGTACTCAAGTCACTGCGTTGCTAAGAGTCAGAGCACTCAAGTCAGTCCAAACTGACTTGTGAGCTCAGGCTCTTAACAAGGCAGTGACTCGAGAGACTGAACTCTCGAGTGCTAGCCTAAGCTTATCAGTGAGATTGATTCTCCCTGACTAAAATACTTAGCTAATTTTCTTTTCAACCTTTCCAAGTACACTCAGTGAGCATACACTACAAATAATTAGCAAGTGCTTAAACAGTAAACAACGCTCAGTTTAACGTGGTTCAGAGACTCAAGCTGTTACATCCACGGGCCTGATTTAACAGGAAATCCACTAACTGGGATTCTTGTTTTTAACGTGCCAAGGTGCACTTACAACTGGACTCACGCCACTCCCTGGGCTGCCTCTCCTCACCTCACTACAAACCTAACATTCTTCTGAAAGGGTTTAGTTTGGTTTGGTTTTCTCCAACTAGGTGAGGTTTTCCTTTACAATGTGTTAGCCTAAAGCTAAGATTAGGAAGACCTCTCTAAGCTATGAGTTACAAGCTGAACACTCATTTGTGTATATCTATGAACTCTAAAGTTCAGTGTACAAGGTGTGAAATGTGCCTCCTTATAACTCCCAATATAATGCACTAAACACTCACACCTTCACAGCTTGTAGGTGTTGATTTTTCTAACTTCACACACACATTACAATGAAGCTATGAGCTTGTATTTATAATGAGGATTCAAATGTATCCGTTGGGGGGAAGATACATTCGAATCAAACATTTAATGGTTTCAACCACTTTTCTTGGAATGCGGCCTTGTCAGTGTCAGAGTTGTTGCCTCGTGCTGATTGGTCCACGTGGCCTGGATTCACGGATCTTTGACTCAGTGGGTTGACCAAGACCCACTGACTTTAGGTAGCTTCCTCCTTCACTGACTGATGATCTTCAGTGGACTGAACGTCTTCAGTTTGGTTGTCCTTCAGAGACTCTTTGAAGATCACTTCCAAGAACTTTGTCATAAGGCTGAATGACAAGGTTCCCTGACCACAGTAGCCTGACTCCTTCAGGGCCTACTTGGTACAACACTGATCCTCCTGATCATGCTCTTCACTGAGTGGTCCACCTGACTTAGCTTAGATCAGCCCGGTTTACACTCAGTGGGACATCCTTCAGGCTTCTCTTCTGGTTCAGGTTACAACATGGCTTCAGTTAGTTCTTCTTGGTGTCTTCTTGATATCCTCAGGCTGTGTTGCTGAGTTCCCCCTCGCTGAGTTCCCCCTCAACTGAGTGTTCCCTCAACTGACAGCCTATTCTCTAGAAGCTAACCTAGCCTGACCTGAAATAAAAGATACTATCCTGACTGCTTTCAAACCTATTACATGTTGTTTTGGAAAATCATCAAAACTAAAATATATCCCAACAGATTGTAAGATGAAAGCTCAAGAATTCAAACCCTAATACTTAATCCTAACAATCGACTTCACTAATCCACTAACAAGTTAATAGATAGTGCTTAATTAACGAGACCCTAATTTAACTAAGGTGATGCGGTCGTCCTCTCTAGATAAACCGGTAGATTAATTAACCATTTCTAAACCCTCTCGTTAAGTCTACTAGTTGTTAAAGAGTGATAAGGTCGCCCTCTCTCTAACACTTTTCGAACGAAATTCAAAGGTAAAGTTAAGGTTGATTTTAAGAATTCATTAATTAAGAGAATTAAAATTAAACGTCACGAATTACCCTAATTATGTACCCACATCCTACTTCTACGAGTTCATCCTACCCTAAGCATGCAGGGGTTTTAGTTAGACATGGTTTTAACGATAACAAAAGCAATTGAAGAAATAACGAACATAAACATGATGATTTGAACTAAGAAATTATTAAACATAAACTAGGGTATTAAGAAATAATTGCTAAGAACTGAAATTAGATTGATAAAAATGAAGTCTCAAGTTTTTAACCTCAACGAGCTAATGAAAAGAAACTAAAATCGAAAACAAACTAAGAATTTGTAAAAAAAACCTCGACTACAGGTGAAAATTAAGCTTGCTCGTCTCTTCCCATCTTTCTCTCTCCAAAAACTAACTCTAAAAGTGATGTGGTATCAAGTGGTCTCCAAAAACGTGTTCGGGACGAGTATATATAAGCATCGAGCCGAATCAGGAACTCATGGGCCGAAAAACGAATCCGGAGGCAAAAACATGAAAGTGCTCGAGCAGCACCCGCTCGAGCGGGGGCGCTCGAGCTCAATAGCTCGAATGCATCAAGGGGTCGAGCGCTGGCGCTCAAGTGATATAGCTCGAACAATGCAATGGCTCGAACGGGGGCGCTCGAGCTGCCCAAGTGCTCGAAATGTTCTGTAAGTTTTGGGCGCTCGAGCGGTGGCGCTCGAGTGGTCCAGCTCGAGTGGTCCTCCTTCTTCTTCAATTGATACTTTTCTTCTCGCGCACTAATACCAATCGTATTTCTTCGATATTTTCTCATCCGGGCATCCGTTTGAGTCGATTTAAAAGTCCTACGAACTCCATTTTTCGCCTTCAATTCACCTATGAGCATCAAAGAGACAAATTCATTAATATGTAGAAATAGTACTCAATTGACTCTAAATACTCAACAGAATTGACCAAAACTTGGGCATTTCTAGCTATGAATTATGACAATTTCACGTCTAATCAGTTTGTTGATTTGAGCGTCGAAGAGTTAACGCCATAGCCCCCTTCGACCAATTTGTTCAGAATTCCACTGGAGTTCCTGGTTGTTGTCTGAAGCCGTGTTCCTAATACTAGAGACATACCTGAGCCCCTCTATTGTGTTTCCATGCTTTACAGAGATGCTCCCAGGTAAATAACCTCTATTTTCTTGAATACTTAAATAATTATTATTGATTTTGAGTTAGCACTCAAATCTCATAAATACTTAGTTTTTTTCGATTAAAATAAATTTTGAACTATGAACTATTGGGTCTCACAAATACAACGGTACGTAATTAAATATAAAAAATTGATATTGTAACTAAAAAAGGTGAATGCTAATTTTTATTACGTTTTAAAGTTCATGTTGTAAATATTAATAATATTTAAATATTTCATATTTTTATTGTTTGAAACAAGAATGAGGAGAAATTGACCAAGATTATATACAGTCCTATCTTTTGTTGATACACTCCACGCAAAAAGTGTTCGGAAATTATTTTCGAAAATTTTAACAATTTTTGAAAAAAAATTCAAAAATGCAAAACAAAAAACACTAAACATATAAATTTTCAGATTTTTTTTTCAAAAATTGTTACATTTTACGAAAAAAAAATTCCGAACATATTTTTGGCTGGAGTGTATTAATGAAACATTTGAATGTATTTAACCTGGGCCCAAGAAATTACGTAGAAATATGACCCGAATAATTTCATTCTTCTAATTGGATTTGGGCCAGGCCTTGCCCTGGAGGGTAAAGTCGTAAAGTAACGAAATGAAAACCCTAATTTAACAACCGCTCCCCCTTAAATCGTGATGCTTCGCCTTCATCTCATCGATTCCAAACAGATCGATTTCATAGATTACGCACTCGTCTCCCCTTCCGATCATTTAGATGGTATTTTTATGTTTGTTCATCAGTAAGTATATTTATTATGAAAATCCTAATTTTTATATTTGCTGTGTAAATTTTTTTTTTAATCCTGATAATCCATTTTATTTCAAACATTCTAGATTCTTTTTATTTATTTATTTTCGATTATTTGTACACCAGAGGATGAATTTGGACTATACATCTCACGACGGTCGTCTGCGATGCTTTGTGTCATCTTTGATGAATTTTACACTCCATTTTTTCTGATGGATTCGTTGTTTTTTCTTTTATATTACTTGCAATTTTTAAAAAGAAATGATTTGTTTTCGATTTCAATAGGGGTAGCTTAATGAGGATAAAAGTAAAATTATTCCGATAAATTTATGATGGAATATCTTACCTCCTACTCATTCTGAAAGCTTTCTTCTGTCAATTTCCAGATTTTTATTATGCTGTTTCATATTTTTCTGAAGTAAAATTTTTAGTCCTAAAGCATGCGAGGGTTTATGTAATTGGTTGCGTTTTGTTATGAGAAACGTAATTGGTTGCTTTAAAATTTAACTGCTCTATGGAAATCATTTTTCTTTTTAATTCACAATTCTCTATGTTTTTATTTTTATTATTTATAATTACTGATTAGCACGATGAGGATATGCATTGGATGAGATCAGCTGCTGATCCTTGATTTCTGTTAATAGCAAAGTCCTTTTCATCCTGAGTGCTTATTGACATCATTTCTATTTAAGATCTTTGCACTTTTAAAATTTCTTATTTTTAAATTTGTAAGATTAGTTTTAAGGTGTTTTTTTTAATAAATAAACACTTTAATTAAGAAATTTCATTTTGAGTTTATTTGTTGTTGAAATTATATTAAAAAAACTCAGCACCTTTAAGTGGGCATTGGCAAGGTGCTGTCTTACCTATACAAATCGATAGGTAGCATGGAGGTTGACTGAAAGAATTTAAATGGAAAAAAAAATTATGTAGGTGTATTATTCACTTACCAGAGTGAAATTGGTTTATATATGAATCATTGAAGGGTATTAGTTGTATTCACTGAAGAGTATTAGTTATTTTTACTGAAAAGTATTACTGGTTTACACTAAAGAGTCTTAATTCATTTTCACCGAACAATTAAGACACTTTAGTGTAAATCAGTAATACTTTTCAATAAAAACAACTAATACTCTTTAGTGAAAACAACGAATACCCTTCACAAATTTACGTATAAACTAGTTTCACTCTATACTTTGTCAAAGAAAAATATGTTTTTTTAAGAAAGATGTGTTTTGTGTGTTATATTAATTTATAAGTGCAATGAAAAGTAATTAAAAGATCATTGTACCTAGTGTATGGGATAAATTGTAAACGTTGCAAGCGTTTGTTATGGAGGTAGTAGATAATGGTGTTTTAAATTTAAATTGCACCATTATGTAGAGATTTTGTTTATGAAATAAAATTTACTATGCTATTTTGAATGGTTTTAGGTATCAATTCTCAGCTCAAATTGTATTTATTAGTTTGTTGTACAAATTAATATATTTAATAAAAATGAAAATACATTTGATATCTTGAAACATCATTATAAGGAATGAGTTAGAAATAAGGGAATGCTTGTTTAACTAATTTTCTCCCCGTCTTGGAACACATTGTAGTGTTTTTTTGAGACAAAAGTATAGAGTGAAATTAGTTTATATATAAATCATTGAAGGGTATTAGTTATTTCCATTGAAGAGTATTAGTTGTATTTACTGAAGAATATTATTGATTTACACTAAAGAGTTTTAGTTGTTCAGTGAAAATGAACTAAGACTCTTCAGTGTAAACCAGTAATACTCTTCAATAAAATCAACTAATACTCTTTAGTGAAAACAACTAATACTCTTCAGTGATATATGGGTTGCAGAAGTCGGAAATCGGTAGTCGGACGTTTATTGACCGCCTAGCGCCTAGGCCACCTAGGCGCCAAACTTTTTTTTATTCACCTTAGCAATTTGCACTCCTGGGCTGAAATAAACATTTTAGAGGACATTTTGGGCTTTCATTTGTTGGGTTGTTATGGTAAGTTTGGGCCGGTATATTAAAACCTAGGTATTGACATATTGTTATTTCTCCAATCCTTCTCCCTCTCTCCAGCAATATCCATCGCGTTGCGGCGGCTCAATATCTTCACCTCCTTAAATATTATGTCACCGGAAATTGGTTCACTCGTTGCCGCCACCTCCTCGGATCTTCTGTCATCGGAAATTGGTTCGCTCACCGCTACGATTTTCGATTCATTGCCTCCGCCACGATTTTCTTCTTCGCAACCTTCATCGACTTCTCCATAAAGTCCGTCGGCAAAATCACCAGCGTCGGGGGCGTATCCTGCAATTGTCATCAGAACCTGGGAAATCCGTCATTAGGGCCTCATCTTGTCCGTTTTCTCCGTCTAGGTTAGGGGTGTTTTTTTCCGTCTACGGTAGATATTTCACCTCCACCTAGCTTCGATTTGGGCCGCCTAATGCCGCCTAGGCGGCGCCTGAAGGAGAAAACGCCTATTTTGGCCGATTTGGTGGAAATCGGGGCGGGAGAGGGCTGCTTAGCCTGATTTCTGCATCAATGTTCATATATAAACCGATTTCACTCTATATATACTCTTTTTTTTAACATACGAGTTTAGAAAAAGATATAATAAGTGCACTTCTATGTATTTTATATGAGTTTTGTGAGAGTTAGTTTAATGAATATTTTCTATTATTAGGCATGCAAACTTTTTTGTATAACAAATCAAAATAGAAGTATGCAATGTCTTACGTCTGGAATTTAAAATAGATTAGTGATTACCCCATGCGATATCGGGTTCTATATTACTCCCTCCATCCCAATTAAATAAAATTTTAATGTAAAATCATACTGAGTAAGATAAAATATCTTATGCATTTTTTAATTACATCTATTTTGTCTATTTACATAATGATCTCATTAAATTTATTTATTAATAGTTTATTAATATATGTGAGTGACTTTCAATCATTTAATTAAACAATACTCCCTCCTTTGTCTATTTACATAATGATCTCATTAAATTTATTTATTAATTAATAGTTTATTAATATATGTGAGTGTCTTTCAATTATTTAATTTATAGAAATTATTATTTTATCACCATCCTTATAAATAATTACTTTATTTATAATTTTTATTTTTTAATTTGTGCCAATTCCAATGTGAATAAATTTGGGAGATGGAGTGAACATATTATTTTTAGTTATACATTAAATTCATGACAAATACAAAAATTACATAAGGATATTAAAAATCTATAAAATTTATACAATATAATAAACATTTAAATTGAACTCATATAATTAAAAAAATACTTAAAAACTAACAAAAGTTATATTTTGATATTTTAGATTTGTTATATATGAATGTCAAAATAAAAGTTGCAAAAATAGTACTCTTTTCTATATATAATGCGTTAAATTTGAAACATAAAAATAATTATATTTTAAATTGTGATTAATAAATAAAAATAAGAGAAAAAAGTTTTGATCAAATAAAGTCACTAAATTTGAACTTCATTTTCTCATTTACTTCTCTATGCATGTGATTATAAATAATATTCAATGATTAAGAAACATCGGGGGGAGAGAGAGAGATTAAAAAATAAGATAGATATTGTTCATGTAAAAAAGTGTAAAAAAGTGTGCACTACATGCAAAAAGTATTTGTGGTCCACTATACTAAAATTTAGGCGGGAACTTGCTCAAAAAACCACTATTGGGTTTTTATATATATACATAGATTTTAAATTATGTCTCATTTATCTAATAATTACTCTCATACTAAAGCATAAAGTCAACTATGAAAATTAATTTGGATGGAGGTAGTATATATTTTAAATTTCGGACTGTAAACTGAATATGAATTATAATAAAATTTTAAATTAAGTTTATTTTATTCATCTACCAATTAAAATTATTAATTTCTTTTACTACTATTTTCTATTAATGTGCAAATATTATATAGTGAGTATTTTATATAGTTGATTTGGTTCATACATAAATCATAGATGCATATTAATTGTTTTCACTATAGAGTCTTAATTTATTTTTAATAAACTACTAATATTTAAAAAAATATAAGTTGAAAATAGCTTTGTTATCAAGTATATATCTGATATGAGTATAAAATAAAAGTTATAGTTTTTTATATTCGACAAATTATATTATTAAAATTGATTTGGAATGAAAAAAGGTATTATGCTTTGTGGTTCTTTTAAAAAATATTGAAAAAAAACAAATAGATCGGATCTTAAATTGAGAATTTTTTTTTACAAAAGTGGCTTAACATGAGGAAAAAACAAAACACTATATAGATCTTAATTTGAGACTCATAATAGATTGAGACTTAAATTGAGACTCAATATAAAAATTGGATTCTCATATAAAAAAATTCCACTTAATATATCAGGCATACGCAATTAATATGTATAACATAATTATATATATATATATATATATATATATATATATATATATATATATATATATATATATATATATTTCAAAAATATTATATGGAAATTTAATATTACTTTTTGTGAACTTACACATGTTATATTAAGATAATTTCACAAAAAATAATAATGAACAAATCAATTATTAAAAAGAAATAAGGTTTAAATCTTTAAAGACACAAAAAACAACTTATATATGATAAAAAAAAAAATTCCATATAAGCTAAACGGTGTTGTTTGGGTGACCAACATGACATGCTAGGAATTCATCCCAGTAGGGGATCTGCAACCATTTAGTTTGGTATAATGTCACAGTCCATTTGGTAATGGTTATTATGATTTTTGGTAGATTATATTTATATATACTCTGGCCTTTTACTAATGAGTGTCATTTTCCACTTAACTAAATTCATATGATAATGGGTTTATTCTATCTACATTGTATTCAAAAAACCTATTAGATCTTATAATATTATTTTATTTTCAAATTTGATCCCTACTTATTCACATAGAAATTTATTTCTTTTCTTGATTAGTAAAGTGAATACGAAATCAAATTACTCAGATTCAAGACATGAAAAAATCATAGTAATTTTTGCGACGAAAGTTCAAAGGAATTAAACAAATTGTAGTCGTCAAGGGAAGGGATACTGAAGGCCATGGAACATACTTAGGGTTTTAAACTTGAGTTTGTTCGGATATGCAAGGAGAAGCCAAAGGTATGGTTGCGTAAGCAAGGATTACGGTTTATAAGATACTACCTCGGTCCTCGATAAACTTGCACACCTAGTTGTACACACAAATTAAGAAATGTGTATTTTTTGAGTAAAATAGTGATATATAGATAGATGTTGATATATTTTGGTTAGTATGCCCAAAAATCAATGCAAATTATTGTGGGAAAGACCAAAAAGGTAAGTTAGCAAATTATTATGGGACAGAGGTAGTAAGAAATGTATCGCAGTGGACTAATGGTTGTTATAATTCAGATATATTTTCTACGATTGAGTGCACTATTGAAGAAGATATTAATATAATTTCACATTCCGTTAACCACAATGTTAAATTGTAGGGATTATAAATGATGTAAAATGGCGAATTGTGTAGGATTAGAAACAATGTAAATTGATTTTGGAGAGGTGTGGTACATATGATGGTAGTAGTTCGTCGGTGTCCACTAGTGTCGCCACCAGCGTTGGTGTAGGGTAGGGATAGGGCTGGGTAAAATACCGAAAAAATCGGTATACCGAGCTTATCGTACCGAAAAATACCGAACTTACCGAAAAGTTTGGTATACCGAAAATTTCGGTAAGGTATGTTGCCGTACCGAAAATTTCGGTATGGTAACGGTATGAAAAGTGACATACCGAGGTATATACCAAAATACCGAAATACCGAAATTAATTTATAATTTTAATTATTTTAATATTGTACCATTATGAATGATTAGATGGTAGTCTTATTATTAAAAATGCAGAAGCCCAATCAATCTTATTATCTAAAAAGAGTACAAACTACTTATTTTTCTTAATTAATATAACCATAGGCCCATAGTTCATTCTTATACAGGCGATATGCTTATTCCTTTCCTACCTCCTTCAATCCCTACCCTCTAACTCAATCAAAGGTTATCTCTCTCAATCTCATTTTCCTAAAAAGAAAGATAAAAAAGGCACCGGTAGTCGAATATTGAATCCAAAACGTTGAAAATTTCTATTTAAACCAGAAGTTAGTCTTATTCAGTTGTTGTCAAGTGAGTAAATTCATGACAATAGTAACAATATATGTGGAGTAAATCTGAAATCTATTTTCTTTTTGGAGAATTATTTGCAGAATATAATTCATATGTTTTCCCCGAGGTTCTCGCTTGTTAAGATTTCAAAGACGTCTTCTTTTCATTTATTAGTAGTTTATTTTACAATTTTTTTGGGAAAGAACGGTATACCGAAATCATACCGATAATATATCGAAATTTTGGTATACCGAACTACGGTATACCGAAATTTTCGGTACGGTAACGGTATGATTTTTTACATACCGATATTTTCGGTACGGTATAAAGTATGAACTAAAAATTACGGTATACCGTACCGAACCACCCCTAGGTAGGGATATGAGGAGATACTTAATGAAAGAAATGTGTTTAATGGTGAAAAAAAATGTACATTTTGCTATAGTTTAGAGGACTAAATTGTTGTATAATATCTGGGTAATGGAATTCAATGATAGGTTAGGCACACTGTAAAACGATGCTATCTTTAAATGTATTAATTTCTCTCACATCGGTGTAAATAGTTCTCACAAGAAATTGACCTTCCAAGATACAATACATATCTTACGGAAATTCGATAGTTACATTCTAACGAATTTCACAAGTAGAAATCACAAGTGTTTTAATAAACCTAAACATACAAGACTTGATTACTATATATAGAGAGAGACTCGACATTTCAGTGTTTGAGAAATTCTAATTCTCAACTTCAATTTTATTTCAGTGATTTCAAATGTCCACACATCTCAAGTATTTATAGATGTCTAAGGGTTGCACCGAAAGGTTGCAACTCTACTCAAGAGTAGTAGTAAACCCAAGGGTTGCAACCCTTACTCACTAAATGTTCACTGAAACGATATAATTTCACGAAGAGCTCTCACAACTAATTATATTAATATGCAACAATCTGGTTTCATGTTGAACCATAAGATAAAGGTTAAGTCCATTTTATGATTATTAGCTGCGTAAAACAAGTGTATATAATTTCATACTTGTTAGTTTTTGGCCCATTTGATAATTCCTTTTGCAAATTGATTTAGCCCAACACATAATATGTCTCAATTTAGTTACCAGAGGGCAAAACTTCAATTAAGAATTGACGGAAAACAAAATTTGACCAAATCAATGTCGTTTCCATATTCCAATCTCAATCAGAATTTTTCTTCATCTTCATCTTGCACGACAAACGTTTGTGGCTCGAGTCATCACCGTCGACGCCTCATGCCGGTGCAACAAACTCGACAACTGCCATCGTGCGACATGGTCACAGCGCATCACTACGCACCTTCGATAATAACAGGCTCGTCAACACTCTTCTTCTGCCGGTCATCCCACTTACGATGGAGGTATTCAACCACACCATTGAACTAATTTCAGACCAATTTATTAGATTCTCATGTACCTCCCTAAATCATCATCATCTTGAACACCAGTTAAATTCGTGGCATTTCAAAGCAACCATTTGGCCATCTAAATTCAAAATCCACCTCAGATTGGCTTCACAATTCAATTGAAGAGTTGTTCCTTTGAGAAAATGCAATTGGAACCAATCCTATCACGCCTTTTCTCCGAATGCAGATCTATTTGATTAAAACATAAACATAGGGAACAAAGTTTAGTTCTGACCTTTTGTCATTCAATCACTTTGTCTTGCCTCCGTGCGTGAGTTTCCAGATCGAACTCTCAGTGCCACTGTTGTTCGCACGAAATCCCACCAACACAGCCTCTGTGGATTTTGTTTCTTCTAGAATGAGGAAGAAATAATTCTTGCTACGCATTCTCACGATTGAGGAGACTCAAGTAAAAGAATCACCATATTCTTCTTTTTCGATATTCCCTCTAGTTTCAGAAAATTGATTTTCTGAATTACAGTTGACATTTTCTTTCAAGCCCATTCTTAGTGGTGAATTCCTGGCTTTTCATGAAACATCATTTAACTTAGCAGGATGGATTGACTTCGCCTCTCTACCCAATTCATCATTTTCAAGGAATTGATCTTCAGCCTCACACTGTTTGTCTCCATTTTCTTCACATCTTATTTCGGACAATATTCTGCAAATCGATCATAGTGAATGATCCCTAAATAAACTTGCACTGAGAATCAATTTCAGAAATTTAAATTTAAATTCCACAAAAGAATTTGAATTCAACTTCCCTAATAAAAGAACGAGTACATATATTGTAGTTAAGCCCCATTCAGCTTTCAAGTTTGATCACGAGTCTATCTCCAATCATTTAGTTGTATCATCGCCAACATTGACTCCATCATACAAAAATTAATACCTTTAAAATTGTTGTATAATATGTGGGTAATGAAGTTTAATGATAGGTTAGGCACACCGAAACAATATTTCTATTTTAAAGGTATTAATTCCTCCAACATCGGTGTAATGTTTCTCACAAGGAATTGACCTTTCAGGATGCAAAACCTATCTCACGAAAATTCGATAGTTATACTAACGAATTTTAGAAGTAAAAATCACAAGTGTTTTAATAAACCTCAAAATACAAGACTCAATTACTATATATATAGAGAGAGATTCAACTTTTTGGTGTTCGAGAAATTCTAAATCTCAACTTCAATTTTATTTCAGTGATTTCAAATGTCCACATATCTCAAGTATTTATAAATGTCCAAGGGTTGGACCGAAAGGTTGCAACTCTACTCAAGAGCTGTTATAAACAGTGTCATTCCACCCAATAGTCATGTTGAACTAAATGATTACAATCTTTCATTGAAAATATGTAATTTCACGAAGAGCCCTCTCAACTAATTATTGTATGTAAATATACTAATATACAACATAGCCAACTCTAAAATTTATCAACAAATTAAAAAAGTCTAGTTATAAAGCTTATCAACTGTATAATAATTGTGTACCAACCAATAGTTATATTATCTAATAAATCATTGTCTTATCACATGCGGACCGTTTGTATATAACATTTCACTCACATGTGTCTATATCCCAACACTCTACTATACAAAATTTCCACACTAAAAAACATTGCGATGGTGTTCTTTCTGGGTATTAAAAATTTGAATTTATGTTTTGAAATTTAAAATTCGTTTCCATTTGAGTTTTTAAATTTGATTTTTAAAAATCTAAATATTACATCCCTATATATAATAATGTTCAAAATATCAATCAGTCTTTACATTGTACTACTAATCTATTTTCAATTTCACTACCCACTTAATTTTTCTTATCTATACTTGTACCTATTTACCTAACCCAACAACTCAGTACAGTACATTTCTTTCAGAAACAAATTCTTAATAATAAACATGCTTATCACGTGAAGTATTCCTTATTTTCAAATAAGGTAAAAGTAAGCAAAATAGGAATAACATTTGTTAAAATATGACTATTTTAAAAGTATATTTTTGGTTTAATTCTATATTAATTCACGATTTTTTACTGAAATTTCAACTTAATCACGACTTTTAATAAAAATTCACGACTATTTCGTTGTTTCAACTCAATATATAATTCACATTTTCAACAAACATTTTTTAACTTGTGAGGGTGTGACGACTATTTCGTTGTTTCAAATTAAAAAGAATAAAATGGTGTTAATTTTCATAAAAATATTTAAAGTCATAATTAAATAAAAATTGAGCCCAAAGTGTGTGAATGAATATAAAATTAACCCTACATTCTTCCTATGGTTTTTAATTTGAACCGTTTACAAAATTTTATAAAATCTAAATCATTTTATTTATTTATATAAATATAAATATAAATAAATAAAAAATCGTTTAAAAATGTCAATTAACATTTTTCTAAAAATAATATTTTTTTGTAAACGTAATTTTCTTGCAAGTAAGGGATCAGAAAGGTAAAGTAGGGAGCACCCAAATGTCGTAACAGGCAGGCTGGGCACCCATCTCGCATATTTATAGTGCGAGCATTGACCACTCATCACATCCCCTTTAAACTTGCCTGAAGGATCATACTTAACCACTTTCTACAATTGCCCTTTTTATTTTACTTGCGTCTTTCCATCTACTCACTATCCTATCGATGTGGGATGGGATGCATCACATTTGATTTCAGCAACTTGTTTCTATTTATAATACAAATAAATCATTTTTTACCCCATAATAATAATAATAATTATTTTGTTAATTCAAATCCAAAATCAGGGGAAAGGCGGTGTGGGTGTTTAGACATAAAACTCTTTCCTTCGTCAAACATCTTAAGCTCTAATTCTATACCGTTAAATAATCCTGCTTTCTTCTTCACTCTCCCGATTTCCCGGCTTCCCCGTCGATTGATATCGCCGGCTTTCCTCACCGGCTATCAATTGCCCTCTCCAGTTTCCTTCCTGTAAACAAAAATATCCAATTTCGATATTTGGAGTTTCAAAACCCTAGCCACCAACAACCTCGTAATTGAATTATTTTTTCATTCACTTACGACTTACCCATACGGAATTCGGGTAAATCGGAATGGCATGTGTGTACATACCAGTGCAGAATTCGGAAGAGGAGGTGAGGGTGGCGCTTGATCAATTACCGCGCGATGCCACCGACATTGTGGATATTCTCAAGGCGGAGCAAGCTCCACTTGATCTCTGGCTTATTATTGCGGTACGATAATTTGTTCAAATTTTTATTAGCATGCATACATACTTAGTGCGCAGACTTTTTGGAGTTGAATTTTGTGTTTGCTCTGGGGTTCATGTCTGTGTATGTGGAGTTGACAATGATGATAATTGCTACATTAGTTATTGTACAGTATACTTACAATTAAATCAATGTAGTGAGATGGGAACTCGGGTTTGGAGGATTTGATGCATACACATGTGGATGTTATTTTTAGTTATGCATCTATTAGATTATGCAGGTAGTCTTGACAATAGTTTTATCAAGTTTCTTGTCGATTAGAATGATGATGTTGGTCTAGTTTATAATCTAGATGAGGGAACCAGAGTGACTGGTATATGGATATTTTAGGACTTTGCAGGTGTTCAATTTACTTTTTTGCGAAAAAGAATGGGGAAGAGAGATTAAAGAATGCCTGTAATGCTATTTTCCTCATTCAATTAATTATCTTTTATTCCATATATATATATATTCTTTCGTTGCATTTGGTCGTTATTTTGTTGGAGGTTGCCACGTTGTGCATGACAACACAAAAAAGTGTCTAGTGGGAAGCTATTGGAAGGGATTGGATTTTTATTGCCAAATTTTACCAGTTGTATAATGTACAAATATGGGATGATACAGATGTTGGTTTATTTGTGTTACTTTCAAAATTTTGATGGAATTGATTGCTTGGTGCAGAGGGAGTACTTCAAACAAGGAAAAATTGAACAATTTCGACAAATATTAGAAGAAGGATCCAGTCCTGGTAAAGTTTCTTCTTTGATATTGAAATCTTGATATTCCTTCTGTCAAAGAACAAGCTTATTGTATTTTGATCAACGTGATTGTCATTATATTTTCTTGTAGTAATTCCTTAACGGGTCAAGTCTCAATGTGTTTGCAGAAATTGATGAATATTATGCAGATGTAAGATATGAGAGGATTGCAATTCTAAATGCTTTGGGGGCATATTACAGCTACCTTGGCAAAATTGAGACTAAACACAGAGAAAAAGAAGACTATTTTGTACAGGCCACAAAGTATTATAACAAGGCATCAAGGATTGACATGCATGAACCTTCTACCTGGATTGGTAAAGGTAAAAGCTTTATGCTTTACATGAGTGTGCTATTTGAATTTTTTCTTTTGGCTTTATAAATGTTACAATGATCAATGATGTAATCTAAATGTTTAGTTTCTTTTCATTGGCACTCTAGTTTTTCTTCTTTTATTTGTACGAAAGTTCACCCTGATACGTAATAAAGGTCAACCATTAATTAATTAAATCAATTGATCAATCCGACTACTCGACTATTTTTAGTTTTAAGGAAAGAAAATGAACTCGTGCAAGTTTGTGTTTGATCCTTTAGTCGACTAGTAAACCAGTAGTAGGTCCACCATTTCTAGTAATTAATTGAACAATTATTGTACTGATTTGTCATATCTATTTATTAAATCATTCAGAATAAAAATAGCAGACAACTATATAATTAATTCTTCAAAGTAGATCGACCAATGTTTTCTCAATCCAAATGCATGCATCAAATTGTTATCTACATTCCCGTTGTCTCAAAATATGTGGAAAACCACTAGGGAAGTTAATCCTATCCTAAGGGCCAGCAAAATAATGTGAAGCAGTTGATTCTAGTGCTACATTGAAGAAGTCTAGGATGAATTTCGATTTGAAAAGGCAACAATGGTGGTGCATTACTTTTTAATTTTCTACACAAGGATCTAATAAAAACTCTTTGGGACTGGCTGATTTCTTCTGTCATTGTTGGATTTGGTGTTTCCTGATCCCTTTCTAAATTTTTTGTATTTTACTTCCTTCGTTTATATCATTACCTTATTAACCTGCTTGATTCTTATGCTTGATCATTTAGATCAATTTTAGTTTATTCAGCACTTGACCAATGCATTTAGTGATGAATCAAGTGATGAAGGGGGACTATATTGCCCAGGGAAACTATTGGTGGATAGAAATATAATTATATGATCATGATTGTGCATTATGTTTGTCTTTTGAAGACAAATCCCAAGTTTGCAAGTATTTTCTTGGTTGTGT
This sequence comes from Ballota nigra, assembly GCA_947034835.1. Classification (NCBI taxonomy): domain Eukaryota; kingdom Viridiplantae; phylum Streptophyta; class Magnoliopsida; order Lamiales; family Lamiaceae; genus Ballota; species Ballota nigra. The sequence goes on from OX344721.1 coordinate 102,018,243, forward strand.
TAATTGCAAATAAAGGGCTGTTTCATCTGTTATGCTTGAGAATTATATAGCACTGTTGCTTTTCGATTGCTCCATCTTTGTATAACTTCTTCAGCTTCTCCAACTTATATAATGGCTAGTTCTTCATGCCTGAATGGTTAAAAATCCTCGTAGGTCAGCTTTTACTGGCCAAGGGAGATGTTGAGCAGGCATTCAATGCCTTCAAGATTGTATTAGATGGAGATCAAGATAATGTTCCTGCTCTTCTTGGTCAGGTAATTGAACTTTATCATGCCTTTTAAAGACTGGCACATGATTAGCAGTGCCACACATTGTCATTGGCTGTTTGGAAAATAAGCTTTGTCGCATATAATTTGTAGACCCTGGATTAGTGGAAAATTAGCTTTATCACATGATTATCATTGCATAATCTTGTCCTCTGAAGTCTACAATTGTGACTTCTGAAAGTGGATGGTCAACATTAGGATGCTAAGTGAATGATAAGAACCTCACTTATTAGGCGATGAAACACAATTACGTCCTGCCCCGTATCTGTACTGCCGACAAACACCACATAAGATTCCTTAGACACACTTAAGAATGAGGGTGCTCACTGGCAGACCCATCCAAGAATCAATAACTCTTGGCAATCTTATTCTTTCATTCTTCATATCATTCTTAATATATGTAAAGCAGCCTTATGTTAGGCATATAAACACTTCTGACAACACTAGGGCACATGAAATATGCGAAATATTATCCCGCGTGTTGAGTATTTGTACAGTTGATATGTATTTGGAGCATAACACTATCTATATCAGTGAAGTACTTGTGTCTTCCTAGTGGTTGAAACAATATTCTTTGCAGTGCTTATATTGTATTGCTACTTAGGAACAACTTGTTTATATTTACAAACATGTGACTTCTATCCTTTTGATCTCCTTTACTTTTTTGGCACATCATTACAGCAGTAATAGGTGAATTGAATTCCTTGCAGACGAAGTATATATTTTATTTTGTATTGGTTGTTTCATATTTGTCTAAGAGGAGTTCCAGACTGGATGTTGTCTACTTACCATGTTTGCAATATGGTAAATTTTATTCCGCTTTTGTCGGCTAAAATCTATTTTCATTGGGTCAATATTTTATTCAAGATGTGAAATTGTTTGAAATATGAGTCAAAAGCATTAGCATCCTCCTCCTCGGACTTCTGCTGTATCCTGCCAAACAAGAGATGGGGGTCTTTCCCCACCGCCCCCACACCCCTGTACCCATCCATAAAAAATGAAAATAATATGGAGTTCTTGTACATCCCCCAATTTTACCAGCTTGTAAATTCACACATCCATTCATATTAAATGCAACTCTTGATTTAATAGTTATGTATCTCAACTGCAGAATTTTAGTGCTCATTCATCTTCACATCTCAGGGGGCGCTTGGTTAGCAACTCTTCAATGGTAATGAGATTGAGATTGAAAATTAGTGTAATTATGATGGTTCATGAGAACAAAATCACTATCTCCTCTCCTAAATAAAGTAATCACTACTCCATTTTGATTACCCTATTGACCTATTCTCTTCCTACAATCATCCTCCTCAATCACTCCCCTATTCCTCTACCAACAACCATTTGTTGTCCACTTCTATTCCAAAATTGAGGCATGTCACTAGCAATGGAGTTACAATTGTAACAATTCTTCCCCAACATATCATTTTTATTATGGGGGCATAGATGAAAAATAATTTTCAGTCCCATTGCCATTGAAGAGTTGCTAACCAAGCGCCTCCTCAGTATAGATGTGAAAGCATATGCATTGTTTCAATGCTCATTTGTTGCCTTCATTATACCAGGTCTCACTGTTCTGAATACTATTATATCCTATACATGCAGGCATGTGTTCACTTTAACCGTGGTCGATATTCTGAGGCACTCGAGTTATACAAGGTTTGCTTGTTCCCCTTATTCTACTTGAAGAAAGATGTTTCAGCAAAATTTGGAGCTACTAATATTTCTCTCTTGTAATTTATATGTTTTTTTCCCCAGAAAGCATTAAGCGTGTATCCTTGGGCTCCCTCTGTAAGAGTTGGGATAGCTCTCTGCCACTATAAATTGGGTCGTTTTGAGAAGGCAAAACAAGCATTTACCCGTGCTCTACAGGCAAGTGATAATTACCCACGAGAGAATTGACTGAACTGATTGTATTTGAAGCTGTTTCTTGACTTCTTTTTATTAAGGTTAGTGTTATAACATATTCAAATGCAGATAGATCCAGACAACGTTGAAGCACTTGTAGCACTTGGAGTTTCAGATTTGCAAACTAATGAAGGTTAGTCTTCTGGGGCCTCCGCCGCTGTTACTTTTCTTGGTGGGATATAATGTGACTAGAAGTACAATTTTGATTAAGTTATGTCTTAGTAATACATATTCTCCTATTGATTATAGAAATGATATTTCAATACAAATTTTAATAAACAATTACTTCATTGGGTCTATAATCTGAGTATATTAGTATGACCTAAATGCCCATGATGATATTGACAGGCAAAATTACATAAATACTTTTTCCCAATCCTTATGAGTAATGACTCTTCCATTTTCAAACAAATAAGCTCCATAACATCCATTACACTTATTTATGTTCAACTGTTTCCTGAAATTTGCAGTTATAACTTGTTAGCTGATTCAATCTCCACCGCTGTTCTTAACCAAGTATTGACTATAAATACTGAAACTCCTACAAGAGCATCCCTATACTTAACATCCTAAAATTTATCAACTGTAAAGTATTAACTATGAAGAGGAGAGAATTATGTGGTTTTCCAGAGATAATGGGGTGGATTACAATGGTTTTGGTGTAAGCAATAGGGATGTAGGGAAGAATCCATAGTGGCAGAGTTAGTGTCATCTGCAGTGGAGATAGGTATCTAGCTTCTAGTTTCTTCTACCAGTATAATTGGTGAAGAGTTAGTTTGGCTTGCATTGAATTGATGACGTGGTAAAACTAGAGATGGCATCACTGAGAAATGAGAAATGGGGCTCAGGTGGGACTGCAGTGGAAGAAATGTTTACCAGCATACATAAGTGACGAAGATGCCCCATAATCAGCAATTAGAAAATCACAACATCAGCAAATATCTCTAATCATTAGACTGATAAAATTTGAAATTATTGTATACACTTTGAATTTCCTAAGTTCTGGCAGTTATTATATCCTAAAAATCCAGCAGTTATGCTTTTGTAAAAAAAATTTGATCATTTTCTTTTACTTCATACATCTTGTCAAATGTTTACAGCTGATGGTATTAGGCTCGGGTTGGAAAAGATGCAGAAGGCTTTTGAGATTTATCCCTACTGTGCCATGTCGCTAAATTATCTTGCAAATCATTTCTTTTTCACTGGTCAACATTTCCTTGTCGAGCAGTTGACTGAAACTGCACTTGCTGTTACTATGCACGGCCCTACAAAGGCACATTCATACTATAATTTGGCTCGCTCTTACCACAGCAAGGTCAGTTTCTTCATCTCTGCTTGCCTCTATGTCGTCAGTTCATGATTGCAGGTTTTCTCTTGGTCATAAGATTTAGCGAATGCCAATAGTCATTTTCTTTGACTCTGTTAACTTTTGATATCTCATATTTTGGCAATTGGAGGACCATGTCACCTTATTAAACTATATCTACTTATTAGAACTGTATCTACTTATTAGAAGTCCTTTTTCATTTTCATGCTTTCTGAGCATTCTTATTGCCGTATGCTTGATTTCAGGGGGACTATGAAAAGGCAGGAATGTATTATATGGCATCTGTTAAAGAAAGCAACAACGCACAGGAATTTGTATTACCTTATTATGGTATGTAGATTAGTCTATTCTATTTTGTATGATACTGCGATATGTTCATAAATTATCCTGGGAGAAAATATTGAGCAACCTGGTGTTGTCATAGGGATGAAATATTGCTCACGGATTGATTCACTGTTGGGTCGAGGAATGAAAATTCAAAAGACAAAACTTGTAATAAAATTGCCGCTATCAAGGATTTTCCAACTGAAGAAAAGTAATTACATGGGTAGTAGAATACATAAACACAATGACAGCTATTAAATTCACAGTTAACCAATCATCAGAACATCGTTTACTTTGCCTTGATTTTCTTCAGTATATTAAGAGTAGGGTAATTCTTTACCCAAATCCTAGTTGACTTGAAGAACAATTTATGGAGTATATAGCTTTCTCATTGTGTGCTGGAGTTGGTGAAATTACAATGTAAGATGTCATCTTGATGTTTTGCCTAATAGAGTTGGTGGGGTGGGTCGGTGGATTATATCAGTCTCAATCATCCACCTTCTGGGTGTTTTTTCAATTAAAAAATAAAATGAATATAAGATATTGATGTATGTGGTATTGCATCCTCTAGCTAATACTTGCTTTTAGTGTCTATATTTGATCTGGTCCTAGTCTGCTTAGTGCGAAAAAATGGAATAGGAAAAGAAGAAAGTGATGGATGTTATGTTTATTGGTGTACTATGTAACCTTTCAGATATACATTCTATGCATTTTAAGTAAGCTAAAATTGAACTATTAATGAGTCTGCAAGAACCACTTGAATCTGATCATCTTGGAGAATTCCAAATTGAAACTGAGTTATACTTGTTTTTTAAATTATGCCATCAGTTTTGTAGCTTTTGATATATTTTTTTCCTAATTGTTCATTGATCTTGTGTTTGATTGAAATAGGCTTGGGGCAGGTCCAACTGAAATTAGGGGATCTACGAAGTGCATTGACCAACTTCGAAAAAGTCTTGGAGGTTCAACCAGAAAATTGCGACACATTGAAAGTGAGTGTTGAATTTTGTTATTAATTCAAGGATTGGTGAAAGAACTAATAGCTTTCTTTTGAAGTAGGCTCTTGGACACATTTATATTCAGCTTGACCAGAATGAGAAGGCCCAAGAATTATACAGGAAAGCTACCAAAATTGATCCTCGAGATCCTCAGGTAATAATGTTGTTGCACATTTTCTGAAGTGTTCATGAAGTTTCCAAGATGACATCTGTCAGAACTTTAATTGATACTTGCTCCTGATTCAAATGTTCTGACATAAATCTTTGCAGGCATTTCTGGATCTTGGTGACCTGTTAATTTCAACAGATATTAATGCTGCGCTAGATGCCTTTAAAACAGTAAGTTCCTTCCGACTTTCAATGTTGTCTTATTAGGGATCCACCAATGAAATATTCTGAAATATCTACAATCAAAAGTGACTATACGATCAGCTCTCCGTCCGAAACATGATTTAAATAACAAATAATCCAATCTAAAATCTTTTGGATTTAAAAGATCAGGAAAGTAAATAAATAATATTTAAATATTAGGTTGTCAAGTTACTGATAATTTTTTCTTCAGATCGTTAGTTAGGGTGGACAGTGAATCATCTTTCAATAGTAAAGAGATCTGAACAAGCCTTATGGCTTAATTCTTTATGACTATATATAAGACTAGATAGTGGCGTTCCTATCGAACAAGCCTCTAGGCTCTAGCTATTTTTCCCTGGGCCTGTTTCTTTGAATTTTTTTTCAAGAACTGGAAGACTAATGTATAAACTTGCAAACAAGAGTCCTGTTATTAGAGATAAATGTGGACACTGGAAACTTTTGATACTCTTGGCTGGTGTCTATTTGGGAACTTTCTCACTTGAATTATCAAGCAACTATAAATAAGATGCATCCGCCTATTTTAAGTTCTAATGTAAAAGCATTAATGGCCAGGACTTCCCCTCTCTACCCCAAGTGATATCAAATAGGTGCATTCCATAATATTTATTATGGGCTAGATGATGTGCTGGGTTTAGTAAAGGTTACTGTAAGAGTATAGTCACTGTTGTCTGCTTTCAAGGACCATGGGTCCTTTAGTATAGTTGTGTTTTGTGTTCCTGTTCATGTCTTCTTTTATGGTTTTTGAGTTATTTGATACTTTTTTCTTATATAAGGCTAGCTAATATTTATAAAAAAAGTTCCCCTAGATCAGGATGGTAGGGAACCTATTTGTTGAGTGCATGTGACAGAAACTTATAGAACTCATGCGTTTCATATTCAAAGAATTTTGTGGATGCTATGAATTCTCTTCCTACACTTCGAAGGTAGACTAATTAGGCAGTCAAACAGCCCTGCTTATTACTGAAGTCTGCAGCTTTGTACAGGCTCGTAATCTGCTGAAAAAGGGGAATGATGAAGTGCCTTTAGACCTGCTTAACAATATTGGTGTGCTCCATTTTGAAAGGGGTGAATTTGAGGTTAGTACACACTACACATTCTTAACTACTATTGCAATTTGATTCCCTGAGTTTGCGATGGGCTGAATCAAGTTGTTTATGGTGGGTTGCAATATCTTGCGCTCCCTAGCTTGCCAGTGAGGCATTTAGGGATGGTCTTGGGGAGGGCATATGGTGCAACTTTCTTGATGCAGAAGGAGGATCCATTTCAAACACAACACAGACAAATGCTAATTTAATTAATAGCATGCGGTATCCTGTTGATGACAGCTCAGTCATCCGTCAATATAAGGACTTGCAATTGTTTCATCGACTTGAGGAACAAGGCCTATCTGTGGAACTTCCATGGAATAAAGTTTCAGCATTATTTAATTTAGCTCGGGTATTGGAGCAGCTACATGACACTGAATCAGCTAGCATCCTGTATCGCATGATAATATTTAAGGTATCATTATATTCTAGTCCTGCAATTACTGATGAATATTGGGGCAAGTATTCATACTAGTTGTTCTGGAACTTTGGTGTTTAGTCTTACTCAAGTACTTGCACATGATTATAAGACAAATGTTTTTATTTATCTTAACTTGCACCAATTTTGATTTTAGTCCTCTTACTTTTTCGACCTTGAAATTCTTCCCTTAAGTTAACCAAATTCAACTTTTAGTCTTTTTAGCCTGTTAAAGGACGAAAAAATTGAATTTGTTTGCTAAACCTGTTTTAGCTGGTAAAAGAACAAAAAAGTTGATTTTGGTAAACTTAAGGGTCAATTTTTTGAAGTTGAAAAAGTTAGCTGACTAAAATCAAAATTGGTTCAAGTTAAATGGATAGAAAGACACCTTTGCCCTAATTATAGCGTTCAACATGTATATGATATTGCACAAATGTTACTATACGGTGAACTTTGCGCTTCCATTTGATGGGTGTATCTATCAGTACTCACAATGTTCGTTTTGTGTATACCTGTAATATAAAGTCTCACCATGCTAAGTTTCTGTTGGTAAATTTTAAAAGATATGAGCTGATGGAGTTAAAGGAAACAGGCCTGGAATGATAAATGACTAATTTTCTTAAGCTACTTGTGCATGTCCTTGTACTGTGATAATTTAGATTCTAAGCCATATCATGTCTGATGATCAAATTGGCTTGATGATATAGTTGAACTGTACTGTGTTCTACAAAAGACTGCTGATATGTGTGAAAATCAAATTATAAGTAGATGACACCTCTGTTTATGTTTTTAACTAATACTACCTCCGTCCCCAAACACTTTTCACAGTTACTTTATCTTCGTGTTTTAGCGAGCGAGTTGTTTATTAGTATTTGAAATGATAAAATAATTTTTAAGGTAGGGTATGATAGATCTACCACTTCTCTATTATAAAGTAATTTTAAAATTACTTTATCATTTCAAATACTAATAAAAAACTCGCTCGCGAAAACACAAGAGGAATAGTAACTATGCAAAGTGTTGTGGGGCGGAGTTAGTATATAGTAATTTGCTCTAGAAGCTGATCGAATATGATAATTAGTTCATAATGATGAAGAATGAATTTTCCTGGATTGATCACTCTACCAACAGTGTTTTTTTAGATTTTCACCAACTGATTTTTCTCTTACCCTGTGCATTTGCATGTATATTATTGTGTTTAATTTATTATGTTCAAGTTCAGTTTGGTGGACCTTGTAATCTTTTCAAGATTGAAGCAAATTTTATGTCCTTATAATCCTGCTAAAGTTGTTTTTAACTCATTCTGCCTCTGTTTTTGTTCTCATTACTACCAAACTTCATTTTTCAGTACCCAGACTACACTGATGCTTATTTGAGGCTTGCTGCCATTGCAAAAGCTAGAAACAATGTCCAAATCAGCCTCGAACTGGTTGTTATACTCTTCTTCTTCTGTAAAGCTCTCTTCAGTAATCTTATGCTATAATTGGCCTTGTCTGTAATATCATTTCTATTAAAAGAGGTTCTCTGGTTGTAGATTGGGGATGCACTAAAGGTGGATGAGAAGTGCCCTGATGCTTTATTAATGCTTGGTGACTTGGAACTTAAGAATGACGATTGGGTCAAGGCGAAAGAAACTTTTCGGACCGCAAAGGACTCAACTGACGCAAAAGATTCTTATGCTGCAGTTTGTCTGGTACATAACTTATTCCGAGTGCCTCTATGCTTTAAACTATTGTGATTATTTCAATGTCTATGTAGGTTTATTGCACCTTCCCCTCTTGCTTTGACATTGAATGAGCCCTAAATGCTCCCTCTATCAACCTGGTCGTTACAATTCCCTTGCCAATACCTTCTGATATGCCCATTTCTGAACTTGAGAACTTCTAATTCAATTAAGTTAAGTGAGCTGGAGTTTTTATATGATGAATAGAACCCATTACCCTTGCTGTTTTACAATTCCAAGCCTCTCAATTAGTTCCACAACTAGAAGTAAATATACCACCAAAACTTAGTGCAACTTGATAAAGGTGCTTTCCAGTTTTTTCCCGTTTTCTTTTCTTTTCAACACATATATGTATTTTTTTACCCCCTTTCTCAAATGCTCGAAACTTCAATATCTTTTCATTCCTCAATGTTTTGCACAGTGGAGCTTATGCATTTGCTTGTACGAATTAATGCCAATTTGTGCTCTTGTCTTGATATATTCCAGGGGAATTGGAACTACTTTGCAGCAAATCGCAGTGAGAAAAGAAATCCTAAGTTGGAAGCTACACATTACGAGAAGGCCAAAGAACTGTATACAAAAGTATGCTTACAGCTTGTTACCTGCTTTGTTTCTTTTTTTCTAATTTAGTTTTTGTCCATATTAGCAATTAGTGTTACATTTGATTTGAAAGTTACATGTGCTCTTTTGTGGCCTCTGGTTTTTGTCATGAACTGAACCATGGTGCTCTTGGTAATTTACATTCACTGGAAAGTGGCATTACCAATCTCCCTTTTAGTTATCTGTGCCTATACCATTCATATTTGCAGTATCAATTTTCCTTCTGATATGTATATATTTTATCCCGCCAGGTTCTGCTGCAGCAATCTGCTAACCTCTATGCAGCAAATGGTGCTGGCATGGTATTTGCAGAAAAAGGTCAATTTGATATAGCTAAGGATCTATTTACACAGGTTAGTTGCACTTTCACAAGGTATTTATGATTTAAAAGGGAAAAAAATATCTTTGTTAAATTAAGTATCATTTTCTGTAGGTTCAAGAAGCTGCAAGTGGAGGTTTTGATGTCCACATGCCAGATGTATGGATTAATCTGGCTCATGTTCACTTTGCTCAAGGCAATTTTGCTTTAGCTGTGAAAATGGTAAATGCAGATTTTCTCAATTATTTATCTATGAGATAAAATAAAATGTCTTCATTCGCACCCTATAAAAAATCATGTTCGTGTTTGCAGTATCAAAATTGTTTGCGCAAGTTCTACCACAATACAGACAACCAAGTGCTTCTCTATTTAGCACGTACCCATTACGAAGCTGAACAGTGGCAAGACTGTAAAAAGACATTACTACGAGCTATCCACTTGGCTCCTTCAAATTATACGTTAAGGTTTGATGCAGGAGTTACCTTACAGAAGTTCTCAGCATCAACACTTCAGAAGACAAAAAGGACTGTGGATGAGGTCAGCTTCTGACATATTCCTAATCCTTTTCTTCTAATGACATGGGGGGGTTGGGGGGTGGGGGCACACCGCACCCTATGCATGATACTACTGAGGTACAGAAAGCATAGCCTACCCTTTTTCTGTGTTCTTTTCCCTAGTCCTTTTAGGTTTTCCCTTTGCTTTTACCAGAAAGTCGTCTTTCATTTAAGTTTTTATCTTACCATCCATGCTGCATGCAACTACATTAACCTATGTTAAGAGCGACTAAAATATTGTTCTTCAATGTCATCCAGATGAAATAATAAATTTTTGCCAAAAATCCAGCAACTACAATAAGTTGTGAATTTGTTGGACCCCTCTATCCTATTTATCAAGTAAAAGCCAATTTCTTGAAGGTATGTTTGATATGGGAATGGGAGTACAAAACTGAATATGGGATTTCAAAATTTAAATGCTATAGGATCCGGTTTTTTACAAATCCTATACACCTTACCTATTTACCTATAAACCTTACACAGACCATCACACTCTCTATAATGACCCATTCATGTAAGTATGATTTTTTATTCCCACTCTTTTATTTATCACTTTTCACACTTTTTTTCCTCACTTTTACAACTTCTAATAATTCACACTAATCATTACAATTACAATCACCAATAATATTATAATTACCAATTCATGCACTCTTACATATCAATTTTACATAGAGTTATATTACACTACTTGAATCACAAAACATACACATACCATTACTATTTATTAGGATTTTGAAATCCAGGTCTCAAAATCCAACAAATCCCAAATCAAACGTACCCTGAGAGATTTTTGGTATCTATATGATGATTAGAAAGTCCTCTGTTATTCACTTCCATTTGCAATACAGTTGCTCAATAAAAATTATGAAACTTCCGTCAGGTTATTCTGCAATTTATGCACTTGTGAAGAATCTCAACATTAGGTGCCAATTACAGGGGGTCCATTGTTTACAATTTCTAAAAGCATTTGTCATAATCAAAATCAAATTCCTTAAAAAGATCTTGCTTGTTTTCTGCAATTAAGTATTAGTCTGTCCACCTCTCTCACATGGATCCTTTTCCCATTTATGTTAGGTTCGAGCTACGGTAGCAGAGCTCAAGAATGCTGTTCGTATGTTCAGCTTGCTATCTGCAGCTTCAAATCTTCACTCTCATGGTTTTGATGAGAAGAAAATTGAAACTCATGTGGCTTACTGCAAGCACTTGCTCGAAGCAGCAAATGTACATTGTGAGCTTGCTGAGCGTGAAGAAATGCAGAACATCCAAAGACTGGAAGTCATGCGTCAGATGGAGTTGGCTGAGGAATCACGTAGAAAGGCAGAAGAACAGAGAAAAGTTCAGGTGATTTGTCTCATGAGATTTTTCTGATGTCGTATGAAGTTTTTCTCTTTATTTACTCATTTTTTTTAAAAATTGAACGCAGCTGGAGAAGAGAAAACAGGAGGATGAATTGAAACAAGTTATGCAACAAGAGAAGCATTTAGCGCGCATCAAGGTAATGGGTGGTTGAGTGGTATCTGGTTATAAGATGTGCTATTGTTCTTGGCTTTTTCTTGAAATCTCTCTTTTAATCTCTTAGGGTATATTTGAGATTTAAGTAGAGTAGAATTTAACTTTATTTAAATTGGTGCGTAGGAGTATGCGATGTTGCATTATTATACTATTGTTGATTGTAATTTTAATGATTAGTGTGTTTCATTGGAAGTTGTAAAAGTGAGAAAAATGATAAATAAAAGAAGCGTGGGAATAATCATCTTGCATTAATTTGTCATTGGGGAGAGTGTGTATATGTATTTGTATGGTAAAGAAGTATTGGGTTTTTAAAAAATTAGATTCTAAGAAATTTAGATTTTGAAATCTGAGATCCGGTTTTAATAATCCCAAATCAAACATACCATTATCTCCCTTTATCTGTATGTTACTATCTAATGTTCTAGTAATTCCCTGAACTTGTTTACGGCAAGTTATAGTTTCAAAGTTATGATATTGTCAATTGTCATTCTTCTCAGCTCAGAATTTTTTTACATAAAAAGTCTCTGTTGAGTTAAAAGGTTTGGTGTTATCCAGGAACAATGGAAGAGCAGCTCTGCTTCGAAGCGGAAAGAGAGGCCCCAGACTGATGATGAGGAAGGCGGGAAAGAGAAAAGGAGGAGAGGAGGAGGAAAGCGGAAGAAGAAGGATAAGAAATCACGCTATGAATCAGAGGAAGCAGAAGCCGAGGTGGATGATCAAGAGGAAGTGGAGTATGAAGACAATAATATAAACTATGGAGAAGATCAGTATGATCAGAGAAATGACGTCGAGGAGAAAGAAGAAGCTCCCCAGGATCTTCTTGCTGCAGCTGGCTTAGAAGATTCTGATGCTGACGATGATGAAGTAACTCTCTCTCTCTCTCTCTATATATATATATATATATATATATATAAATATATATATATATATATATTATATGTGTGTGTGTGTGTAAGTACTTCTATGCACCATTTGCACTATGCAAATCAAGTGCATTTTTAATTAATTTGTTTTACTAAAATATAGTAGTTGATCAAAATTAGTTGTTTTCATTGAATATTATTAGTTGTGCTCCAGTTGCACGGTACAATTGGTACATCCAAGTGTTACTCATCGGGTAATGATGTGGAGTCCGGTGGTGGGTTTCTTATGGAGCCCTCACCCCAACATAAAACACTGTACATAGTAGCATGGTACAATTAGTTTTTGCTGATGTTGGAACTCCATAAGAAACACACCGTTTGGCTCCATATCAAAAACCTACTTATAATGTACGTGTGTGTACATATATTAATGTGTGTGCATGTTTATACTCTTCTTTTGCTGTGAATGTAAGTTTATAATATGTGTGTGTGCGTGCGCGCGGTCCCTCTCTTGACTGAGCTCTTTTTTTCTTGTCTTGTTGGTGAAGGCTGCACCTTCAAATCCGAGTCGAAGACGAAGGGCTTGGTCAGAATCGGATGAAGAAGACGGGCAATTAGAGAGGCAGCCAGAGACGGAGATGCAGGAGAGCGATGGGGATGTGAATGGAGGTGCTGCTGATGAAGACTGAAAATGGAATGCCCTCAAGAACCACTCCCTTGTGAAAAGAAACTACTCTCACTCTAGTGGAAAATTCAATAGAATACCCTTCTATGTTTTAGTTTTTCACCTGCTTGATTTATTGTATGATTAATTATATTTGTCATGAGTTGCAATTTTGACGTCTAGTCAGTTGTGTGTGGAGCTGCAATAATTTTAACCAAACAAATTTAATTTAACAAATAATAGAAACCATGAGGCACTACCTATATATTATGGAAGTATTTCTATTCTATTCTATTCCAAAATTGGGTACTACAATGGTCATGGAGTTTTTATACGATTATTCTTCCCTCTTGTTTTTGGGAGATGGAAGTCACTTTAAGTTAGTTTAATAATGAACAGCAACCAATAAATAAAGAACCAATTCACTAGATCAACTATAGTTGGACTTGTATGATCAAAGAGCTCCAAATAATTGATAATCATTGAAATGACACTTCGTTGACGTGTTTGTAAGATATGATGATAATTTAGTAAATAAGAAATTTAGCTCAGACTAATATTTCTTGTAACCCACTTGATTAAGTTATTTTCAAACTTTTTAATAATGTTTATTTAAACGGAATGAATTTGATCAAATTCATCATACTCTCTGTACGACTCGATTTAATATCGAACGTTGAATTGAGATGATGAAAATTAAACATTTTGGCTGGCTCACGCCCAAATTTGTTGTGTTAAAAAATATTTTACATGTTGCAGACAATACTAAAACTTTATTGAATATATCTAATGAATTTCATAAGGATAATTGTTGAGAACACACAAGATTCTGCTAAAAGGAATTACATGCACGTAGATGTGAATTGTATGAGCTGGATATTGGATCTTTCAACATTATTTTGATTGTAATTACTACTAGCTCGATCAGTTGTGAAACTTTGGCATTATGATATTCAAAGAAGTTCAACTTCTGCTGACTACTCACTCATTCGTTGCTATATATATATATATATATATATATGGTGTGTGATCATTATCCTTGCATCATTTATTAAGTTACACATTTGAGAATGACATGAATTTTAAGAAATATTATATTAAATATGTAATGGAGTATTGAGATGTGATAGAAAAAAAGAAAAAAATTATATAATATATATATATATATATATATATATATATATATATATAAAGGGAGGGAGAGAGGGAGATGATTAGTTTATGTTAGAACGTCCGTTTTAACAAAATGTGTAGCTTAATGGAGGACGGACCAAATGCATATAATTTTTGTTAGACTGGAGCTAGCAAATTATATAAAACAAATTATATCCTGCACTTGGATTTTAATCTCAATTTTGATTTTAATTTTAATTTTTTCAAAACACACACAAACACACCGAATTGTATGTTTTTTTGCAGTTGGGGTATTGCTGATTACTTCTTGGGGTATTACTGACTGCTTCTTAGAGTATTACCGATTAACTCTTGTGCTATTGTTGATTTCTGCTTGGAGTATTTTTTAAAAATCCAAGTGCATACTAGAACTACTCTTCCCCCCTCCCTCCCTCCCTCTCTCTCTCTCTCTATATATATTTATCTTAAAATGAAAAGAGTAACTCTCTTGTGCACTTGATGTATGGTGCACTCACTCAACAATTGAGACTATTTACACAGAAAAGTATAATTTCTTATAGTGAAAAGTGTTGTTAGATTACACTGAAAAATTTACACTAAAAACCGACTGTAATCAGCCTACATTTTTCAGTGTAAACAATCTCAACTGTTGTCAAGTGCATATGAAGGCGTGCCAATGAAAATAGATCATATTATTGATAAAAAAAAATCAAAATATTTATTTAAAGTAGGATGCATATAATTTAAAGTTTGCGGTGGATAATATGATGAAACTTTATGACACCATCATATATAATCAAGAAACTCAATGTCTCAATCGATGACAATTTTTTGTGCAAGTGTTATGTACAAGTTATAAGATATATTCAACTCCTATATATCTAAGTTTAATTAAAAAAAAAAAAAAAAAACTCCAATATACCTGAACAAGTCTTTTGTACACCAGATGTATTAGGTGCATTTTTGAAAAGTTACTCATGTTATTACTAAAATATTATTCTTATTTGTATTAAAAATGCATTTAATTAGATGTAATTTTCAGCACAAACAAGGGTAACTCTTCAGTAATAATAGGAATATTTTTTTAAAAGTACACTTGAATTACACGATGCAAGTGCACTTGGTGCATATAAGAACTGGTCATCTAATTATTTACGTACATACTTATTACTTTATTAGCAATGTTCAAAATTTATTTCTAACAAATTATTTATTTTGGTCTGTATCAATAAAACGACCTTACATGGAGGTGTACCGAACGTGAAAATATACACGAGCAATTGAAATTGAAATATTTTCCGTCCATAAATTCCCGAATTGATTATTTAAGTCATAATGGTTGAACAGCTAGCTGGACTTTAATTAGACTAAGTTAATATGTATAGTGCCATCTGATTCATTTCATATATAGTTGGGATTATATATATCAATTCTTTTTAGCAAACTTTTACTATCACGTAATTGAAATAGTGAGCATGTGCTTTGTACAATTGTAAACAGCGACAAAAGTGAATATGCGTGCTATTAACTTTCTTTCTAATTAAAGCTAATCAAAAGCTGTTTACATTTTGATATTGCAAATAGCAATTAGCTAATAAAAATAATGTGCGTCCGGATCTTAATATTGGACCAAATGAGCGTCACGTTGATTAAAAACATACATACAAATGCGATAAAATTAAATAATAGGGTTTAGGGTAAATCAATGAAATAGTTCACCCAATGTGGGAAGAATACTAGCCACTTCCTTATAATCCATCCTAAAATCTATTGATGATATATAAAAGTAACCCACTAAACTTTATAACTAATCCTAATTCTTACGAATATTTCCTAAAATCTATTGATAAGATATAAAAGTAACCCACTAAACTTATAAACTAGTCTTAATTCTTATGAATATTTCGATGTGAGACAACTCACATGTTAATATTCATAAGAATTTTTTTTATTCAAGGAGAGACCGGTACATATATTGTCTACAATAATTTTCTTTATATTATCTATTTATTAAGTCTGAAACATGATTTTTTTTTTAGTCTATTTTGACATAGAATCAAAAATTTGGTGAATTTTTAATAGTCCGCAATTTATATGTATATTTGTAAGAATGTTTTCAAGTAGTGCAATGACCTGGTGGAAGGAGAACTCATTTATTTCTTTAATGTCCTATGTTCAAATCCAAGTGTATAGATTTTGACTCTATATTTTGTGTGTATGAATGCATGCACATGAGCATCCATGCAGGCGGTTAGTTTGTTACAAGAACGAGCATGCACCCAGTGGCGGATTCAGATATTTAAATTTGGGGGTACAAAATATAATTAATACATTTTTAAGTCTATTTTTCTGAATAATGGGGGTATAAAAATATTTTTTATATAGAAAATTAAAAGGAAAAAAAAATTGGGGTACAAGTGTAACCCCTTGTACCCCCTGCATCCGCCACTGCATGCACCATGCGTACGCACCAGGCGGTTAGTTTGTTACGGGCATACACTCACTAGCTAGCTAGAGAAAGGTTGTTAGTTAGTTAGACGGTTATACACACAATAGCTTGAGCAGCAAGATTGATACGCTTATAAATACATCATGTACTCTCATTTAGAATGTAACTTTTCATATTGAATCAATACATTCTACTTCATTCTTCCGCTCTCTCTTCTATATGACTCTATCATTTTAACATGGTATCTAGAGCTTTGTAATTTTTTTTGGGGGAGTTGCCATGGCGGCTCGTCGCGATGCGTGGCCAACTCTGAATTCGTTTTCCTCGGAGTCCAATCCATCCAATGATCCTGCTCGTATCACCAATTCGGATTCACCTGGTATGAAATTGATATCCATTACTCTAAATGAAAACAATTTCGTTCTCTGAAGCAAGGCAGTATATATTGCACTCGGTGCTAAGGCTAAACTTGGATACATTGATGGATCAATTGTTGCCCCAATTGATCGTACTTCTGATGATTTTTTATCCTGGAAAAGAGCTGGTTGCATGGTGTCATCTTGGATTATTGGAGCGATGTCTAAAGATCTGGTTGAGTCTTTTATTTCATGCAAATCTGCTCGTCTTCTTTGGCTTAACATTTGTGAGTGTTTTGATGTTGCAAATGGTACAAAGTTGTTCCAATTGCACAGAGTGTATATCACTTGAAGCAAGGGCATGATTCTTTGCAAGTGTTCTTTGGCAAGATGAAGAAACTGTAGGATGAACTTGATGATTTTTCCAGGATCCAAGGTTGCACATGTGGCCTTTGCACCTGTCAAATTGAGAAGCAAATTAGTGACAAGGAGATGAACAACCGACTTATCCAGTTCCTCATGGGATTAAGCTCGGAATATGAAGCTGCTAGGAATCAACTCCTTATGCTTGATCCCCTACCTACAATCCACAAGGCATACTCTACTATCCAACGAATTGAGCAACAAAAACAAATAGAAGCCTCTGATGATACTACTGTACTCTTTAGCAAGGCCAAAACAGGAAGATCCAACAATTCCTCATGGAATAAGAGCTTTACTCCTTCACAGCAGTCTTTCAAAAACAAAGAAGATACAGATAAACTGGTTTATACTCACTGTGGTGGGAAACGACATGAAGCTTCTCAATGCTTTAAGCTACATGGTTACTCAGACTGGTATAATAAAGTCAAGGGGCAGAGGAAGGTTGTTGCTAATTACACTGGTCCTACACAAAATTCTGAGAGCACTGCTGGAGACATATCTCAGATTATTCAATAAGAGCTAGCCAAGTATTTTGCCAGATCTTGCCCTATCACAGATAAGCCTGGCACATCTCATGATTCTACTGATGCATTTGCAAATCTGGTAGACTTTGCAGGTACTTCTCATTGTAGTTTATCTGCTAATGATGGTTTAAAATGTGGAAACTGGGTTCTAGACACTGGAGCTAGTAAGCACATGACCTATGATATTTCTCTTTTTACAACAGGATTGAAACCTTTACATGAACCTATATCAGTTTGCTTACCTGATGCTACCACCATTACTGCTACACATTATGGTCATGTTACCATTAACCCTTCTATAATCCCGCTTGATGTTCTTTTCGTCCCCAGTTTTAGATATAACCTTCTATCTATATCACAATTACTCTCACATTCTAACCTTAAATGTACATTTTTATCTTCAAAATGTGAAATACAGGACCAACTGAGTAAGAATGTCATTGATGTTGGACAGTTAATTGGGAAGCTCTATGTACTCAAACCTTTGGCAGATGAGTTTACTACACCAACTCATACTTCTTTTACTTCTACATCCAGTGCACCTGCTGTTTTTTCTCCATCTCTTGATGTTTGGCATAAGAGATTAGGCCATATATCACAACTTGTACTCAAGCATTTATGCTTCTATCATAATATCAATAAGACTACTGTTTTGTCCTCCTTACCTTGTTCTACTTGTCACTTTGCTAAACAAACTAGACTTTCCTTCACTAACAGTTCAATAAGCACCACTGCCGCTTTTAATCTTATACATATGGATATCTGGGGCCCTTTCAAACATCCACCAGTCACAAATACACCTTACTTTCTAACCATTGTTGATGATTATACAAGAACAACATGGACTTTTCTCTTGAAACACAAGTCTGATACATTACCTACCATGCAATCTTTCTTCAAGATGATATCTACAAAGTTCAATACCCATATAAAAACCATCAGGACAGACAATGGTTCTGAGTTTATGAGCCTTGATACACATAAATATTTCACATCACTTGGCATATCCCACCAAACTAGTTGCATTCACACACCACAGCAGAATGGTGTAGTGGAAAGAAAACATAGACATATTCTTGATATTGCAAGGGCCTTGATGATTGAGTCACAAGTTCCTATGAAACTATGGCCCTACTCTATACTCACTGCAACATATTTGATCAACCTTATTCCCAGCTCAATTATTTCCTGGAAAACCCCATATGAGATGCTGTACAACAGGTCTCCAGATTATTCTCTCCTTAGAACCTTTGGCTGTCTTTGCTATTCCACTATCACTACACCACAAAAATCAAAATTCTCCCCTAGAGCCATTAAGTGCATCATGCTTTGGTTATATGCCTACTCAAAAGGCCTACAGATTGTATGACTTAACATCCAATTCCATATTTAGCTCTAGGGATGTCAGGTTCTATGAGCATATCTTCCCTTTTCTTAACACAACAACTCAATCTGCCTCTCATATACCCTTATTCATGTGGTTTTCTGATGATAATGATCCTCCTCCACCTGTTATTACTACCCATAATACTGATCTCCCACATGATAATGTTCCTCAATCACCATCATCTTCTGTTTCTGTTGTCCCAGCTCAACTTGATCCTGGACCTCCTCCTGTGAACCCTCCTCGAAGATCTTCCAGAACCACATCTCACCCTAGTTGGCTAAAGGACTTTGTGTTTACTGGGGTTACTGATTCTCTGTCCACACCTGGCCTTCACTTAGGTACATACACTAACCCTACAGAAAATCCCAGTAAGTCTTCCCTCTTTGATCATTCATATACTTCTTTCCTTACTAATGTGTCTAGTTCCAAGGAACCACATTCATACCATCAGGTTGTAGGTATTCCCCAATGGGAAGATGCTATGCAGAAGGAGTTACAAGCATTGGAGATTAATGAAACATGGGATCTAGTTCCCTTACCTGCTCATAAGACACCTAAAGGCTGCAAGTGGGTGTATAAGCTTAAACTTTATCCAGATGGGACGGTTGATAGGTATAAAGCATGACTAGTTGCAAAAGGTTATCATCAACAACATGGAATCGAGTATGATGAGAGTTTTTCCCCAGTCACTAAACCTGTTACTGTGAGACTTTTGATTGCTCTAGCAACAGCTCATCAATGGCCTATCTGTCAATTAGACATCAATAATGTTTTCTTGCATGGATTCCTCAATGATGAAGTTTACATGGTTCTTCCTCCAGGTTATCATGCTCCTTCTGGTCTTGTTTGCAAACTGAAAAAGAGTCTTTATGGTCTTAAATAAGCTTCAAGGGAGTGGAACTCTGAATTTTGTTCCACACTTCTAAGGTATGGTTTCAAACAATCTTCTGCTGATCACTGTTTGTTTACCATGGGCTCTTCCTCCCACTTTATGGCTCTTATTGTTTATGTTGATGATGTTTTGATCACTGGAGCTCATTTATTGTTACAAGAACGAGCATGCACCATGCGTACACACCAGACGGTTAGTTTGTTACGGGCATACACCCACTAGCTAGCTAGAGAAAGGTTGTTAGTTAGTTAGACGGTTATACACACAATAGCTTGAGCAGCAAGATTGATACGCTTATAAATACATCATGTACTCTCGTTTAGAATGTAACTTTTCATATTGAATAAATACATTCTACTTCATTCTTCCGCTCTCTCTTCTATATGACTCTATCATTTTAACATTTAAACTCTTAATTCTTAAAACAACATGCATTTTAATTTGATTTTGAGTAAGTAAATACATTAATTATATTAATCTACTCGAAATGTAGCTTATAAATTTACAGCTTCATTTGTTTTTAACGAATGAAATCTCAAATTTAAATAAAACTGTGGATTCTTATTTAACTGTTGATAGGCGAGCAGCCGAGCAGCGGGATTAGAATAAATAAAGATTAAAATAATAAATCAAGAGGTCATCAAGAGAGATTAAAAAGGACTAGCAGTAGGGAAAAGACTAGGAAAGGCGAGCAGCTAGATGAGGAACCAAAACACGTGGGACAAACAACAGGTCAGTCGAGCAGCTGGTCACCAAGAAGCAAAGATCGAGCGAGCAGCATGAACAAAGAGATTTGAAAGAAGTCAAAGAGGCAAACAGGCGAGCAGAAGGGCATCCCGGAAAGTCACCAAGAGCCCCACTAATTAGGCATTACATTAAGATCAAACAAGTGTCCTAACACTTGTCATTGTAAAAGATGTAATAGCTTAGGAATAAAATAAGTGTCTAAACACTTGTCAAGTTGTAAATGAGAGTGATTAAGGAGGTGACACCTCGTGCTTGCTTGTACCCTATAAATACCCCTTCATGAGAAAGGGAAAGAAAGGTTGATTTATTAAAAAACAAGTCCAAGCTCTTGCAATTTTAACTCTCAAGCCCTACTTGTCTTAATTTAGCATTCAATCCTAGTTTAATCATCTTGTTTGATGATCTTACAAGCCTAAACAACCACTAATCATCTACATTGAATCAATATCATCAACAATTGGCGCTAGAAGAAGGGTCCGAACCTCCGGTTGGTTGAAGATTTGAAGGAAACTTGCAAAAGGTCACCGGAATCTGCAAATTGCAGCCGGATTCCAGCAAAGAGTCACCGGAAACTGGGTATAAGAGTGTTAAGTTGAGCATTTGTGAAGAATTTGTTCACATTTAAGAACTTGAATGCATGCATGTGTGAATAAAGGTTTGTAAATAGCCAAATTCACACATGCAAGGCTAATTGTTCTTAAATTAACAAACATAAGCACAAAACCTTCACAAAAAACATTCAATATTTAATAATGACGGGATCACAAGAACGATATTCCTCGAGTGTGCACCTGTCACACAGATCACGAACTAGGGTTTCATCAACGGGTGACCATGCACGGACCTTACAGACAACATCCCAAAGAAATGTGCAAGTCACCATCGACACCCTCCCTCCGGAGGTGGAAGCTCTCACTAGAAATCCAGAGGAATTAGCAAGCACAATTGTCGTCTTGCAGTCGTTGCAAAGACGTCAAGAAGCTGTCGGGCCATCAAGAGCTCGGGAGACGAGTAATCGAGTAGCCGAGCAGGTTGCCAAACAACATGAGGTTATGCGAGTGGATGAGGCAGATAGTGCCCAAGCCAGAGGGAACAGAGGCAAAGCCCCGATGAGTGAACGATTGGGAAGCCGAGGGGAATCCACCCCCGGGGAAGGAGAGGAGTCAAGCAAGGAGACCACCAAAGATATGGGCCACACTCAAGCAAGAGCAAGAACAGAGAATCGAGGAAGAGATATGAGGGAAACCATCCAGAGGAACGAGCACACACGGCTGCTCGCCCCTCAGTCCGCGATAGACTAAGAAGGTCCGCCTTTGGCCGTTTGGGTCCCAACGGAGCTAGCAATGTTGCTAGGTAAGCCACACAGGAGAAACGTCCCGTTGGAGAGGGACTGCATCGTGATGAAGGTAGACTTGATCATGATGAACAACCTTCTAACGGAAGAACGTCTCCCAATGAATGGCAAGCCCTAAAAAAGGCGGTGGAAGAAATGCAGAAGCAGGTGAAGACCCAAAAGGGGGTCGAATCAACGGTGTTGCCATCATCACCACTATCTTCAGTAATCCTGAATGCTCCCATACAAAAGAAGATACAGTTCCAAGCTATCAACCTGTATGAAGGAACGACAGATCCAAGAGTCCATCTGACAAAGTATTCAGACTTCATGATATCAATGGGGGCTACAAATGCAACTCAATGTCGTAACTTATTGCTCACACTGGGAGACGGACCTCATCGATGGTTCTCAGCATTGGCCCCGGGATCCATCAACTCCTTTGCACAACTAAGCAATGAGTTCTTATCCCATTTCTCTACCATCGGGTCCTATCTAACACAAAGACACCGGTTGGCGGATTTGAAGCAAGGAGACGATGAGTCCGACAGAAAATTTCTCAAAAGATTTGATAAAGTCCTATTAGAAGGAGAGATGGTGAGCGGGGATACAAAGATCGTGGCTGTGATGGCAGGACTCAAGAAAGGAACGGACCTGTGGAAGGAAATGCACTTGGCTTTTCCCAAGACTTATTCAGAATTCAGACATAAAGTTGGGGTGTACATTTCAATGCAAGAGACTCTTCAGAAAGAGTTGGGAGACAAGGCCAATTCCAAGAAGCCGGGAAAGAAATCGGGAGGAGAATACAAAGCACCTAAAAATATGAAAGCCTTTAATGGAGGAGCGGATTTGAAAGAAAAGCTGAATCAAGTCTTGAACACATCAGTAGAGGCTGTCTACAACAATGTGAAAGAGAAAGACATGCTATCGGAACCCAAGAAGATTCGACAGGAATGAGAAAAGTTAAACCCAAATAAATACTGCGCGTATCATTAGAACATAGGCCACTTTACAACTGAATGTCAGGACCTTCTAAAGAAGTTATGGAGGTTCTACGAAGAGGGAAAACTATCAGAGTTCGTGAAAAGACAACCGGGAAAGAAAACGAGAGCAACAACATCCTCCAGGTCAGAAGACAGTGAGAGTGACGAGCAGCCGAGCAGGAGGGATCAGAAAAGGAAAAAGACAATGGCAGCCCCAGCTGAGCTAATGCGAGAGATCTTTATGCTTGAACCAACTGGGTCGATAGGAGGTTGTTCGGATGGAAGGCCTCAGATGTCCAAAAGAAAGAGGAAAGCGGAACTTAGGGCTGTAGCTCAAGTCAAAGAAGTGGGAATAAACCTAGCGACTAAGAAGGCGGGAGACTTAATATTCTCATAAAAAGACATGGACGGGATACTCACTCCACACAATGACTCGTTGATCATCTGTGCCAACATTATGGGAACCCAAATCCATCGCCTACTAGTGGACACCGACTCCTACACAAACATTTTGTTCAAAAGCACAATAGATCAGTTAGGAGATTGCGCTGAATACGTCAAAGATTGTAACCATAAGATAGTGGGATTTGGAGAAGCTGTAACAATTCCCTTAGGAGTAGTTACGTTATCGGTTGAACTTGTATCGACCGAGAATCCTGATAGGAAGTTAACTAGAATGGTAGAATTCTTGGTTGTAGACCAACAATCTGCCTACAATGGGTTTCTCAGTCGTCCTTTTATGAATGAATTCAAAGCATCCGTTTCAACGTACTACTATTGTCTTAAATTTCCAACTTTGAAAGGGTCAGGTACAGTGAAAGACGACCAGAAGAGAGCTCGATAGTACCTCCTGCAACTACAACCGAAAGACAACAGAGTGTCCATCATGGACGAACAGCCGAGCAGCAAGGCTGAAGACGAACCTTCCATCTTAGATGAAATCATGGAATCCATTGACACGGAGATGATGGAAGTAGACGAGCAGCAGGGTGAAGGCGAGCAGGAGGTTCAAAATGAGCAGCAGGGAGAAAGGGGTGTGCCTGTTCCAAACGAAGTTGGAGATATCGAACCAAGGATAGGAGCAGAGCCGATGATGATCGAAGATGAACTTAACCCAGAAAGACCCATCATCGATCCTCGTTGGAAAAGCCAAAAAAGATAAGCAACGCCGGTTGAAGAATTGGAAGCAATTAGAGTCGACCCGAACCGAGAAGACTTGGAATTTTTCATTGGATCTGAGCTCCCTGAGCCATACAGATCCAGAGTGAAAGGATTCCTCAAGTCTAATCTCGATGTGTTTTCATGGTCGCACGTTGATATGGTAGGCATTAGCCCTGAGCATGCTTGCCATAGGCTAAATATTGATCCAACTAAGAAACTGATAAAGCAGAAAAGAAGGAAGTTCGGGCCTGACAAGTACGAGGCATTGGATATAGAAGTAAAGAAATTACTAGACAACGATCTCATCAAACAAGCCTTGTGCCCCAGGTGGGTGGCAAACCCAGTGCTAGTCCGGAAGCCAAACGGAACATGGGGGTTGTGCACCGACTTCACCGAATTGAATGTTGTCTGCCCAAAGGACAATTTCCCATTTCCACATATCGATCAGCTGGTAGAAAACACAGCTGGGCACGAGCTCCTCACATTCATAGATGCGTTTGCAGGCTATCACCAAATCCCAATGCACCCGAACGACCAGAAGAACACAACATTCTACACCAACAAAAACTTGTTATGTTGGAAGAAGATGCCGTTCGGGTTGATTAACACAGGAGCCACGTACCAAAGACTTGTTAATAAAATATTCGATGAACACATTAACAAGACAATGGAAGTATACGTGGATGACATAGTCGTCAAGAGTCCAAAGAAGGAGGACCATTTAGAGAACTTATCACAAGCGTTTGAGATACTCCGAGTATATAACATGAAGCTAAATCCAAAAAAGAGTAGCTTTGGAGTTCACTCAGGTAAGTTCCTTGGACACCTGGTTAGTCAGCGAGGCATTGAGACAAACCCGTCGAAAGTGAAGGCAATCATGGATATGCAGCCACCAAGATCGGTCAAGGAAGTCCAACGGCTCACTGGATGTTTAGCAGCCTTGAATAGGTTCATTTCAAGATCTGGTGATAAATGCCGACCTTTCTTTGATGCTATCAAGAAAGGACAGTTCCAATGGACAAACAGTTGCTAACAAGCGTTTGAGCAGCTAAAAGAATACCTTGGCGACACCAAGACCCTGTCAAAGCCTATCTCAGGAGAGAATTTGTACCTGTATTTAGCTGCCTCAGAAGTGGCGATCAGCTCGGTCTTAGTTCGTGCAGAAGGAAATTTTCACTTGCCGATATACTATGTGAGTCAGGCCTTACACGAAGCAGAAATAAAATATTCGCCGATGGAGAAGTTAGCCTACGCACTGGTAATGAGCGTAAGAAAGCTACGACCTTATTTCTTTGACTATCAGGTGGAGGTGCTGCCAACATTTCCACTAAGAAATTTTTTGCAAAGGCCTGACACTGCTGGTCGTCTCCTCAAGTGGTCACTTGAAATAAGCCAGTTTTGGATATCTTATGCACCTCGAATAGCGATAAAAAGACAAGCATTAACCGACTTCATAGTCGAGCTAACCTTCCCCCAGGATCCGACGAGAGGTCATAACCATCCATGGCACATGTACGTTAACGGATCATCAACGAATACAGCATCAGGAGCCGGGATAGTGTTGATCAGCCCTGACAGACAAGTGTTCACTTCAGTTGTCAGATTTGAATTCATGGTGACAAACAACGAAGCTGAGTATGAAGCACTGATTGCCGGACTTCGGTTAGCATTGGCTGTGAGGGTACGAAGATTACAAATATATGGAGACTCCTAGTTGATAGTCAACCAAGTCTGAGGGGAATACGAGACAAAAGATAAGAACATGGCTCTGTATCAAAAGATTGTGGCCCACCTAGCCCCTTTATTTGAACAGATCTACATTGAACAAGTGCCAAGAGACAGTAATGCCCAAGCAGACGCACTTGCTCGCCTGGCTACCAGCACGGGACCAGCAGAACTTTCAGAAGTTACCATAACCAAAATACTTCACCCATCAACTAACGATTACAAAATCAATCAAGTTGAAGAAGAATTCGGGGAAGGTGATTGGCGAATACCAATACTCAAATATCTTAAGGATGGTGAAGTACCCGAAGACCCACAGGAAGCAGCCAAGATGACCAGGCGGGCAGCAAGATTCACTATCGTGGATGGGCAACTTTTCAAGAGAGGATTCTCACATCCTTTGTTAAAATGTTTAACAAGGGGGCAAGGCCATGAAGTTTTGAAAGAAATCCATGAGGGCGTGTGTGGAAATCATACAGGAGGGCGAGCATTAGCATACAAGACTGTGAGACAAGGATACTACTGGCCAACTCTGCTGCAAGATGCGATAAAAGTTGCAAAAAACATGTCATAGGTGCCAGCTGTTCGCCCCCAACATTCACAAGCCACCAACTGAACTTATATCAGTAAATAGCCCATGACCATTCGCAAAGTGGGGGATAGACATCATAGGACATTTCTCGACTGGAAAGGGGAATGTAAGGTTTGCAGTAGTGGTCGTGGACTATTACACAAAATGGGCCGAAGCAGAGGCACTCGTAACGATCACGCAAGAAAAGATGATTAACTTCATTTGGAAAAGAATCGTATGTCGATTCGGAGTTCCACAAGCAATCTTAACAAACAATGGGAGACAGTTCGAAGGCAAAAAAATAAGAGACTTCTGTAAAAAATGGGGAATCAAGAAATACTTTTCAGCACCCTATCATCCTCAATCCAATGGTCAAGTCGAGGCAGTTAAAAAGATAATCAAACACATCTTAAAAATTCGATTGGTAGACAAGAAGTGCAAATGGTCAGAAGAACTGCCAGAAGTACTTTGGGCCAACAGGGTATCATATAGGACAAGCACCGGGAAAACACCATTCACTATGGCGTTTGGCACGGAAGCAGTCATACCAGTAGAACTCAAGGTACCAACGGAGCGAACAACAGGGTTCGACGAGCAGTCGAACAACGCGGCTTTAGCTGCAGAACTGGATTTAATCAATGAAAAAAGAATTTCAGCAGAAATGAGGAATGCGATATGCAAGAGAAGAATTGTAAAATATTACAATTCGTAAGTAAAAATCAGAGAATTCGAAGTTGAAGATCTGGTGCTTCGAAAAGTTTTAGCACCACCACCAGGAGTATTTGGACCGACTTGGGAGGGCCCATTCAGGGTAACTCACAAATGGTACAACGGCACGTACGATCTCGAAGACATGGAAGACAACTCGGCCCAATACTCCTGGAATGCAACCTTATTGAAAAAATATTATCAGTAGTTAAAAGTCAATGTAAAGTTCTTTGTATGTTAATAAGTTAATGTAGAGTTGTATGTGTTACTTGATATATTGTAAATTTGATGAAAATTTCAAACTTTTTTAGAATGATATGTAAATAAGAAAGAACAGAAGTAGCCATCTGTTATATTATAGGGTTGAGTAGTTTAGAAGATATCAAAGCCCACGTGTTCGCCCACATAAAAAGCTGCTCACCGAAGCAAAAAAGTGTTAGTAAAAACACAAGCTCAATATGTGGCGAGTAGTAAGACTCAAGAATGCCTAAAGTTTACCTGTCCACCCATAATGCGCAGTTGCTCGCCAGAAGCAGGACGCATTAAGCACAAGCCCAGCATACGACAAGCAACAAGGCTTAAGGACAGAGATAAGAAAAGCTGAGTCTAATAAAGACCATGAAAGCCCAATCAAACAAAGGTCAAGTTCCTAGAAGAACCAAAAAGGCTCATATGAAGTCAATACACACAAGTTTGCAAGTAAAAGTATCTCACCTTTGACAAATAAAAAGGGAGTGCTTAAGCAAAGAAGTGAAAATAGGCAAACAACAGGGCAAATATAAACATAAGCAAGCTATAGACAAAAGCGAGTTCATTTCATTGATAAGTCAAAAAGATAATACAGCTCGAAAGGGAATACATGGCAACACCTAATACAAAAAAAAACTACAAAGCAGAGAATAACAACTTCAACTTTAAGGAGCCGGGGGAGCAGGAGGAGCTTCAGCAGAAGAAGGAGCATCTGGGTTGGTCGCCGCCACGCCCTGCTGTTCGTCGGTTACAACAGAGATACCAGCTTCATCCAAGGGGGCTGGGAAGAGGGGGCTCAAGGCGTCGAAGACTGAGGCATCTTTGTTCACTTCCTCAGTCCTCTCCTTTGGGGCGATCACCCGGACATTGTCCTTAAAGACATCCAAGTTCACCCCCATATCCCCTAGGTCAGCAACGGGGATGTCAAAGCCAGCAGCAGCAGGGTTCTCCATGACGTAGTCCGTGAAGTCTTTGGTGACCGAAGTCATGATATCAAGACCATTATCGAGCGCATACTTCACGGATCGTACGCAGTCAGCATACGCACAGATATAACCGAAGTTTGTGTTATCGATTACATCCTGCACATAGTTGGTATAAGAGACGGCACGCTTCTTCTCTTTCTCCAACTGGGTAACATGAACCTTCAAAGATTCGACCCTCTCTACCAGACCGACACGCTCAGTCTCCAAAGTCTTGAGGCGGTCCGTGGCCACTCCCAAATATAACTTCAGTTTTTCGGAAGTATTGAAGGCCACCTTCTCTTGCTCCTCTACAGACTTCAAACTCTTCTCCCAGGAAAGCTTGGCCCTCTCAGATTCACCTTTCAGTTTGGCCAGCTCGTCGTCCTTCTTCTTCAGCAAGGTAGCCCTCTCGGCCTCGAGTTGCTCAATCCCACGTCCCAGACCCCTGTTTGTCCTCTCCAACTCGATAGCCTGGTCGAGGATTCGTTGAGCAGATACAGCCTGATGACTGGCATTATAACCCATGAGACGAGCATTATCACTCAGGCTTTGGCTCTGGAGAATCTATTCACCCAGCTTAGTCCAAGAACGGGGTACGAGCTCAGTTGCTCGCCTCACATGCGAGTCCCGGATATCTTGGTAAGCAGGGACAGACTTAACACAATTGAGCTGATGAAGCACCTTAGCTCGCCCCGGGTACTCTTCCTTCTTGTATCTGCAAAAGAAAATAAAAGTCAAATAAGGGAACTGGGAGGCGACCAGCCGAGCAACTGGGAAAGACTTACTCTCTCAGCTTGACAGGGTCATAACCCAAGTATGAACTGTCCGGAGAGGAGCTTCTTCCCCTGCTCGCCACCATGGCGCCAACCACCTGTTGCTCACTCACTTCTTCAACGGAAGAGGAGCGAGGTACGTCCTTCTTGCTCACCTGAACCTGGACTTTGGCTCGCTTCGAGCGATCATCTTCCTTTCGAGCAGGAGCAACCTCCTTAGTCAACCTCTTCTTACCCCAGGTATCCTTCTGCACGCCTGGAGGCGAGAAACGGGGAGGGAGGCGAGGAACATGGTTATTGACCTGAGGAACCCCTTCCTCTTCATCCTCTTCAGCCCTTAACTTGATAAGGGAGGTAGGAGGATCGAGTTTCTTCTTCTAGGAAGGATAAGGCCATCTGTCTAACGCGGCGAGCGAGAAGGCATTAACACTCCGGGATTTCAGGAACGGCAACGGTCACCCTTTGCTCTAAAAAACAAATAAAAGCAAAGGGTTAGATCAATGAAGCAGGCGACCAGGCAACCAAGAAATCACAGAGACACATACAGTGATAGGAAAAATATCAAGTTACCTTTCGGAATAACGGCTTGAGGCTCTAAGTGATGAGCACTCGTGGTTAACTGGGCAAGTTTTCGGCAGTGGGGTTTGGAAAGGTGTTTGATACTACGATCGCTCGCGTTCTGAAGGGTGATCACCGTAAGGACATACAGGAACTCTTCACTCAATTCAGGGTGTCCCCACTTCAAGATACGTGAACCTACGAAACAACAAGAAAGAAAAAATTAAAATTAGTTTTCACCTTGTTCATCAAAAGATAAAGGTGAAACCTACGCCTTATTTCGCCAAAGCTTTTGGGGGAATTGATACGGCCAGGTCCGCCGAAAAAATCAGAGGACGCTCGCCAGTCGCCGCAGATAAAAAAGAACTGTCTATGCTAGTTCTTCACCTTGTTCGGCACCCCTTCGATCAATTTTACGCCACTGTGGGCTTTGATATAGTACCACCCCACTCCTTCTTCATTTGCAGCAGAAGAGATGGTCATCGCGTAGTGTATCTCAACGGTACTTATCTTGTTTTTATAACCCTCAAGCCCAAAGAGAGTTATAAAAGAAGTAAGTTACTCCACCCGTTCGGAGTAATTTGGGTGATCGCCAAGTTGGTATCCTCGAGAAAATGGCCAATTACGGGGTGTAGAGGCAGCGGGAACCCGACATTCAAGATATCCAGGTTAATGGCGGTGCAACCGGGAGGCGGGCGATCAGCTGTTTCCCCTTTCTGCGGAGCATACGAATGAATATCGTACGGGATTCGGAAGGATGAACGAATACGAGCCAAGTCGTCCTCTGTAATTAGACTTGGTATCTTGTTCGTTGTGTATGGGGTTTCTTGAGCAGCCATAATAGTCCTTGCTAGGGTCGGGAAGGAGTTGTGGTAGCGATTGGCATAGTCGACCCATTCCTGCCTACGAACAATTGTCGAGAATTTGAGACTTTGGGGTAGGCTTGGAGATGGGGAAGTTGATCTCCCTAAGAAACTTCCAAGTTATGCCAGGGGGAGAAGGATCTCGTTGGTCGCCTCTCGATTGAGCCATCTGCTCGCTGCTCGTCCCAACAAACTCGGGAACACTCATTTCTTCAATTTCGGCAGCAACCTCGGTGGAATCTTCACCTAAATCAGATGAGGTATTTCCTCCTGCAGATGGGCGAGCAGTTGGTTGGGCGACGTCCTGCTCACCCGAGCTATCCACGACATAGAACGCGTCGACGGAGCGAACAACAGAGCTCGCCTCCGAGCCCATATCTTTGTCTACAAGTAAAGTGCGTGGATTCCGAGCAATAGCTTGGCGAAGTGAACAGCGAGGAGCAAGGGGCGACGTTTCAGATTCCATCGGCCTTTTCCCCAGATTCCGACCAACGTTTTCATCAGAAATGGTGTTACTCGAGGAGGGAGACGCCATAAGGACTAAAATTGAGGATTTTTCTGAGAAGGAAGGTTAGGTACGAAATTGAAGAAGGCTTAGTGGCGACGCCGGAGGCAGAAAGACGGCGGCAATGGCGATGTTAGAGCGGCGGCGGTAATGGCGTAATGACGGCGGCGATCGAAAGAAAGTATGAAAATTGAAGAAAAAGAAAAATGCAAATTCAAGAAAAAAAGAGAAATCGAAATAAAAAGATGATAAATATATCTTGAGATTGAGCAAATAGACAGAATGTAGGATAAATCGAAGATGAAGAAAAAGCTCAAAAAATTAACAATGGCGGATTTTGTGTATGGACGCAGAAAATGAAAGAAGAGAAATGGCTTAGGTATTTATAAGAAAAGGAAATAGGGTCTAAATGAAAATTCACAAAAAAGTAGGCCCCTATAAGCAATATAGGGACACGCGTGGGGGCGGCGGTGACATCATGCAACCGCCCACAACGTTTCGAAACCTGCACCTCGGGGAACGAATCGTCGCCAGACCAAAGGTCATGCCCCGTTGGTCGCCCAAAATTTTCCCGCCCGAATTTTTGAATCCCTGTTGCTCGCCTCTGGTCCCAAAACATCGCCTAATAACTATAGCTTGACCTAAGAATGATTACCTTATCTTATTAGGTCAAGCTAGGGGGCATTGTTGATAGGCGAGCAGCCGAGCAATGGGATTATAATAAATAAAGATTAAAATAATAAATCAAGAGGTCATCAAGAGAGATTAAAAAGGACGAGCAGTAGGGAAAAGGCTAGGAGAGGCGAGCAGCTGGATGAGGAACCAAAACACGTTGGACGAGCAACAGGTCAGTCGAGCAGCTGGTCACCAAGAAGCAAAGATCGAGCGAGCAGCATGAACCAAGAGATTTGAAAGAAGTCAAAGAGGCGAGCAGGCGAGCAGAAGGGCATCCCGGAAAGTCACCAAGAGCCCCACTAATTGGGCATTACATTAGGAGCAAACAAGTGTCTTAACGCTTGTCATTGTAAAAGATGTAATAGCTTAGGAATAAAACAAGTGTCTAAGCATTTGTCAAGTTGTAAATGAGAGTGATTAAGGAGGTGACACCTCATGCTTGCTTGTACCCTATAAATACCCCTTCATGAGAAAGGGAAAGAAAGGTTGATTTATTAAAAAACAAGTCCAAGCTCTTGCAATTTTAATTCTCAAGTTCTACTTGTCTTAATTTAGCATTCAATCCTTGTTTAATCATCTTGTTTGATGATCTTCCAAGCCGAAACAGCCACTAATCATCTACATTGAATTAAGATCATTAACATTAACCAATTTGCAACAACCTCACATGACATCCCTGTATATGTTGAAATCCTCAAATTTTGCTAATGAGTGAACTTGGATGAATATGTAAGTCGTTTAGAACAGTCGCCTAATTAATCTCATACTATACACAGTGGACCCCATTTAACAAAGATTATCTTGTTAAACAGTGAAACCCATGCAAGATTTTTGAGATCAATGTTTATCAATAACATTAAAAAGTGAAACAAATAAAGCAACGTAAAAGAAAGAAACAAGCCTTTTGCTCTACTCTTTTTCAAAATCATAGCTAGGTACGCTACTTCGTCATTTGTGACGTCAATTTTTTAAATTCCTAATGTATATACTTTTTTTCACATTATCCATATCGATCACTATAAATTCAAATAAAAAAGTTGAGATGAATTTAAAATGATCTAAATTGGTGCTATTTGGACAAATAATAAAGTTGATAATTAAGTCTATATATATATATATATATGCATATAATATGTAGACATAGAGTGTTTTGTGTGATCACTATCTCATACATAAAAAAGTATTGTATTTTAGAGTTGTGTATATTTTTTTTATATGTAAAATAATATTCCTATAGTGTATGAGACCCTTTCTTATATATTTTTGTTTATGGCAAACTACCCATCTCCAAAATATTGTAGCGTGAAACAAATTCACATAAATGTATTTTACTCGAATATACCCAACAATTCGATTTATTTTTTTTCTTTCTGAATAATGATAAATTCTTATTCATTCAAGTGTCTCAATTAATGAAAATTTTGTTTCAAATTCTATCCAAAAATACGATATTCCGAATTTAGATGGATGTGGTGGTCCCAGATATCAAAATAAATTTTTAAAAAAATCTAAAATTTATTTGGTGCTCACAAATGGGATCAACAAAAAAGTACACATACAATCCTTTTGCTGTGTAAGCAGCCATACTTTTTGTGTCACAACCTAATGATTCTTTACTTGTTGCCATTTCTTTCTTCCTCTTTTCCCTTTATATTTTTATAGATTTCATCATCTTTATTGGAGATGCATATATGTCTATAAAAACCATCTTTTTTCCACCCCTTTATTGAAATCTTATCCTGAATTAAGCCATAAACTTACATGCAAGCTTTATATGCTTTGACTTCCCTGATACCATTTCAGTCCAAGGAAAGCTGCATATACGTCCTACTTATTACTCATGCAGATAAGTTATAATTTGTAAATGTGAGTCCGGACCGAATAGCTGGGCCGGGTTAGAATATACTCCATCCGTAACTATTGTTTTAAATAAAATAATTTCTTCAAAATATATGTCACTTTTAAATTTAAAAAAGATAGTGAATGTTACGTTGTTTTTCAAACTCCACCTCTTTGATTTACAACTAACTAGTATATCTCCCGTGCGATGCACGGCTTAAGTATTATTAAATTTTAATATAAAATTATGTATTGAGAGACGAATGTAATTTAAATAAATTAAAAAGTTAGTATTTTTGTGTACCTAATAATTGATCTTTGTTTTATTTTTTTTACTAATTTTTTTATTAATATATCAAATTTGTGAGACAGTATATATGTGAGTGTTTCATAATTATATATTCCCTCCGTCCTATATTTATTCACGTACTAAAAACGACACACTATAAAAAAAAAAAAAATTAGTAAAGTAGTGATATATGGATAAATATGTGTATATTATTGGGAGTGTGCACACAAATCAATATTTTCTTTTATGGAGTGTACAAATTATTTTGTAACGAATGAATAAGACAAATGTACAAATGATCGCGAGCCAGAGGGAATATTAATTATATATGTTTTAAATATGAACTAAATTCAAGACAAATACTAAAACTTAAAAAATGATTATTAAATTTCAATAAACTTACGCAATAAAAAAAATTAAATAAAGCTCAAATAATTAAAATTAATAGAAGAACGCTTTAAAATAAATGTAAAACATGGATGTAATCAAGACAATCTTAGTTAAATTTAATAACAATATTCCATCAAACCTTTTAAATAAACATCATGTACAGAAGTGTAGTCACATCAAAGGTATTTGTCTATTATAAATTTAAATAACTCTCTTGTGTACTTGGTGCATGGTGCACACATTTAATAATTGAATTGTTTACAATGAAAAGTGTGTTCAGATATTACACTGAAAATTGATTTTCAATGTAAACTCTTCAGTATAATATTTTACTCACACTTTTCAGTGTAATCGGTTGCACTTTTCAGTTCAAACAACCTAAATTGTTGAGTGAGTGCACCGTGCACCAAGTGCATATGAGAGTGTGCCTATAAATTTGGATTTATATTTACTATAAATGACACAATTGACCGATAGAAAATTTACTTATGATCATATAATTAAATCGAAAAAAAAAACTCAATCAGTTTATATATAATACGACGGTTGATATTTTTTAAAGCGGCCAAAATATATGTTGTTTACAATTATTCGGGTAGTTCTACACGAAGTCGTGGCATACATAATATTTTTCAATATGAATATTTAAAAAATATTACGTATTATCTATGAGATTGTTTGATATAAATTTTTAATTATAATAATTATATTTATAAGGCATTATTTAATAAATAGTTCAAAGTCTATTTTAATTTTCATTAGATAATAACTACTGTATTTCATTAGAGTTGTAAGGTGGAGTACACCTTGTACTCTATCTTTAAATAAAAAATTGCTTGTTCAAAAAAAAAAAAAAAAAAAACTACTGTATTTGAATTGTTAAAAAGAAAGATGAAAATATTTCAAGGATGTTTCTAGAATTAATAAACATTCATGCATGACATCTAAAGAGATATTTAGGCAAATTATATTTTAAAATATGTAAAGACCAATTATTTAACATAAAAAAGAAAAAAAAAACAAATCACAACCCTTAGAAAATAGTGCAGCGTGTTTGATTTGGGTGCTTGGTAGGCTGCTTTTAGTGTAGGCGTGAATGTGAAACTTCCATTTTTGGTTAATATTTTAGGAGGGAAAAATGAGATTGCTAAATAAGGAATACTATTCTGTTATTATATATATATAGATATAGATATAGATATGTTAATTTCGAAGATGCAGTCAATGGCACTGACTCGTTAATTAACGAGGGTAGCCCGCCCATCCTCAATAAATGCATATCCCACGTGTCCTTGCTAATGCCCTTGATAATACTGATGATCCTTTTTGCCCTCGTTATACCGAGGAGTATTTTGACGAGGACACTCACTTACCCCTCGTTAAAACTTTCGTTAAATTGATTTTCCTCTTTAAATCCCTGGTTAACCCCATCTTCAAATGTCTTTTTTTTTTTTTTTTTTGTGATTAAATTATAGTAAACAATAAATACCTTTTAGTAAAATAATTACTTTTCAATTAATACCCTATAATAAAATAATTAATATCATTCAAAATTAATATCTCATAGTTAAAAACCATAATTTTGGAAGATAAATTGACACCATGCCTGTTATTTCTTACAATGTGTTGAAACTGGTGTGTGTTGATAATGACCGTTATGAGATCCAAAAATTTAGAGCTGGGCAAAAAAAAACAAGAAATTATTAAAGACATGGAATTCATGCAACGCTTACGTGGAGTGTGGTAGATGACTCCTCTTTACACGACAGCAACACGTGTGTTCAATTGTTCATATTCACTCCACTTAATTAGCTTTACAACCATCACACACTCTTCCTT
The DNA here is from genome assembly GCA_947034835.1 of Ballota nigra. NCBI lineage: Eukaryota > Viridiplantae > Streptophyta > Magnoliopsida > Lamiales > Lamiaceae > Ballota > Ballota nigra. The sequence goes on from OX344721.1 coordinate 102,054,517, forward strand.
TTCTATGATTTACATTGCATGTTTCTCTTTTCATGTCTATTCTTCATGAATATAGATTTTGAGGTAGTAGGTATATTTTGTACACTATATATTATAATATTATTAAATTATACTCCTTCTGTTTCGGAGTAATTTTTTTTTTCTGGTCGTCCCACATTAAGTTTCTCATTCCATAAAATGCAAATTAACACCCCACTACATATAATCTTTAACTTTCAAATTCACACAATATTATAAAAAATGTACTCATTCAATTTACTTTTTAACACTATTCATTACTTTACATCAAAAGTTAACATGTGATCCGTCATATATTAATAAACAAATACATTTTTTTAAATAAAACAACAAAAAAATTTGGGATATTTATTTTGTGATGGAGAGAGTAATATTAGTTTTTACTGTAATGATATTGATACTAATAAGTAATAATATTAGTGGTGCATGTATGGTGCACGAGTTGTTCATATTACAGCTTTGCCATATTTTTCTTAGAGAGGGTTAATTTCCGTATTCTCTATTTCTCTTGTTTACAATAAACTTCTACTTTGACAAACTTAATTATTAAAACTTGTATTTCCAAGAAAATTATTTAATTTTACTAAAACCATGTAACTTTTTTTTTTTAATATTGAGCTCTCGAACATTTCAAAGTTTGCTTTCTTAAGCTTTCTACATGTTTTGTTTTGATTTATTTAACTCATTGATCTTCATTCAAGCATTGCCTTGGACCCATCATATACATCGCATTTCACTTCCATATTCTATTACTGCGTCCAGCATTGTCAACTCAAATATCTGAAATATGATTTTGGAAATTCTAATAAAGGACCAAAAAAAAGGCTGAGATAGGAAGAAAAGAATCAACCTGAATCTGATTTAAAAAAACAGAATTTAATCCAGATGGTACGGTCCACCAGATATTTGCTTTTGTTCCATATCTATTGGGGCCATCATCCTCATTCTTAGGGATGCAATAATCCAACATGCTGGCCTGAATTTTAGAGTAATTGAGCTTCATTTGTTCACTATTAAGCCAAATTCGAAACTAATTATCGAATATATTGTTGGTTTTCACCAGCTTTTATTGAGCCTAAACGGCTCGATAATATCAATCTTAAATGAGATTGTTCATCAATTGATTAAAAAAATAAAATTATATATTTCTAAAATATATATATATATATATATATATGTACACTAAATTTTATAATTTTATTTAATTAAATAAATTTAATTACATATTGTTGGTGATCAAATTTAATCGGGAGGATTAGTGTCTATTTTAGTTCGGTTTAAGATCACCAATCAATAACGTGTGATTGATTACCACCGTAAATGGTAAATCGAAGATTCGGGTTGTGGAATCGTAAATACGAAAGTCGAAATCGTATTAATTTGGTATGTGTGTACGTTTAGGTGTGTTAGTGTATGTTTTATGAGCATTTGTGAATTTGAACTTGTATTTCTTAGCTGGAGAACAACTATTTATAGAGACTAGCAAGCATGAGGTGCCCAAGACTCTTGGACTTCCTTGCTTGCATGCTAGACATGTGTCATTTGGCCTTTGTTTGACCTTATCTAAGTTGAATCTTAGTTACAAAGTCTTCTTTGGTCTTATCTCGAACTCATTGTTGTTCGTCCAGGTCGGCTTATTTGATCCAGTATGGTTTCTTCATCAAAGTTGTTCGCTCTTCGTGGACGTGGTTTGGAAGTTGTTTGTCTGGACTTCGAGTTGGGATGAGCTTGGGAATGTTGGTTCCTTGTTCGTTTTCATACATCTCTTAGGCCGGCGGATACGCCACTTATGATCAAAGTTGTTCGTCCTTAGCAATTTGATGGAAGGTCCATATCTGGTCTCGGGTATCTGGTTTTGTTCGTCAATAAGTTGTTCGTCGACGAAGTTGTTCGTCGACGGAGTTGTTCGTCATTTCGTACACCTCCTGGATTGATTTGTGCACTCCCATTTGATTTTCTATGTTAGTCATCTTTGATTTAGGGTTGATTTTTCGTAATCTCCATTAAGTCCTTAATCTCTGTTCGCCCAACATTGACTGATGTTCGCCTATCAACACATATTTTGATATTTATCAGTAATATTAAGTGTAAAAAATATAAATTAAAAATAAACTATTTATTATAATTTATACAAGCTAGATCACAATTAGCTTACTAACGAGTATATTCACGGGCTAACAAATCAAATATCATTGAATCTGATATAGTTTGTTTATTTTGAAGAATTTTATTAAATATATTTAAACAAAGCCCAAAGTTCCTTTCATTCCGGTGACAATTAGAAATTTAATGCTTGATAAAAATAGAGAAATGGGAACCACTTTGAGTATAACTGAAGAGAGAGAGGAAGAGTGAAAGTCACGAATCACCTAGCTAATTTGGAAGAATGGATCCCCCAAAAGTTATAATTCCAAACAGAGTGTATTCATTTGGATTAATTTTCTAATTTCCCTCATAAATCAAACACCCAGAACATTCAAAACTTAGACCATGGTTTTAAACAAGAAACTCATGAATAGAGAGACAGAAATAAGCAAGCCCATAAGAAATAATTAACAAAACTTGCTAATTGAAAGGTATCACCTGTAGAGAGTAGTATTAGCTACAAAGTTGAAGAAATAACAAAGTCCACTTGAATTTGAAAAAATACAACTGAAAGTAAATGAGAATGTATGGAGAAACTAAACTAATTTATATAAAACTATGGAAATTTTGCTTTGAATATGAAATGGTATATATCACTTGGAACTACGGAAAATGGTTGCCTCCTAAAAAATTAAACTTGCCTATTTATACTCTAGGGACGGATCTGGCACGTGTTCCTAAGTCAATTTTTTTTTTTTTTGAAATTACATTTTTTGGTCTAGGCATATGGCTCGGGACGAGATGTCCAGTGCTCGACCCCTCACTCCTCCTCGAGCTGATGAAACACGCTGGGCTCGAGTCAATTTTTTAGACGAGTTTTGGTCCAGCTTTGGGCTCGAGTCGAGCCCAGAGTAGCCTTAAATTTCGCCAAGTTTTACTAAGGCATGGTGGCTCGAATTGAGCTCGACTAGGACTGAATTTTTGCAAATTTCTTAGCACATTCTTCAACAGTAAGGACATGAAACGAGCCTATAAGCGAGCTCTACTGGCTTCCACATGCTTTACATCTCCATAACTTTATGCTCGATTAATCTTTGCCAATAAAAACAAGCATACTTGTAGTCTAGTTTAAACTCAATTTATATCATAATATGCAAATATTTGGTGAAATTCAAGCAATAATTAACAAGCAAGAATATTAGCAATTATGTGATCTAATCCGCGAGTCTTGATCAAATTAAATTGTATGAGGTTCACAAAGCACAAAAAAAAAATTTGTCCAACAATTTTTAATTAGTTAGTTTTAATTGATAAATTACAATTGAATAATGTTGATCATTAAATATTAATGAAAAACAACTCATAAAATATCATATTAAACACAAAATCTAATTATATCACATTATACATTTTAAAGAAAAATCTCCCATGCTTTTCATCTTATCTGCTTTATATTAGTTTAATATTATCTGCTTGGAATCGAATTCATATAAATTTATTTTTTAGCTTCCCCAAATTTCACACCAATGAAGATATGTGTTTATCATTTTAAATCATGTGAGATATTGTATGGGACTCTCAATCTAACACATCTGTTGGATCGCTTCCAACACAATATTCACATAGCTAGAGAATAAATAATAAACAAATAAGAACTCAAATATAAAACTAATTAATACACATATGAATAAAGTATATATAGGGTGATACTATGTGTTAGTTCCTAATGAAGACGAATTTGTTTCTCTCTCATCGCAGCCTCTTCCTCCATTACGACACTTTAATTCTTCCATTACCATACATTAATTATTCCCTGCACATTAATTTCTCGTATAGTTTCTTCATAATTATTCAACTTCCCATTTTTCAAATAAATTGATCGATCTTCGATTTTCCTCCAAATGTTGTCTTCCCTCGCTCTTTACATCACTCTCATTTTCCTCACCATGCCTAGAGGTAATAAAAATCTTGTAATTTCATTTTCATCAATTTTTAGCATAATAAGTCAGAACTTTAATTTACTTATTTATTTTCTTTGATTTAATATTTTCCAGGTAATTCAGCGACAACATTCACTCTAGTAAACAAATGCGACTACTCAGTATGCCCAGGAATTCTCTCCAACGCCGGTAGCTCCGGTTTAGCCCCCACCGGTTTCCACCTCCTTCCAGGCGCCACCCGGTCCATCCAGGCCGAACCGGTCTGGTCCGGCCGGTTCTGGGGCCGAACCGGATGCTCATTCGACCCCACCACCGGCCAGGGCACCTGCGCCACTGGCGACTGCGGCTCCAACCAAATACAATGCGACGGCGCCGGAGCAACGCCACCGGCCACCTTGGCCGAATTCACGGTGGCATCCTCCGGCGGACAAGATTTCTACGACGTGAGTCTTGTGGACGGCTACAACTTGCCCATGATCGTCGAACCGGTGGGGGGTTCGGGCGCCTGCGGGTCGACCGGCTGCCTGACGGACCTGAACCGGATGTGCCCGAAGGAGCTTCGGGCAGGGGGCGGGCAGGGGTGCAGGAGTGCGTGTGAGGCGTTTCGAACGCCGGAGTATTGCTGCAGCGGGGAGTACGGGACGCCGGAGAAGTGCCGGCCGTCGGAGTATTCGGAGATATTTAAGAATGCGTGTCCGAAATCGTATAGCTACGCGTATGATGATGCTACCAGTACTTTTACGTGTAGCCAAGCAGATTACGTAATTACATTCTGCCCTTCACTCACAAGGTATCCTATTCCTATTCCAATTAATTAAGATTTATTTATAGTGGAAACTGGCAAACTTTTTTTATAAAAATGTTCATATTAACCTTTTTTTTTTTTTTTTTTAAATATCAAATAAGTATTTGATAAGGGTATCAAAAATTAAGGTAAAAAATCAACAATAATTAAAATACTATACCACTGATTCCAATTTTTATATTCCTCATGAAAATTTTTAATACTCTTAATCAAATATTAATTTAATATTTTAATAAAGTTTTATAATGAACTATTTTCATACAAAAACTACTCATGTATATATGTGTACATATTATTTTACATCCAGTCTTTTTTTATATACACCAATTGCATGAATCTTAAATTTGTGTGTATGCTTAAATTATATAAATTTGTACGTTTACCACATTGTACAATACAATTAGTGCACCGAAATTTTATTTTATTCTATTCTCCAATTAATGTCCTTATATAGTATCTCAATGGATACAAGACTTAGTACCAACTTACTTACACTTTCTCTTAATGAACACAAGGAAGGTCGAAACCATTTTTTTAAAAGATAAATAAAAAAATTACAACATAGCTGAAAATCCCTCGAGTTGCAATAAAATATGGAATACCATATTTTTGTAGGATGTGGTAAAAAAATTATTTATATTTTTATTGATTTATATTTCATGTATTCTACTTACTGTATATTCTTATATTCTTCCTATACAAAATTACTTTTATATTTAATCATCACATATTAATTTGTATTTTATATATACATATATATATATATATATATATTAATTATTTACAATTTTTAAAGGTTTAAATTTTAATATGAAGATTAGAAAAATTATTTTTTCTCGATCCCTTACATCTGGCTTAACTTAATCCCTTCTTGCTGACCCTTTTAATCTTTTATTTTATGACTTTGTAAATGACCACGTGTAATAATATAACATATATATAACATAATAAATAAGAAATAGAGCATATATATATATATATATATAGAGTAGGTCTTGTATGAGACCGTCTCATGGCTACAATGGAAATGAGTATAGCTAGGGCATTGTCAGCTCATTAACATATTGATAGGGGTAGGTGTTAATTTGTATTGTCTCATGCCATGAGACGGTCTCATACAAGCTTTTGCCATATATATATATATATATATATATATATATATATATATCATTTGTTTGCAAGCTTCCCTTGGCATTTACTCATGAGTATGTATATAATTGTTTTGATGTTTTGCAGCCAAAAATCTTCAAATTCATCGCCGGCGACCTCAAGCGGGCCGCCTACACCGGTGGGCGGCAAGGAGTCAGGCGGTGGAGGTTCAAGTTCTGAGCCGGAAGATAACCTGTCGTCGTGGTGGCTGCCAAACTTTGTCACCGGAGGTTCATCACATTTAAAAATCAACTCTAATATCGCACCAACATTTATATTACTCTTGTTATTTCTTCAGCTATAAGTAACTCCTGCAAATCACAAATATTGCCAAAGAGAACAAAAATTTTCCAAGTGTTTATGTGTACAGAAATAATACGGTTTAATAATTAGGATTGAATTATCATTTTCGTTCACACATCTTTTTACCTTTAATGAAAAGGTCTCATAATTTGGAAAAAAAAAAAAAAGCATTTCACTTTACTCTTGCATTACGAATGCCTTGATTTTAGTCCCAAATCATCAGAAAATAAATATATAAATCACGTACGTGCTGGTCACATAACATCTGCGGATTTCCGATAAAGAAAGATGATAGTGGCATCTATGTATAATTTCTTTTCACTTATCGATAATTTAATACTCCATATCATGGTCAAATGATTATAAATAACAAAGAAATATTAAAATAATAAAATTACAAGCTGTGAGTTTGTATAATGTGAAATTGGTTGATATATGAATTATTGAAAGAGTATCAATTGTTTTTATTGAATAGTATTAGTTGTTCTCTCTAGATATTTATACTGAAGATTATTAGTTTGTTTTCACTATATAACTAATATTATTTAGTGAAAACAACTAATACTCTTCAATGATTTATGTATAAACCATTTTCACTCTATACTTTGTCAACCAAATATTGTAAATAAACTAAACAACCGACGTATGCAACCGTATACAAAACATCTGCAACTCCGATCCTCTACACCATCATCGTCCTCTACAGGAAAAAAAATAAAAAAATTGTCTGGAATTTTTTTTTTTCAATATGGCTATGAAGTGTTTAACAAAAAGAATTCACAGTAAGAATTGATGTCTACTAATTGCATACAAAACTTAACAATTATGTGGACTCATATTAATTCTGCCATATTTTCTTTAATTTGTTGGGCACTTTTGACTAATAAATTATAAATAAACAACGAATTTTGTTTATAAGATAATTTGTTATATATATTAAGTTTTTTATTTCTATAGGAGAGTGAAAGCAATTGCGATTGCTTCATGATGAAATATGTTTGGTGGATGCTCTTTTAAGCAAAGATTGCTACTTTACTGAAACAACAGGCTCTGGTAATTTCAAGTCACGAGTTGAAGGTATTATGTATATGTTGTGCATCGTATACCACTAACAAATATTATTAATTCGTATAAACATGATGTAGAACGCTAAAAGTGCACATAATACTTTATCAATTTTAGTCAAAAAGCAATGCGCAAAAACTCAAGTGGATGAAAGAAAATTATGGTTGATTTAAATGATTCTGTAATTCTAATTCATTTCGAAATATTTCAGTTAATTTTTAATGCTACATTAATTCATTCAAGTAACTTGATCACAGTCTGGGGTGATGCGGTTTCTATTTCTTTTGTGTAAATTTAATGTAAACTTGGGAAGAGAATAACATATAGAAGATTGAGAGAAAATAAAAATTGAATACAACTCTCTTCATATGTTTCCCTACGTAATTTATGTATGTAAAGAAAATAGAGATGGTCCATTAAAATTGTTCACGCAATTTGGATTAGGGGTGGTTCAATATATACTACACCGAAATGTATAGCACTAGATCCATAATGAATTGATGTGGATTTAGTTTCAACCTCTGTTTTCTTTTATTTGTCTTGTTATTAAAATCAGTAAATTGTTGATCACTTGACTAACTGCAGTCATGAACTTGAGTTTTGGTTGCTGGTTGATAGTAAAATTGATAATGCATTGAAAGGTATTTAGCATTCTTGATGAAGTTAGAGGGAATCTGAATTTGCAAATTATAGATTTCAAATTCACTCTTAATCCTGAGTGTCGTTCTCGTCTCCATTCTAAACCGAACTAAAACCGGGCTTCTTACTAATCCTCTTCTCCTTCATCGCCTCCCGTACATCCTCAACACCTCCCCACTCACCCTCCAACGCATATATATTCGAAAGCGTCACAAAACTACCACCTGATTTCTTCATCTCCATTCTCACATATTCACCAATCTTGTCAGCAAGATCCCTCCTTTCATAAATCTTGCACCCATTCAGAAAAGCCCCGATGATTGAACCCGTCATCATCTCCACCCCAATGATCTCTTTAACAACGCCATAAGCCTCTTCTATCCTCCCATGCCGACACAGAAGATCAACTAAACACGAGTAATGCTCCCCATTCGGTTCTATTTCCATAGCCTTGAAAATCTCCATCCCTTTCTCAACTAAACCCCCATGACTACAAGCACAAATAACAGAGGTTATAGTAACTTCATTCGGCTCTATTCCTTCCTCCTTCATCCTTCCAAAAAGCTCGATTGCTGACTTCACCATCCCGTGCTTCCCATAACATCCAATCATGGCATTCCACGTGCCTATATTCTTGTCACTAATCGCATTGAACACATTCTCAGCTTCCCCAACGGTCCCACATTTCGAGTACATATCAATGAGCGCACTCCCCACGAACGCGTTGATATTAATCTGCATTCTATATATCAAGCCATGAATCTCTTTTCCTCTACGGATCGAATTAATTATCCCACATGATGGGAGCAGCCCTGTTACAGTCACTTGATTAGGCTTGAGTCCTGAAGTTAACATTTTACAAAACATCCGTAAGGCTTCGATAGCCTTTTCGCTTTGAACAAAACCCGATATCAACGCATTATAAGTAACCAAATCAGGGACTAGTCCTTCTTGACCCATCTGAGAAAGAAACACAAGGGCAGTATCGGAATCTCCAATTCTTGCATGACCTGCAATGATGGCAGTCCAGGAGATCACATTAGGTTCAACGCCTTCCAATCTCATCCTCTCAAACAGAGTGACTGATTCATCAATCTCCCTTGCATCGGCGTAGCCACAAATCATGGACGTCCATGAAGCAATATCTCTGTCAGACATTTTATCGAACACTTGACGTGCATCGTGAATCTTCCTGCACTTCCCGTACATATCTATCAGAGCATTGCACAGCGCTGGATCCTCTTCGAACCCCATTTTATAAATCAGGGGATGGAATTGCTTCCCCAAGATTAAATCCTGAAAATCGCGGCAACCTTTCAAGATCGCTGAAAAAGTATACATATTTGGTGAGCTGTTAATGTTTCTCAATTCTTGCATTAGCGAAAAGTACCGAATAGCTTCTTTGCGAGAGCCTGAATAAATTAAGGCTTGGATAATCCAATTGAAGGCGAAAGCATTTGGGTGTGGAGTTTGGTGGAAGAGTAAATTGGATGAAACCAAATCGCCAGAACATGCGTATGCGGCGATGAGCTTTGAGCTGAGTGAGAGAGAATTCATGTGTACATGATTGGTTAACAGTAATCCGTGGATTTGTTTGCATGCTTTCAACGCCTTTTGTTTCATGCATTTATGCAGCAATGAACTCAAATGGTTGGGGACCGATCTTTTCATATTCGCGCTCTAATTTCTCCATTGCATTTTTGATTTTTTACCAGGAAACAAAATGGGGAAATATGACCTCAATGTTGAAATTAAAAACCACGAATATACAATTTTTTTTTTTTATTTTACATATATCTTTATTTTAATAAATGCTCCATCTTCTTAAATTGAAAATATGCAAGTTATACTTCTATGTGATGCTCCATAGAATGTACTCCTTCCTGTTAATCAAAATTGTGCTCCATTAATTGATCATAAGTTTTATAAAAAAATAGGTAAAGTAAGGATAAAATATTAATAAAATAATTGTTTGAAATATTTTTAGTGAACAAACAAATAAAGAAAATAGACACAATTTAAATGGACTGTGGAAGTATTATTTGTCTAGGATTGGTCTTTGTAAAAAAATCTTTAAAACCTATTAATAAAAAAATCATCAATATATTATAGGTTCACTGTATAATGTGGCATGGACTATTTCCAATTTTCCACTCCTCTCATTAGAATAGACATAATCTTGGGGAGCCTATGATCAACACATACTAGTCATTTTCTTGGATTTTCTCTACATCTCTTGCGTTAGTAGTCATGGTCTTGATTTTATTACTTATTAGTCCAATACTTCTAATTACTGTAAACTTTTACTGTATCACAGCTCTACATATATATTTATATTATACAAAGACAAAAAACCACTTTGATTGCTATCCAACTCTGAAAACGTTGTTCAATGACAACTCATGGAGCTAATATTTACATTGACCCCTAATAAAGTAAGCAACATCTCAAGATTTCCTCATTAGAAGTAGAGCTTCAAGATTATTTTTTAAAAAAAAAGTCAGCCTACAACTCATCCTTGGCATCCTCATCATGAGAACCTTGTTCAATTGTGGACGAAGATTCAGCTTCTTTTGCACTGGTTTCTGTCTCGGTTTCTTCTACGGAATCTTCTTCCTCCTCAACTGTAGCATCAGGGCTGATTTTGAGGCTGTCTTTTACTGAGCTGTAGATACGTGAAGCGAATTCTTTTGGATCGCTGAGTGAAAAACCACTCTCCATAAGCGCCGTCTGGTACATCAGTTGTGCCATTTGCTTTACGCTTTCATCCTGTAATAAAAACCCGAGGAAATTTCAGAATAGGTTAAAGAATAAAAACGAGATAATATCATAGTTAACTGTTTTTTCAGTTTTGATCCCCCTCTTGCAATCAACTTTGGTCCTGAAACTGCACTTTTTACTCTTCACTTTTGATCTTATGTAGTTCGGGTTGCTAAATATAATTATTGAGTGTGTTAAATCTAATTAATAATTACTAATCATATAAGAATCTCCAGATAACTGATTCCATTGACCAAGTAATCAACTAACAATAGGACTAAATATGGAAGTAAAGGGTATATTTTCAAGAGCGAGTTTAGCAGTGAGCGAAAGAGGGACCATAACTAGAAAAAGGTAAATTTCAGGGACCAAAAATGATAGCATTCCAGAAAAGAGAAAATAGTGTCAAATTACCTCAGAGTCCTTTGCTAGTCTCTCCCGAAGTTCCTTGATAATAGGGTGTCGGGGGTTAATTTCAAGAACCCTCTTGCCGCGCATGTAAGCTTGTTTGCTAGCATCGGACAGAGTTTGAGACTGCATGATCCTTTCCATGTTTGCACTCCAACCAAATTTCGATGTGACCACCACACATGGGGAGTCGGACAAACGGTTGCTTATCTTCACATCATCAACATTTTCAGAAGCAAGGGCACCTTTCCACCATTTGGTCAACTCTTTAAACTCCTCCTTCAGTTCCTTGTCTTTTGAACCCTTCCCTAGTTTGAGTCCCTCTTTAGATACATTTTGGAATTTCTTGTCTTCGTAATCCATCAAATATTGCATCAGATATTCATCCACAGGGTCTGTGAAGAAAATGACCTGCTCCAACAAATCAATTCAGACTCGAGCATTGTATTGTAGCAATCAAATTATAGGAACTATTGATCAAAGCTTACCTCGAAATTCTTCTTTATCAACCTCTCGAGGAATGGAGATTTCTCGAGCTGTTCCTTGCTTGTTCCAGTGACGTAAAAGATATCTTTCTGTCCTGACTTCATTCTTGAGATGTATTGATCCAGTGAAGTTAATTTACCATCTGATTTATTGCTGCAAGCAGTATAGACAATATCTTTTAAAAAAACTTATCATTTAAGATTGAACCAAACTGCCTCTCATCTGAAAAATATGCTTACGTCTCAAATCTAAGAAGTTTCGCCAGGCGGTTTCTGTTAGTAGCATCCTCAATAATACCAAGCTTAATTGACTTGCCAAATTCATTCCAAAATTTAGCATACTGGCCTTTCTTCTCGCTGTCGTCTCCGGATTCTTCAACATCTGTGGTACCATCAAACTTCGTAAACACAAAATACAATATAATAAAATGTCATTAATAGTATTTCTTTTTACCAAACCTTTCTTATCTTTATCATTAGATTCATCTGGGTCTTCTTCAGCAAGTTTGCGAATCATATCAAGGGCTTTGCGGATGAGTTTCTTCTTTATTGTTTTCAAGCTGCTGTGCTGTTGTAACATTTCTCTTGACACATTAAGTGGCAGCGAGTCAGAATCAACGAGACCCTGGTGACATAGGCAAACAGTTGGAAACAAAGTCGCAAAGCTCAAACTATAGCATCCTATAGAATTTCTGATGAGACGAAGTTTACCTTCAAGAAGTTCAAATACTTGGGCAGAAGTTCATCAAATTCATCTGAGATGAAGACCCGTCTGACATATAATTTCAAATTGGATTTGTTTGCGTTGTAGTAACTCTCGTATAAATCATGAGGAGCTTTGGGAGGTACGAACAACACAGCCTTGAATTCAACATCACCTTCAGCAGTAAAGTGACTCCATGTTAGAGGCTTCTCATCTCCAAATTCCTGTCAATTGAGATTAAAATGTTAATTAATAAAAAATAAATGAATTATGGAACAATTGAAGCTGGATAAGGTACACACCTTGGACAGAGAGTGATAGAATTTTGTGTATTCTTCATCAGTCACCTCCTTTGGATTCCTTAGCCATATAGCTTTAACATCATTCAAAAGTTCCCATTCGTAGGTAGTTTTCTTCACTGTCTTTGTTTTGGGTTTTTCCTCATCCTCGTCTTTTTCAGTATCTTCTTCCTCTTCTTCCTCAGAAGATTTAATTTCAGCTGTTTTGTTAAGTGAATTTTATTAAGCTAGTTACAAAAGATGTACAATTATTATGTAGACTGCACAGATATATCATGCATACATTTTTCCTCGTCACTGGAATCATCTTCATCAGCCGGAACCTCCTCATCCACTTCTTTACTTGCCCAAAGGTGTATGGGGAAGTTGATAAATTCAGAATACTTCTTCACCAGCTCCTGCAATTAAAAAATATCAAGAGAATATGAGCATCATTGTCAAAAGTACAATGGAACAAAAGCCCCAACAAAGAAGGTATGGCCACAACCAAGTCTCAAATGAATCTCTGTAGTTTTTAGACTAGTGTATTTATTCGCAGTGATATCAGGTAAAAAGAAAAGTGAAAAAAGAGCAGGTACAAAAATCCCTATCACAATACCATCATAGAAAATGAAGAAAGGAACCAGAACCCATCATGTGTTTACGGAGGATTTAGAATTGTAACCTCTTTCACTCTTCGGGAAGGTTCCATTCCACCATACCTCATACTGATCCTATTAATTCTCACTAATTTTGGTCTAGCATAATTCTAAATGATGAAGTTTTAATCACCCTTAAACCTTAATGGGATCCAACCACCACCGAATAATGCTTAGCCATCTAGGAATGTCACAAACAGAAGTCCGAAACACTTATAATCTAGATAAGCCATAAACAAGATGATAAAAGCAAATGCACAGCATTTCTTGGGAAGTAACTAGAATCAAGTTATACACAATTTAACTGAGACAAGATAATATAGACCAAAATGAAGAGAGAATAAAGGATCCTAGATGCGATTGTTAACCAGTGTTAATGGTAAGAAAAATACCAACAACTTGAGCTCATGAAAGGGGGAAAACGGACAGTACATAAAAAAACCAACCTTCAATTTGAACTCATCCAAATACTCCTGAGCTTCATCTCTGAGGTGCAATCTGATTTCAGTCCCACGACCAAGTGGTTCATTCCACGTATCTTCTGATATTGCAAAAGCACCATCTGCTTTTGACTCCCAGACATACCTGGAAGTGGTCACAGTTTCAAACATCAATAGTATTACATTCTTCAAAGGATAACCTACTAAAAACAGGATGGCGGTGAAAAAGAACATACTGCTTATCGTCATTATTTTTGCTAATAACTTCTACATAGTCAGCAACAAGATATACTGAGTAGAATCCAACACCAAATTGTCCAATGAGGTTGAGATCTCCACTGGTTTGCATCTTTTCAACAAATGCTGTAAATAAAATATAAAAATGAAGTTTTAATTTAAAACAATTACACAATCACCAACACCAACTTTGACAGAACTTCAAACAATCACTACACTATAAACAGATCAATATTGTACCTGAAGTTCCAGACTTTGCAATGGTACCCAGATTCTTGATTAGATCCTCCTTTGTCATTCCAATACCTCTATCGCGGATTGAAAGTATTTTCTTTTCTTTGTCCAACTTGATCTGTATATATTAAATGAGTTAGCTTATCTGCAATTTGCTATGATATACAATGTATGAACAGTTTGGGAATTCCCTTGCTCAAAATTAGATTTCTGATAATCTTCAGCATGAAGTAACTTCATATTTAAGTATCACTGGGAAATTTTCCATGTGAAGCAGGAAAAAACCCAACTATTTTAGCATGATCCGTATATAATGGAAAGCTTCCAGCTTTAGTCTACAGTATGAAATTACCTGAATCTCAAGCTTAGCATTTTCACCTTCACCCAAGATTTCCTTGTCTGTAAGTGATAAAAATCTAATCTTGTCCAGAGCCTGAATAATCACCAAAAATCAAACAACTTAATAAAACATAAACCAAAGAATAAGGACACAATACTTAAAAAAATAAAAAATAAATCTCACATCTGAAGCATTGGAGATCAATTCCCTCAAGAAAATATCCTTATTGCTGTAAAGAGAGTTGATGATAATATCCATAAGCCGCGACACCTCAGCCTGGAATTCAAACTTCTCCGCATTGGCACGGAGTGATTTTCTAGACATCGATTCAGCTTCCCTACATTACATCAACAAAATGAAAATCGATTAAAACACAATATATAAACGCAAAACAGATCTTCATCAACGAAATTAAAACCTAATTACCTCTTAACAACATCAGAATCGGTAGATAATCCATGCGGAACAGCGCCGATTTTGTCTTCCACCTTGGGCGGATCAAACGGCGTATCTGAATCGGCTTCCGCATTTGCGTGTATTCTCCGACCTAATAAATTCCATCCACCGAAACACTAAATCACTACATTTCCACAAAATCTAAGCATAAAAATTATAAATAAGCTAAATAGTCGCCGAAATATCTAAATTTTCACATTAATTAAACACGCAGTGGAAATGCTTTCGTTACGCACCTTGGTACGGGAGTAGAAACAAGAGGCAGAGCAGAAAGAGAAAGGAAGGAAACGTCCATTTCCTCATTGTGATTATGTCACTTTCAGTTTCAGGTAAAGATGGTATGATCGATTGAGGAGTGAGATTTATGCAGCTGGGTTTTAGAGTGAGAAGGTAGAGCGTTCTGATTGGTTTGAGATTGCCAACAAGGATAATCGGACGGTGGTGTGTTTTCGTTTGCCACGTGGGACATTTTCGTTGGGCGGTGACTGCTTATTAGACGTGGAGAAGCACGGAAGTTCTGGAAGATTCGGTTTGTTTAAGTCTTCAATATTTACCTTTGTAAAAAAAAAAAAAAAAACTTCAATATTTACACAATGTACTCCTACTAAAAATTTGCTCGCTTATTTTATTTTTCTCCATTAAAAGTATATTTATTTATTATTTATCAACATTCACTTTCATTTTAAACTTACAAACAATTATATTATTTATAATTTATTCTTAATTTATTTACATTTTATTAAAATTTGTGGCCAAAGAAATGAGTACACTTCTAATGAATGACGTAAGTATATTCCGTATAATCATATTTGGATAATAATAATAATAATAATAATAATAATAATAATAATAATAATATAATTATTGTTATTATTATTATAACGTTTGTAAGAATTAAAAACAAACAAACAAATTACACAAAATTTGTGAGAACGAATTGATTAAGAAGGTTACGAAGAAAGCTTGATTTTGAATCACTTTGAAATCTCTTCATTTTATTTGAATGAAGTCATTTGAAATGCAAAAAATTTAAGAATGAATAGTGTTAGGATAAAAGTTGTTAGTTTTAATGAGTTAAAACAAACCAGATAATGTAATAGGAACATCTGGACCTGTTAGCCAGATGAGGAACTAGATTAGAACTTAGTATAGGGGAACTACCAGACCAGAAGACTTCACCAGAAGACTTCACCAGAAGACCTACCAGAAGACCCTCCAGAGGACTTCACCAAAGGACTTCACCAGAGGACTCCATACATTGCATTCCTCCCCTGCTCCTGGTGCCCTCATTTCTTCACCAGGGCAAACTCTTCCTGATACACTCATATTCACTCCCTCCACCTTCCCTACTCAAACACCCTCTCCCCCCACCTCACAAATCCCTCTCCCCACAAATCCTTCTCCCCCAGCCCCTGTACCAGAAGTCTCATCTTCTTCTGGTGCAGAACAACCTTTACCCTCTGCCTCTACTTCACAAATCCCTACCCCTCCCCAATCTCACACTGACCAGATTCCCCCCGCTTCTATGGCAATGGGTTTCCCTGCCCCTCCCTCTTCTCCCACCTATCTATCTAGCAATGATAGTGAAGATGAGGATGCTTCACTTGAGCCTGCTGGCTTAGCCCCATCCTCCTCTGCCTCTGGGCCCAAACCCTTTTCATTCTCATCTGATGATATGGGTCCCATTAGGCAGAGCATGAGTGTAAGTGCTCAGCTCTGGCTAAGAGAGCACTTCCCTGTCCTCCTTGAGCACTTACCCCTTCTGGCGGATCTGACTGACGCCAAGGTCTGGAGCAAGGCCAGACTTGAGGATGTGGAGGACCTGATGCTGCTGCTTGAAGAGATGGGTCCTCCTAATTTCACTGCCTGGGAGATTGACATCAAGAGGAAGCTTAATCTCCAGAATCCTGCGGAGTTAGAGACTCCAGAGGCAGTCAAAGTGGTGGTTCGCACCTTATTGATCCAGCAGGGAGTCATGATCTCCCCTGAAGGCCCCTCATACAAGTTTGGCCCCCACTTCTCATTTCCTCCAGAGCTCTACTCTGATGAAGAGGACTTCGATGTCACTCATGCCGTCCTCCAGAAGATGAAATTGTTCTTTAATGAACAAATCTTGCAGATTGGCAGATTCTCTAAGGCCATGCAGCACCTGGCGCCGGCTCTGGTAGAGCACCAGATCAAAGATGAAAAAAGGAAGTTTTTGAAGCAGATTAAGGATGTCTTTGCCTCTGCCAAAGCAGCTTTCAAGTCTGACTGCCTATACTTGAAGATGGATGTGCATGAAAGCCAGAGGCAGATCCAGCAGTATGTGTTGGACCAGGTGAGGCCCGTCTCAGTGCTGAAGGTAGAGATGGCCTCACAAATGCTGCAGACAGCCAAGCTCAAGGATTCTCTCCAGGAGATGCTCGAGAAGCAAGAGAAGCTGGTTGCTGAATCCAAGGCTTACCTGGAAGAAGCCAGGCAACTCCGTGATCTTCACTCTTCCTCTTCCACTGCCTTGCCTGATCTCATACGGCAGGTAGTGCAGCCCCTATGTGATGAAGTTAAAAGGGGGAAGAGCAGGCCAGAACTGATCTGGCGAAGACCACTCTGGAGACTCTCTTTAGCCATGAGGCTCGTCTGGACCTGCTGGAGAACACTTTGGCCCAGGCGGAGCTGCAGAAGAAAAAGAAGGAAGAGTTGAAATCTCTTACCATGGCTAAGCAGTTGGCGGCAGAAGAAGAGATAACGGATACAGAGCAGGATCCTATTTCCATTTCTGGACCTGCTAAGAGGAAGATTAGGAAAGTCAAGAAGAGCTTCCTTGAATCTGTCGTTGAAGAGACAGAGAAGAGATTCAAGGAAGAGACGCCTGAAGAGAGGCAAGCCTGGATTAGGAAGAACATAGATGAAGAGCAGAGGCTCCGATATGTTAGGAGGCAGAACAAGAAGACCAGAGAAGCTGGGATCTCTTCTGGTGCCAGTGGATCCAGCTAGAGAAGGAAGGCTCATGTTGAAGTGATAGAGATTTTGCCTCTCAGGACAGAAGGGTCTTTTGACTCTACTGTGTCTGTCCCTCTGATAGAGAAATGGAGAGAAGCCAAAACCTTATGGTTTATCCAGTATTACATTCAGAGGCCTCCACCAGAGGATCATGCGCTCATCAACAGGACTTTCCACACTTGGATGAAGGCATACGATGCAGGGCTCTACAAGCAGCTGATGGACTCAACCATTGAATTCAACCTGGAAGTCACTGCTCCTAAATTCCATTATCTCAACACTCCCATGATAGGGGACCAATTGGATTGGGCAGAGCTGAAGAAGCTGTACAAGACCAAGGTGTTGGCAAATTTCACTCCAACATCTTCTGCTGAGTTGAAGGCCATTCAAGACAGATTCTTCGACTGATTCTTAGTGCCTAAGGAGAACATAAGATATGCTTAGAATAGGACCAGAATTGCATTGTAATCTGTAATCCTTTTTGTCCTTATTATTAATGAAATATCACATCTTCTCTGTCTTAAAGACAACTTCTTGTTGTCTTCTTGTTTGCCTGATAAGATCTATTATAAGGTCTTATCCTTTTTTATTTTTATGCTTAAGTGTTTATGTTTTTGATCAGTTCTGGTTGTGTTTTAACTCCATCAAAAAGGGGGAAATTGTTAGGATAAAAGTTGTTAGTTTTGATGAGTTAAAACAAACCAGATAATGTAATAGGACCATCTGGACCTGTTAGCCAGATGAGGAACTAGATTATGACTTAGTCTAGGGGAACTGCCAGACCAGAAGACTTCACCAGAAGAGTCACCAGAAGACCTACCAGAAGACCCTCCAGAGGACTTCACCAGAGGACTCCACCAGAAGACTTCACCAGATGAGACTGACCAGAGGCAGAGAACCTTCCCCAGACCAGACGAGTCCGGACCAGACGAGTCTGGTGAAACAAAAGATGCTCAGAATCATCTCCTAATTCTTCTGAGTAATCTGTTTCTTAACCAACTCTGGACCAGTGATTAGGTGTGAAATTGTCATGATTCGTCACTCGAAATGCCCTAATTCTGGCCGATTTTGTCGAGTATTTGGAGTTAATTGAGCATTATTTCTATACATTGATGAATTTGTCTCTTTAATGCTTGTAGGTGAATCGAGGGCGAAGAACGGAGTTCGTAGGACTTTGAATCGACTCAAACGGATGCCCGGATGAGAAGATATCGAAGGAATACGATTGGTGTTAGTGTTGAAGAAGAAAAGTGCTAGTTGGAGGAATATTAGGAGCATTCGAGTAACACACTCGAGCACTAGCGCTCGAGCACGTTGCTCGAGCACCCAAAACATACAGAAAATTTCGAGTGCTCGAGCACCCAAAACATACAAAAAATTTCGAGTGCTCGAGCAGCTCGAGCGCCACCGCTCGAGCGTGTTGCTCAAGCGCCCCAATTATATAGAAGATTTTCAGCGCTCGAGCACCTGTGTCATTTGAGCTACATGCTCGAGCGCGACCGCTCGAGCAGGTCTGCTCGAGCACCTTCAGGTTTGGCATTTTTAAAGTCGTTTTTCGGCCCACGAGTTCACGATTCGGCCCGTGGCTTATATATACTCGTCTCAAGCTCGTTTTTGGGAGACCACACATCACTTGATAGATTTAGACTTTTAGAGTTCGTTTTGGAGAGGAAGGAGAGAAGCAAGCTTTACGTTTACGTTTTTTAGGTTTTCGTTACGAATTCATATTATGATCTTACTTTTTAGTTTTGTTTCTTTATATTTTTGTTCTTGAACACGTTGAGACTTCTTTTCTTGAGTTAATTTCAGTTTATTCTTTTATTTCGTTAAACCCTAGTTTATGTTTGATCTCTTCTTCGTCTTAATTATCATGTTCATGTTTGTTACTTATTCAATTGCTATTATTTACGTAAAACCTATGTCTAGCTAAAACCCTTGCATGCTTGGGGTAGGATGAACTCGTAGAAGTAGGTTGTGGGTACGTAATTAGGGTGACTTGTGACGTTAGGTTTTAATTATCTTGATTAATGAATTCTTAAAATTAATCTTAACTTTACTTTTGAATTTCGTTCGAAAAGTGTTAGAGAGAGGACGACCGTATCACTCTTTAACAACGAGTAGACTTAACTAGAGGGTTT
The DNA here is from genome assembly GCA_947034835.1 of Ballota nigra. Lineage (NCBI taxonomy): Eukaryota > Viridiplantae > Streptophyta > Magnoliopsida > Lamiales > Lamiaceae > Ballota > Ballota nigra. Next base: position 102,074,641 of record OX344721.1, read on the forward strand.
AGAAAGGGTTAATTCATCTACCAGTTTAGCGAAGGAGGACGACCGCATCACCTTAGTTAAATTAGGGTCTCATTAATTAAGCACAATCTATTAACTTGTTAGTGGATTAGTGAAGTCGAGTGTTAGGGTAAAGTATTAGGGTTTATAATCTTGAGCTTTCACCTTGCATTCTTTTACTTAGGTTATTTCTTGCGCGTCACAGTTATTTTGATTATGTACCTGCTCCGTTAGTATACGTAGGGATTCCTATCCTGAGCATCACCATCTCTCATTTGAAAACAGCCCTTCGATTCTTAGTTTAATTTTGATTTTTGCATTCTTAGGATAATTTTAGTCTATTAATTAATATTTCAAAAAACCCAAAAACATTACACTCATATTAGCTACGAAGCGTAGATCTTCAGGGATCTATTCGCATACACTCCATCTCGTGGGTTCGATAATACTTGGTCATTATACTTACTCATACTACAGTGAACCCATCCGCTTGCGGGGAAGCGACTAGTAGAAGTTAGTATATTCGCTTCAAGTTAATGGCGTCGTTGCCGGGGATGGCGTTGTATGTCTTTTGAATAGGACTTGTCGATAGCTTAGTAGTTAGTAGTGAGTGATTTTCTTTTCTGTTTTTTTTTTATTTCGTACATATTCGGCAGTTGCTTTTTTATTCTTTTGTTAGTGTTTCAGGTTTATGAAAACACGCTCACAAGGCAATACGAGCGAAGAGAGGTTACCTTTAGACCTTGAGACAATAGCAAGAAGAAACCGAGCCTTCTTAAGAAGGATGAATGCTGCCGGAGGGAAAGAACCGATGGACATCACTAATGAGTTGGATGATGTCGAGAATGAGTTCAATCAGGCATTGAACCGGGTTGACGGCACTGATGGCAATACCAGTAAGAATCAAGATCCGTTAGGAGAAAGCCAAAGCCAAAACCCGGGTACTCAGAACCAAAACAGCCCAGCTCATAACATTGTCCAAAATCCTCATAACAACCCTGCTTACCCACATCCCAACTTACCCCAAAACAACTTACCTTACCCACCTTACCCATACCCATCATATCCATATCCACCTTACCCGTATCCTCCACCTCCTGCTTACAACCAACCACCTGCGTACCAACCACCTCCAGTTCAACACGTACCCGCACCACCTGTAGTTCCTCAGCCTGTACCTCAGAACGCAGATCAGAATATGGCTATTCGAGGAAGGTTTACGGTGCAGCCACAACGGTACTATGATGGAGTGGCATTGCCTCCAGTTGAGGCAAATAACTTCTCGATTTCCCCGGGAATTCTTAAGTTGCTTACCGAGAATCAATTCAAGGGGGTGATCGGGAAGGAGAATCCTCATACACATCTGAGGAGTTTTCTAATGATAACCTCCACTTTCAATTACAATGGCATGTCTAAAGATGCCAAGAGGGTTAGGTTGTTCCCATTCTTATTGACGGGAATAGCTAAAGAGTGGTACGATAATACGCTTCCACGGGGAGGTATTACCACTTGGGCCGAGCTCGAGCGTCTGTTCCTCGAGCGATTCTACCCTCCATCAAGGACGATTAAAGCAAGAATTGAGATATCTTCTTTCCGCCAGAAGTCAGGAGAGGATCTACGTCAAGCATGGGAGAGATACTCAAACATGTTGATTGAGTGCCCGCAGCACGGGTACAATGAGGGAGATATTATGGCATTCTTCTACAGTGGTGCCAACAAGGCTGGGCAAGACCATCTAGACGCCTATGCTAGTGGATCATTTCTGAATCAAGGAATAGAGAGGTGTAGAGAGACCGTAGACAATATAGTCACGAATGCCGGGGCTTGGAGTGTGGATGCAGACTTCCAGAGAGTTCATCAGGTTGAAGAGGGTGAAGGAACGAGAAGGCTGTTGATGGCCATGATGGAAAAGATTAACAACCTCGAGTTGGGGAAGAATTTGGTTGGAGAGCATGCAGCATAGAATTAGAGAGTAGACCAGCCAAGTGGACAGCAAGAGGTAGCCAATTACATGGGAGGTCCATATTACAATCAGAATGGCTACCAAGGTGGAAATCAGTATGGAAGGCCTTCTTATGGCCAACCATTTGTACCTCCAGGTCCTCAGCACCCTCAAAATCAATGGAGGAATACTCAAGGCTATCAAGGAGGCCAGCAGCCTCCTCAGAACCAATGGAGAAAGAACGAGAATTTTTCATATGCTAACCCGAAGGTGGGTGTTACAGTTCCTCCGGGTGTTGACCCAGGTTCAAAGCCTCCGGATGGAGAAGGCGGTTCCTCAACTGAGGAGATGTTGAGAGCGATTCTACAGAAGGTGGAGGAAGGAAGTAGGAGGTTGTCATCCTTGGAGTACGATGTGAAAAAGTTGCATAAAAAGGGTGATCAACGTGATCAAGAACTCCAGAAGATGAACGTTGAGTGGAATAGAACTCAACAAGAGAACAATCGAAGGTTCACTTCCATAGAATTTCAGATGGGGTAGATGGCAAAGTCATTGAATAGAGAACCTGGAAAATACCCTTCAATGCCTGAGGGTAATCCCAAGGAGCATTGTAAGGCTATCCAGCTTAGAAGTGGAACCAACTATGAAGGTCCTCAGATGCCTGCTGATTCTGAGACGCCCCAAGATAGAGATGAGATTGAAGAGATGAGAGTTGAGAAGAAGGTTGAGGGTGAAAGCACTCAAGCGAGCAAAGAGCTTGAAGAGGAAGGCATTGAGAAGGTTGAGAGAGTTCCTAAGTGGAAGAAGGCAAATGAAGCAAGGGAGAAAGTGAAAGAGACCGAGAGAGATGAATGGGGGGTACCCAAATCGGTGATACCCGTCCCATATCCACAACGCTTCATGAAAAAGAAACTGGATGAGAAATTCGCTAAATTCCTTAATGTGTTTAAACAATTGCATATTAATATCCCTTTTTATGATGCTTTGGAACAGATGCCCAACTATGCAAAGTTTTTGAAGGACTTGATCGCAAAAAGACAGCGAGTGGATGAGCCGAAGTTGGTGCAGCTGAACCATGAGGTGAGTGCATTAGTGCACAAGGCACTTCCTCCAAAGCTGAAGGATCCCGGGAGCTTCACCATTCTTTGTGATATCGGGAACGGGATCAAGAAAGGAGCGCTATGTGATCTCGGAGCGAGCATTAATTTGATGCCTCTTTTTTTGTTCAAGAAGTTGGAAGGTGGAGAACTTCAACCCACAATGATGACGCTTCAACTAGCCGATCGGACTATTACTCGACCTCAAGGTGTGGTTGAAGACGTCCTCGTGAGAGTTGGAGATCACATTTTTCCAGCCAACTTTGTAGTGCTAGAGATGGAGGAAGATGAGCATGTGCCCCTAATCTTGGGAAGACCGTTCTTAGCTACGGCGGGGATGGTGCTAGACGTGGCAAATGGGAAGATTACGTTGAAGGTTGATGATCAAGAAGTGAAGATTTCTCTATATGAAGCCATGAAGCACCCGAATGAGGATGAGAGTTTGTATTGCATGGATGCAATTGATCCTCATGTTGAAGACACACTTCCTATCTCTAATCTTTCTCATGTTCATGATTTCGTTAATTCTTCACTTGATAATTTAACCCATGAGCATTATGATCGTGATTATTTTGATAGGGATAAAGTGAAGAAGTTGAGGGATGGAGAGATGAAAAGTGTGGACGTGGTCCAGTTGGAAGGGAAAGGAGGAGTTAAGAAGAAAAAGTCCAAATTCAAGAAACTGTTTGGAAAGACCCCTCCAGATAAAGGTAAGAAGGAGTTGAGACCCATAACACTTGGGGATGAGAAGGAAGCAAAGGAGTTCATGATGGTGGGGCATCAAGGAAAGACATGCAAGTACCACTCTTATGAGAGTAAGGGAGGTAAATTTGAGTATGATGTCCCATAAGCTCCTTGAGCTTGGTCCGGCATGAGGACCTTAAAAATAGCGCTGCGTGGGAGGCAACCCACTTTTATTTGTTTTTAGTTTCTTATTATGTTATTAGGGTTTTGTTGAGTCGTAAGTTTTAACCTCGTACTTGAGAGTTTATTTTGTAGGCTTGTCTCGAGAGAATAGAGGAGTCATGGAGTACTCGAAAGGGAGGAACTCAAGCAAGGGAGTGTGCTACGTTTGAGAGAAACCGAATTGTTTGGTTGAGGTAACCCACAACCCCAAACTTAGACCTCTTCGCAAGGTCGAAGTTTGGGGGGTGAAGTTTTTTTTATGTTTCTTGTTACATTGCACCGGAGCACCCCCTATCTTAGAGTGTGTTTGGTTATTTGGTGTCTTGAGATGCTCCTCGGGGTGATTTTGATTTGATTCGTTGTTGCATATTTCATGCTTATTAACCCCTTCTACTTGTTAGTTGTTATTCTTGAGCATGATTTGATGAGTAGAGTAGATTTGTGGATTTGAGTTAGGGACTCTTTTATGTGAGTGGTTGAGCTAGAGTTGATTTGAGAAAGAACTAGTATGCTTGTGAATTTTTCTTTTTGAGTGCTTGTGTGATGAGAGTGAGAATTCACTAGGACTAGTGGATGTGAAAGTTGTGATATTTGAGCCTTATGAGATTTTGATGCATAAATTAATCTCTTCGTTTGTGAGTAGATCGTCATCTTAGAGGATGCTAGAACTTGTGTGTGCTCTTGCTTCTTGATTGTGTCTAGTTTGATATGCCGAATAGGATCTTAGGCCATTTTTCTTTTGAATGAGTCACTTAGCCAAATTTTCCCTACCAATGACATTGAATCCCTTGTTAGCCCCTTTGAGCCTAGAGCCTATTTTATTTGCTAGCACATGTGAACAATATTCCAATTCCTAAGCTTTTTGTCCCGATTTGAGTGGAGAATAGGAAAAGTGTAAATGTGAAGGGATTGAATTGAGTTGAAAAAGGAAAATGTTGTTGTTGAGTGAATATGAGAAGAAGGTGTGATGAAGTTATGAGATATGGGAAAAAGAGAAAAAATTGAGAATGAGCAAAAGAAAAAATGAGCTCATGTGTTTGTGCGAAAAAAAAAAGAAAGTGAAGTGATTGAAAAAAAAAAGTGAAAGAGTGAGAAAAAAAAATGATGAAGTGTTGAGAGAATTGGAATTGAAAGTGTGTTGATTGAATATGTTTGAAGTATACTGTTCCTAATCTCGAAGTACCGAAGTTTGATTTTCTATTCTCCATTCACTTGAGTCACTTTACCATATTGTTATCCCACCTGTCCAAAGAGTCTACATTACAACCTTGAGAAAAGTCCTTTTTGATTCGGCATTGATTTCTAGATGTATGATCGGAGTTAAGAGCGCTTACAAACCTATGGCTGCCAATATGAGTGATTGATTGTTTGAGTGAGTCCCTTGATTATTGATATACACTTGTGAGGGAGTGAAACACATCGTTGAGTGCACATCCATGTTTGATCTTGGTGTTTCTTGTTATTGTTGCATGAGTATGATGAAGGAAAGTGAGTGAGTATACGTGTGATTAATCTTTGAAGCTCGAGTTCAGTTGCTTGCATGATTTGATTCTTTGACTCATTCCTAACAATTTCACTTGACTTGTTATTTCGTTGCTTGAGGACAAGCAACATGGTAAGTTTAGGGAGGTTGATTAGGCGTGAAATTGTCATGATTCGTCACTCGAAATGCCCTAATTCTGGCCGATTTTGTCGAGTATTTAGAGTTAATTGAGCATTATTTCTATACATTGATGAATTTGTCTCTTTAATGCTAGTAGGTGAATCGAGGGCGAAGAACGGAGTTCGTAGGACTTTGAATCGACTCAAATGGATGCCCGGATGAGAAGATATCGAAGGAATACGATTGGTGTTAGTGTTGAAGAAGAAAAGTGCTAGTTGGAGGAATATTGGGAGCATTCGAGTAACACACTCGAGCACTAGCGCTCGAGCACGTTGCTCGAGCGCCCAAAACATACAGAAAATTTTGAGTGCTCGAGCAGCTCGAGCGCCACCGCTCGAGCGTGTTGCTCGAGTGCCCCAATTATACAGAAGATTTTCAGCGCTCGAGCAGCTCGAGCGCCACCGCTCGAACACCTGTGTCATTCGAGCTACATGCTCGAGCGCGACCGCTCGAGTGGGTCTGCTCGAGCAACTTTACGTTTGGCGTTTTTAAAGTCGTTTTTCGGCCCATTAGTTCACGATTCGGCCCGTGGCTTATATATACTCGTCTCAAGCTCGTTTTTGGGAGACCACACATCACTTGATAGATTTAGACTTTTAGAGTTCGTTTTGGAGAGGAAGGAGAGAAGCAAGCTTTACGTTTACGTTTTTGAGGTTTTCGTTACGAATTCATATTACGATCTTACTTTTTAGTTTTGTTTCTTTATATTTTTGTTCTTGAACACGTTGAGACTTCTTTTCTTGAGTTAATTTCAGTTTATTCTTTTATTTCGTTAAACCCTAGTTTATGTTTGATCTCTTCTTCGTCTTAATTATCATGTTCATGTTTGTTACTTATTCAATTGCTATTATTTACGTAAAATCTATGTCTAGCTAAAACCCTTGCATGCTTGGGGTAGGATGAACTCGTAGAAGTAGGTTGTGGGTACGTAATTAGGGTGACTTGTGACGTTAGGTTTTAATTCTCTTGATTAATGAATTCTTAAAATTAATCTTAACTTTACTATTGAATTTCGTTCGAAAAGTGTTAGAGAGAGGACGACCGTATCACTCTTTAACAACGAGTAGACTTAACTAGAGGGTTTAGAAAGGGTTAATTCATCTACCAGTTTAGCGAAGGAGGACGGCCGCATCACCTTAGTTAAATTAAGGTCTCATTAATTAAGCACAATCTATTAACTTGTTAGTGGATTAGTGAAGTCGAGTGTTAGGGTAAAGTATTAGGGTTTAGAATCTTGAGCTTTCACCTTGCATTCTTTTACTTAGGTTATTTCTTGCGCGTCACAGTTATTTTGATTATGTACCTGCTCCGTTAGTATACGTAGGGATTCCTATCCTGAGCATCACCATCTCTCATTTGAAAACAGCCCTTCGATTCTTAGTTTAATTTTGATTTTTGCATTCTTAGGATAATTTTAGTCTATTAATTAATATTTCAAAAAACCCAAAAACATTACACTCATATTAGCTACGACGCGTAGATCTTCAGGGATCTATTCGCATACACTCCATCTCGTGGGTTCGATAATACTTGGTCATTATACTTACTCATACTACAGTGAAACCGTCCGCTTGCGGGGAAGCGACAAGTAGAAGTTAGTATATTCGCTTCAAGTCAACCAGAAGACACTGATGTTGCCTGGTGTTTGATCCTGCCTTCTCTGGAGAGAATCAGAGTTAGGCATTGGAAGCATTTGACCGTTGATGATTTAAATCAAGTTAACAAGATCGGATTGGAAAGTTTTGAAGTCAATCAATCCAAGGATCCCACCAACCCATTCAATCAATTAGGGAATTGATTGATTGAAAGCTTCCTTAAGTAGAGATCTGATTAGATTAGCTCTCCAACGGCTAAAACCTAATCACCTCTATAAATACAAGAGTGCAGATTCAAAAAAAGGCCCTAGATTCTCACGCGCAAGAAGTCCCATTCAAACCTTTGTTTTATCACTCTTAGCACTCTTATTGTTCTCATATTTCATATATACTCTAAAGGAGTAGTTAGATCTCAACCTGTTCATCTCTAAGAAAAGGTTGAAGACTGTAGACTTTAGATCTAAATTAGATCTAAAGGGATTGTAAGAAGGAACTGGTACTTCACAATTCCAGTAAGCAAGTTGGTTGTTGGTTGGTTAGTGAGACCCCTTTGATAAAAAGGGAGAGTGGACGTAGGATATTGAAATTCGAACCACTATAAATCTGGTCCATTTACTGCTTTCTTCAATTCTGTTTTGTTTAAAGCTTTGAAGCTTCCGCAATTAATCTATCTAGTGGGACCAACAAATAGATTTCAAATGGCAAAGTATTATATGAAAATAGTTCACGATAAACTTATCATGAAACAATTTTAAAGTATCACTAATTTTATCAGAGTAGCATTAATCTCAACAGGGGTAACTCAGACTAATGATACCCTGACAGGTTTAATGATACCCCTGATGAGATTAATGATACTCTAAAATTATTTTATGTTAAGCTTATTATGAAGCGTTTTCATATAAAACCTACTCATTTCAAATAACATGATTTTGTTAGGTATTTAAAATTCCTCCAATTTGAACTAAGATCGAAGCTATAAACTTAAAATTCATTTATTTAAATATTTTACCCAAAACAAAAGTAGTGTGGATTTAAGTTATGAATTTAAAATTCAAAGTACACATCCCTTCATCTAAACACAACCTTGTTTATTTTACTTTTTTGCAAACATGATCAAGTTTTGTTAGGTAAAGTATTATATGAAAATAGTTTACGATAGGCTTATTATGAAATTATATTAAAGTATCGAATATTTGATCAGGAGTATCGATAATCTCACAATGAATATCATTAATTTGGTCGGTGGTATTATATTATAATTGTTATAAATTTTCTTGAATCCAAATTAATGGTATTGCTGGTGATATTATTTATACCCCTTAGAGATGTTAAACGGGCTAGTCCTAACCCTATAGGGTCGGTCCTAACGGGTTTCGGGCTAAACTGGTTAGGGCCTTATTCGGTTCACTTTTAACGGGTCTCTAATAATTAAGGCTTAACCCTAACCCTAACCCTAGCGGATCTCCGGCTAAACGTGCCACAAACGGGTTATGTCGAAAAAATTAAAATTCAACACAAAATTTAAAATAGTGGCAATAAAATGTTAATGAATTTATACATGGCAAAAACTTGTATGAGATCGTCTCATGGTATGAGACAACACAAATTAACACCTACCCCTACCAAAGTGTTAATGATTCAATGCCCTAATTACACGCATTCTCATTGTCTCATGCCATGAGACGGTCTCATGCGAGACCTACTCTTTAAACATTGTTCATAAATGCAATAAAATTACATAAAAACAATTCAAAATAATTATAAAAATTCAAAAATCAATACTTAAAAAGTACAAAACTATATTAACACTTAATATATATATATATATTTAGCCCGCGGGATAAGGGTCGGGCCAAAAAGACCCGGATTTAAACGGGCCTCTTAAACCATGACTGCATTTTTAGGGTTAAACGGGTCAGCCCGTTTAGCCCGACCCGGATTAACATCTCTAATACCCCTGGTCAAATATTCGAGACTTTAAAATTGTTTCATGGTAAGTATAAAAAAATAAGTTTATTGGCTTTTATGTGTCAAAATTTGATAATTTGTACTTCATCTGTCCACGAAAAGTGTGTTCACTTGTTTGTATGTAGTTTGATGCAATATGTCGGATGGTATTATGGAGTATTGTGAGGTCCATTTATGAATAAAGTAATTGTTTATGAAAAATATGTCAACAGACTTCACAATACCCCATAATACCCTCCGACATATTGCCCTAAACTACGTGCAAATAAGTGAACATATTTTTCATGGACAAAGGGAATATGTATTAGAATGAAAAAATATAATTTAGTGAGTTAGATGCAAAATCGCTGATAATTTAATAAATTTAGTACAATTAAACATAATAATTCTTATAATATGTGACCTGCAGTGTCTTTTCTTCTAAATTATAAATGGAGGGCCAAGTGCTCATTATTAGTGTGTGTAAATATATATATGTAATGTAACGTAGCTTAAAAGCCTTTAGCAGAATGTAATTGTGTTTATATTAGTGGGTAGGTCTAAGTGCACTATGAACTTTATCAGCCCATAGATTTTCTTAGTTATTCTTACAGTCGCCCTCACGATATACTCCCAAATCTCAAAAATTAAAAATTAAAAAAAATTAATTGTCTTATTAAGTATTGCTTTTTAAAATGAAAATAAATAAAATTTATTTACATTTTTCAATATACACACATAATATTTTTTAAATAATTTATTTTGTATTTAATTTAAAACAGTATTTTTACTTTTCACATATTATTATATCTATTTTTTTAATAACCGTGATAAATGCAATAAATCTAATTTTTATAGACCGGAGGGAATATATTGTATCAGATTAGAATTTAATGCCGATGATCGATCATTAGTTTTTATCATGTTAATTATCAATTGGAGCAGAGACAATCCAGAGAAGTTTAAGATGGTGGTGTTGCTGGTCCTTTTTTGTGAACCTGTGCAAATTTGAATTGACGAAGCTCTAAAAACCACCGTCCTTTGTTTTTTTCGTCGAAGCTCTGCAATCCCATTATCGTTAAGGAATAATTTAATTTTAAAAAAATACAAAATTAAGGGATTAAAATTGTAAAAGTTATGTGACTTACATTATAAATAGGGTATAAAAATTCGTAAATTTCGAATTTAGAAGAAAAAACTTAATCTAAAAAATAAAACTGAACCTAAAAATGAGGTAATGGATAAAAAGTTCTTCCTAAAAATTAAAGAATAGAAGTAAGAAGATTCCCATATGCCATTAAAACAGTGGTTTTATATATAGAACAAATTCAGCCCATTATGACGTTGGTCTTTATATATAGAACAAATTCAGCCCATCACAAATCATAATCCTGAATGGTGGGCGATGTTTACCTTATTCTCCCAAAACCACCAAACAATAAAAGAGAAGTAGATAAGCTCAACCCCTAAATCACCCCCGGGCCCCACCTCCCCGGCAATCCTCACTCTAAAAATCTTTCTTCACGCTTAAACGCCCCCACGGCCCCACCCAAGCATTTAATTACCCACCCTACCCTTCCCTACACCACCCCCCTAGATATATGTACGACTATATTCTAGGTGGCCCTCAATTCTCACACACATCACACATAAGCCTCGCGCCTTACAAATTCCAGCGAGATGGCGATTTCCGACGCGGTGGCGGGGAATTTAACGATTCTGTATCTGCTACTCATTGCGGCCATGAAGGCGTACGGCCTGGCGACGGGGCGGAGCTTCAGCGGCTGCTGCGTAATCGCGCTCTCCACGGCGGCGGTGGCGGTGATCCTAATCGCGACGCTCACGTGGGACATCTCGCGCAAGGCCACGCACGCGCTGATGATCACGCGCGGCCGAAGCCACGAAATGTGCCGCGGCGGCATCTGCTGGCACGGCGTCGCCGTCAAAACGCCGGCGTCTCAGGTCCGATTCCGCCTCCCTCAACACCAAAACCCTTGATAAGTTCCGCAGGGGCTATATGGTCTTTTTTTGTGCTTGACCTTTAAAAATTGGCCTTAAAAGTAAGTATTGCTTAGGAAAGTGCCTGTCTACAGTTCTACACCGACTTGCATATATAGATATATATGGTTTTCTGTAAATCACCCCCAAATACTTTCAATAAAAAAAAACGTTTTTTTTCCTTGAATCCTTTGTAATTAAACATGCATTTTTTTTCTTTTGCGGTATGTAAATAGCTCAGTGTAAATGATTTTGGAGGTTTTTTTGTTTAGTTTTTTTTTTTTTTTTTTTAAAGTTTTATGGCACCAATTTCTGTAGAAATGAATAAATTGTGATTGTTTATAAATAAAGGTACACTTTTTAGACGCATTTTAAGGCTTTTAGTTGTGAATTTTCTAATAATTTGTTATTTGGAACTTGGAAGGCACGAAAGCCGAGGATACTTTATTAATTTCAGAGTTCCATTTCATCTTTCTCTGTTTTTCTTGCCTTGTTTCCTGACGGTAGTGATACACTGATACTATTATATTTTTTTGAATAATTACTAAATGGTTAGAAAATAAAATATAATTACAAGTTGGTTAAAGAAATTTGTGCGGACATATAAAAATATTTGTACAAAATAATTCTTTTTAATTTTTGTAAATATATGTTATTGCAAATTTATTAAATAAATTTCTAATTATGGTTCATTTTTCAAACTAATATATAAATGCACCTATATTTAATATTTATTATTTTCATGCACATTCCATTAGAATTTTGTATTGCATATCTAATCCCCTTGACAATCAGATATACAAGCGCACTGTCCACTAATATTCATACCCCTTTTCTACCTCTATCCTTTCGTAATGTCTAAATATGGTGTGGAAAATTTTGTTTACATCGTCTTTAACAATTCTTATTTAAGTTTAATTTCATTACTTTTTCTCTCTTCTGCCATACTTCAAGGCTCCACTATGCATTTTATAACATACTCCCTCCGCTTGGTTGGGCCGTCCACGAAAAATAGTCTTGTTGCCTAAAATGGAAATAAACTTTATCTACTTTTTCAACATACACACATAACATTTTTAAAATATTTTATTTTGTACTTGATTTGACACAATATTCTTACCTTTTACATATTATATCAACTTTCTTAATAACCGTGCAAAAAGTAACAGGACCGTATTTCGTGGACGGAGGGAGTATTACTTAATTTGTGTGGAAAAAAAGCAAATGAAAAGCTTATTTAAACACGAAAGAAAGTATAAAATGTGCAATAAAACCATCAATTGAAATAGAATAAAATTGGAGAATGTGAAAGGAGAAAAGATGAAGCGGTTGAATGGCAGGTTGCACACAAAGTTTTGTTCATTCTCCAAATAAAATAGGGTTAACTACCAATACTTTTTGACAAAACATAGACGGAAAATAGTTCATGAATGAATATTAATTGTTTTTACTAAAAGTATTAGTTGTTTTTGTTGAAGGGTATGAGTTATTTATATTAAAGAGTATTAGTTGTTTTCAAAACAACTACTCCTTCCGTCCATAAAAAGTGTGTCCACTTTTTTTATTTGTTTATTCACCAAAAGTGTGTCATTTCCTTATTTGTCAATAATTACTTTAACTTTATACAAACAATTATTTTATTAATATTTTATCTTAACTTTATCTATTTTTTCTTAAATCCTATGTCCAAATAATGGGGCCCAGTTTTAGTGAATGGGAGGAGTAATACACTGCAATATAAACAACGTATACCCTTATGTGAAATACAACTAATTTTCAGTATATATAATGCATATTCTTCAGTGAAAATAGCTAGTGATAAACAATTAATATTTTTCATTTTAAATAATTCATACTTTTCAGTGAAAATAACTAATATTTTTTAGTGAAAATAATTAATATTTTTTAATAATTTATGTAACGCATGTACTTTTTATACATCCAACCCAAGCACCATAATTTAACAATAACAAATTAGAATAATACTCCACATTTTCACATAGTGAAAGATTTTTTAATGCAAAAAACAAAAGGATTAATATGCGTATATCTTATATCTTATAATAATATATTTTCAAACTTCTCCAAGATGATGTGTCAACACCACCTTATTCTTAGGCTGGTGTGGCATGTCTCAAATCTCTCCATTTTGAAATACTGCACTCTCATTAAAAGTTGGTTAAACTTTTAATCTCGACCCTTCGTTTTATATCATTAAATCTAAACCATTAATTTATATCTGCATAATTAATGCGAATAGATATTTTTTCCATTTTCTTATTTAGTTATTTTTAGAATTTATTATAAATCATATTTTTTTTCCAAACCTTAATGTAATTAAATATAATCTACTTATTGAATGACTCTAAATTTATCATTTCTAAGTTTGAATTAGTATATATAGTATAATATAATGTTCGATTATTTTTTCCTAAAGTAAAAGGTATATAGTTATGTATTCCAAATAATATTCTTATGTGATATATTCTTATTATGGACAATATATAATATTGCATGCATTTTTTTAAATATAAATAAGAGCATTGTATTTCATTTTTTCACATCAAAATTTCATTTGTTCCACTCTTTTGCTGAGATTTCTCCATCAATTGTTGGTTAGTTATATATCTATTGTTATTAGTATATTTATTTTATAATTAAATTCATCATTTTAAGTGCTCACAATTTGATTAGATTTAAATATCAATATCAATATGAATGTAATAATGATTGTTAATTTATGCTCTACATCGTTCGGTTTAAATATTCTTCATGTGCAAAAATAATAGATTTAACTATATCATATATTTTTATCTGAATAATTATGATGGTTTAATTGTTGTAAATTAAATCTCATTTTAGATTTCAAGAGTATGACACCTCAACTTTCTTTGATTTCTAATATCAAGAGTGAGAACCAAAAATTGACCGTTAACGTTAGGATTGAAAAAGCTGGACAATATTTTTTAATTATTTTAATAGAGACAAGTTCTACTTGGAACTCATTTTGATCGATGAACAGGTATTTGTAACGTTAAAGTTTATTTCAAATTTTGTATTGTTTCTTATATAAATTAATTTTTTACCGTATACTCTCAATAACTAATAATGTTAATTAATTTATAAATTATTCAATATTGAAATGAAAATTGATTATTATTAAATTATTAGTCTAAGTAATGTTATTCCATAATTGTTATTAATTTATGTGAATTTTGATTTTTTTTAATTATTCAGTTTGTAGGATATACCTATAGGGTTTAGTGAAGGGCACGGGCCACATCTGAACAAACCCCATAATTTATTGTATATACCTCGAAATTTTTTAAACAAAAATACTCTTATATTAAATGTCGACAGAAAAATAAATATAATATATTTTTTCAGTACGCGAAATTCGCGTGGGTACACTCTAGTAACATATATGTAGCTATACATTAGAATAATTGGGCAATCAGATCAATATGAGTATGATACTTTTATACGTGGATCAATCTAGGTTTCATTTCTGGGGCAAAATTCATTGTATCACACGCATAAATAAATTTCAAATGGACAAACTTTTATAAATTAAAAGCTAATTAAAAAAGGTGTATATGTATAGTGAAATTCCTTTTAAAATCCAAGGGGACCTAGCTACTGAGTACTTAATATTTAGGTGGTGCAATTTTGATCTAATTTTAACTAAAATAATTCAATCAATTTTTTTTCTATAATTTTTTATCATAGAAAAAAAACAGTCAAAAAGTAATATTTCACGTGAATAATATTATCAACTCATTTAATGTATATTGAAAATGTGTTAATATTGTTCGTCCTACAAATTAAATAATTGTTTTATATAAACTAATACTCATGATATATTTTCAATTTTTTTAATGGATAAAGTTTTGACAAAAATTAAGTTAAAAATGCATCCGCGCACTAAGGTTTTTGCCAATTATACTAATCTGCATTTCCAAATTTGAAAGTTGACATACCCCTTTTATTTATTTATCTAAATAAAAATTCACTTTCAAACCCGTTTACTTATTTAAATAAATATCCACTTTCAAGCCCGTTTACTTATTTGTTTAAGAGTAAGTCTTGTGTGAGACCGTCTCATAGTATGAGACCAATAATATTTGATCCACTTTTAATTTAAAACGTGTCACTTATTAATTAAAAAGTTGTCACTTTTAAAAAGTGATAAAGTTTAGACAAAAAATGATAATATATTTGTTAAAAGTGACTTATCACTTTTCTTTAAAAATACTATCACATTTAATTATAACCCTGTCACTTTTTTTAATTTGATCAGTCTCATATTATGAGACGGTCTCATACAAGTTTTTGCCTTTGTTTAAATAAATATTTACTCCGTATTCAATAAAAATGTCCTCATATGAGCTCTAAGTGTCCTCATATTAGTCATATCCTCTGCCACTCGAGTTAAGTAGGGCAGTAAATGACTTGAGCAGAGTCAAATGTATTTTGTGTTCAAGATTGTTTTATATATTTTTTAATTTATTAATGTTTAACTTGCTTGATAATTTATTGAGTCGAGTTCGAACGAGTTTTAATTGAGTTGAATACTAATCAAGCTCGAGGAGGTTGACATTTTTACATTTGTTTTATCTATTTTTAATCATCGAGGTTGAGATCGAACCAAATTTTAAACTATTTTAAATATAAATTTATGCTCAAATTTACTTGATATTTATTTTAAATTAATTTTTAACAAACAATCCCGGATCAAATCTCTTAGTTTGATTTTAACGGTAGAGTCAAAAGTGTCAGACTCTCATCGACGATATTGTCATTCTTAGGGTGGGGTTTCGTTTTCTATTTCACGCATTAATTATCGAGCTTTAAATGTCTCATTAAACACCCCACCAATAATGGTGGCTTGCAAAAACTGCAAAAATAAATTAAATGCGCATATCTTTCTAGTGGTTTGTGACATATAAATTGGATTGTGCCAAACATATAGTGGCCTTGCTATGGGGATTTTAAAATTTAGGTTGCTTTGCTTTTTAAAAAAAAAAAAAAAAATTGTTGATTTTAAAAATTTATGTTGCTTTGCTATAAAAAGATCTTTTTTGTAATTTAATAATTTAAAAGTTCAAGACTTAGAACTACAAAATACCCCTTAATAATACTAATAACTACGACCAAATAAAAATATTACTCATAACTACAAATAATCCATGAAAAGACACAATTGCACTTACTTTCCCAAAAGCCTTCACGTTTTCCCATAACCAAACTCCTTTCCAAACAAGTTTCAATCAATTTATTTGTTGACTCAAAATTCGAAAAGCAATAAGAGAAATTTTGATAAAATCAAAACCAAAATTTTCATCGGATTATGTTGGTCGCTAGAGATTTTGTGCTAAAAAAAACTTGCTTTTGATTCCATGGGCCAAAATTTTACAGGCCAAAATTTATAGAATTTTTTTTACTTCACAAGTAAAAAACATAGAGACAAGATACTACATTCCTTAAGTCTTAAATGCACTTTAAAACATGAGTTTTCCCATGGCATATTTCCATACAATTGACCCTCTCAAATTCATCTTTCTCTCTGTCTCTCTAAGTCGAGGATGACTCCATGGCCGCCACTGCACTAGTCATCTCCGTGAGGGGGCGGCGGCGGTTCCGATCCGTTGAGGCGCTAGCGGCGCTCGTGAGGGGGAGAAGGCGGTGGTTCCAATCTGAGACAAGGGATGGGTGAGCGGCGGTGGCCCTGTTGGTGAGGGGGAGGCGACGGCTACGCTGGCGAGGGGGATGCGACGGTTTCGATCTGGCGAGGGGGACGGACGGTCCATATCTTCTGCAAATAATCAGATCGTCGGACGCCGGTGACTTGTATGAAAGTAAAGTGTCCTTTGTTGTACATAACCGCAGAGGCAATAGTGCAAGATACAGTCAAGATCTTCTGATTATTTCTTGCCATAAATTAAAAATGTGGGTCATATTGATTTGTTTGCTATCTAGGAAAAAATGATTTCATTTTCTGTTTATATACATAACAAACGATCTCTTTGGCCCAAATTGCATCTAATCTTCTCTTCCTCGCGGTATGTTTTAATTTCCCGAGTGCATGTTTTAATTTGTCCACTAAATGGGTGATATTATTGTATGATTATGATTTTTTTTTGTAGTACATAAGCATTGAATTTGATATGATTTTGGAATATTAATTGGTGTATTTCTTAAATGGTGTGGGGAAGATGATGGAAAAGTTTGAAATGATGTATTTTTTGGTTAATTGATTTGTATTATTACTCTTTTTTAATTATGCAGATTATAGAATCACTTAAATGGTAATTATGTTTTCCTGACTTTTTTTTTTTTTTTTATCTATTTCAGGTATCAAATTACAAATAGAATTGAAGGTTCCTGGAAATCCAAACACGAAAATGTTGTATGTTCATGAGTTTGGGGCATTTGTTCAAAAGTTTAGGGGCTTGTTCATATTTTTGTGCGCCTGTGCACTTTTTTTTTGCCGTCTATTCATATTTGTTTGGACTTAATTTTGCATATGTAATTTTTTATATTTTTTAGCTGCTTGTTCATTAATTTTTGGGTTGTTTTATGCCCAATTTACTTTTGAATTTTTTTATATGTAATTATTAAATTAATAATGAAGGAAATGTTTTTAATTTTGAATTTGCTTAAATTCGAAAATATTTAAGTTTTATGTTCGAAATATTTTGTACTTGTGTTCATAAAATTTATGTTTATGTTCAAAATTATTATACACCCGAAAATAACAAATATTTCTGATCAAATTCTTACCTCGGGAACTGTGCAAAACAGTGTCAGTCATTATTGTGTCAAATTTTTAATGAATTTAAGAGCTGACAGTATTGTATGAATTTGGGGTTTTGAAAAGGCATGTGAGGACCACCAAATATAGCAAAATGTTACATGAGATTTTGTACCCTATTTCGTATTTAAGCTCTTAGTAATGTAGTATATAATAACTACCAAAAAAACATATGATCTTGTTATTTTTTCTATCGTCTTCCTTCCATCAATGGGGTAAAGATTTATCTCCTATTGTCTTTTTTCGACACCCATGCACAAAAATTATGCAAAATACACAAAAAAATATGTTCGAAAGCCTGAAGCGAGAATATCAATTGTGTGAAGAGCCCAAAATCCAGCTACAAGCACTCTCTTTCTGATTTCACCGACCGCCGTTGCATTGATACAAGTATCAAATTCTTTGTTGGTACCAGAAGGAATGTCTAGAGGGACGGGGGATACACTTTCTTCCAAATTTTAAAATATACTTAAAAAATAGTTCAAGCTCAGCAGAATATAATACAAAGATATGGTGAACAATACTCAATAGTTGCACAAAGGAGTCGACAACTGAAAGTTGTGACTAACAATTGAAAGAAACAAACTGTTATGATGAGCAAATATAAACAAACACAATGAATGGTAACAACAAGAATGAAACAAGATATATAGTGGTCCATGGGTGGCTTAATCCTCTTTAGAAAATATCTTTAACTAATAATAGAAGCAACACTAAGGGCTTGTTTGTTTCGAAATTTAGGTGTGCGTGTAAAGTCATGACTCTACATCCACAAGATGTAGAGTCTTTGATGATAATAAAAGTATGTGTTTGTTTTGAGATTTTGGTAGGGTGAGATTTTACTTTATGTTAAATCATATGTAAGAGTAAAGTAGGATGTGTAAGAGAAAAGTAGGAAAGAGAGTGTGAGTGAGAGAAAAGTAATATGTATGTAATGATTGAGTGTGATAAAAGTGATACGTGAGTAATGGTGAGTTTTATAGGTATTTATAGGTGTGGATGAAGAATGAGATGTAAAAACTGGAAGTTACATCTCTAACTAGAATGGGATGGGGGCCGGAAAGTCCAAGTCCTAGTCCTATCCGGGGGAATCCCGAAACAAACAAGCCCTAAGAATATATTGTGTTTACATGATACTTCGATATTGAAAGTAAAAGACTATTGCTTAAGGGGTTTCACGGGACTAGATTGGACTAGATGGGAATGGACTAAAAGGGATTGGATTAAATTGGATAATTGAGTATGAATGCATGTTTGAATTGTAGAATTGAATTGTGTGATTAAGTGAGATAAATCTGACGATAATTATATTTTATGAAGATAAATCGGGCGGCAGTTATTTTTATTTTGAAGAAGGGTATGTTGATAGGTGAACAGTCGAGCAACAGGATTAGGCTAATTAAAAGTTAAAATAATAGATAAAGAGGTCATCAAAAGTAAAAAAGATCAAATGGGCGAGCAGCTGGGATTTGTAATTATCAAGCTGGATAAGACGAGCAGCTGGGTAAAGTGTCAGAACACGTTAGACGAGCAGCATGTCATAAAGGGATAAAGATAGGCGAACAACACTAACAAGAAGATTCCAAAATGAACCAAAAAGGCGAGCAGGCGAGCAGGCGAGCAAAAGGGCACCCCGGTGAATCATCAAGAATCCCACTAATTAGGCATTACATTAGGAACAAACAAGTATCTTAACACTTGTCATTGTGTAACATGTAATAGCTTAGGACTTAAACAAGTGTCTAAACACTTGTCAACACACAAATTAGGATGACTAAGGAGGTGACACATCATGCTTGCTTGTACCCTATAAATACCTCTTCATGAGAAGGAGAAAATAAGTTCATTTATTAAAAAATAAGCCCAAACTCTTGCAAATTTACTTCTCAATCTTTACTTACATTAATCCAGCGTTTAATCCTAAATATACACCTTGTTTGATGATCTTCCAAGCCTAAACAACCACTAATCATCTATATTGAATCAAAATAATTTAGAAGGAGGGTCTGAACCTCCGGTTGGTTGAAGATTTGAAGGAATCTTGCAAAAAGTCGCCGGAATCTGCAAATTACAGCCGGAATCCGGCGAGAAGTGATCGGAAAATGGAACATAAAGGTGTTTGGTGATCATTTGTGACAAATTTGTTCACATTTAAGAATATGAATGCATGCATGTGTGAACTAGGGTTTGTAAATAGCCAAATTCACACACACAAGGCTAGTTATTCTTAAATTGACAATCATAAGCACAAACCCTTCAACAAAACATTCAATATTTGATAATGGCAAGATCGCAAGAGCGATAATCATCAAGTGCACAACCGTCCAACAAGTCACGAACTAGGGTATCGTCAACGGGTGATCATGCACGGACGGTGCGGACAACATCTCGGGGAAACATACAAGTCACCATCGACACTCTCCCTCCGGAGGTGGAGGCTCTCACTCGGAATCCAGAAGAATTAGCAAAAACAATTGCAGTCTTACCGTCGTTGTAAATACGTCAAGAAGCTGCCGGGCCATCAAGAGCTCAGGAGGTGAGCAACCGAGCAGCCGAGCAGGTGGCCAAACAACAGGAGGACATACGAGTAGATGAAGCAGATAGTGCCCAAGTCAGAAGGACCAGAGGCAAAGCCCCGATAAGCGAACGATTGGGAAGCCGAGGCGAATCCACCCCTGGGGAAGGAGAGGAGTCGAACAGGGAGACAAACAAGGATACAGGCCGCACTCAAACAAGAGCAAGAACAGAGAATCGCAAAAGAGATAGGAGAGAAATACTCCAGAGGAGCGAGGAGCGAGCACGCCCTGCTGCTCGCCCCTCAGTCCATGATAGGCTGAGAAGGTCCGCCTTTGGCCGTTTGGATCCCAACGGGGCTAGCAACGTTGCTAGGCGAGCCACACAGGAGAAATATCCCGTTGGAGAGGGACTGCATCATGATGAAATTAGACTTGATCATGATGAACAACCTTCCAATGGATGAACGTCTCCAGATGAGTGGCAAGCCTTGAAGAAAGGTGTTGGATCGACGGTGTTGCCATCATCACCATTATCCTCCGTAATCCTGAATGCTCCCATTCAAAAGAAGATACAGTTCCCAGCTATCAGTCTGTATAAAGGGACGACAAATCCAAGAGTCCATCTGACAAAGTATTCAGATTTCATGATATCAATGGGGGACTACAGATGCAACTCAATACCGTAACTTCCCGCTCACACTTGGAGATGGACCTCATCGATGGTTCTCAGCATTAGCCCCGGGATCCATTAACTCATTTGCACAGTTAAGTAAAGAGTTCCTGTCCCATTTCTCTACCGCCGGGTCTTATTTAACACAAAGACACTGATTGGCGGATTTAAAGCAGGGAGACGATGAGTCCGACAGAAAATTTCTCGAGAGTTTCGATAAAATCCTATTGGAGGGAGAAATGGTGAGCGAGGATACGAAGATCGTAGCCGTGATGGAGGGACTCAAAAAAGGAACTAACTTATGGAAGGAAATGCATCTGGCCTTCCCCAAGACCTATGCAGAATTCAGACACAAAGCTGGAATATACATCTCAATGCAAGAGACTCTGCAAAAGGAATTGGGAGACAAAGCTGACCAGAAAAAGTAGGGGAAAAAATCAGGAGGAGAATACAAAGCTCCCAAAAACATGAAAGCCTTTAATGAAGGAGCATATTTAAAAGAAAAGTTGAACCAAGTTCTAACTACATCAGTAGAGGCTGTTTACAACAATGTGAAGGACAAAGACATGCTGTCAGAACCTAGAAAGATTCGACAAAAGCGAGGAAAGTTAAACCCAAACAAATACTGCGCGTACCATCAGAACATAGGTCACTTCACAAGTGAATGCCGGGACCTTCTGAAGCAGTTATGGAGGTTTTACGAAGAAGGAAAATTGTCAGAATTCATAAAAAGGCAACCGGGAAAGAGACCAAGAGCAACAACATCCTCTAGCTCGGAAGATGATGAAAGTGACGAGCAGCCGAGCAGGAGGGATAAGAAAGGGAAAAAGATAATGACGGCCCCAGCTGAACCAGTACGGGAAATCTTAATGCTCGAACCAACTGGGTCGGTAGGAGGTTGTTCAGATGGAAGACCTCAAATGTCCAAGAGAAAGAGGAAAGCGGAACTCAGGGTTGTGGCTCAAGTTAAAGAGGTAGGAGTAAACCCAACGACTAGGAAGACGGGAGACTTAACATTCTCAGAAAAAGATTTAGACGGGATACTCACTCCCCACAATGACTCGCTGATCATCTTCGCTAACATCATGGGAACTCGGGTACATCGCCTACTTGTCGATACTGGTTTATACATGAACATTTTATTCAAAAGCACACTAGATCAGTTAGGAGATTATGCTGAATATGTAAAAGTTTGTAATCATAAGATAGTGGGATTTGGAGAAGTTATAACCATTCCCTTAGGTTTAGTTACGTTATCGGTTGAACTTGTATCGACTGAGAACCCTGATAGGAGGTTGACTAGAATGGTAGATTTTCTGGTTGTAGACCAACAATCTGCCTACAATGGGTTTCTCGGTCGTCCTTTTATGAATGAATTCAAAGCAGCCATTTCAACGTACTACTATTATCTTAAATTTCCAACTTCGAAAGGATCAAGTACGGTGAAAGGCGATCAGAAGAGAGCTCGAGAGAACCTCCTGCAACTACAACCAAAAGACAACAAAGTGTCCGTCATGGACGAAGAGCCGAGCAGCAGGGCTGAAGACAAACCTTCCATAGACAAAATCATGAAATCCATAGACACGGAGATGATGGAAGTGGACGAACAGCAGGGTGAGGGCGAGCAGGAGGTCCAAAACGAGCAACGAGGAAAGGAGGTTGTACCTGTTCTAAACGGAGTTGAAGATATCGAGCCAAGGCTAGGAGCAGAGCCAATAATTATAGAAGATGAACTTAATCCAGAAGGACCCATCATCGATCCTCGTTGGAAAAGTCAAAAGAGAAGAACAACGCCGGTTGAAGAACTGAAGGCAATAAGAGTCGACCCGAACCAAGAAGACTTGGAACTTTTTATTAGATCTGAGCTCCCTGAGCCATACAAATCCAGAATGAAAGAATTTCTCAAGTCCAATCTCGATGTATTCGCATGGTTGCACGCCGATATGGTGGGCATTAGCCATGAGCATGCTTGCCATAGGATAAATATTGATCCAACTAGAAAACCGGTAAAGCAAAAATGAAGAAAATTTGAACCCGACAAGTACGAGGCATTGGATGTAGAAGTGAAGAAGCTACTGGACAACGATCTCATCAAACAAGCCTTGTGCCCCAGATGAGTGGCGAATCCGGTGCTAGTCCAAAAGTCGAATGGAACATGGAGATTGTGCATCGACTTCACCGACCTAAATGCTGCATGCCCAAAGGATAACTTTCCACTTCCACACATTGACCAGCTGGTAGACAACACGGCCGGGCACGAGCTCCTCACATTCATGGATGCGTTTGCAGGCTATCACCAAATTCCAATGCACCCGGACGACCAGGAGAACACAACATTCTACACCAACAAAAACTTGTTGTGTTGGAAGAGGATGTCGTTCGGATTGATTAACGCAGGAGCCACGTACCAAAGACTTGTCAATAAAATATTCGATGAACACATTGGCAAGACAATGGAAGTATACGTGGATGATATAGTTGTCAAAAGTCCAAAGAAGGAGGGCCATCTAGAGCACTTATCACAAACATTTGAGACACCCTGGGCTTATAATATGAAGCTAAATCCAAAAAAGAGTAGCTTTGGAGTTCACTCAGGAAAGTTCCTTGGACACCTGGTCAGTCAGCGAGGCATTGAGGCAAACCCGTCGAAGGTAAAGGTAATCATGGATATGCAGCCACCAAGATCAGTCAAGGAAGTCCAACGGCTCACTGGATGTTTAGTAGCCTTGAATAGGTTCATTTCAAGATTCGGTGATAGATGCCGACCTTTCTTTGATGCTATCAAGAAAGGACAGTTTCAATGGACAAACAGTTGTCAACAAGCGTTTGAGCAACTAAAAGAATACCTTGGAGACACCAAGACCCTGTCTAAACCCATCTCAAGAGAGAAGTTATAACTGTACCTGGCTGCCTCAGAAGTGGCGATCAGCTCGGTCTTAGTACGTGCAGAGGGAAAGTTTCACTTGCCGATATACTATGTGAGTCAGGCCTTACATGAAGCGGAAGTCAAATATTCACCAATGGAGAAGTTAGCTTACGCACTTGTGATGAGCGTAAGAAAGCTATGACCATACTTCTTTGACCATCAGGTGGAGGTATTAACAACATTTCCACTGAAACAAATTTTGCAAAGGCCTGACACTGCTGGTCGCCTCCTCAAATGGTCACTCGAAATAAGCCAGTTTGGAATATCTTATGCACCTCGAACAACGATTAAAGGACAAGCATTAACTAACTTCATAGTCGAACTAACCTTTCCTCAAGATCCGACGAGAGGTCATAATCATCCATAGCATATGTATGTCGACAGGTCATCAACTAACGTGGCATCAGGAGCCGGGATAGTATTGATCAGCCCTGATAGACAAGTATTCACCTCAGCTGTCAGATTTGAGTTCATGGCAACAAACAACGAAGCTGAATATGAAGCGCTGATTGTCGGACTTCGGTTAGCATTGGTTATGGGGGTACGAAGGTTGAAAATATACGGAGACTCCCAGTTGATAGTCACCAGGTCCGAGGAGAATACAAGGCAAAAGATGAGAACATGGCTCTGTATCAAAAGATTGTAGCCCATCTAGCCTCCTTATTTGAACAAATCTACATTGAACAAGTGCCAAGAGATAACAATGCTCAGGCAGATGCACTTGCTCGCCTAGCTACCAGCACAGGACCAGTGGAGCTTTCAGGGGTTACAATAACTAAAATACTACACCCATCAACTAACGATTACAAAATCAATCAAGTTGAGGAAGAACTTGGGGAAGATGACTGGCAAAAACCAATACTCAAGTATCTCAAAGATGGGGAAGTAAACGAAGACCCACAAGAAGCAGCCAAGACGACCAGGCGGGCAGCAAGGTTCACTATCATGGATGGACAACTTTTTAAGAGAGGGTTCTCACTTCCCTTGTTAAAATGTTTAGTAAGGGGGCAAGGCCAAGAAGTTCTGAAAGAAATCCACGAAGGCGTATGTGGAAATCATGCAGGAGGGCGAGCATTGGCATACAAAACTGTAAGACAAGGATATTATTGGGCGACCCTGCTGCAAGATGCGATCAAAGTTGCAAAAACATGTCATAGGTGCCAGCTGTTCGCCCCCAACATTCATACGAGTTAATTGAGATCGATCGAGAAACAAGCCGAGAAGGTCAAAAGGGTCAAAAGTGGAGTTACTCGGCCAAGAGAAAAGAGTCCACTCGGGCGAGTTAGAAGGTCACTCGGCCGAGTGAACATTACACTCGGCCGAGTGAAAATAAGAGAGACCGAGTAAAGTCTCTGGAGGATCCACTCGTCCAAAATGAGATTTCACTCGGCCGAGCAAAGTATTTTTGGCCAAGTGAGGTATTTTTGGCCGAGTGAAATTATTTTGGCCGAGTGAAATGCTGGCAAGCTCAAGAAGCGGGATTTTTGTATAATTCGGGGATTTAATTGCAATTTCATCTTAATACCCTCATTCCCACTCTATAAATACCCCATTTCATCAGATTGAAAGAAAAGGAATCATTATTTACAATAATTACCAACACAAGAGAGTCCCTATAGTAGATTTCTTTCAGTTTTTCTTTTCATTTCCTTTCAATTTCTTCATAGACTAGATTATGTTTATCTTTCAATTAGTGATTGTTTACATTCAAGCAAAGATTGAAGAACATTGCAGAGATTAATTTCTATTCCACCATGAGAGGTGATATCATTCCATTACTATTTCCATTTCAACTGCAGTTTATTTTGATTTCTATGAGTTTAATTGCTTGTTTAGCTTCCTTAGCCATGAATGTCTCTTCTAGAACCATGAGCTAAGTCTTCTATGCTTTGGATGATTTAGATAATGTGATTATTGTAGTTTTGGTTTGATTTATGCCTTGATTATGATGATTTGAATAATTAGATTCCTTGATTGTGGATTACCTGAGCTTTGATGATTTGTTTCTAGTAGATTATGCATTATGTTAGGATTGACAACATACGAGAGTTGAGCTAGTTCATACATGTGTTTAATTGAGTGAAATGAGTTATTGAATGCTATAGTTAGATGTCTAAGACATCGAGAGACGCTAGATAGTCTAGAACATTCCAAATCGGGCATCGAAACCTTCGAAACGAGAGTTTGTTGACTAGATAAGGTTAATTTGATCTAGTCTAATCATGATATGAAACATAAGAAGGGCATAAGTTAAGCTAGCTTCGATAATTGCATATTTGACGTCATCCAAAGCATATCCCCCCTTGCACTTCGTCTCACAAAGTTAAATAGATTTTCATTTCTCGTTTGTTTGATTTCCTTGTTTAGTAGCATAGCAAACCCGAACTTGTCTTTTGATTTTTCTTAGCATGCCAACATGAATCTACTTAGCTAACCACTTGTTTCCCTAAGGTTCGATAATTTTATAACTTGGTCAATTGCCTAACTATAACAATGATCTCGTACACTTGCGAGTAGTTCGATTTTATGCTTTAACGAAATTGGCAATCAAGTTTTTGGCGTCGTTGTCGGGGAAACAACGTGTTGTTAGCAAGTATTGATTCTAGTTGAGTGATTTTTCTTGTTTTTATTTGTTTTTGTTAAATTTGATACTTTCTTGCTCTTGTAGGTGTGCACTTCACTTTCAAATGAGGTTTCGAACTTCGATTTTAACCACCGAAGAGAGTATTGAGAAGAGCTTAAGTGCAAGATGGATGGATATAGTCCATACGCATGGAACCAAGGCTATAACCCAAATCCTATGGCTTATCCTCCACAATATCCTTCTCCATATCCATATCCCGATCCATACCCGTATCCACCACCACAACCTCAACATTATCCATATCCTCCTCTATATGAGCAATATCCTCAACACGCATATCCACCTTTTCCACAATATCCTTACCCATATGCGTATCCTTATCCATCTCAATCTCAAATACCACAAATTCCCCAACCTCAACGAGCCTTTGAGCCATTCATGTCTTCTTTACCTAAATAAATACAAAAGAAATTTGTCATTGCATTGGAAAATCTAACCGAAGAGGAAAAATGGGAAGGGGTAGACTATGACCTTCTTCTGTTGGGAGTATTTGAAATGGTAGAAGAAGAGAGAAGGGAAAAAGAGAGCCTAAGCAATGAGGAAGATGGAGCCAAAAATTCCTTGGTTGCAAGTTATAAAGAGAAAGAAGAAGTTGAAGAAAAGGTTGAAGACGTAGAAGAAGAAGAGGATGAAGAAGAAGGGGAAGAGTCGGATTATGAATTTGATTGGAATCCATTTGAAGAAGGGGATGATGAAGAAGAAGAAGATAGAGAAGAGTATATTCGAATTATAAGGATCCTTCAAGGAAAGCATAAAGAAGAGGAAAAAGAAGAGAAAATGGAGATAGAGAAAACTAGGGGTGAAGAGGTAGAAAAGAAGGAAAGTGTTGAGAAGCAAGATGAGGAGGAAATAGAAGAAAGAGAGGACCCAAGTGATGAGACAAGTGAAAGCGACAATTCAATGGTCAAGGTAGATGAAGAGCAATGTCCCTTGATGGACAAGAGCGACAATGAGCAAGAGAATCAAGAAGAATTGGAGGACGAATTGAAGATTGAAATGAGCATTTCTAAACCTTTAATCTCTTCAATTTGTACTTTACATGATATTGCTTCTATTGATTTTATTTCACCTCTTGATAACTTTGACCAAAAGATTGAAATGATGAAGGTCTTGGGAATCCTTGGAAGAGAAATGAAGGTATGGAGAGAGAGGATGGTGGGTAAGGAGGAGGGACATTCATTCATGACAAGATGCAAGAGAAAGATGGGTGAATGGTCCTCTCACAACAACAACCTCCTTGATTTTGAAGCTCAAAGGATGAAGTATAATGGCAAGGAGAACCGATATCCTTGTCCATTCCGATGAAGGAAGTTGATCTCAATCAATAAGTCAGGCATAGGACACTAAACCTAGCGCTAAATGGGAGGCAACCCATTAGTTTACTGTTTTTAAGTGTTGTTCGTTTTATATGTTAGTGTGTGTTTGATCTTTTATTGTTTTATCTTATTTTGTAGGGGATTGGGTACTCTTTGATGATTGTTGGAGGTATTTTGAGCTTAATTGCAAAATGAGGGAGAGCAAAAGAAGAAGATGAGCTAGAAATGGAGTGTTATTGGTGCAAATTGTGAGGTATATTGGACCCCGGGCTCGAACTTAGATTTGCTTGGCAATGTCTAAGCTTGGGGGGGGGGGGTGTTTACTTTTTGTTACAATACACCGACACACTATTTGTAGATGATTACATGTTAAATGCATTGGGATATAGAGAGCACTTGGTTGCACGTTTTGTTGGTCGTATCATGGACCCAAACTTCGAATTGCTTAGCAATGTCGAAGTTTGGGGGGAGATTTTTTGTGATTTATAATTCATTTGCACCAAGATGTTCTTGGATTTTGCATGAGTGTGATTTGATTAAGATTTTTGTGTGGCTTGTGCTAAAAAAGTTTTTATGAAAGTGGTTGCTTTTAAATGCTTGTTGATGAGGTGAATAATTTGGTGTGATTCTTGTTTTAATTGTGAATGTGAATAAATGTGTTGGTATTGAACTTGTTGGTTGACTAATAGAGATGAATAAGAATGAGATATGGAATGATCCATGATCAAAATGAACCCGTGAGCTTTTGTGCCTAAACCAAATTATCATGATTGGTTGTCCATTGATTGAGTGGTCATTTGTAGTCATTGTGCTCTAGAACTTGCCTCTAGTCTTGCTCTAAACTTCTACTTGCATAAGGTGCTAAAAATGATTTTAGGCCATCTTTGTTTTGAAAAGTCACTTAGCCAAATTTTCCATACCAAATGAAATTTTTCAGTAGTTAGCCACTTTGAGCCTATTGACTTAATTTTCTTGGCAACCTACAAATTTAGCCTAATTATCCTTCTTTTTGAGCTTATTTGTCCATATGAACTAGTGGAGCTTGAATATTGGTAGTGGGGTTGATTTGAGCTTCAATGAGAATTTGGTGGATGAATTTGGGTGAAAGTGAAGAGGAGTGAAAAAGAAGAGAAAAAGATGAGTTGAGAAGTTGTACAAAAAAAAGGAAGAGTTGGATTGAAAAAAAAAATGAAAAGAAAGTTCTCTTGTGTGCAAAATGTTGGTAGAGCTTAAAAGTCAAAAGTGCTTGATGGGGTGAAGAGAGTGTGCTTGAGAAAAAAAAACATTAGTGAATTGTCGGAGTAAGAGTTTTTGAGTTGTGATCGGCCAATTGCAACTTTGTCTTGAGATTTTTTGAGATGTGTCTATGCGTCTTTATTTCTCGCTCCACTAGTTTACTAGTCACCTTATCCAAAAATTCTCCACCTTGTCCAAAGAGCCTACATTACAACCAAATGAAAAGTCTTTTTTGATTTAGTACTAAATGCAAGTTTGAGGCAAGATGCATAGACATTTGTCAAGCTTATGGTGGTGCATGTTTATGAATTGACATTTGAGTGTTTACACATCCATACACTTTTGAGAGTCGAGCTATACACTTCCCGTGAGGATCATGGTGATTTGATTGTCTTGTTTATTGTGAATTCCTATTTGTTAATTTATTTGTGAAATACTAGCATTGAGTTCATTTTCATGAAAAGAGCAAGTTTTGCAATTTGATTATTTTCCTTCTTTGACACTCATTTCTTCGCAATCCTCCCACTTGTTCTTAATTTCTTTCGTTGCTCGGGGACGAACAACACTTTAAGTTTGGGGGGGTTGATTAGTGTGATTTTTGCTCGAGTAGATTTCTTTCAGTTTTTCTTTTCATTTCCTTTCAATTTCTTCATAGACTAGATTAGATTTATCTTTCAATTAGTGATTGTTTACATTCAAGCAAGGATTGAAGAACATTGCAGAGATTAATTTCTATTCCACCATGAGAGGTGATATCATTCCATTACTATTTCCATTTCAACTGCAGTTTATTTTAATTTCTATGAGTTTAATTGCTTGCTTAGCTTCCTTAGCCATGGATGTCTCTTCCAGAACTATGAGCTAAGTGTTTTATACTTGGGATGATTTAGATAATGTGATTATTGTAGTTTTGGTTTGATTTATACCTTGATTATGATGATTTGAATAATTAGATTCCTTGATTGTGGATTACTTGAGTTTTGATGATTTGTTTCTAGTAGATTATGCATTATGTTAGGATTGGCAACATACGAGAGTTGAGCTAGTTCATACATGTGTTTAATTGAGCGAAATGATTTATTGAATATTATAGTTAGACGTCTAAGACATCGAGAGATGCTAGATAGTCTAGAACGTTTTAAATCGGGCATCGAAACCTTCGAAACAAGAGTTTATTGATTAGATGAGATTAATTTGATCTAGTCTAATCATGATATGAAACATAAGAAGGGCATAAGTTAAGCTAGCTTTGATAATTGCATATTCGACGTCATCCAAAGCATATCACCCCTTGCACTTCGTTTCACGAAGTTAGATAGATTTTCATTTCTCGTTTGTTTGATTTCCTTATTTAGTAGCATAGCAAACCCGAACTTGTCTTTTAATTTTTCTTAGCATGCTAACATGAATCTACTTAGCTAGCCACTTGTTTCCCTAGGGTTCGATAATTTTATAACTTGGTCAATTGTCTAACTATAATAACGATCTTGTACACTTGCGAGTAGTTCGATTTTGTGCTTTAACGAAATTGGCAATCACGTGCCTAGGAACATCATTCTCCACACAGTGTCGTTTGAGGAGTCAACGAGGTTGATGAACTTCACAACTGCCAAGGAGGTATAGGATGAGCTGAACCAGATGTGCGAGAGATCTGAGAAGATCAAGGAGAACAAGAGAAATATTGTCATTCAAAAATTTGAAAGCTTCGAGATGTTGCCTGAGGAAACTATAGATTAAATGGAGTCAAGGTTCATCAAGATGATGAATGAGTTAGTTCTCTTAGGGAAGGATTTTCCTAAGAGAGAGGTTGCTTTAAAAATCCTGAACTCTCTCCCTGAGAGATGGGACAATAGTGTTATCATGCTGAAGAACACTCAAGATATGAGCAACATTACTTCAGCCTTACTTTCTCTGAAGTGGAAGCTCTTGAATTCAACCTGAATAAAAGGAAGAAGAAAGTAGTGGTTGAAGAGGAGGAGAAAGCCCTTGAGAAAAATATGGCATTCAAAGCCAAGTCAGAACCTGTTGAATCACCATCAATGTCACTGATGGAGATGAGTAAAGAAGAGCTCACTGAGGAGTATAGTATGGTGGCTAGAAGATTTGAGAAGCTGAATTCAAGGTTTGATCGTTATAAAAAGTACTATCAGGACACAAGAGATAGGAAATCTGAGGGAAACAATAATAGTTCCAAGAGGTATGAAGACCGGAGGAACTTTGACCAGAGACGCGATCGAGGTAAAGAAAGGAGGTACTCTGACCCAAAACCTGATCGTGAGGAGTTAGTCCAGAGACGTGCTCGTGATAACAAGTACACTAGTAGACCTGAAGGTTCATCAAGGAAGAGAGAACATGACTCAAGAAGGAACCCTAAGACAAGAAGAGAAAGAGCAGATGAACCAACCAAGTGCTACAACTGCAACAAGACTGAACATTATCAGTATGATTGTCCAGAGCTCAGTGCTAGGGAAAGAGAGGACATGAGGACCAAGAGAGGCCTGAGATATGCGGATAGGAGAGCCATGCTCGCTGAAGACGCATCAGACTCGGATGGTCCTGAGCAAAGATCGCCTGATCTCTTTTCTGACAATGAGTACGACGATCTCTGCCTCATGGCTGGGGAGGAACCTGAGGTAAACTCCAACTCTGAGTGTGCTTCTTGTAGTAGATAGGTTTCGGCATCATTAAAAAGGGGGAAATTGTATTGAGTTAAGTTTTGGTTAAGATGCCAAAATGTTCTCCTTAGAATAATGTAAGTAAATTGTATTCAGTAGAGTTAGACTAGAATTAGTCAATTCAGCTGTTAGGGAACTGGAGTACATTTACTAATCTCTGTAGTGTATATTGATCACTAAAGTCCGTTGAAGAGATGAAGTCTACTGAAGTGAAGTTTACTGAAGAAGACACCTGAAGCACAAATGTTTTCTAAGTGAATTTATGCTAAGGGAAGTGCCATGAGTAGTAGTACTGGAAGCTCACTGATGAAGAACTAACAGATGCATTTAAGGCATAAACACATTAAAAGTTGTTAGTTATTCTGGTTGGAACAAAGGTAAAAAGAAATTCAGTAAAGCTTGCAATAAATGAAGGAATAAGAAGGTTCTCAGTGGAGTTCCACCTTAAACCCAGACAAGCTCTGCACCAAGTGACTGAGCGGCCTAATAAGAAGTTGACACGTAGGCGTACCCTACTGACAGCCGACCTATCACAGACTGACATGCACCAAAAGTCATACCTTACCTTTTTCAGAGAGCTGGTTGCAGGCAAAGACTTCCAAGCCAATTATTGATGCGACATAAAGCCAGAAAGAGTCGTTTGAGTCAATCAGATTCAAGAGACTTACTTGGAAGATTCAAACTCCAACGGGAAGATTTTCAAGAAGTCTATAAATACAGAAGGTCGTGCTCATTGTCAAGCACGGGAAACTTCAAAGATCTAGCATTCTCTACACTCACAAACGCACAAACGAAGCACTCGAAATCACTCAAGTTTCCCAAGTAATTCATTATTTGTAGAGAGTATTCAATACCTTATGTAAATCAT
This sequence comes from Ballota nigra, assembly GCA_947034835.1. Classification (NCBI taxonomy): domain Eukaryota; kingdom Viridiplantae; phylum Streptophyta; class Magnoliopsida; order Lamiales; family Lamiaceae; genus Ballota; species Ballota nigra. Next base: position 102,107,454 of record OX344721.1, read on the forward strand.
ACTTAAAGCCATATCCAAAGCTTAGAACGAGACACTACAAGAAAATGCATTTTTTGTAACCAATTTATTTGTAACCAACTGTTAAATGGTTACAAAAAGGTTACTTATTGTAACAAAATTTTATTTTCGTTACAAAAAAATTACTTACTGTAACAAAGTTTTATTTTCGTTACAAAAAGATTACTTATCGTAACAAAATTTTATTTTCGTTACAAAAAGATTACTTATCGTAACAAAAAAAATTTTCGTTACAAAAAGATTACTTATTGTAACAAAATTATATTTTCATTACAAAAGATTACTTATTGTAACAAAATTTTATTTTCGTTATAAAAAGTTATATTTTAAATAACATTAAGTATTTATTGTTCCAAATAATAATATTTTGGTTACAAATAGTAGGCATGACTTATTGTAACCAATATCTACAGATAAATAATGCTATAAACATGAAAACACTAATATCATGTGAATTATACTCACAGTAATTATTATTGTGAGTCTGTGAACTACAATTTATTAATACCTTATGTTGAAACAACTAATACTTTTAGTGAAAATAACTTATTTCACTTCAACTAACACATTTAGGAAACACAATTAATACCCTTCGGGACTAATACTTTTTATGCAATTCACCGATACCTTTTGGTTAATTCAATAATACCATTCAAATAAGTTTCAACGTGAATATCATTCATATAATATCTTCATATATATATTATACATATATTTAGAATAGAAATAATTAGGCAAAATATTATTTGAAATCGTTCATGATAAGCTTATCATTAAACTATATCAAAGTATCGAATATTTGACCAGGAGTATCGATAATCTCACCAGGAATATCATTAATTTGGATCGGTGGTATTATATTGTAATTGTTGTAAAAAAAATTGAATCCAAATTAATGATATTTCTGGTGAAATTATCGATACTCCTATTTAAATATTTGGTACTTTAAAACAATTTTATGATAAACTTATTATGAACCATTTTTATATAAAATTACTCAAGTAATTAACATGTTACCCCAACTAAAAAAGAATGGATAGAAAAAAAAGTTATCAAGTTTACCCCAATATAATAATATGCTTATATTATACTATAAAAATATTGTTATGTCCTTTGTCGTTAGTAAAACATATATAATATATATACAATTATATTTATATATTGACAGTAAAATTATTATCATTAAAATTAAATTTTTACGCAAAGAAAAAAATAAGTTTAGTGGCATTAACTAGGAATTTTTTTTCTTCTCATTATTCTAAAGAGTCTCACTATAAAAGAAAGATTTTAATGAAAATATGGAATGGTGAGAATTTTTAGTAAGTTATGTGGATTTAATGGATTTGTGGGAATATTAATGGAGGAAGGATATTATAGGAATAAAATGGGGTATGTTTAGTAATATATGTTGATTTTTTAAATTTTAATGGGGTATGTTTAGTAGATGGGGTAGATTTAGAGGATTTTGAGGTTTAAATAGTGGTACTCTATTCTAAATCCCCTCCTAAAATGTGAATGGAACGTCATCCTTCCCTTATTACTTTTATAGCAGTATTTATTTTTTATTATTTTAAAGAAATAGAATAAAATGTCAAATAATGATATAGGGCATTTTCACCTCTCCCCCTCCCGCAGAAAAGAAAAAAATAGTGATTTAGGGCATTTCTCGCCTTTCTCCTCCCTCTCCCAGAAATTCTCTCCCTTGGCTGCTTCGCCTTTCTTCGCATTTCTTGAGTATGCTATTTACGGCCCTCATTGGTTCACTCAACGGCAGGGTTTTGCTGCATTTGGGAATTTCTCAGCGGCGAATTCTTTATCAAGAGTTGTTCCTCCGTCTAACTTGATGCTACCTAGTTCTGGTTGCTTCCACAGGCTCCAGTTCTCACGGAGTGGGTTATTATTATTATTATTATTATTATTATTATTATTTTATTTTATTATTATTTCTATTTTTTTTAAAGGTTAGTATATGTTGTTGTGGTATGCCCTGTAACTTGGTGGTGGTGTTTGCAGGTTTTCTGAAAATAGCTAAAAAGATTGAGAAGATTGAAGTGGTAGATCATGGGTAATTTCTCTGTCTTTTTCTTTCTTTAGTTTTAGAGTTTCCTTCTCTGTTAAGTTCCACTTCCATCTTTTGTTTTCTGTATTGATTTATCTGTACTAATTCTTGAATTCTTGTGTTTAATTCTTGAGTTCTTCCTCTTCGAGTATCTTAATTCTTGAAATGATTGTTCTTCGGTCTTAATTCGTGAGCATTAATTTTTTTACTTTGAGTGTTGTTGGTTTATAACTTCAGAGTTCTCTGTCTTCTTTGGTATTAATTTGAGCATGCGCAACAATGAATTAAGACTTTTTTTTTCTTGATTTAGGTTTATATATTTGGTTCAAATGGATGATAAGCCAAGTCTAGGCAATTTGAATTCATCAGTATCTGTGCAACAATTTTGACATATTTTTACATCTATCCTTGATAGAACGCAACTTCAAGTGTAAATCCTAAGATATATTCAATTTTTGATAATTTATTACTAATGTAATTTGCTTTGCAACTAAAAGAACCCAACATGTTTTCAAGTAATTGCAAATTGCCTGTTACGACTTTACTAATGTTGAGTAGTTGTACTGGAACCAGTATTTTAGGAATTATGTCGAGATATATGCTCAAAGCTCACTGATGCAGATTATTTCAAGTTTACTTTGCAAGTTTGCAACGCTTGATAATAATAAGTGTATATAATCTTTTATCACATGAAGATGAATTTAACTAGTTTTTTTGTGTTTTTATGGTGAAGACGAAAGTAAAATTGAACAGGTCAATGTTCTTTCTTTTCTTATTTTTTTATATTAAATCATTGGGTGATTCCAATGCTACAATTTTTCTATTTATTGTTAAGCACTCTTCTATTTAAAAAGGCTTGTTGTTTCAAGAGGATAATAGAATATTGTTGAGGTACAAGCATATGGCTGTACTCTTTCTTACAGCGATCTACTGGATGCATTTTCTTATTTTGCTAATCTTGATGCTATAGTAGACTCATGTTTCCATATTTCATGACTTCTTCTTTGTGGCTTTGAGACATCTATGGTGCTGTTGGCATGTAATTATCTTATAAAACCGGCCTATGCTTTTAGTAAATTAAATATTGATAAATTGTTTTGTGCTCTGGTTTGCTTCTTTCACTCTTGTTTACAGGAGGCTGCTATTGATATGAAACTCCCAAAAAGAAGTTTGTTAGTAGCCTTTACATGTGATACTTGTGGTGCACACTAAAAAAGGTAATAAAGAAATTATCTTTCGAACGTGGGTTATTGTTGTGTGCGGGTAACTATGGATTTATAAATCCATCATTTGCATTTTAACATGTTGTCTTGCATTTGTGTTTTATCGTGTTCTTTTCATTTTTGTTTGACCATGCATCCTAGTTGTTACCTATTTTTGTGAAAGAGAAGTTAAGTCATTTGTCTATATATCTTTTAGAGAAGTCAGGCATTTGTCATTCATCCTAGCTGTTTTTTTAATGATTGCAAGGAGTTTTTAATGAATTTTTACTTGATAATTGCAAATGCATTTCATCCTTGCAACTTTTTATTTTGAGTTCATTTTCTTATAGCACTCATCATTGCTTTTTTTCTTAAAAGTAGTAGATTATTATAAATGTCTATGAACTAATATGAATAGATTGTGCGTGCATTCAACGAACCAACATTTATGATGATTTCAATATGGTTTTGTGTACGTCAATTCTTAAGTTGAATATCATGTTTATCTATATAGTAAACTTATATTTGTTCATTATAAACTCTTATTCTTATGGTATTGTGTTTTGCATTTTTTTATAGGACCGTGAAATTCCAATTTGATCGTGGGATAAGAAGACAAATCAAGACTTTCAAGTTCAACACAATACTTTTTTTGATTGTTTTTTTTATTCATGGTATTATGTACTTTATGATGTTCAAACACATTGATAGATAGTTTTTCTTATGAGTTTGTGGATATTGTTGATTTAAATGTATTTTGATAATTGTTATTTTCTTAAAATAAAATTATTTCATTATGACCATTTAATTTTAAGGTTTCTCATAGGTCATCATACATCCATTTGCATTATGGCCCTGTATTATTTAGTTGTTTGTAGTAATTTAGCTGAAATAAAATGTAATGAAACATTAGTAACAAATCAAATATTTAAATACAAAATACATGACTTTATGTAACAATTAATTCGTAACGAAAATAATTTTTGGTAATGAAACTTTGGTTATTTCTATAAAAATATTTGTAACGAAAAAGATTTCGTTACAATTGTATTGGTAACGAAATTGATATTTTTTTCGTTACAAAAACTATTTGCGACGGACTTTAAATGACCAACTTTTGTAACAAATGTTTCGTTACAAAAAGTTTTCGTAACAAAAAAATTGACTTTTTGTAACCAAACTTTTCGTTACTAAAAACACATTTTCTTGTAGTGAATCCATCCTTAAGCTTCTGAGCTCACCTTGTAAGGATTATCTAACGTTAGTTGGAACCAAACCCTATTCAGAACCCTACCCACAGTTAGGTTGAGAGTAAGAGTTAAGAGGTGTTAGTAAGCTGATAAGTTGATATCAGTGTGAAAGCTGGTTTTTAGGAACTAGGACATGAAATTATCCTAGGGATCAAATATCCTAAGAGAGGAGTACTTGATCAGTGTACCTTGGCACTATAACACAAAGAATTCCAAGTGAAAGGAATTCTTTTGTTTAATCAGGACAATGGGCGTAGGAGATTCTTCTCCGAACCACTTTATATCTTGTGCATTTACCTTCTGTTATTTCTTAAGTGTAAGTTGTGAACTAAAACGAGTATTTCTTAAGGGCTCACTATTCCGCAACTGAAAGCTAATTAGATAGCAACTCAACTGAAAGTCTCGAGCTTTCAGTGGAGCTGATATCTCAGTAAGCTTTCTAAGTAAATCATCATCAGACTTCCTAGTCCACTGAAGGTCTACTGTCTTGAGTAATCTGATAAAATTTTAAGAGAAAAGTTTTAATTTGTAAACACAGGTGTATCCCCCCCATACACCTGTATAACTCGTTTCGGGACCAACACAAACAAATGTATATCAATCTAAAATTGTTTGGTAAATAGAGTCCACACTTTTCTATTATAGAAAGGTTAACTTTTCAGCTTTACTTGGGGTAACTTTTCAGTTTTATCATGGATGACTTTTCTTTGTAATGCACAATTACTTTTATGTTATATGAAGACCAACTTTTCAGTGTTTCGTGGGAATACTTTTCAATGTTAAGTAAAGTAACTTTTAACCAAATAATATATATCCATTAAAAAATATTTGGCAAATAGAGTCCATATTTTTCTGTTATAGAAATGTTAACTTTTTAACTTTACTTGGAATAACTTTTCAGTTTTATCTTGAGTAACTTTTCTTTGTAATGCAAAATTAATTTTGTGCTATATATAATACAAGTTTACAGCATTGTACATGCTCATTAATCTTTGAACTTACTGCAGAGTTGTTTAAAAATGAATGAAAAATGAATATTAAAATATTGAATGTCACAAACATTTTATTAGCTGGAAGAGGACTAAGTATGTCCCAAGTTATGCAAAAATTGATACCAAAAGACTTTGAGCCCTATTAGGCAGAATGATATTCCAAATCCCAAGCTGCTACGATGGTTTTTCCTTTGATGAATCTTGTGCAATTAATAAGGGAGAAGACGAAGAGAAGTGAGAGAGAGAATACCGTAGATGATTCCACGTTTTACCTCTGATTTCAATCCTTAATTTTACACGATTTTCTCTGATTCCTTCAAATGAGATCGTAGAAGAATAAATGTCATTTATACTTATAGGCATCGTCGCTTGAGAATCTACTCTCCCGCGTTGGTGACGGAAAGACAGGGGAGAGGGAGAAGACGCTGAAAGCAAGAAGCTAGGTCAAAGAGGAAGAAGACGCAAAGACGATTAGAAGAGAAATTAGGGTGAAAAACATTTATATAGGATCCGAATTCCTTAAACTGGGTAGGGTGGGGCGAGTGCACGGTACACCAGTTACATATGAGACTTAGCTAAGAAAAAAATACTTAAAATGCCGCAACTCTCTTCTCTTTTGTACATATCCGATTGTTCTCTTTCTATAGTTCTAACACGTAATTTATAGTTTTTTTATTATGATTTTTTTCATTTCAATCTTATATATTTTTGTGTTTTATTATGACCTGTGTTTTTTTTCATGTTTTTCTTTCTTGTATGGCTCTAAAAATTACATCCGGAAGAAAATTAATTTAAATGTATCTTTTACTTGTATTTTGACTCTTCTTTTTATAAGTTTTATGGAATTGAATTTATTGTTTATAATTATTTTATGAAGATTTTGAATACTTATCTTATTTTTTAGTGTTTTAGTTAATGTTTTTTTTACCGAGTCTTTGCAACTATTTATCTAAGACTTTTCACTTTGTGTGGCTACATATTTGTTGATGGTTAAGCCTTTCATTTTTTGTTTTGCTATACATGTCTCGTAATGCCGTATCTTCATTGTTCTTTTAATATACACATTGTTAACAAATTAAAAATTATAGGGAATTTTAATAACTGTTTCTTTATATTGTGAATAATAATATAAAAATTATTTAATAACTAGTACTTTATATTTGTAATTGTAATTGCATTTGTATACTATAATAAAAAATTTAATATGTATTTGACAACTAATTTGTGTTTCATAATTTGGTTTTTTTTTTTTTTATAAAAGAAATAACTAAATGTAAGGGTCAGTCCTTGCTATTAAAAAAATGAAAAAAAAAGATCAAAGTGCATTGAACCCTACTTAATATTAAACATAATGAACAATAGCACGGCCCGGTCCTTATTTTATGTTTAATAATAACAATAATTGATTGTGATAAAAAAAATACCGAACTCTTGCTACTTTTCAAGTTTTAGCAACAAACTACTATATTAAGTGTTGTCTATTGCTACTAAACCCTAAAAAAAGAAAGAAAAAACCAATAACAAGGAGTAGCCTTTGCTACTATAGGGCCAAATCTATATAGCAACCTCTAATGCACAGATTCGTGGAATTTCATTGATATGCAGTATCCGATATGCACAGGAGACGGGTGCGGGGGAGATCCGCGTCGGATTCGCCACTTGGCGTATCGATCGATTTTTTGAAAGAAAAAAATTTGGATTCGCGAATCAGGGTTCTTCGTGTGTTGCTTGTTCTAATTTTACAACAACGCCGTTACTTTTCCGGTGGTTCTTTCCGGGAACTTCCATGTGACGATTTGAGATTAGATTGCTTACCTTTATATAAATTGGTTCCGTCTAGATAGTGATCAAATCTGTAGAATAGATTCATCTTCTTGGAGCACATCGTGCCTTATTATTTAATTCTTTCACCGCCGCTGGGTAACCCTGTGTTCATTCTTTTCGCCGCCCCACTACATAACCCTTTTTTCAGTTTTTTTGAAGGATATATCTGATTCATTTAAAGAGTAGCGCGTGATAGAAATCTAGGTCATAAATTCTTCTTTTTTATTAACTAATTGGGCTAACCATGGTATATCTTTGGGCTTTAAAATTCTAGCAACTTTAATTGAGTCAGCTATTAAAAATTATTATTGGGTTAATAATATTAATATTAAATGGTTGTTTTATGATTTCATTAAGTAATGTTATATATATATATATAATAAAATATAAATAAATAGGCGTATGCCGTATCGCATCCTATAATTTTTAAAAATTCATATCCCCTTATCTGTATTGTATCGTTCCCGCACCCCCACACGTGCAACATAGATAGCAACCCTTTCTAGTCATTACTCTCAGTTTTTTTTGTAGTGAAAGATTAGAGCTATGCATTAAAGAAAGAGGGAAAGTAAAGAAAAATGGGCTTCTAGAATTTATTAGTTGGGCCAAAACTCAAACATCTACACAAGCCCATCATGATGTGTTAGGTAAAAATTTTAATTCAAAATTTCTTATTTTGCAATGTATGCAAATTTTCTTATTTATCTTTTTCCAAATGCCACCCATTTAATCATATCTATGATTCAAGCTCTCAATATGGTAAATAAGCTCAACTATGCATTTCCTTCACAGCACATTAAAAAGTGGTCTTGCTTTCTCATTTTCTTTCACCAACATCATAAGGAAAAATAAACCAAATATCAAACATAGTACACACCACTTATTGAGTTGTACCTCTCACAATCATTGAGACCGACACATCAATTAATCATACTCTGGCCCCACCAATCCTCCAATCACTACCCACCCCAAAATAAAATACAACGACTTTGCTTCTTCAGATCGATTCACAAACGCGACTTTAATTGAGAAAACAGAATTTCACCAAACCGTAAAAAAACCGCCTTCCACAAACCCCGCACATAAAAAAATAAAAAAAAAATAAAATCACGACCTTTAAATTCCATTTCAGTCCCACGCCCAAACGCTCCTTCGGCCAATATCTGTTTTTCTACGAAACTGAGTTCCTCCAATGGCCGAAACCCCATCAGAGTCCCCGGCCCGATCCCAAGCCCAAATCGGGTCGGGCCATGAGTCATCGGATTACTGGTGCTACCACTGCGACAAGCGCGTCGCGATCGAAACCCTCGCCGATCTACCCGACGTCGTTTGCTTCGAGTGCAAAAATGGCTTCGTTGAATCCATACCGGCCGCCGCCGCCGCCGCATCGGACCCCATGGAGGACGCCACTATGGGGAACCAGTTCATCCAGGTCCTCCGGCTAATCGCCCAGGCGGCGCGGGAGGATGACGCGCCGCCTCCGGCCACGTCCGATCCCTCCGACGAGGATTACCTCCGAATTGAGCTCGATGGATGGGACAACGACAACGGTGGCGAAGATGAAGACGAGGACGACGACGAGCATTCGGTGGAAGTCGTGCACGAGGAGGACGAAGAGGAGGATGGTGATAATCGCGAGAATAACATATTCGACGGCGACGATGAAGAGGAAATCGAAGTGATTGAACCTCGTGGGGAAGATGAAGAGGAGGAGCGGAGAAGACGACGCGATGTGCTTCGGCTTCGATTGAGGGATTTAGCCTCTCGAGATGCGAGTAGACGCAACAGGATCCTCGATTGGGCCGAGATTCTAATGGGCCTCGAGGACCACTCTATCGAGCTGAGATTACAGGTTCCTGATTCCGACACCTATGTTGGAAACCCAGGGGATTATGTTGATGCTGCAGAATACGAAGCTTTGCTGCAGAATTTAGCTGATAGTGATGGCGGAGCAAGGCGTGGGGCTCCCGCAGCTGCAAAAACGGCAGTTGAGGGGTTGGAGAATGTTGTGATTGAGAAGGAAGAACAAACAATGGCGTGTGCTATATGTAAGGATTCGGTGAATGTAGGAGAAGTTGCTAAGAATTTGCCCTGTGGGCATGGGTATCATGGAGAGTGCATCATCCCCTGGTTAGGGTCGAGGAATTCGTGCCCTGTTTGTAGATTCGAGTTGCCTACCGATGATCCGGAGTATGAAGAAGAAAGGAAGAAGAGAGTGGTGGTGGCCGGATTAAGGGCGGCATCTTCGAGTTCTTCTCCTTCCGGTGGGGGTCATTTTCCTGCTTTGGAGTGAACTCGTACGGTATGCACACTTTGCTTACATTTGTGTTGTTTAGATTTTAGCTTTCTGTTGGTAATGAGTTTTAGTTTTTCCAATTGGGGCAATTGGTTGTGTACTAGCTTTCTATGCAATAGGTTGATGGATTAATATGTGGTTTCCTATTTGTAAATAACAAACTCTCAAGTTGATTTTTTCCCCCAATAAGTATCATTATGATATACAAATTGTTATCATTTACTTGATTGTGTTGTAAATTTTGGCTTGTGTTTCTTGTTAATACATGGACTCGGATATATAGCATCTAGAAAGGCTATGTGTTTAGTTGTAGCATCAATTATGATGCTAAACTACAGACTTCAGAGTCTATATTGGGAGGAATTTCAGTCGAACAAACAGACTTGACAAAGCTTATGTTATCTGATGATAGTTTAAGGTTTTCTTTGTATTCAGATTTTATACAATGAATGTTGAGATAATAAATTGCCTAGCCTGATTTACTGAATGTTGTAGCATTGCTGAGTGTTCTAGTATCATGGAAACCAAGTGGATATCTTGTAAAAGTCTTAAACCTTTGAATGATCATTCATGAATTTGGGACCTTGATCTTGATAGATATCTGAGAACTGTAGTTATGCATGCAAGTTTGTCATATGTTCCAAACCTGTATGAAAAGCATACATACATCTGGGTTGCGAATGTCCAGGACTCAATGGCTACAGTTAATTTACATTGTCAAGGTTAAAATATGATCATATTGAATACTTGGGTTTAGGATCGAGGCCAAAGTAGGGATTTTTAAACATCATTTGTGTGTATTATCACTAAACGTATAAGATCTTAAAAATGCCAAACTTATCTGATTGTATTGTCAGCTGCTCAATATTGGTCTGGAAATTGATATGGGTTCTTATTACAGAGGGACTGAAGTGTTGAGATGAGAAAGTCCAGTAAATGCTGAAAATTCTGGAGGCAGACTTAAAATGTTAGTGCAAATTTACTTTCTTTAAAAGTAGTAAGTTTCATAATTTAACAGAGCCATTCTTGGGGAGAGTTTGTCTGTTCTCATTTTTGTTTTCTGTTGTTCCCATGTGTACTTATATGATACACGGATAAGTTCTGTGTTTTACTTAGTTTTTCGAACTTATTATAAAAGCTATGTATCTTGTGGTCGTAATGTAGATAAGGTAGAGAAGAATTGCATTCTTATAAAAAAGAAATGATGGTCTTTGTTCATTGTTTATTCTCCACTAGATGATCTTGTTTGGTGTAAAGTTCGATAGTTCGTTTCTTTCATTGCTTGTGTGAATCGAATATTGATTTTCTTGTAAGGAAATTCAACATCTAAAGTTTTGATGCAGACACAATATTGTTATAGTTTCAAATAGGTATCTTCCTGATATGAATTTGATGTTGCTTTGTTTGTAGCTTGAAAAGGATTATTGTGGTGTTGGTTTGTGCTACAAAAACCGATTGGGGTTTAAGTTTGTGTGTACAAATTTTTGTTTAGTGTCATCCTAAAATTTATACCCACAAACTGTGTTTTTGAATCTGTGTTTATAAACATTGAGTTTACATTTATATCTCCATTGTTATTTGGTCCTCAAGTTGTTGAAACATGATGATTTTTTTATAGATACAACAGCAGAGATTGATATTCAAAATTGCAGCGACTAAATTTAAAAGAATTTGCAAATATTGGGGGTCCAAACATGGAACAAGTGTTCTCTTTCACAATCTCTATGGCTATGTTTGTTTCGGTCTCTTTCAGGATTTAAGTGAGCGGGGAAAGTCATGATTTAAAAACCAATGAATATAAAATCTTTGTTGAAGTAAAAATATGTGTTTTGTTATATCAAATCAATATGTAATAGTGATTGATGCTGTATTATTATATATTGTGCAAGAGTAAATGGAAAAGAAAATGAATGATTGAGAGAAATGTGATGATGTTAACAATAATAGATCTTATAGATTTAATAGCAATAATTGTGAATTGAGAATGAGATTTGAAAACTGAATTTTAAATTAATAATTTGAATGAGGGGAGGTGGGAGAATCCTAAATGCAGCCTACCTTCTTTAGACAAGCAAACAGCAGGAGGATTCTCAGAACTCAAAAGTTGCGTTTGATCAATGTGTTTATAATTCAAAATTAAGAATTTCTGTGTCCACTCTTATTGCTGAGAATTTCAAATCTCATCCAAATCATTTAATAAAAATATGTTCGAAATTAAATAGAATAGACCTTAGCAAGTAGCAACAAGGAGGAATGATTGATTGACCACATAATTTGTCTGGTGTGCGACTCACATAATTGGATTATGTCTGCGACCAAAATGGAGGAATGATTGAAACTTAAACCAAAATGGCCACAATTTTGAATCAGTACGTACTATATCAATACAAGAAATAATGTGCATATTAAAAATTCTTACAAAAAAAAATTAGGCGTATCCCTATATTGGCCACAATTGCTCGACTCCGTTTAGGTTTTTATAAATAAGTCATTAAATACAAGTGATTCGACTATTTGTTTTTTCCCAATACCACGAAATATTTTGTACAGCAGCAACATGAGAAGGGCCTTGTCTACAGAAAATGAATTCTAGTTCTAGGCCAAGGTAGAAGTTGTATTAACACTTGGAGACCAAGTGATTTCTTGTGAATCAACAAAGCAAAAGAACGTATAAAACTATATAATTCGATCTCATTAGGTTAGTGTCAAGACAAACTATGCCAAAATTTTATGAGCAAATCACTCTCACCATGCAACTAAAAACAATATTAGTTGTCTTCATATGCATAATTACTATTAAATAAATACTTTTTAATGAAACAAATAATGCTGTTCAAAAATACAAATAAAATGCAAACAAGTTTTAAGGTGAAACTGATTGACGGTATGGTTTGCCAAATTTTATATATTTTACCAACTTACATTTTACAAGCAAATATTTCTTTCAAATTAATTAATATATATTTACTGGTTATACGAAAATGGGTTTGCATTTAATTATTTGGCTTATTAGTTTCAAATTTTCAATAGGCATGTACAGCGTATGGTCCTCCGAGGCCCAATAGGCCCAAAGTTGATGAGATCTAAATTCCATATTCCTGTCATGATTGTTTAGTTCTTTGCAGCATTATATAATATTCTCCAATAAAATATAATAAATATAAAACAGTTGATGTCATAATGAATTCATTGTTAAGTGTTGCAAATTTTGTATTACGTTTACCCAATTTATTTCATTGTGTTATGTATGAAACATACTTTATTCATTTATTATAAATATAAAGTCTGTTATTTACATAAATAGATCACAATTTCCAGATTGTAAGAATAAAATTTATGAAACCTGATTAAGATTAGTGAGCATATGAACAACTTCCCGCATTGTGGGTCGCATAGAGCTGTGTTCCTCCACACACGCCAGTGCAACCTTGAACATGGTCGCCACCTCTATCGCAGGGTATCCGACGAGCCTCGAGTCCACCAAATCCATAGGTCTTTTCTTCACCCACCTTACTAAATCCACCCCCTCTCCAAACTCCCCCACCGCCTTCCTCCCTGTGATCAGTTCTAATAGCACCACTCCAAAGCTGTAAACATCCGTCTTCTGGTCAACTTTCAGAGTGTAGGCGTATTCTGTCACAAAATTAATCATATTGATGTACTGTACTATCAAGATATAAATAATTCATCCAGATACTTGATTGTAACAAATAAAAAATTACCCGGAGCAATATAACCATAGGATCCAGCAATTGAGGACATGCATTGAGAATCATCCCAAAACTTAGCAAGACCAAAATCAGCAACATGGGCCTCATATTTATCATCTACCAAAATGTTATTCGATTTCACATCTCTATGAATGATGGAAGGCGATGAATCATGATGCAAATAACACAACCCTTTTGCTGCATCCACACCAATCTTATACCTCAATTCCCACTCCAACCCCTTACTACCCCTCAACATCTCCCCTAAGCTCCCGTTCGACATGTACTCGTACAACAACACGTTCGTCTCCCGATTACACGCGTACCCCATCAGTTTCACCACGTTCCGATGCCTAATCCTCCCCAGCGTCCGCACCTCAGCCATGAAACCCCGGTCGCTATGGCCTCTCCCCCCCCTATTTATTCTTTTTATCGCGATTTCCACCCCATTTGGCATAGACCCTCGGTACACGACCCCCGCCCCACCTTTGCCTATTATGTTCTCCTCACGCAGGCATTGCACGACGTCTTGAACGCCAAAATCGAGCGTTTGGAACGCCGTGAGTTTCCATTTTCTCGACCGGTCGAGCCTTGTTTTACGTATTATAATCCAAGATCCGGGCAACAACAAACACGCAATGATCAATAAGCCTATTATGATCATTCTTGCATTCGACAAGTGCCTCTCGCGCGATGGACTCGACTCCGAGCCACAGAAGGTTGCATTACGCGGGCAGAGGTTGGGATTCCCGGCTAGAAATCGATCATCGAGATCTTTCAACATCCCGGTTACTGGCCTCCTCCCCGAAAAATCATTATAAGAAAGGTCTAATATTGTCAAGCTTTTCATCAACCCAATTTCACTTGGAATTGGGCCATCAAGCCTATTTCTCGATACATTGAGCACATTCAAATTCTGCAAAATGGAAATCCTTCCGGGGATCGAACCTTCTAGAACGTTTCGACTGAGATCCACGAACGTTAAATGCAAGCAACGAGCAATAGACACCGGAATCCCCCCCATCAACCCGTTGCCGCTCAAATTGAGCATCGAAAGCTTCTTGAGGCCGAAGACCGAGCCCGGAATTTCACCGGAGAAGTTGTTCATATCAAGCGACAGGATTTCAAGATTTCCTAAATTTCCGATTGATTCCGGGATTTTTCCGGTGATCCAATTGTTGGACAGGGCAAGATTCCCTAGCATGTCCCCAGAAATATTCTCCGGCAGCTCGCCGGAAAGGTAATTGTCGTTGAGCTCGAGCATGTCCAACGATGGCAGCCGGAAAAACCCCGCCGGAATACTGCCGTTCAAGAAATTCCTCCTCATTCGAACCCGGGAAAGAGATTTACAGTTCCCAATCTCTTCCGGAATCGGGCCGTAAAAATAGTTATTCATCAGAATCAGAGTATCTAACCTCCCTCCTTTACATAAACCCCTCGGAATAATTCCGGTGAGATGGTTCCCGCTAACGTCCAGCAGCTTCAATTTCCCATTCCGGCCGAGATTTTCCGGCAACCCAAGTGTGAAATTATTATGCCACATCTGTAAAACCTCAAGATTCGGGAGATTTCCAACGAAACAGGGGAAAGGACCCTGGAATTTGTTCTGAAACAAATTGATCAGCGTTAAGTTCTTGAGATCGGCAAACGTCTCCGGTATCACTCCGGCGAGGTTGTTCACCGACAAATCCAACGACATCAAGCTCGATAGCCCCGAAAGCTCCGCCGGAATATGCCCTGTTAAATTGTTCATTTGCAGAAACAGAGAGTGCAAATTCTTCAATTTCCCAAGAGTCCCCGGAATTTCGCCCGTCAGATTGCACATTGCGAGATCAAGCAATTTCAGAGTAGTTATGGAGCCAAACTCCGGCGGTATGCCGCCGGAGTATGCGTTGTCGTAGCCGAGGTAAAGCTCCTGAAGATTCGGAATCTTTGCTAAACTTGCCGGAATATTCCCCGTCAGGCTGTTCCCCTGCAATGCCAAGTGTGTTACGCTACGGAGCTCCGAGTAAATCGCCGGAATTTTGCCGGAGAAGTAGTTCCCGCCGAGATTTAAACTCTTCAGCATATTCAGTTTCACAAATCCCGACGGCAATTTTCCGGTGAAGTTGTTGTTGTAGACGTCGAAAGACTCTAACTTTGTGAGTTTCATCACCAATTGGTCCGGCAATTCGCCGGAGAATGCGTTGAAGCTGAGGTCTAAATACTTTAACGCCGACAATCTGGATAACTCTTTGGGTAAGGGGCCGGTGAGGTTATCGGCGGTGAGGGTGAGATTAACGAGGTTGTTCAAAAGCCCGATCTCCGGCGGGAGAGTGCCGTGGAGTGGGGCGCTGACGACGGCGAGGGAGGTGACGCGGGCGGCGCCGTCACATGTGATGCCGGAGAATGAGCAATGGGCCGCCGGGGAGGGGGAGGGCGGAGCGGCCCAGTCGCGGAGGCCCGAGCCCGCAGGCCCGATGAGGGAGGATTTGAGGGTGAGTAGAATGTCGAGATCTGATAATGCATGGAGATGGAAATGGAAATGTAGAAAGATGAAGATGATGAAAATAATGGGGTATTTTGGTGTCATGCTTTTTCGATTTTCAGTCGACATTTGAAATACTTTTTGATGAATTGTGAAAGCCAGAAGTTGTGCCAACTTGAAAATAGTTTAATACTCCAAAATTGTGATAAATCATTTCAGATTGGTAGAAGTGACAAAAATAACGTAGACTTTTGTGTGTGTGAGTGTTTTTTAGGTGTAGATTCATAGTTACTATTTCAGAACCAACACCGGATAAAATGAAATTTAACATTGGGAAAAAGTTTCTATTCGAAAAGATTTAGGGGTAGAGTTATTTTTTTTAACAAAGTATAGAGTGAAACTAGTTTATACATAAATTCGTGAAGATTATTAGTTGTTTTCATTGAAGAGTATTAGTTGTTTTTACTGAAGAATATTACTGATTCACACTAAAGAGTCTTAGTTGTTCGGTGAAAATGAATTAAGACTCTTCGGTGTAAACCAGTAATACTCTTCAGTAAAAACAACTAATACTCTTCAGTGAAAACAACTAATACCCTTCGGTGATTCATATATAAACCAATTTCACTCTATACATACTTTTTTTTTTTATGTCGTGAATTTTTAAATGGTTCCTTTTTAGTAAAGAATTAACTCTTTTAATTGAGTGTATATCATCATTAATTCACTTCATACCACAATTAATTAATTTTGTACCACAAACTTAATTAAGTCTGTATACGTTCAGTTTGTATCCAAAATATTGCATTTTTTACCATATTTTATTTTTGTCCGTACCACCATATATTTAGTATGTATCATAGTTAAATCACCTCGTGCCACACTTTTTTTTAAGTCTGTATCACCATTATCATACCACAATTTATTCCAACTGTACCACCACATTTTTAGTCTTTACCATAATTAATTTATCCATGTATTACACTTTATTTTATCTCGTACCACCATTAATATACCACGTACTGATTCACACTTTATTTTATCTCGTACCACAATTTATTTAAGCTTATACCACTATTAATCCACCTCGAACAACATCTGCACCACACTTTATTAAGTATGTACCATACATGAATTCACCCTATACCACACTTTGTATGCATGTATCACCATATTTTAATTATGTACCACCATTTTAAAGATTGTATAATTTTAGTGTTAAGCCTCACACAACAATTTGGACGACGCGTTTTCATAATTTTTAACCCTGTACCACCATGTTAAACTCTCTATTATTAGACCCGTACCACCATATATTCTAAACTCTAAAATTATTATTTTTAAAATAAAGAGAGATGAAAACACGTGATGTTGGAGAGAGAATTTGGGAGAAAGAATAGTTGACAACCACATACATATGAGAAATTAGAAAAGAAGGGAAAGAGATCAGGAAAGTGATACACAATAAAAAGAAAAAGTGAAATAAAAAAAATGAACGTAGAAAAAAAGATGAAGGAGAAGAAAAAATTAAACATAGGAAGAAAAAAGGAGAAAAAAACCTAATCAAAATTAAAAAGAAAAAGAATAAGGGTAAAATTGGTAAACAGTATATTGTCTTGGCTAAAAAAGAATAAAATTATAGCTCTTGACAAAATAAGACTTTTAAAATTAGAATTGGCTAAATATAGTGGTTTCATTAAAGGGATTTATTGTAACTCCGAACCAACACCGGAGTATTGTTTTTTTCAATTAAAATTATTAATTTATTATTAGTTATTTTTACTATAAAATTTAAGAAAATAGATATATTATGTATAAAAGTAAAGATAATTGTAAATTAACATTGTAAAATATTTGTCATTTTAGAAAACATGCCTACTTATATTGGATGGTGAAAAGTCAAAAGTAAACCTATTTATATCGGATGGAGCGAACATTATCAAATAGTGATAATTATATGTACTCCCTCCGTCGATTTATAAGTTTCTCATAATTTTTTTTTTACAATGATTGAGGAATATTAATATAAAATAGAGTGTAATACATTGTACAAATGATACGATTGAACAGAGAAAATAAAGTATAGTGTGGGAATAAATAAAAGTAAAAATGGAATATGATGAAGGGAGTATTAATCTTTAATAAATTATATATGTATGTATGTATTAATTGGTGGTGATTGGTGATATAATTTAATACATGTATATATTTATGATGACAAGTATTTTTTCATACCAATTGCACACTTCCTGTGATTCAAGTTTGACATATTTTAATGTGTAATATAAAAAACAACTTAAGAGAAAAAACATATATTTGGATAAATTTTAAATTAAAATTTCATAAATTGAATGGGTACAATTAGTGGGTCGAAGTATGATAGATCAAAATCATAATGATGTAATTACAAACGTATAGCATACATTTAATTCCCATACCTCATTGTTTTAACCAAACATCTCTTAATATTTTTCAAAAAAATATCTAATGTTAATAAATTAATACTCATTTCGTCTCATTTTCGACTCTCCATTTGCTGAGAAGGTCCATCTTTTTTTTATTGTTCATTTCATAAATAACTAATTTTTATTTACCATAATGCCATTAAAAACAATTTTATTCAATTTTTTTTTATTTACAATGTCACTAAAAAGTACTAACTCCATCCAACGGGATAATATCACTTTTGGAGTTTGATACCCAAAGTTTAGCTTTTTTCGTTTTTGGTACCCGACTTTCATCAAGTCCCAATATTAGTTACTGAAATTTGAATCCCCTCTTACATTGGGTCCTGTCGTTAGTTGACCCGTCATTGACTAACGGGACCAACGATTTTCAATGGGAAAATGCATTAGGGTTCCAGAATCCCCCCCCCCCCCCCACCCCAAATGAGTTTCTCACTTCCCCTCTTTATCCCAAACCTAATTCATCTAATTTCTTTTGGATTCTCACGGTTTTGTCGATCAGAGATGCCATCGAGCTCGAGACAATCAATAGTGTCCACAAATTCCAACATTCGAGATGCAACTAAATTCTGTAGGTGTGGTATTGAAGCAGAATTGAAGAATGCTTGGACTAATGATAATCCCGGAAGAAGGTTTTGTTCATGCTCAAAGTATAATGTGAGTTTTTGCATTTCTATAATTCTATTTATTTTTGTTTCTATAATTATGGTTTTTTGCATTTGTAAAGAAAGGTGTGGTTAATTTCGATGAAGCCCTGCTATTAATCATCGTATTATACCATTACTAATATTGTTTGGAAGAACTAGTACTATTTCTCTTAAGAAAGTAATACTATTTGTCTTACGAAGTAATGCTATTTCTCTCAAGAAGTAGTATTGTTTCTCTTAAGAAGTAGTACTGTTTCTCTTAAGAAGTATTACTGTTTCTCTTAAGAAGTAGTATTGTTTCTATTAAGAAGTAGTATTGTTTATATTAAGAAGTAATATTGTTTCTCTTAAGAAGTAATACTATTTTCCCGAAGTGAAATCAAAGAGAAATTAAGTGAATTAGGGTTGGGGAAGAAGAGGGGGAAAATGGGCGACGAATTGGGGGTGAAATCCCTAAACTCTAACTTATTTTCCAGCTGAAAATCGTTGGTCCCGTTAGTCAATGACGAGGCAACTAACACTAGGACCCAATGTGAAAGGGGATTCAAACTTCAGTGACTGATATTGAGACTTAGTGAAAGTCGGGTACAAAAAATAAAAAAAAGGTAAACTTTGGGTACCAAAAGTGATATTTTCCCCCATCCCACTATAAACCTTCTATGTTTCCCATTTGGTCGATCCTACTATAAACTTTCTATGTTTTCCATTTGGTCTATCCTACTGTAAACATCACATTCCCTTTTTCACAACCTACTTTCTTACTTCTAATTTTCATTACCTTTTGCATTAATACAATACTTTTTCTCATTTTCTATTACATCACTTGTACTGCAACTATTATTTTTTACATTTTTCATAATCTGTGTGCCTAAACTCTATATATGAGAAGTTTATAGTGGGACGGGGGAGTAACTTTATCACCATCTATACTATGAAACAACTCTGATATTAAAATTCGTGTCAAAAGCAAAATGGACAATCAAAAATGAGATGTGGAAGATATTTTTTTATTAGGAAAAAATTCATTCAATTAAAACTTATAGAAAGTCTTACAGATGTGATCAGGGACGGAGACAATAATTTTTAATTAATACAACAATAAAAAAATGCAAATGCAATTTCTTGTATACATAAGTATATAAATAAACAAAAATTCTTATTTTTTAAATGTTATTCATTATTTTAATTGAATAATATTAATTATTTTTATTGAACATTATTAATTATTTTCATAGAGATTATTAGTTTTTTCATTGAAAAAATTAATTGCTAAGTATTAGTTGCTTCACTGAATATTTTTAATTGTTTATACTGAACTATATTAATTACACCAATTGCATTTGTGTAATTGATACACACAAATATTATTTAAAAATGATATAATTTCACTTTTAGTCCCATAGGACATCTACTAAATTTAAAACGGTTGTTATACTTTTAAAACTGGTCTCATATGATTTTTCATTTGCAAATATGGTCCCACAAGATTTTTTCCTTGCAAAATTAACCCCAAAAGTTAACAGAAGTAAATGAGAAGTTTAATTGCATAGTCCCAACCATATGTCCAGTAGTACAAAAAATGCAAAATTTTGTTTTTTTATATTAAAATATAGAATTTGTATAAATCATTATAAAATTAAAATAAAGTATAATATAACAATTTCATTATATTAAAATTATTTTTTTTTTTTGATAAAAAACCTTGTATGAATAGAAAAATAATAAAAAAGTTTATTATACTTAATTTTTATATACTGTAGTTTGAATATATGATACAATATCATTTATGATTAATAATATTTTGTATCATTGTTAATATCAGAATATGAAAAATCTATGTGTTTATGTTTTAAATTATTATAATTATTTTATTATTTAAACAAATATTCATATTTTTATAATTAATTTTATTAAATTTTTTAAAAGAGAATTATAGAATTGTTTCTGGAAAAATCACAATAAGTTTAAAATCAGAAATTAAATTTATAGAATTATATAAAATTATAATAACTAACAAATAAAAATAATATTTACATTTTATTTTTGTTATTAAGTTTTTAAAAATTATTATACAAAAAAATATTATAAAAAAATTATGTATAACACACTTAAAATAAAATATCCAATTTATCAAAATTTTCAACACGAACTTGTTCTGTACTTTAAAATAATTCTAGTATTTCGATTCACTCAGATATTTTTTAAATTATAATTGTATAGTGTGAAACTTGTTCATACATAAAAACTTAACAATACTTTTTAGTAGAACAACTCATACCATTCAGTGAAAATAAGTAATACTCCTTTTGTTTCAAGGTAATCTTCTTACTTTCCTTTTCGGGTCATCCACACTAAATTTCACATTCCATAAATGACAAAAACAATACTCTACCAAAAGTTCCACCCATTTTATTCACTTTTCAGCATTATTTATTACTTTACACCAAAAGTCAATATGAGACCCACTATATATTAATACATATATATATTTTCTTAAATCGTTCAACAAAAAGAAGCTGGAAGGTAACTCTGGAAGAAAAGGAGTACTATTTAGTGAAATAATTTGTACCTTTCATATAATGCAATCCATACTTTTAGTGAAAGCAACTTGTAAAACTAGAAAAAAAAATTATGTGAACCCGACCGAGTTCATGTGAAATCAACTTTTTCAAATAACACTGTTATGTATATACACTATCACTATAATAAATATTTTACTATCACTGTTATGCATACGCATTATCACTATTTAAAAATCAAGCCCATTTTTTAAACAGTGATAGTTGATATGCACAATAGTGATAGTTTTATACATACCACTGATATTCGAAAAATAAAAGTTCACTTGAATTCAGGTTCACAGGAGACCTACTCCTAAAACTAATACCCTTTAGTGAAACACAACTAATATCTTTTAGTGAAACAACTGATACCATTCAAAGTATTTCATGTATAAATCAATTTCACTATATACTTTATCTTACTCCCCTGACCTAATTCACTCCTATTGCCTTTTTATATTTTCTTTGTCCGCGCAACTATATTTTCATGCTTAACATGGTATTGCCGAGAACAAAACTTATCATACAATATTTTTTGTAAAATATTTTTCTTGCACCTTCTTCTAGTGTAAATTATTATAAATATATAATAATTCTAATAAAACGTAGAGTGAATAATTTCGATTTTTATATTTTTTGAAATATTTTTATATTTAAATAAATAAAAAACAAAGTAAATTATTCTATTTTCAATAGAAAAAATTAATTAATTTTATATTTAATTAAATAAAATGTAAATATTATAAATTGTTACTAATTTTTAAGAATTTGCACATATATCAGAATAATATATATTTATACTAAATTAAATAACATGTACATTAGCTTATTATAATTTAAAATATGGGACCATATTTGCAGCTAAAATCCCGCTGAAATTAATAAATGGATGTGATTTTCAGTTTCATTTTTTTTGGGATCATATTTGCAAGTGCACTTAACAATTTTTGTCTGCGGGACCATATTTGCAAGTAAAAAATTGTATAGGACCAGTTTTAAAAGTATAGGGATTGTTTTAAAATTAATAGATCATGCTGGACCAAAAGTGAAATTATCCCTTTAAAAAATATTAATATTCACTCTGTCCCAAAACTACTTTTGTAGTAGAGGATGACATATTTTTTTAAGAAAAAAAGTGTATGTGAGAGATTACTTTATTAGCACTCGTGTAGTTGTAGCACTTTATTACTTTATTGACTTTTGTTTGAGATTATTTTCTTAATAGGAGTGAAAAGTACTTGTAGGACGTCCAAATAAGACAATTATGAAAGTAGTTATGGGACGGACGGACTCCAATAATAATAGACAATATTGTCATTTTGAGATGTCCAACTATATAAATTTTTTTTGTATTTCAATAAGTATTAACTATATTTTTTCCTAAAATGCCCATAAATAAGGGTAAATTATAAAGTTTATTATGAATTAAATGAGTTGATCATGAATTTTTACATATTTTAATTTATTTGTAAAAAGAAACTTGTCTGTTATATTCATAAGGTTTTTTTTAATATAAATAAGAATATTCTCTCCCTCCCTGAAAAATGGTCCTGATTGTCTTATCAGACTCTTCCCAAAAAATAGTCATGTTGTCTAAAATGTAAATAATACAATTTTAGGAATAATGTCAATCCAAGGTCTGAAAAATGGTAAAACTATCAATTTAAGACCTAAAAGATTTTTCTTATCGATTCAAGACCTGAAAGATAAAAAAGTATCAATCTAGGACCTGAAAGATAGAACCTATCAATTTAAGCCTATGTTTGACATATTATAATTTATATTCTTATTTTATTTATATACATTTTTTTATTAATTCTTTTGTTTCTTATTTTTTCAATCATATGAAATTAATATATATTTATATTTTTGGAAATATGATTTATAAAAATATTATCGGATAATAAAAAATTATTAAAGACCAAACACGGTCTTAAAATGAGTAAGTTCTAAATTAATAGTTTTATCTTTTAGGTCCTGAATTGATAGTTTTCAATCTTTCTGGTCCTAAATCGATAGGAAAAATCTTTGAAACTTTAAATTGATAAATTTACTATCTTTCAGGCCCTGCATTGATAAAACTTCTAAATCTTATCAATACTTTTCAACATATACATATAATATTTTTTAAATAATTTATTTAGTATTTGATGTGACATAATATTTTTATTTTTTACATATTATATCAACTTTTTTTAATAATTGTATAAAAAATAATATGACCAAATTTTGAGGATGAAGGAGATAGTAGGTAAAATATACTACGTCCGTCCCAGATTTTATTTCATGTTTTTCTTTTTGGGACGTCCCAACTCTTTTTTCACATTCTTAAAAATAAAATATTTTATACTCACAAAAGTTAATAAAACACTTTTTATTATTTTATTTTACACTCAAACACTCCACTTTTTTTTAAATATTGTGCAAAGTGACCTATGAAATAAAATTAGGGACGAAGGGAGGGAGTAGTAGAATCTCATCTTGGACTACTTAATTAATGACAGGTGTCTATATACAGGCACTAGATATCATGTTGTATATCTTCATCAGCGACTGTGTCAGAACGTCTGACGTGGCAGTCTAACGGTGTCGTCTCGGCCTCAAGGATTGGGTTGCGAAGCGTGACATTTTGTGGTTTTCCGAGAAAGGGTCAGAGAAAACGGGTCGGGGCTAAAGGCTGGATATGTCGTTATGCAAAAGGAAATGTGTACCCTCTCTGACTCTATTTTGGCAGAGTATTGAAAGTCAACTTATATTTTTGTTTGTGGGTGTGAGTGTGAGTCTTCAACAATTGGGTGATGGCACTTCTTTATGACATCATAATTATTCTTTGTCTTTTCTTATAAAGCAGGAACAACTCCAGCTGATTACAATGCAGGGGTGTTGTACAATCTTTATTTTTTATTTTTACCAATTTACCAGAAATAAATTAATAAAAATATGGTGGTTCTTTTGGAGCTTAATCAATCGAAATATTTGTGACATGTTTCGTTTCATGGATTAATTACAAATTGTATTTACTTGAGTCGTTGTAATGTGGACCAATTGTATTGTCAATTTGCTGATAAAAAAAAAATTGTATTGTCAATTTAAATAGAGAATTTTTTTTTCCGCATGAGATCGTCTCATTGTATAAGATAATACAAATTAAAATTCATCTATACTAAAGTGTTAGTGTAACATACCCAATTTATTCTCTATCCAAATATCTCATAGAATGAGATGATTTCACACAAGATCTACTCATGCAAATTTATTTAGAAATTTTTTGGACAAAAAAGAGAAGAATGCATGGCAAGGGTTTGTGATTTATGCATCAGCTGCATAAAAAAATATTTGTAGCATTGTTTAGATAAAATATGATAGTGAAAATTTTAATATGTTATGTTATCAATATATTAAATTATTATTTAAATTTTTGCATAAATTCTTCTAAAAATATTATAATACAGTACCAAATTCACACTCGTCCCTTAAAAGAGTACAATTCTTAAATCCATGTATATGGTTCACCACGTGACGAATCTGACGCAGTGAGAACGTGATATTGCAAGGGATACAGGTAAAACCCTAATTAATTGATAATCTTCAAAACTGAGTTTATCATCCACGAAAGAAGTATTAATACTAGAATACTTAGGGTAAAACAAGGCCCATAAGTATTTAAACCAAACAATAAAATTACTAGAGCCCAACTTTAATAAACGAAAGCAAAGTAAATATATTACTACGCGGTCTCTTCTCCATCATTCCCTCCCCCATCGGAATGATTCACCCTCGAATCGGGATGGGTCTCTTCTCCAACATAGGGCACAAGATGCTTGACGTTGAAAGTGTCGGAAGAACGAAGGCCATGCGGAAGACTCAGACGGTAGGCATTTGGGTTGATCTTTTCGACAATCTTCACGGGGCCAATCTTCCTCGAGCTAACTTGTTATATTCGTGTGCCGGAAAGCGGTCCTTCATGAGGACTGCCCAAACAAGGTCGCCGACTTCGAACTCAAGATAGCGGCGGCGGGAATCCGCATAACCCTTGTAATGTGCGTTGTTGTCCTCCAAGCGCTTCTTCGTAGTAGCATGGACCGTACGCAGGTCCTCCCAATAGGATGATGCGCGCTCCTCGACACGTTCAGTATGCTGAATGGGAATGAGGTCGACGAGAGCCCTTGGTACACGACCGAACACAATAAAGAACGGGTAGTACCCCGTACTACGAAACACAACAAAATTATGTGCAAATTCGGCTTGACTAAGCTTGGCATCCTACGATTTCAGATTATCCCCAACCAAACAACGAAGAGTATTGCCCAGCGAACGATTAACAACCTCAGTCTGGCCATCAGTTTGAGGATGATAAGCACTACTAAAGAGAATCTTCATATTTGCTTGACGCCAAAGGCAACGCCAGAAGTGGCTGGGGAAACGGGTGTTGCGATCGAACACGATAGAATCAGGCAGACCATGCAAATGAAAAACATCCCGAAAGTATAGCTGAGCGACATGCACCGCATTGGACGTACGCTTGCACGGTATAAAGTGTACCATCTTGCTGAAGAAGTCCACGACGATAAAAAAGAATCGAACCCCCATTGAGTACGAGGTAAACCCAAGACGAAATCCATGCTAACCCCAAGCCAGGGAGCATCGGGAACCGGGAGCGACATATACAAACCGGCGTTGGAAGTGGAGCCCTTAGAAACCTAGCACGTATGGCAACGCGCCACAAAATGGGTCACGTCACGGCGGAGCGAGGGCCAATAATACCGTTGCTGTAACAGCGCCAAGGTGCGGTCCCTCCCAGCGTGCCCCAATCCGTGTAGTTCCGTGATCAATTGCAGACGAAGGCTACAGGTGGGAATATACAACCGCGACCCAAAAAATAAGAAACCATCAGCAAGAATAAAATTCGAAGCCTCCCCACTCTGAAGCAGATCGAGAATACGGAAGAAGAATGGATCATTCGCATACAAGCGTGCAAAGTCGCAAAGCCCAGTACTGAAATGCGAATGTAGATAAGCAATGAATGACTGCGGCTTAGAGCGTCCGACACACAATTCGAAGCCCCTGATTTGTGGCGAATGACAAAGTTAAATTATTGGAGATAAGCTGCCCAAGAGGCATGCCGAGATGAGACATTATCCTGGCTAGCCATATATTTAAGAGAGTCGTGATCAGTAAACAAGACGAACTCCCGTTGGAACAAATAATGCCGCCAATGCCGGACCGTACGAACGACTGCGTAAAATTCCATATCGTAAGCGCAATAACGGGAATGAGGGCCTGTAAGTTTCTCGCTGAAGAAAGTCACGGGACGGCCATCTTGACTAAGCACGGCGTCGATGCCGACCTTCGACGCATCACAATGGAGCTCGAAGGGGACTGAGAAATCTGGCAGGATCAATATGGGGGCTGATGTCAACTTCTGCTTGATAAGAGTGAATGCGACTTCTGCTTCCGGCGTCCACGAGAAGGATTGGTTTTTCATGCAATCGGTCAGGGGCGCCATAATCGTGCTAAAATGGGATATGAATCGTCTGTAAAAGAAGGCCAAGCCATGAAAACTCCGAACAACCATGATGGAGGTGGGGACGGGCCAATCCCGTATGGCTGCAACATTCGACTCGTCCACACAAACGCCAATAGAGGAGATACGAAATCCCAGGAAAAGAACTAAATCCGTAAAGAACACACACTTATGTGGAGCACCGTAAAACTTCTCGCGCCTCAAAATATCAAGAACATCACAGAGGTGTTTTACATGGGCAGACTCAGACTGGCTATAAATGAGGATGTCGTCGAAGTAGACGACGACACAGACACCAATAAGTGGTCGAAGGGCTTGGTTCATAACACGCATGAACGTGCTGGGGGCATTCGATAGGCCAAACGACATGACCAGCTATTCGAAGAGACTCTCACGTGTCTTAAAGGCTGTCTTCCATTCGTCGCCCGAACGAATCCGAATCTGATGGTAGCCGCTACGCAAATCAAGTTTGGAAAAGATGGAAGAGCCACAAAGTTGGTCCAGCAAGTCATCAAGGCGGGGTATAGGAAAGCGATAACGGACCGTGATTTTGTTGATAGCCCTGCTGTCAACACACATACGCCAAGTGACATCCTTCTTAGGAGTTAGAAGGGTCGGAATGGTGCAAGGGCTAAGGCTCTCACGAACTAGACCACGACTGAGTAAATCCTCCACATGTCTCCAAAGCTCAGCATGTTCAGATGGGCTCATACGGTAGTGGGGTCGGTTAGGCAACGAAGCTCAGGGACAAGATCAATCTGGTGTTGGATATCCCGTAGGGGTGGCAATTCTTTTTTTTGATCAGAAAAGGTAATGTATTGATGTGGGGTATAAGAGATACCCACTAAAAAGTTACCGATAGTTCACCTCAGCTTTTACAAGAATAAAACAGTAGGCACCAAGACAAGATTTAACACTCTAGTCTAATGAATTCTGCAGAGTATTAAAATTACAGCAGTAGTTCAACGCCCAGGTTCTGTATGGAATGGTATGAAACATCAGCTTCTTTGCTTGTACCCAGTTCCACACTCTAGATTTCAGTTCCTCCAATAAAATCTTACCATTGATTGTGCAAGTAGACCGAAAGATGGCATTTCGTTGCGACGGGGCAGACTCCATCTTGGTCGAACAAAATGTGCGATGGAGGACCAGTAGCGGGCCAGAGGCACCCAATAAATGCATCACAGACGCATCCTCCTGAGGGGCTGAATCATAAACGGGCTGAGCATCCGAAGGATCTGGGTCATCACCCTCCAGAATTAGGGCTCGAGAGCTATGTAGGTGGGGATAAGCATTCGTACGATGACCGGTCACCACAATTGAAACAACGGCCATTGAGGGTCGGCCGAGGACCAATTGGCGCATGCTGCGGTGGCCTAGGCGAAGGAGGAGGTGGAGCAGGGCCCCACGGGCCAGGTGGGGCAGTAGTGGGGGGCGGCGTCGTACGACGATCATGAATTAAAGGGACGGTAGGAGTACGGCGGCGTTGCTGTGACTCCAGCGCGAGAGCTTTCTGGTGAGCGACTGCCACAGAGATGGGACGCAAGTAATTCAACGTATCCTGGAAAGTGATATGAAGACCCCCGATGTACCGAGAAACGATCTGGGATGGCGTTTTGCGGCTATTGATCCGGGACATCAGTTGATAGAATTTGTTGGTATAAGCATCCACCGAATCCACACCCTGACGGAGGTGTTGGAACCTCTGGTAGAGAGTAGAGGCATAATTAACCATGACGAATTCCGCCGTCATCACCTCGTGAAGCACTTCCCAGTGTTGAATATCTGGGCGCCTGTCACGACGATGCGCGACCTATACAGTTCGCTACCAAGCGGCAGTGCGGGATCGGAAACATGTTGCAACTAGGGTGACACAACGATCCTGGGGTGCCGATTTGAAATCCAACAAATCCCCCACCGTGAAAAACCAGTCGAGGAAGTCATCGGGTGACCCATCACCGGCAAATTCGGGGATGTCGAGACGGAAGCCAGCGTCCCAGCGTATCTCCAGGGCCGGCGCAGGGGCCTGGGGCCGATTAGGGGGAACAAGTGGGGCAAACGGGTTCTCTAAAGTTATGGTCTCCTCCTCGTCCATCACAGGGGTTTCCGCCGTCATGATTAGCAACGGTCATGATCTGCTCGCGGTCATGATCTGCTCGCGAAGAGCAGCAATCTCTTTCTTATCGTTCGATTTCAGAGGCATCGTGGTCTAGGAACTGACTGCGAGTGCCAACTGACGCAACGAGAACGTGATATTGCAAGGGATACGGGTAAAACTCTAATTAATTGATAATCTTCAAAACTGAGTTTATCATCCACGAAAAAAGTATAAATACTAGACTACTTAGGGTAAAACAAGGCCCATAAGTATTTAAACCAAACAATAAAATTACTAAAGCCCAACTTTAATAAACAAAAGCAAAGTAAATATATTACTACGCGGTCTCTTCTCCATCAGAATCCAATTAACAGATTCTCGAATCCGCTGCACGTATCCAACTTGGTGATTAGACATTGTCATGTTATTATAAGCATGAAACATGTTATTTCAAGTAAACTTTATTGTGTAATGTAATTTAAATTGACAATGTAACTCCCATTTTATATTGAATTCAGTATTATGACTTATGTATTGGATTGATGGAACTAGAATTGATGTTTTGTTAACTAATTATGTAAATTATTGAATATGTTTAGGTTCGGATGAGAGAAAATGTGATGTACATAAATTTAATTTACAAATTTTTAAAATTTATATTTGTTTTTAGGTGTTTAATAAAATATAAATAAACAGACGTATATTTGACAAATCACACCCTAATATTTTTTTTAATTTGGTTTCCCAACCCATATCGTATTGCCCCCATACTCTCCTCCGTATACCCGTGCAACATAACTGCTCATATACATATATGAGTGTATAATGTGATCAAGTTTCACCTGGAAACTTATTTTCAACTAATCCCCTTTAGTGATAACTACTCCCTCCGTCTCATAATAATTTGCACACTTGATTTTTTTGGATGTTCCATAACAATTTGCACACGACCGTAAAAATAAACAATTGATTTATATGCATACTCACAAAAATATACATATAGTTACTCATAGAGTTGCCCAACGGTTCAGAACCGTCGGTTGCAGTTACAAACCGCCGGTTCTTGGTTTCTATTTAGTGAAACCGAAACCAAACCGCTAAATATTATTGAACTGTTCTGGTTTCGGTTTAGATTTCGGTTCTGAACCAGCGGTTTACGGTTCCAAACCGTTTTTTTTTTTTTTGTAAAATAACTAACATGTAATTTTTTTTCTTAATTCAAGTACAAAAAATAAATAAAAAGTGAATTAAACAAAGAAAATTTTTATTGTATTCAAAATACAAATAAGTAATAACCAAGGTTTACAAATTTAAAAAAAACATGAAATACAAAGTCTACAAATTACAATGAAATATTTTACATGAAAATAACCTACAAAACAAGTTATAAAAAACTTAAAATTTAGTACTTACAATCTACCGTACAACTAAAAGAATTATAATAATAAAAAATGTCATATAATATTAAAATTATCGCAAGGATTAAAAAGTATATATATATATATATATATATATATATAACCGTGGAACCGCCGGCTCTGAACCGACGGTTGCGGTTTTTAATTTAGTGGAACCAAAATCGAACCTTGTAATACATGGTTTCAGTTTTGGTTTGGTGATAGTTCCAAAATTACCGGTTTCGCCTCCGTTAAGAACCGACAAACCGCCGATTAGAACCGACGGTTCCGGTTCATTTGGATAAAGTCTAGTTACTCATATGCTATTTCTTTATTTAAAAAAATTATTTTTTTAAAAAAAAAATGTGCACTTCTGAATGGGTTCAAATTGTTATGGGATGAAGGGAATAATATTTTTCACTAATATACACCCTTTAATAAAACATCTAATTAATAACCTCTATTGAAACAAAAAATCAACTACTATCTTTTAATAAAGGGTTAATTTCATAAAAAATCACCACATTTATGCTTAGTATCAATTTAATCACGAACTTTTAGATTTTTATAAAAAAATCCAACCTTTGACATTGTTGCAATTTAATACACGTTTTTTTTCTTCCGACCGGCGACCGATGACGTGGCTTGCCGGAGCGTGTGTCATCTTGCCACATAGGATTACACTTGTTTACTTTAATTATTTTTTAAATCCACATCACAAATAACACTTACAATTTAAATAACACATTTCTACTTAAAATTAAAATAGCAACCAAATAAATTAAACAACAACCAATATAAATTATATGTAATAAATCTCTTCACGTTCTTAGTTTTTTTAGATTTATTTGGTTGCTATTTTAATTTTAAGTAAAAAAAATGTTATTTAAATGGTAAGTGTTACTTATGATGTGGATTTAAAATATAAATAAAATAAACATGTGTAATCCTACATGGCAAGATGACATGCACTCCGGTGAGTCACGTTACCGGCCGAAAGAAAAAAAAATGTATACTAAATTGCAACATTGTCAAAGGTTGGGTTTTTCTTTTTTACAAAAATCTAAAAGTTCGTGATTAAATTGATACTAAGTATAAATGTCGTGAATTTATATGAAATTAACTCTTTAATAAAACAACTAATTAATAATTTTTATTGAAACAAAAAATCAAATACTATCTTTTAATAAAACAACTAATTAATAATCTTTATTGAAACAAAAAAATCAACTACTATCTTTTAATAAAACAATTAATAGATAATCCTACCTTTCAAATTTGTTCAAGTTAAAACTTGTTCACTCTATAAGTGGTCAGTTATACTCAAATCCAAGCATCTCATCAGTACGTATCTGAACTGAAAATTTGACTTTGACCGATTGATAGTAAAATTTCCTGAAATCAATAGTTAACTTCTGCCACTTGTAATATTGACTAGCCTCCTGCCACCTTTGCTGAGGCTGCTATTTTTCTCACTTTGATTACCAACTTATGGATACTGACATTAGATGCATCTAATGTAGAGTTAAATATTTACAAATTGTTTGGATATTCATTGTGAACTGTACGATGGTACATATATAATATATTATACTCCCTCCGAAGTAAGTGTAACATTTGAGAAATCGACAAGGATTGAATATTATATTTTTTTTATAAAGTTGTGATGTAAAGTGTATAAAAAGTAAAAATTTGAAGAGTGAAAAAAGTAGGGATATTTGTTAAATATTGTGGAGATGTAAACTTTCCTAAAATGAAAGTGTTGAACTTATCTTAGATAGTCGGATTTGACAAAATGTCAAATTTACCTTGGGACGGAGAGAGTATATATATGTGTGTATATTTTATATGATTTTTTCTGGTAAATTAAATTATACTCCCTCCGTCCCCGAACTTTCTTCTCATTTCTTTTTGTTGAATGATTTAAGAAAATGTATTTATTTATTAATATATGGTGGACAACATGTTGACTTTTGAGATAAAATAATGAATAGTATTGAAAAGTGAATTGAATGAGTGACACTTTGAGTAATATTGTGTGAATTTGAAGGTTAAAGTTTATATGTAGTAAAATGTTATTTTTGTCATTATGCAATGAGAAGTTTATTGGGGGACATTTTGAAAAGAAAAAGTGGGAAGTTTACTCAAGAATTGAGGGAGTATAAATGATTGACAGTACATGACATGTTGCATCAATCGGAGACATTAATCCCTATAAGACAAAGAATCCATATTTTGTACCGTATTGAGATCATCTCAATATTAGATCAAACACTGATTAATTTCAGTTTGATTTTACCGTTATAGTTTATATTATATTTTCTCTTGGCACGTGGTTTATGGTTTTTTGGATTACTAATTATTGGAACATGCACGGGTCATTCAGAAATTATTGATTCGCATTCCGGCCCCCACCTAATAATTTAGGCCATGAATGTCAAATTGTCAACTTATCAAGCTCCAAAAATTTTCAATTATTTCAGTTTAGGAGTTTGTTCAAGTTATTCGGAAAGAATTATCGAACAGTAAATTACAATTAACTAGAAATAAAAATAGTTAGTGATGTAGGGTGGATTCGCTGAACCTGTCACAGTTTAGTATTTTGGTCATAACTTTCTCTAGAAGAGTCCGATTGATGCACCGTTTGTGGCATTGGAAAGCCAACTTCATTATCTTTCCAACCATGTATTATGGAACGTCAGATTCAAAGTATTCAGAGAGTTATGGTCATTCAAAGTTCGTCCAGAAGTCAAAGAGTCTCCTTGGAAGCTTTAACTTATTTACTCCTTATCCAATGAACCTATCTTATCTTGTATCCTATAAATACCAAGTATTATGAGGTTTGAAGACAGATTTGAATATTGTATGAATTATTTATCAAGATTGAGAATATAGTTCTCATTTTTCTTATTATTCCCAACTTGGAAGTCGAATTTTGCATACTATTTTACTTCATTCCAATTTTTTTTCCATCCCTCATCATTTGGTATCTAGAGCCAGCGTACGCTCTTGGTATTGGTATCTTTCTGCAATGGCAGCAAGAAGAGGAAGAGGCGGACGTGGTAGAGGAAACATGGAAAATCTTGGAGATGAACGAGATGCTGAAATTCAGGCACTTCGGAGTCAAGTTGAGGAGTTAACCATACGTCTTGAGCGCCAGGAGGCCAGAAGCGAACATGGTTCAGGCCATGGCTATTCCAGTGATGACTCGGAGTATGTGAATCCTTTTGCTAACAAAGAAATTGATAATTTCTTTGAAAGGTTCAATCGTTCCACATATTTTGTGAAGATGGATGTACCGGAGTTTCATGGTCGCCTCCGACCAGATGAGTTTCTTGATTGGCTTAGTGCCATAGAGAAATTATTTGAGTACAAGGATATCTCGGAGAACCAAAAAGTTAAGTTGGTTGCTACTCGACTTCGAGGCTACGCATCACTGTGGTGGGATAAAACACAAGAGATGAGATTGCGTAAAGGAAAACCCAAGATTACTTCTTGGGAGAAGATGAAAGCCAGGCTTCGTGGAAATTTCCTTCCCCCAGATTTTGCTCAAAGTATCTTTGTGCAATTCAATACTTTACAACAAGGCAACAAAAGTGTGACGGACTATACAGAGGAATTTTACAAGTTGATGACAAGAGTTAGCGGTCGTGAATCTGAGGACCAACTTGTTGCAAGATATGTCAACGGGCTTAGAGCTCCAATCAGAGATGAGGTCGAGATGCAGCGTCTTTGGAGACTTAATGATACTTATCAACTGGCATTAAAAGTAGAATCCAAATTGCAAAGACGTGTGACAAAGAGATTTGTTGATGTCCAAAGTTTATATCCTCAAAAGGGTGAATCAAGCAAGAATATTTTGAAGAAAGGAGTAAACAAGGAAGGCGATAAGGCTGCCCCTAAAAGCAAGTTGAAGCCATGTTTCAAGTGTGGACAAACCGGTCATTATATGAGTGAATGTCCCAATCGGAAATTTGAAGCTCGTGCGGGAATTGTAGCCGAGGAAGAAGAAGAACCACAACTTGAAGATGAAGATCCAATCTATGATGAAGATCCTGAGTATGAACGTGAGGAGATCGAACCCGAAGATGGAGAATGTTTGGTAATACGAAGAGTTCTTGCCGCCCCTAAACAAGTCAATAATCAATCTTGGTTGAGGCACAATATCTTTCGGACGAGATGTAGATCACATGGGAAGATA
Source organism: Ballota nigra (assembly GCA_947034835.1). Taxonomy (NCBI): domain Eukaryota; kingdom Viridiplantae; phylum Streptophyta; class Magnoliopsida; order Lamiales; family Lamiaceae; genus Ballota; species Ballota nigra. The sequence goes on from OX344721.1 coordinate 102,142,165, forward strand.
TGCTCGTTAGTCATTGATGGAGGCAGCTTTGAGAATTTTGTTTCTCAAGAAATGGTGGACAAGCTCAACCTTGCAACTGTGGCTCATGCTCAGCCTTATTCAGTCTCTTGGATAAAGAAGGAAAATGAGGTACGAGTTGATAAGAAGTGTCTTGTTTCTTTTTCTATGGGTAAAAATTATCAAGATAGAGTGTGGTGTGATGTGGTGCCCATGGATGTGGGACATATACTTTTGGGCAGACCATGGCAATATGATAAGAGTGCTATTCATGATGGTAGAAAAAATACTTACACATTTTTTTATGGGGAAGATTGAAATTGTTCTTTTACCATGTAAAGATTTATCTTATCCCAAGTCTTCAAAAAAAGAGGAGGGAAGTGCTTTGCTTACCTTGTCGCAGTTTGAAAGGGAGGTTCAACATGGTGGTATGATCTATCTTTTGGTGGCAAAGGAGTTAGTGGAACCTTCAGAGGTACCGAGTGACATCAAAGAGCTTTTGGAAGAATTTAAGGATGTAACTCCGGAAGATTTACCTCATGGCCTTCCGCCCCTACGAGAGATTCAACACCAAATTGATTTAATTCCTGGAGCTGCTCTTCCAAACAAGTCACATTATCGGATGAGCCCAAGTGAGCACGAAGAATTAAACCGACAAGTGTTGGAGTTGTTAAGCAAAGGATTTATAAAGGAGAGTTTGAGTCCTTGTGCAGTTCCTGCACTTCTGACTCCAAAGAAAGATGGTTCATGGAGGATGTGTGTCGATAGCCGAGCACTTAACCGAATTACCATCAAGTACAGGTTTCCTATCCCGAGGATTGATGACATGTTCGACATGCTAGCTGGTGCGCAAGTATTCTCTAAAATTGACCTTCGTAGCTGCTACCATCAAATAAGAATCAAGTCGGGGGATGAGTGGAAGACGGCTTTCAAAACTAGAGAGGGCTTATATGAATGGCTTGTCATGCCATTCGGGTTGTCTAATGCTCCGAGTACTTTCATGCGGATAATGAACCAAGCACTTCGAGACTTTATTGGTAAATTCGTTGTTGTTTACTTTGATGATATTCTTGTTTATAGCAAGAATTCTTTTGATCATGTTGAGCACCTAAGGGAAGTTTTGCAAACTTTGAGAAAAGAGAAACTTTATGTGAATCTCAAGAAATGCTCTTTCATGACCACTCGTCTAGTCTTTCTGGGTTTTGTCCTAACTCCTACAGGCATCATGGTGGATGAAGAAAAGGTCAAGGCAGTACGAGATTGGCCAACTCCTAAGAGCTTACATGAGGCTCGAAGCTTTCATGGTTTGGCTTCATTTTATCGGAGGTTTATCAGAAACTTTAGCACTATCGCAGCCCCTTTAACAGATTGCTTGAAGAAGGGAGAATTCAATTGGACTAAGGAAGCTGACGAGAGTTTCAAGCTTGTCAAAGAAAGGTTATCAAATGCACCTGTTCTTGCACTCCCTAACTTTGATAAAGTTTTTGAAGTTGATTGTGATGCATCTCATGTGGGTGTTGGTGGTGTGCTTAGCCAAGAAGGTCATCCACTTGCCTTCTTCAGTGAAAAATTGAATGATACAAGGAAGAAGTATTCTACATACGATGTGGAGCTTTATGCTATTGTTCAAGCTCTTCGGCATTGGCGTCCTTATCTTATCCAGAGGGAGTTCATCCTCAATTCTGATCACGAGGCTCTCAAACACATTAACTCTCAAGCCAATTTGAATAGGAGGCATGCTGGTTGGGTATCATTCCTACAGGAATACACTTTTGTGTTAAGACATAAAAGTGGAAAGCTTAACAAAGTTGCTGATGCACTTAGTCGAAGGATCACCTTACTAAATTCTGTAAGTGTTCAAATGGAAGTCTATCAAGAATGCAAGAGAGGTAATTGTGGTGATTTCCAACTGCTTGATGATTTTCTGTTCAAAGGAACAAGTTTGTGCATTCCTAAATGTTCTATTAGAGAATACATCATCAAAGAATTTCATTGTGGTGGCCTTGGTGGACACTTTGGGAGAGACAAGACATTATTGTTGATCAAGGAGAAATACTTTTGGCCTTCTCTTTATCGGGATATTGCAAGATTTGTGAAAAGATGTCGTGTTTGTCAAACTTGTAAAGGCCAAAGTCAGAACACGGGTTTATACACTCCATTGCCTATTCCTAACCATCCTTGGGAAGCTGTTAGCATGGATTTTGTTGTTGGATTGCCAAGAACACAAAGGGGCTTTGATGCAATTTTTGTCGTTGTCGATCGTTTTTCAAAGATGGCACATTTCATACCATGCAAGAAAACTATGGATGCTTCTTACATTGCTGAACTTTACTTCAAGGAGGTTGTCAAACTTCACGACCTTCCAAAGAGCATTGTATCGGATCGTGACACCAAGTTCCTTAGCCATTTTTGGAGGAGTTTGTGGAAGAAGTTGGGGACTAATTTGCTTTATAGTAGTGCTTATCATCTGGAGACAGATGGACAAACCGAAGTTGTCAATCGCACATTGGGAAATTTGCTTCGAAGTCTTGCTTCAAAGAGACCGAAACAATGGGATACCACTCTATCACGAGCTGAGTTTGCTTACAATTCTGTTGTAAGTCGTTCTACAGGGAAAAGCCCATTTGAAGTTGTCTATGGGAAGAATCCGAATCACTATCTTGATCTAGCTGAGGTCTGAGGTTCCAAGTTCTTGTAAGAAAGCTGAAGAATTTACTGTGTCGTTGGAAAGGATTCAAGAAGAAGTGAAGAAGAAGCTCGAACAAAGCTATGAATCCTACAAGAATACAACAAATATCCATCGAAGAGCTCAAGTCTTCAATGAGGGTGATCTTGTTTGGGTTTATTTGAAGAAAGAAAGGTTTCCTACTAGAACATACAACAAACTCAAGGAGAAGAAGATTGGTCCTTGTCAAGTATTGAAGAGAATAAATGATAATGCCTATAAGATCGAGTTGTCAGCCCATTTGCACACTCATTCGACGTTCAATGTTCGTGATTTGACCCCATATCATGGAGAGAACGAACTGAACTCTGAGACGAGTTCTTTCCCACCTGGTGAGGATGATGTAGGGTGGATTCGCTGAACCTGTCACAGTTTAATATTTTGGTCATAACTTTCTCTAGAAGAGTCCGATTGATGCACCGTTTGTGGCATTGGAAAGACAAGTTCATTATCTTTCCAACCATGTATTATGGAACGTCAGATTCAAAGTATTCAAAGAGTTATGGTCATTCAAAGTTCGTCCAGAAGTCAAAGAGTCCTTGGAAGCTTTAACTTATTTACTCCTTATCCAATGAACCTATCTTATCTTGTATCCTATAAATACCAAGTATTATGAGGTTTGAAGACAGATTTGAATATTGTATAAATTATTTATCAAGATTGAGAATATAGCTCTCATTTTCTTATTATTCCCAACTTGGAAGTCGAATTTTGCATACTATTTTACTTCATTCCAATTTTTTTTTTTCCATCCCTCATCAGTTAGTTATTAGTTAATTAATTAATGCTCTAATATTGATTTTAAAAAACAAGAAATAGAGCAAAGTGGAAATGAAAAATTAATATGTTAAAAATAATAATAGATCAATCTATTTTTATGGGATGGACACAAGCCTATTTTTATGAAACGAAAGGAATATTAAATTCACAAGGTGTTGGTTAATTTGTCGATTATATTGCATAACGAAAAGTAGTACTATCATCATAAATTCACCCTATACAATGCAGCTAATATTAGTGCAACATGCATATACTAGTACCACATAAAACTAAATTAAACTGTAATTGGTTTCTTACTTACACCATCGAACATTAATTATTCAATCAAAACAAAAAAAAAGGTTTGTGAGAGTGTGAATTAAGGTGCAGTTCTCCATTGCAACTCAATCTGGATCCGTCCATTCTTGGAGTCGATAAGGTGGTACCTCTCGTTGATCCGCTTGTTGTTTACGACGTCTGCTAGGTATATGTCCACGTAACCAAGAGATTCCTAACCAAAACCCAGCTTCCACATTAATGTGAATATATACGAATAATATCACCTATGCCAATTTTAATGTTCCACGTATGGAAGGGCGGAGACAGGATAAAAAAATATAGTGGACTAGAATGCATTTCGTACGAAAACAAGGTCAAATGTTTAATTTTTGATGGACTAATTAATAAAAATCTAATATTTTACTACGTAAAGAAAAGAAATTTCCCAAAAGTTGAGTGGGCTGGAGCACAACCTAGCCTCAAGGTGGCTCCACCCATGCACATGTGGATCGTGAGAAAATAAGCAATAGACTGTATATTCCATGCAATATGGGTTAAAAATCCAGCAGATGAAACACAAAATGAAATATGAATAGTATGTAGAGTGATAGAATTGGAATATATAATGTATGTCTTCATTTGCCACCTCTATAAAAATGGTTACAATTCGAATAATTAAATGAATGTACGTACCTTAGGATATCGGAGACCAATTTTTTTGGAAGAACTGGTAACTTCCAAATGAATTCTTTCGTTTGTAGGCGGCTCCTCCAATACGAATTGAAACTCCTCCTCCCATCTCGGTTCTCTCGTTCTCTTCATTCTCTGCCAACCAAATAATTTAATTTTATAGCTCTCTTCATATTAAAATGATTTCAAATGCAGACTGTCATACCATGCAAATATTACATTTAATTTAAACGTTCGAATTTATAGAGAGATGTGATATATATTAATCTATTTATATTAATTCCTCTACTGTTCTTCTCGCTCAAGGGCTATATTCTTTACATTACCCTTTTTGGGGAGTAGGTCCATTGAGTGAGTAGTTAATATGAGCGAAGTTGCAACGAGATCTAATTCCAGACTGTTGGTTCTAGTAGCATGAAAGATTTTCATCTCAATATGTTAGTGGAAACTTTTAATTAATTGTGCTTTATTTTCAAATATTTATTTCTGGTTTTAATTACTTAAAAGAAATGGATTAAGTAAATACGATCCATTTTTACTCTCAAACACTATCTGCTCACGAACACTAAGTAAAAACAATTCCAAACACCTCATGTACTAAATAAAACGAATTGATGCTAAGGGATAATTTATTCGAGACAAAGCTGTTGGTTCAAATAATTTAATGAGAGTGGTAATGAAAATGGTTATCTATTACAACGAGAATTACGATTCCATAGTTGGTTCTAATCATGGAACAATTGGAGTCAAAGAATGATTATTGGGGTGAGATATAGTTAAATCTCATTATATTGTACTAGAAATGCAAATGGATCATTTTTTATTGTAATCAACAACTCCCGTATTATTACTGAGTTAGCATGCTAATCAAATTAATATATGTATTGTACCTTAGTTTTTCTGTGCTCCCCTTTAAAGTGCAAAACAACAGATGGATTGCAATGGTGCTTCCCTTCCAAATCTTGAGCTTCGTGGATGATCACAACAAGAACGCCGCCGCCTTGGGGCGTCCCTTGGGGAGCCTTCTGCACTTGTCCGGTGCCTTCAAAATTGATGGGCATATCCTTCTCGTCGAAAGCTTTGTACATCACTTCCACCACCAGCTGCCCCCGATCTTTCTCGTTTTGAATATCGTCCGGGTTCAGATTCTTGAGAACATCAAGTGTCATAACTTTTGGTTCCTCAGGTGTTAAATCTTTCAAGTGAATCACATTCAACCCCATCTTATCATGTGATCCCACCTAATTCATGCAAATTAAGTAGCATGAGAAACACACCAAATTTAGCAATCGAGTGAAGTATAGTACCTGCTCCCAATCATAGAGAGTTAGCAATAGATGTTGAGTTTGAGGATCCTTAACAGCCATGGTGAATTCCTCGTTCCACTCGGGGTTCAACTCTTTCTTTTTTACGGACGTTTGCTTGGACGACAGCTTGTCGTCCGCGAATTCTAGGACCACGTAAGGGTCCGAAGACCCTAACAGATCTTTCTTCTTCAGCTTCATTGCTCTCACAACTTTTACATTCAAAACCCCCACTGGCCTCTGCATTGCTCTGTGAAATGTGACGCAAATATTGTTTAGATTATTGTTTTGTAATGATAGAGGCAGAAATTAGCATGAAAAACTTATCTACTTTATAGGGTCCATTATTTGAACTTCAAGTTTTTTAGGCCACAAGTACATGTCAGCAACTTGATCTTTGATGAGTTCCTGGAGAAGCATAAAATCTAACGAGTGAACTTAAGGAAAAATTCATAGTTGAGATAATTAATTAGAGTAAATATAAACCTGTATGATTCTGTATACACCAGGTATGGACATTGCGTCTGCGCCTAAAAGCTTTACTCCAAAATCAACATGAGGCTACCAATTGGATTAAACAAAATTCTTAAATTGCCACCTATTTCTAACTTAAATACTTTTCAAGAATAGTGCACATACCTTCTTCATTAGGGAAACGTGTATGTTTGCGAAACAAGGAAAGGTCGGAACGAGAGGCTTCAATGTGATACGAGGACAAGCAAACACTTGAAAGTCGAGAACCTAAAGAAAAAAGAATCAAGAAATCACTTGGAGTTTTGAATGTTGTGTACAAAATAAGGCTTTGTTGCAAAACTAGTCACAAAAGAAATTTCTCCTTGCACTTTTGGTACCTATGCTAAAAATGCTCATTTTCTTGTATTTTAATTGCAAAACTGATCCTGCATGAATTTTGTTTAATGCGGTGGGGACTATTATTGATAAAAACAGAACCACATTTGCAATGACCTTGGAACCACTTTTGAAATAAAGGCTACAAGATAATGATCATGCCGACGGGCTAGTAAGTTGGGACGGCACCTGCACGGTAGCTCTTAGTCCGAACGCCTTGACAGCAACGAGGATGTTGGGGCTACCTGCCCACTTCAACTCTAGCTCCATCATAACCTCTTTTTCCTCTGTGTTGTATACTTTCATTCCTGCACATTATATATGATTATGGAAGCTTGGTGATCAGAAGATCATCATTTGAGACGAACCAAAAAAGAAAGTGTGCAAATTCCAGAGGGTAAAAATACCTTGAAAAGTAGGGGGAAGGCCACCTAAAGTTAGTACTTCAAATTCAACTGATTCAATTTTGTATTTTGGAATTTGCTCTGCTATAATAGGCTCTGCAATGCTCTTCACCGTCTTGCATATAGCCTGAGGAGGACAACACCCTAATATCATCATCATAAATTGCAAACTGGCAAATAATGCGTATATAATTATAAATGTACCTTGTCTAAATAAGGCCACATACGTTGGACCAATGTATTCAACCAATCAATCTGCACAACATAATATATATTACATTATCTTCTTCACAAATTCTAGCATGCATTTGAATATTAAACTCAATTTTGATTTTTTTTTTTCCAAAACACACACAAACACATAAACTGTACTTTTTTTTTATTCAGTTGGAGTATTACTGCTTGCTTTTGGGGGTATTACTAATTTCTAGTATTTCTTTTTCAAAATCTAATTGCACACTAAACTACTCTTCTTTGTAAATTAATTTATCAAGATACATAGTAATAAAAACAAAGAAACACTAGTGTGAAGGAAAACCATTCAACTGGAGTGTATGGTCCAATTAGTTTCCAAGTAAGTAAAGAAAATTTAAAAGGAATGCACAATACATGATGATGTATATATTTGCCAAAAAGGAAACTCACTCGATCAATGTCGGGATTTTTGATCCAGAGTGGTATCTCCGGAAGCAGTTTTTGGAGATATTCAGATGTTTGCTCAACTAAAGGACGAACTTCAGGATCCTGTGTAAAAAATAATACCAAATGCATTTATAATTATTAATTGATGAAGAATCTATTGCAATGTAATCAAATTGGAGTATTAGCTAGTTATTTATCGTAATGAGACAAACATGAACATGAATTACCTCTACATGAGTTGGTTGGGGATAGATGAAGAGAAAATATCCTGTTACAATCCCCACACAAAACCCCATCCCGAAGCCAAAAAAGCCCATTATTGTGCTTATAATGCCCATCTCTTATTTCCAATCAGATCACAAATGCACAGACAAAGAGATTAAATCAAGAATGCTCAAGAGAGAAAGACCTTCACGTTCCTAGCTATCTCAAGATAAGCAGTTTTTGGATCTTGATTAAGAAAAAACCAAAAATATATATATAATTAAATGAATAAATAACGTTTGCACCAAAATAAATTTTCTTTGTCAAGAATTACATGGCCAAACGAGAAGTTAACAAAGAATGAAGAAGTGAGGGGAAAACACGTATTTTTTTTTGTAACTTGTTTTTATGGGGAGAGCAAATAAAAGAAATGAAAACATAAATGTTGGATCTATATATGCATAACGGCTTTCTTCAACTATTCAAGCGCCTCAACCCGGGGGTGTTTGGAATATCAAATAGGTTATATATAATTGATCGAGCTATCTTTCGGGGATAAAATAGGAGAAAACAAAAAAAATCGAATTTTGATAGAATAAATTGAATTGAGCTAGATAATAGTACCCGTCTTTATAAGTTCAGAAATTAAAAAGAGAGAGAGTTACATTTCTTGTTTCATTCGTTACGGTGCTTTGCAACTTTCATCCCAATACTAGCATCTTTTGCCATGTTCACACTTTTTTTTTTAGGTAAATTCATTTAAATCCTCATGATCAATTTACATACTCTTTGAAAGTGAGTTTGGATAATTAGTGAAAGGATTAAGAATTAGTTTGAATCGTTGTATATACAACTAGAGGAAACTAATATTAAAAGGATGTTTGGCTAAGTTTATAAATTCTTTAAAACAGTCCATAAGTTGTTTAAGGACTTATAAGTACTATTAATATATTTGACACAATAAAATGTTTAACACCTTTTTAAAATCATGAAATAAGCTCCTAACAGCTTATAAGCTGTAAAAATATAAGTTGAGATTTTTCATCTTATTTCCCTAGCCACCTCCACCCACCCCACACACCCCACCCCTCCTCTGCCCCTCCCACCTCTACCTCAACATAAAGAATAAAATTATTTTGTATTAAAATTTAAAAAATATTTATTATAAATTTTCAAAGATCTTATAAGTTGTATTAGTCAAACACTTTAGCAACTCATAAGCTACTTAATACATTTTATAAGCTTTTAATTTTTTTTTATAAAATGTTAGAATTTATAAGATGTTTCAAATAACCTTAGCCAAACGGATCTAAGATTATAATACCTTGATTGAGAACTTTATACGTACACATATATTCAAACCTAGCTTATCCAGGACGAATTAATGTAGATTAGTGATTGTAGTTATCAAATCAACTGAAAAGGATTAGAGAACCTAATTTAACCATTATTTATATTTGCCTGCAGATGGATACCCAATTACGTTGTGTTCCCTTATTAAATTGTCTGCTTACTTCAATTTCTAAATTGATTAAATTTGATAATTTAAAACTTAGATATTGATTGACTTTTCACTCTAATTGTGTGACAACATACAACATCTGTTGGAAAATGGTGGTGTGAATGAGAAATTATGTTTCAATGTGTTGTAACCAAAAAATTGGATAAGAGAAAAGCTAAAGACTTTGTCTCGATTTCGTTTATTAATCTGTAACAGCTGAAAAATTATTATAAAATAATTGTCTTGAATTTATGTTTGAATTTCGGTCATTAATTTTTAGTTTTTTTTTTTTTTTTGAATGGCTGTAATTTAACGTTGAATAGCTATAGGTTAACCTTGAATGACTATACGTTAACTTTGAAAGGCTATAGGTTAACTTTGACTGACGGAAGGTTACAACACGTTTTTTAAATGGTTTTGGACCGATTTAATGGCACGTTTCGTCGGTTTTAGATGACCATTATCTTTCAATTAATTCCATAAGCTCCAACGGTCGGTTTTTGGCTGCTATAAGTAGAGCCTCAAATCGATGATAAGAAACATACCGAGACTCACTGAAACGGGAAAAGATATACAGATACTTTTCAACAATTGCTACTTTCTTTGAGCTTCATTCTTGCTTCGTTCTTATTCCGGTGATTAGTCGGTAACTTCTCAGTTCGCCTCGAGCAAGATATAGTGTTGTATCGTTGCTCTAAATCGGTGTATCCTGGGAAACAAGTGTCCAACGATTCACTAGCACCGAGAATGAAGAACATAAATTATTTTAAGGAAATCGTATTTAACACGAGCCTCGATTCTCCGTTTCTATTTTATTCAGCCATTTAAGGTGCATATTTCCTAACAACATCAAGGCTACACTTGCACACTAGTCTCGTATATTCGATAACCCTAACTATTTGGGAGGATCCTCTTACACTTGAGATGAGTGTACCTAGAAAACGTGTGTCAAGTTTTTTGCATTATTGTCGAGGACTAGTCTTTGCAATTTGTATAACTTAGTTTTGGTTGAATGTGATTACTAGTGATTTATTTTTTAATTATTTTATTTGTCAAACTTGAAACTTGATTTTTGGTTCTAGGTGTGCATGTTCACAAGAACAAGTGGAATTGAGGCCACCAGTAGAAAAAGAAATTTAGATAGAAACCGAAGATTAACTCACAGTGCTTATAACAGTGTGCCTTTGGTGAACAACAACAATCAATTTGTTGATGGAGCTCAAAACAATTAATGGAGATGGAGACAGGGACAAGCCAGGGTTTAGGGTGAGGGGCCAATGAATACAATTCAATACTAATATATCTTTGATGATAAAATTTAGTTATTTCATTTATGCACCAAATTATATTTCATATTCACCATTTAATATCTCAAAATACATAAATATGTATATTAATAATACGTTTGTGATGTTTTCAGCGTGATTCATTATAACGTAGGTAAGGAAAAAATTATAACAAGTACAAAATTTCTTAGTTATTGAAATAATATATTTTATGTGTAGGCCTCCAAATGGAATTGAAGAAGATTGAAACTGATCATAAAAATGAAGTGGAATTTGATAGAGGGTTTCCCATGCCCAAAACCTAAAATAATGAACCAAAAAGGGGATTTGAGGCCCCATGAATCAACTCATGAAATGGTCACTCTTTTAGGTACCATATAAACATTTTTGCTTGTTTCAGCTCATTTTTATTTATTGTTTTCTTCGGAGTGGATTTTTTTATTATTTCAGAAAATCCTAGTGATGAAGAAGAGTATGTCGGTCTTGGTGACAGTTCAAGAAGAGAAGGACTAAAATTCTAGTGATAATGAAATGACAAAAAATTTGTATGAGACCGTCTCATGGCATGAGACCACACAAACTAACACCTACTCCTACCAAAGTGTTAATGAGTCAATACCCTATTTACACTCATTCTCATTGTCTCATGCCATGAGACGGTCTCATACAAGACATACTCTAATGAAATTGATGATCTTGATAGTTTGCATCATCAGATGTTGATGATAACATAATTGTAACTAGTATTCAGGTCATCTCAATTGAAAAATCCAGTTGTATTTTTCGAGCAGATCTTTGCTAGTAAGATATAGTTCAAAGAAGCAGTGAATAACAATGTTGTGAAAATTAAAAGGAGTATTGAATTTCCAAAGAATGAATATAGAAAGATATATTAATTGCAAAAGTGATTGGTGTGGTTGGTATATACGTGCCTCAAAGATGATTGATTACTAAGTATATAATTGATAACTTTCTAGAGTTCCGCCCTTCCTAACGCCAGTAAACCAATAACATTTCGACACGTCATTTAGTTACGCCCTAGGCGATTCAACTTCGCTATAAGATAAAATAATTAATTATATAAAATAAAAATATAAAATTACTAAACCATCTTTATAGTATTATTAAAAATAAAACTGATAAAAAGTGTAAAAAATTATAAATTTAACTTCTCTTTTATACTTTCATTAATTAATGGATTAGTACACATCATCGTTTTCCTAAAAGTACCATGTTTCTTCTCATATCAAGTAAAGAACCCTACTTCTTGTCGCAGGTTTCAAACTTCTCAAAACCTATATCCAAAAAATTGAAAACATTAATTATTGACTTTGGATTTAGATTTGGATAAGCATATTGATTTCGCCAAGGATAGTGTTGACCTTGTCAAGGGATGCTGAAAGCTTAATCGCAAAGAATTTACGGTCTGCGCTCTAATGGCGACTATGTTTCATTCCGTAAATTCCTTAAACTTAGTGAATGAAACTGCATATACACTTAGTTTCTTGACCTGTAATCTAAAGGACGCTAATTACACCAATTCAATAGACTTGTATAAATTAATCTGGTATGCAGTAGATTTTATTCTCCCTTACCAATTTCTATTCTTTTCTAATTCCAAATCTTAGCTTCTCATTTCTTATATTTTTTAAGTAGGTGTATTCAAGTAGGAAAAATTGGAGAGTGAAAAATTGGAATTAAGAATGGAACAAATTTCGGGACTTGCAGAGTTTGAGATGATTTTATTGAATATCATATTATTAATATATTATTTGTAATTTTAAATTTACTAATATGTAAATGATGAGTTTTATTGAAATATTAAATGTTAATTAATTAATATTATAAATTAAATTAAAGTAAAAAAGATATTTTTGTAATTTTATATCTATTAATTTAATTTATTAATAGGGCGATACAGTGCGACTGTTATATGCAGAATGCAAACGCTTTAATGCAAAATACAATACATTGAAAAAAAAATTATACGTTAGATCTTCGATCCAACGGTAATTAAAAGGCTTACTGACGTCAGGAAAGACGAAAGCCTTTCTGATCGTAGAAAAACCCAACTTTCTATAGATACTAGTACATAGTTGTATTCATCGACAAAATATGGATAAATACCGATAGATATTGGTACATACTTGCATATTACATAGGAAGGAAACTTAGGCTAGTTTAGCCACTTGAAGATAAGTAAAAGAGTAAAGACTAATACAATTGCAAACAAGTTTTTCAATTTTTCAGTCAATGTTTTCATCTCTTGAGCCGTGTTCTTAATTTGTTGAGCCATGTTCTTCATTTTTTTAGTCATTTTATTCGTTCTTTAACCATTTTGTTCATGTCTTCATTTTTGTTTGTAAATTTTGTTGCCCCTACATCATTGGTCCACAGAAAAAACCCACAGCCACCATCACGACTCAAAGAGTCGGCACAGTTGTAAAATAATCTTTCTTAGGTTGCACATAAATATAGGTATGAATAGTTTTTCCACAATGACAAACAATGTATTTGAACACAAGGAAGACATCTAATTTTTTGTGATTTCTTGATTATTATTTTTTTAGAGCTTTTTTTCCTGTGAAAATGAGTAAAAATGTGGTTTATATATGTGTACGTTGCTTTCCGAATTTTCCCTCTATTCTCCCCTCCGTTTTCTGGTTGTTTCCCTCAATTTCAGGCCTTTCCCGCCAACTTTTGGGACCATTAGTATAAATTTTTGTGGTTGTATGACTTGAGCTCATGTCTTCGTCCTGAGACGATCTCACATGACCTATTCGAAATATTATTATTATTATTATTATTATTATTATTATTATTCAACTTGTTACAATATTTTTATTAATTGAAAAGAGACCCCCAAGAAACTCGCAATTTTAAGTAATATTTCATTCAGGCTAATAGAAGTGGAGTTCAATCTAAATTTAAAATTGAGCGGTAATGAAATATAGAATAAAATTTTACGTGAAATTGTCTCATAAAATATGGTCTGTAAAAAAATTATATATTTAACAGATAAAATTATTTTGACAGTTTGAAAAGTATCAATTTTAATTCTTTTCTTTTATAAATTTCCCCACCATTTTTACATTTGAAGTGATATTCTTTTGTTAAAACTGATTGTTTTACAAATTACATGAAAAACATTTCGTGAGACGATTTATTAAAGTTTTGTGTAATTTTGTGCAATGGAAGAAAAACAGAAGTATCACCGATTAATATGATTATGGCTTAAAATTCATATATTTATTTTGCTAATTTTAATAGAATTTCATGGATATTTTAAGAAAACTCCAATCAAGTTAATCACTTTCCATGAAAAATGTACTCCATCACTCTAAAATGTAAATCTTACACCCTCCCGAAGATATTGTGAGGCATATTATTCATTTTGTACAAAATTCTTTAAATTATATTTCATTTTATTAATAATTATATAAAAAATATATTAATTTTTGTTTATTCACTTAAAGTAAACTATACACCTTTATAAAAAAAAAATTATCGATTTAAATACTACAAGTGATCAATTCTCATTCTATGGGTGCGCTTCAATAGAAATAGTAATGATAATGCAATTTTTTTTTCCTCTATGCCTCCGTAATAAAAATATATGTTAGGAGAAGGATTGTCTCAATAGTAATTGTATTGCTAGTGTTATACTCCAATTTTCGAATAAATTTGGACAACAAATAATTATTAGTTGGGAAATAGGGAAGTGATTGAGAAAAATAATTGTAGAAGGAAAAAATGGTGTTTAAAATAGAATAGTGATATAAGGGGAGATAATGATTATATTCTTATGAATCATCATAATTATAGTGAGTGATTCTAGGGTGCATCCAAGTGCATAATATGCACTTGGATTTTGCACCCAATTTAAAATCAATTTTGACCAGATCTTAAAATTCGCGGGTCAGTCCAACCCGTTATCAACAGGTCGCGTCTCCTTTTCTTCTCCATCTTCTCTCATCGACGCAAATCGCATATCTTCCATCTTCTCCATCCCTAGCTTCCTCCTCACAAAATACAGCAATTAATTGCATAAACCCTAAGATTAAGGGATTGGAGCTTTTCAAGATGGCCAAAATTCTTGACAGAAGAATCAAGATACTCTGTTTTCCCATCGAACAATTCATAGTATAATTTCAAAGTCTTGAGATTGGGGATTTTTTTTTGGGTAATTAATTCTAGTTTTTGCAGTAATCTGATGAATGTTTCTCTGACGATTTATGCAGGAATTACAGAAATTCGTACTTTGCGCGAGTTGTGGGATTGGCAACGAACGAAATGAATAGATCGGAGGTGGAATTTTTGTTCTTGATGAAGTTTGTCATCTTTACGAAGCCATCTTCTCTTCCATAATTCATAATCCCATTATCGATTGCTGCTCATATCCTTCTAAAAGATTTGAGTTTGGAAAAAAAAAAAAAACATGCAACATTATGCTTCATATGTACTGAATGATCTGAAGCTCAAAATAGAGAATCAATTAAAACCCGCAAATAATTCTCTGAATCCTGAGTCTCAAGAGATGTTAAAACTTGTATACAAGCAAGTGGAGTCTGATGAAGTTCTTTGAGCCCGTTTATAATTAGTTCCCCTGCTTGACCTCAAGGCCGAGCTACCCGTGCATGCAATCCTGGTGAAGGATGTTCACGGGGAGGAGTGGAAGTTTATGGCTTATGGTAACTTGGTTCGTTTGGTGTTCGGGTATATTAATTCTAATAATAAAAATTATTTGAGATATTCGTAATTATAACTTAGGGTATTGTTGAGTAATTCTTGAGGTATTGGTGATTAAGTCTTGGGGTATTGGTGATTATAACTTGGGGTATTGGTAATTATAACTTGGGGTATTGGTGATTATAACTTCGGGTATTGGTGATTAAGTCTTGGGGTATTGGTGATTAAGTCTTGGGGTATTGGTGATTATAAATTGGGGTATTGGTGATTTTAACTTCGGGTATTGGTGATTAAGTCTTGGAGTATTGGTGATTATAACTTGGGGTATTGGTGATTAAGTCTTGGCCTACTGAATAATTATTTAGAATATTATTATTGAGTAACTCTTGGGGTATTAGTGATTATAACTTGGAGTATTGGTGATTATAACTTGGGGTATTGGTGATTGAGTCTTGTGGTATTGATGATTATAACTTGGGGTATTGGTGATTATAACTTTGGGTATTGGTAATATAACTTCGGGTATTGGTGATTATAACTTCGGGTATTGGTGATTATAACTCCGGGTATCGGTGATATAACTTCGGGTATTGATGATATAACTTCGGGTATCGGTCCGAAGCGCGCGCAACCATTTGCGACCCTGTTTGTTGCCAGACCCGTGAATTTTGGTCGTGTTGGGCCTGACCCGCAAGTTTTTGTTGAATCTTAATTGGTCAAAATTAATTTCAAATTGATTTCAAAATTCCAAGTGCATAACAATGTTATGCACTTGAATGCACCCTAGAATTTTCGAATTATAGTAATTTTTAATTTCATTATCTCGAAGAAAGTCAACCTTGGTGGAGGGATTGCTATTATAGTATTTTCTCTTTACAAATACTCTCTGTCCAATTTAATTTACTAGACTTATTTTTCTTTTTAATGTCTAATTTTACTAGATATATATTCTTAAAATAAAATATTTTATTATTTTAATTTACAATCCACATTACATTTACACAATATATCAATTTTTTTACACTACAAAAAACACGTTGATTAATGACGGCATTAGCGACGGATAATCCATTGCTATAATCGACCGTTGCTAATATTTGCAACGGCTTTGGATGGCCGTCGTAAATTTACGATGGACAAAAGCTGTTGTAAAACTGACCCGTCAACAACCCGGCCGGGCTTAAAGTTTACGACGGACATAGTCCGTCGTTAATATTTGCCAATTTTCACTTTTTATAATTAGCCAGGAAAATATTTACGACGGGCACAAAGCCGTCGTTAATTTATGATTTACGACGGACACGTGTCCGTCGTAAATACCGAATCTGGAACAAAAAAAAATAGCTCGTGTGGTTCGAACCCGGACCCCCGGGCACCCGGGGCGGGTGCGAACCACTGGGCCATTGGCCCCCAAGGTATACACTCCCGCCCCACTTCTATATTAGCCCTATTGGGCCTGGAACAATTAATTCCAATTTCGCATCCAAGGGGAATCGAACCCATGACCTCTCTTGCATATAGAGAAGGCATGAACCATTAGGACACTTGTTTCTTTTGTTCGATTTCTTGCAACTAATTGTATATGTATCTAAATTGATTCATTCTTTTTTTATTATTCATCAAATTAATTCTTTTTCGTTTCTAACTTGTTTTAATAAATGTTGTTACCAATTATATTTTTTTTATTTTGTAAATTTATTTAATTCGAAAAATGCGTAATTAATATTATAATATGTTCACTTGTACGTAATTAATTGTATATGTATCCAAATTGAGTCATTCTTTTTTTATTATTTATCAAATTAATTCATTTTCGTTTCTAACTTGTTTTAATAAATGTTGTTACCAATTATATTTTTTTTGTTTTGTAAATTTATTTAATTCGAAAAGTGCGTAATTAATATTATTATAATCCGTTCACTTGTACGTAATTAATTGTATACGTATTCAAATTGAGTCATTCTTTTTTTATTATTCATCATATTAATTTATTTTCGTTTCTAACTTGTTTTAATAAATATTGTTACCAATTATATTTTTTTATTTTGT
Source organism: Ballota nigra (assembly GCA_947034835.1). Classification (NCBI taxonomy): domain Eukaryota; kingdom Viridiplantae; phylum Streptophyta; class Magnoliopsida; order Lamiales; family Lamiaceae; genus Ballota; species Ballota nigra. The sequence goes on from OX344721.1 coordinate 102,159,543, forward strand.
AAATTTATTTAATTCGAAAAACGCGTAATTAATATTATAATCCGTTCACTTGTACGTAATTAATTGTATACGTATCCAAATTGAGTCATTCTTTTTTTTATAATTCATCAAATTAATTCCTTTTCGTTTCTAACTTGCTTTAATAAATGTTGTTACCAATTATATTTTTTTTGTTTTGTAAATTTATTTAATTCGAAAAACGGGTAATTAATATTAAAACCCGTTCATTTGTTTTGTAAATATTGTTACCAATTATATGGATCGTTTTGTTTTGTAAAAACTATAAAAACATAATAAAAATTATAATAAAAATATAAAATTACCAAAAAAAGATAATTAAAGTTGTTCAACAAAAAAAAAATCAATAACAAGATAATAAAAATCAAGGCCCTGTATCATCGAAATCGAAACCGCGATCTTCCTCCTCTTCATCCAACGGATTAGGCCTTTGGAGCTCTGGCGGGGGCGGCGGGATGACAGGCTACACCGGGACCGGCGGTGGTGGTTTCTGTCCACCTAATGTGGATGTATCTGCCCTCCACCAGTTGTTCATCTCCTCCACATTCTTCCGCTGCGCCTCCTCCTCCGCTGCTCGTCGCCTCCTATCGTAATCCAGCTGCGCCTCCATCTGCGTCTGTCGCTGCTGGAGGAGCTCCATCTGCTTGACGACAATCAAGAGCTGTCTCTCGATGTCGCTGGGATGAGAGTCGATGGAGGATTGAGAGGAGGATGAGTCGGGTCCACGAGATCGGAGTAGACTCTTTCCAAAACTACCCGATCCTGTGAACCGCCCCTTCTTAGCCTTGACGTGCTTAAAGTAGAGCTCATTTTGAACGTCTACAAAAGGCTCTAGGAGGGGGCATAGAGTCCGACCCTTCTGCCTGAGGCTGGGACTGAGACTGGGAGGCAAGGTCCTCATGCACCCTCCTCTGCAAATTAACAATACTTTAAATTTATAAATAAAATTTTAGAAAATAATACAAAAATTAAAATTAAAAATAATACGTACGTGGATCTCGGTGGTGCGGCCGTAGGTGGACCTTCCGGTCTGCTCATCCAGCGGGTGGGCAAGTTGTAGTCTCTCAAAATGAGAGGGCTCACGTCCATGTTCCCGCTCCTACAATTAAATATTTAGTAATTAAAATTTTCCACAGCTTCATAAAAATAAATAAAAAAATATATACAAACTGGTCACTTACAAAATGCAACCCGTGCTCATAAATGGACCAAGAACCAGCCCAATGTCGAGCGACCCCTTCTCCATCAGGGTCGTTACGATTCGCCTTGTTCTTGTCCGACTTCTCCTTGAACGAGTCACTGTTCTAGTAGGGGAGAAATTGAGGTCACACATCCTGGCCCCTGTTGTCCGTCCCCATGTTCGTCGCCTCTCCTCTCCTAAACCAGGCCTTCCGAATGTTAAACACCAGGTCCCTGTATCGATCGGCACATTTCAAATAGAAGTTCCTCTACATCAGGGCCTCGTGCTCCGGTCTCCACACGACGAATTTCTACAATTATATTATATTAAAATAAAATATATTATTTACATAATTTATATTAATAAATAATGAATAAATGAAATAAATTACATAAATTATACCTTAAACTCCTCAAAATATTGTTGTCTCCTCGTTTCAGACACCAAACCCCAACTGTAAGCAGTGGGCTCGAATCCAACGACCATGAAGGAGTCGGTTAAGTGAGTAGTCGCCTCATGTCCCAGGATCCGACTGCAACATTAAAATTACAAAGTTAATAATATAATTAGGGTTTAATTAATAAATGTTGAAAGTTGAAAAGATTAAAACTTACGAATTCCCACGAGGCTCAACTGGAATCTGTGCCACCCCAGTGGGATGCTGGCGTGAGGAAGATGACCCCTCGCCCGTCTAGGGTGTGGACGAGGACCCCTCAGGGGCGACAATCGGAGCTACAATGGGTCTAAGAGACCCCGCTCGTCTCCCTCTCCCTCTACCTCTCCCTCGACCCCTCTCCTGGCTTTCCCCTCTCCCACCACCGACCGATCCACTATCTTGTCCACTCATCTAAAACATTCAATATATAATAACAATCAATATTAATTAAACAACCATATAAACTCAGTATAAATAAAATTCTAAACAATTAACATATATAATCAATTTCTACAGTATAATCAACTAACAAAATTAACATATATAATCAATTTCTACAACTAAAACATATAATAACATATATTTACATATATAACTAACAAAATTAACATATATAATCAATTTCTACAACTAAAACATATAATAACATATATTAACATATATAACTAACAAAATTAACATATATAATCAATTTGTACAACTAAAATATATAATAACATATATTAACATTTATAACTAACAAAATTAACATATATAATCAAGTTCTACAACTAAAACATATAATAACATATATTAACATATATATAACTAACAAAATTAACATATATAATCAATTTCTACAACTAAAACATATATTAACATACAATTAACCTATATGATTTCTAAAAAATGGTAAAAAAATACACTAATAAAATGTTATTAAATGAATTAAACGGTAAATAATTAAAAAACTTACGATTAAAGAGTAGGGATCGACGAAGAAACGAACTAGAATCGGGATGAAATTGACTCCTGAGTGCTCGCCGAAAATCGTCAACTTCTTCTTCGAGTTTGATCGGGTGAGAAATGAGTTCGCCGGCGCTGCCTTTAAATAGGCATAAAAAATTAACGACGGACATCAACCCGTCGCTAATATTGCCGCCTTTAGGAGTAAAACGACTTCGTTTTTGGTTATTTACGACGGACTTTCCGTTGTAAATATTAAATTTAAATTTAACGACGGACACGGCCGTCGTTAATAAGTCTCCGGTAATAAATATGCGCCGGTTCTCGAAGAGTCGCGGCTCAACGGGCGGGAATTTACGACGGGTTGTCCGTCGTAAAATATTAAGTAGAATTTTACGACGGACATTCCGTCGTAAACTTGTCGGCCACCACAGCTTTACACCGAATCCCAAAGGTCGCGGTCAAACGGGTGGGAATTAACGACGGATTGACCGTCGTTAATCTCTTTTTAATATCTACGACGGACACATCTGTCGTTAATTCCCATAATTAACGACGGGTTTTAAAAACCCGTCGTTAATATAAAATCCGAACAAGCTTTGGTTAGTGTCCGTTGCAAATGTGTATATTAACGACGGATTATGTGTGCGTCGTTAATTTTCAGTCGTTAAACTCCGCGTTTTTTGTAGTGATGAATTAATGCTAAATTAAATAAGCCTGATAATATTAGACCGGGAGGGTATATTTCAATCTTCAGAGGAGTAATATTTATAAAAGTGAAGTGACACTGTTTTATTGTTTTGTAGGTATATAGTTTTCTATTTTTTGACATTTTCCCAGCTTGAAACACGTGTACGGCTAGATTTACTAGTCATTTGAAATGACTTTGGAGGAAGGAAACCGAGATGATGATGGTCGGTTACCATATCGCAAGAAAAGTTAATTCTAAAAATAGAAGAATCCAGTGGCCACCAACGCAGCGGCGGTCGCCGCCCCACACCGTTTAATAGTATCTTGCATCAGCAGACCGCCGCCTACATGATGTCGGTAAATTTTCAGGAAAATCTATCATATTTCTTTCTATTTTATTTTAAAGGGACCACATTAAAATACAGGCACGAGCAAAACGAATCTATTGGTTAACACACCCTGAAAAAAATAATAAATGACTATTTAATTAAGGTAATACATTGTGTGGTGTATTCTTCTTCTATTTGAAAAAAAAAAAAAAAAAAACTCAAGAAAATTTTATGAAGGAGTTATATGAATTATATTGTTTAAGCATACGGAAGATTATTCTTTAATAATTTTTAGAATAATACATAAAACAAATATTTTGGAAAATATAGCAATTTGTTGCTTAAAATATATTTTTTTTCAAAGACCAGCAAAATGTCATTTATAATGTATTTGAAATTATAAATTGTATCTATAAAGTTCCTTATACATACCTTTGGTTATTGAATACGTAAATTATAATCATTCCGTACGTTCTATAATAAATTTTGTATGTGGGTTAATACACATTTTTTGAAAAATCAATTAATTAATTTTTTCAACCAATAAATGTAGATTATTATAAAAATATTTTATTTTCATATTGAGAGTGTGAAAGATAATGTGGAACGTTGTGAAAATGAAAGTGTGAAATCTACTAAATAAATGAACGATAGTTTTTATTTAATATATTGAGTATGTTTAGAGTGAAATTGGTTCATACATGAATTATTGAAGGGTATTTGTTGTTTTCACTAAAGAGTATTAACTATTTTAATTGAAGAATAATAGTTGTTTCACTGAAGATTATTAATTGAACAATTAATACTATTCAGTTAAAACAATCAATATCTTTAATGAATTATGTATAAACCATTTTCATTTTAAATTATTTAATGTATATTGTTTAGTCTCAACATATATTAAATAGGAGTATTTTAATAATTTATATAATTTTAACGTAGAAGTGGATTATAATATGAGAAAGAAAAAAAAAAGGCTGTGGGCCGGGATAATTTTGTGAGACGGTAGGTGCGAGTTAATTTGAAGAAGAAAGGCTTAGGCCTCCTCCTCCTCCTCCTATATAAAGGGCATCGTAGATAGCTTCAAGAAAGCTGCTCCCGGAACAAGGGAATTAATTAGGATATACCTATATGTATATAAATCTTGTATTTTGTAGTTTTTCTCTCTTCTTTACTCTCAAGATTTTGAACTATTTTTTTAGTTGTAATGAAATATTATTGTTGTTGAAAATCCTTTCCAGAAATTAATTAAGTCATTCCAATCGGTTCATTGTTATAATTTCGTTTTAATTAAAAGAAGATGAATAATAACATGGAAGGTGCAGATGAATCCCATTTCATCAAACCCTATCACTCTTTTGGTATCCCTAATTCAATAGGGCTTCTAAAGCCTCCACTTCAACAGCCACCGCTCCTCCCTCTCCCCGCCTCCCATCTCCGCCGTAGCTCCTCCGCCCTCGGCCCCTCCTACTCTGCTCCCGTTAATCGAACAAGACACCACTCCTTTACCCTCAAGAAGTCAAGCCAGATTCCCAGGAAAGAAGAGAAGAAAACACCTAAAAAATATTCACACATGACTGCTAATATCATTTCAGGCCCTGGAGATTCGTTTGAGGGTTTTTTGTTCTCTCCGCCGCCGAGTAGCTTGCCTTTGCCGACGTTTGCTTTGAGGCCAAAGGTGGCCGGCTGCAACGCCGGAGCCAGCGATGATCTCCGGCGACTTCTTCGTCTCCAGTGATCAAAATGTTCAATAATTGGCGTCTTAGTGTGCAGGGTTGTTTTCGTCTCAATCTCTCTTGTTTTTCATCGTATGAAATTAAGTTGCATGTAATATTAATTTTTTATTTTAATCCGGAGTGCCCTGGGGTGGGGGTAAAAGGGTCTGGCCCCCAATTCAAAGGGACCTATTATTTAACTTTTTTTTTTTAAATAGTTTATTTTTTGTTTGAGTGATGTTTGTGTACACTTTAGTGGTAGTATTTGAATTTTAAATTTAATGTCAGATTAGTGTTGAAATCTCAAAATTCAATTTACTCATAAAAATTAAAATTATTTTGAAATTTGACTCAAAATTTAAGTGTGTGTTATGCACTTAGTTGGATATAAAAAATTATATTTTTTTTAACTTTTTTTTTCTTATCTATAATGCAAAAAGTCAAATAGTGTCTTGGATTAATTTAACTAAATAAAAACACTAAAAATTAAAATATATATTCACATAAAAACTTACATACACACAAAAAAAAAATGTTAAAAGGCTTCAATTCCCTTCATCAATCCAGATTTTACTACACAATAAATTAATTTATACGAACATTACAATAATAATATTAAGACAAAAGTTTGTATGAGACCATTTCATGTAATAAGACAAGACAACATAAATTAAAACTCACTCTTACTACTAAAGTGTTAATGCTTAATATCCAAGTTATATCCCATTTTATTGTCTCATGATATAAGACGGGATACACAAAACCTATTCTAATATTAATTAATTAGTGAAGTAAGCAATTCTATAGTCACATATGTGTGATCATCAGTAATTTCATGATGATTGGTGTCGTGAACCTTGACCTCTTGAATTTGTTGCTTAATACTCTTATTCTTGTGCACCATTTACAGGATCATTTGTGTTCCAAATGGAAATCCCAGAATTTTAGTAATTTCTTCTAATAATTCGCATCTCAAAAATATGTGTTTATAACAAATATTTAATACTCTATATGTCCACTAAAATTATGCACACTTTATTGAACGTGATTTAATGCGAAATGTTGAAGGGTATCAAGGGTCTTATGAGGTTCATTTATGAATAAATTGATTGTTTATGGAACGTATATTATGCATGCTTACCATAAACAATTCTTTTATTCATAAACAAACCTCACAAGACTCCAAAATACCCTCCAACATATTACATTAAACCACGTGCAAAAAATAATGCATACTTTAGTGGATGGAGGGAGTATAATTTTTTTTTTTGGTAAAACACAATCTCATTAACTTTAATCTTTATTTCATATTTTATTCAATCAATTAAAAAAAAAAAAGTTGTTTTAAAAAGAATTTATATTACTACAAGAAAACTGTCAAATCCCAACCGAAAAAAATCGATAAATAAACCATTGAAATTATTTAAATTACGACGGTTTCTCTGATAACGCAAACAACTGATGTAAAACTCCAATGAAAATTCAAACGATTTGCGGTAATTGTTGGATTTTATTGTTGGAAATAACATTGGAATTTAAAAAAAAAAAAAAAAAAATCAACGAACATTCCAATAGCTCTAGCCCGTTGGAATGGTTCCTTGTATCATACTATTTGTTAATCCAAGTCCACTGAAATTTCAAACACATGATAAAAAGGGTGTTTTTGTATTATTTGGAATAAAAAGTGTGTTCTTGTAATGTAAAATTATTTGTGCGTAATTGCAAATTAGTGTTTATTAGGTGTTTGTATATGTAATTATTCCAAAATCATAATATAATCTTATAATAATATATTTTCAAACCTCTCCAAGATGACGTGTCAACACTACTTTATTCTTAGGTTGATGTGACATGTCTCAAATCTCTCCATTTTGAAATACTGCGCTTTCATTAAAAGTTGGTTAAACTTTTAATCTCGACCCTTCGTTCTATATCATTAAATCTAAATCATTAATTTATATCTGCATAATAAATGCAAATATATATTTTTTCCATTTTCTTATTTAGTTATTTTTAGAATTTATTATAAATCATATCTTTTCCAAACCTTAATGTAATTAAATATGATCTACTTATTAAATGAATCTAAATTTATCATTTCTAAGTTTGAGTTAGTATATATAGTATAATATAATGTTCGATTATTTTTTCCTAAAATAAAAGATATATAGTTATATATTCCAAAGAATATTCTTATGTGATATATTCTTATTATGGACAAGATATAATATTGCATTTTTTTTTTATATAAATAAGAGCATATTGTATTTCATTTTTTCACATCAAAGTTTCATTTGTTCCACTCTTTTGTTGAGATTTATCTCATCAATTGTTGGTTAGTTATATATCTATTGTTATTAGTATATTTATTTTATAATTAAATTCATCATTTTAAGTGCTCACAATTTGATTAGATTTAAATATCAATATCAATATGAATGTAATAATGATTGTTGATTTATGCTCTACATCGTTCAGTTTAAATATTCTTCATGTGCAAAAATAATAGATTTAACTATACCATATATTTTTATCTGAATAATTATGATGGTTTAATTTTTGTAATTTAAATCTCATTTTAGATTTCAAGAGTATGACACCTCAATTTTCTCTGATTTTTAATATCAAGAGTGAGAGCCAAAAATTGACCGTTAAAGTTAGGATTGAAAAAGTTGGACAATATTTTTTAATGATTTTAATAGAGACAAGTTCTACTTGGAACTCATTTTGATCGATGAACAGGTATTTGTAACATTAAAGTTTATTTCAAATTTTGTATTGTTTCTTATATAAATTAATTTCTTACCGTATACTCCCAATAACTAATAATGTTGATTAATTTATAAATTATTCAATATTGAAATGGAAATTGATTATTGTTAAATTATTAGTCTAAGTAATGTTATTCCATAATTGTTATTAATTTATGTGAATTTTGATTTTTTTTTTTAATTATTTAGTTTGTAGGATATACCTATAGGGTTTAGTGAAGGGTACGGACCACATCTAAACAAACCCCATAATTTATTGTATATACCTCGAAATTTTTTAAACAAATATACTCTTATATTAAATATCTACAGAAAATAAATATAATATATTTTTTCAGTACGCGAAATTCGCGTGAGTACACCCTAGTTGAATTATGGCAAAAACTTGTATGAGACCGTCTCATAATATGAGACCGATCAAATTAAAAAAAGTGATAGAGTTATAATTAAATGTGATAGTATTTTTAAAGAAAAGTGATAAGTCACTTTTAACAAATATATTATCAATTTTTGTCTAAACTTTATCACTTTTTAAAAGTGACAATTTTTTAATTAATAAGTGACACGTTTTAAATTAAAAGTGGATCAAATATTATTGGTCTCATACTATGAGACGGTCTCACACAAGACTTACTCTTGAATTATATATAAAAGAACTACATGTATTAATTAGCAAATGAATAATCATTATATTCTCTTTTAATAGTATAATTATATTTATAAATATTAATAAAATAATAGAGGTAGAACATAAACTTTTTGAAATTCTAGCATTTTTTGGTGCTTGTTTGTGCTTCAACTAAATGTAGTAAGTATAAATATACACATCAAGGAAAATGAGGCAGCTGCAAATTGCATCATTACATTTTTAGTAACTAAAAATTTAAGAGATCAAATACAGTCTATTGCAAAAGCAATTGGGAAAGTACAACAAATACACGACCAATTTAGGGGATTCAATATAATGCTCTTCTATTTCTTGTACAATAAGTCTACATCAGATAAGAGATCAAAACTGGGACGGATATAATGTTTCGATTGAGGTGAATCAAGTACAACATCAACTGTGATGATAATACAATTGACTTCTACGAGTTTTCTGTTTGTTTATGAGCGCAAACCGGGCACGTATAAAAGATTGTTTGCCCTTCATCAGCTGACCTAGTCTGAAGAACAAAAAAAGAAGCAAAGCTCATAAGAACAAAAAATAGTGTTGAGCAACAAACGAAAGAGATGAGCTAAGCCATGATTTTAGTACCTGTCTAGCAACGTAAGCCATGCCCAAGTGCTGGCATGCTCTGCATTTTGCATTGTAATCCTGTTCGACAAAATATAACACCATAAGAATGAATATATATAATTTTTGTTTTCATAAAAAAGGGACCCCTTGGAGAGTGTAAGAATAATTCTGACCATCTGTTTCAGTTCCCTCTCTTCTTCGATGTCATCGAGAGAAGACAGTCCTAACTCCCTTCTCATATCCTGCAAAATATGTAATTAATGTTGCTTGGATAAGGCATAACTAGCAAATGCGATGGACTAGCAAGGGCAAAATACATAACAAGATTATTAGCACTGCACAATATCTAAAATGTTCACCAATTTTTAACATTGATCATTCATATTATCGTAATGAAAACAGAACAGTTTGAGAAGTATGCATAAGGTAAGGCAATCCTAGTAAGATTTGGGTTTCAGAGATTTTACAACATCCCAATATTCCATCTTGCTTCTAAACCCGACACTAAGTAGGCATGGAGAACTTGAAAGCCATACTCAGGAGAGGAAGTGAAATGCAATGCAAAATCAAGAAGATATTAAGGCCGATTATAAAAATTCACTGCACAACTTTTATGTTCTCTTTTCAATGAAAATATGAATGTTCTTGATTTAACACAATTATGGACAATCACATGCATAGCTGAACCGTCAAAATTCTCTAATGACAATTTCAAAAGATCATAAGAGATATATGACATCAATATGTGGCATTCTTCAATTTTCTCCTTTGGCTCATGAAAATAATCTTTTAACGGTGAAGATAAGGCATTAATTAAATTAGTGACTATTGTCAATGACACAAAGTTTGAGCATGATTCAGCAAACTGATCCATTCTTAGAGAACAACTACCATAAAGTTTATGAGAACTAAAACAACAAAATCAAACAGCCTTACCTCACCACTGACTGTATAGCGAATCGTTTTTCCAGCGATCTCTGAGAAAATGATGGAACAAAGAATCCTCAAACAACATGAAAATAGTTTCAAACTCAAGCTTTATGTAATGGGAACCAAAAAAACAAGCACTAATCTTTATACGGCATTTTATAACAAATTAACAATGCTTACAAATCATAATTCATCTTCAGTTATAAAGCACAGGTACTTCATAAAAAAAAAATGGAGATCTCTCCAGAAATTTAGTTCATAAATTCTTCAGTTCTCAATTGAACGTAAAACATGAAATTTCCAGCAATCTCATACCTCAAGCTGATATATTATTATTATACAAATAGGAAGTTCCTTATCCATTCTTCTTCAAGGAGTCAACTTCAATTAAATGATTAAACCGATGCGTAACAGAATACTGACAATTAAAAATGCATAATTCTTAACATGAGTGGAATAGCAAATCACCTTTGAGACGCTTCTGAGCTTTGCACAACGGGCATCGAGCATACTTTGGTGTATCGAATGACAGCATAGTCCCGCACATGTCGCAGAACATGAAATCACGCTGATGACTGTATTCCGTCATAATTATGATTTTTACACAGTAAATTTGACAACCAATATATGTAAATACTGTGATTTTTTGGTTGATTGATAAGAAAATTAAGGCGAATGAAGAAGATTTAGGACTAGGGTTTTAGCAGGGTGGAAGCTGGAGGAAAAGGGAATTACAAATAAACGGGCCAATGGCCAAACCCAATGTATGGGCCCATCATACCTCAGCTTTACATTAGGCCAAGGTTATATACAGTCCTATCTTTTATGAATACAACCCCACCAAAAAGTGTTCGGAAAAATATTTCGAAATTTTTGACAATTTTCGGAAATTTTTTCCGAAAATGTAAAAAAAAAAAACACTGAAAATATGAAATTTCGGAATTTTTTTCCGAACATTGTTACATTTTTCGGAAAAAATTTCCGAACACTTTTTTTGGTGGGGTTGTATTCATAAATCATGGGACTGTATTTAACCTTGGCCTTACATTACTATTGTTCGTAGCAAGATTTTTTTGAACCCCTAATTGATAAATACACCTACTCAATTAATACATCTAGATTCTAGAATCAATGCCCTACACTAAAACCTCTATGAATTAATATTACTGGGATTGAGAAAAATTATTATATTACAGAGATATTAATTTATCTACAAATTAATAATTTATTAATTTAAAGAATATTTTTTCAATACAATGAATAAAACTTTTTTTTTATAAAAGTGAGTGTGTTTAATTAGTATATTAATTATATTCATTGAACTAATATTATAAAATTAATATAGTCTTCATACATAACATAATAAATATATATTCAACATGCATCATATTTATTAATGTACTAATGAATTGAAGGTCATTGCATTTGACTAATATACACTATAGCACTTAGAACATTCAATTTTTTTTTTTTTAATTTTTTGGTGCAATTAAAAAAAACACTAAGTCTATTGTATGGATAAGAAAAGTTAGAGATAAGATGCAAGTAAATTTGAAGTTTAATTAAAAGCAATCAACAATAGATTCATATTTTACTAAACTGTCCTAGTTATCTTTGTAATTTGACGAAATTAATTTATGCTATTGATGAGACCACTAATTTATATAGAATTAATTTATGATATTGATGAGACCACTTATTTATAAAAAGTTTATTAATTTATAGAGCATTAATTTACAGAGGTTTTATTGTATAGCCACATTTCCCCTGCAGTGATTTCATATAACCTCACTTTTTTCTCCTAATTACATAGAACCTCATTTAATGGGCCTCCAAATCTGCCAGCTTTCCACTCGTTTTTTTATCCTTATTTAGTGGGCCCCCCAAACCTGTCAGCTTCCCATCTCCTTTTCACTTTGTCCCTGCACGACACTTTTTTTTCACTTTTTTTATATTATAGATTTTGAATTTTACTTGATAAACTTAATGTAATTTCCGATCTATCGTATCTAAATTTAATGTAATTTCTAACTATAAAAAATTCTAGAATTACATATGAATTTACTTATTCTCATTAACAATTTGAAATTTATGTGTGTACAAAATTATAAAATTACATTTAAATCAAAAAAATTGAAAACAAAATTATATATTGGGAGAATTATTTTGCATAATTCAACAGATTATTTGCATAATGTAATTTTTTTTTTTTGGCATAATGCAATTAATTATTTGTGTGATGCAACAAATTATTTGCATAAATACAAAAAACAATTTTCTCAAGATGCCCCTCTTCTCCTTTCTCCACCATTTTTATCGAACTCCCCAATCTGCAAACAACAGTTCAATATAAGAGAAACTAGTAAAGTTTTATACAACAAAATTCAAGAATAATGGATCTCTCACACCACAATATTATACGTGCATTTTTCTTTTTCATTTCAACTATTCATCCAACTACACATGTTTATCCCTATACCAAGTAGTAACATAACTTGGGAGTGAGAGACTGATTGCCAATTTCGTTATGCACAAAAATAAACACCATGCAAGTGTATGTGTGTTGTCGTAGTTAGGTAAGTGACCAAGTTAAAATATCGAACCATGGGAAGCAAGTGGCTAGTTAAGTCGATTCACGTTGGCATGCTTTGAAAATTAAAGGACGAGTTCGGGTTTCACTAACACTAAACAATGAAATTAAGACAAGCAAACTAGCAAGCAATAAATAAAATCTATCTAACTTCGAGACAAAGTGCGAGGGGAGATTGGTATGCCCTAAATGGTTTCTATTATGCAATCCTTAGGTTTGATTTTCAACTCATGCCAAAAATCCAATTATACATTAATTGTATGAAGTATCTCTTAACCTAACACTTTAACAAACTATCAAAGAATTAGAGCTTGTTGACGGTATCATATGCCCCAACTCTCTCTCGACAAATCAACACAAGATAGACACACCTATACAATCCTCACTTATACACAATGGATTCCTCAAATTAATGTAACTCTCGTCTACACTAAAATGACTCCACACATCGATACAAGCAATTCGTGCATATTTCTATATTCAATTCCAATCAACAATGGTACACAAGCAACATATAATCAAGATAAGGCACAAATCAAAGAATTTAAACCTGATTCTCACATAACTTTCACCATTCAAGGCATAATAGGCTTAACCCATTGGCTAAAGAGAGCAAATCAACTATAAACATTAAAATCAAAGCTAAACATGAAATTAAAATTGCAATAATGAAAAGATGTCACCTCTATGGAATTGATTTAACTACAATACTTGAGAATCCTTGCTTGAATTGAAAATAACTACTAATTGAAAGTTTAATCTAATCTAATGTATACTAAAAATTGAAGGAAATGCAAAAGAAAAATGAAAAGAAAAAAAAATGGAAGAAAACTACTCTTGGGGATTAGGGTTCTAAAAGCTCTCTGGGGATCCCCAAATCTTCAGGAGCAATTCCTTTTTATAGTTGAAATTAATTCCACAATGTAAAAATTACAAAATGGTCATTGAATTCTGAAAAATATGCAAAAAATTAACAGAGGGCGTGGCTGCCACGACCCGTGCCCTAAATGGCACGGTCGTGCTGGCCATGATGCAAACCGTGCCAGGATTTTTGGGCACGAGACGTAGCCAACAGGCACGGTTGTGCCGGCCATTCGTGTCTGGCATGGTTGTGTCACCTCTTGGCTTGGTCGTGTCACGTCTGATTTTGACCTTTAAGTGCACTTTTCGACTTCCTATGCCTCGTTTTTGCCCTTCAACACCTTTAAACTCGTTTCTTGTTTACTCAACATGCTTTTCCTCACGGTGGATCAATCACGTGGACACTCGACTCGTTTTTTCGAAGGACCTCAATTAAGACGTGTTTGTTTCTAAAAACTCATACTTCCTGCAAAAATAACACAAACACCTTTCTCGACAATTAAGCAAATTTTAGTCAAACTAATGTAAATAAATGCATGAAATCCTATCTAATTAAGCAATTTAAGTACACGAATTTCGAGCAAAAATCACACTAATCAGAGACGAAGCTTTTACTTTTTTGTCATTACGCGGTTTTTTATTTTTTAAACTGTTATGAGACCGTCTCATAGCATGAGACAACATAAATAAACATCCACCCCCACTAAAATGTTAAAACACCAATGCCCAAGTTATACCCCACTCCATTGTCTCATGTCATGAGACGGTCTTATACAAGACTTTTTTTTTTTAATCAGCTCAACCTAGTTAGGATATGTGAATTTTTCTATCTCAGCATACTTCACAGTGAAACATTACTTAAGTGTTTTTTCCTTTTCCTCGGACTAAAATGTGTTTGCCACTTGTTCCTAAAAAAAATGAGTAGTCTCCTATAAACTACTTTTACCATGCAACTGAAAATTGTATAAATTGTTTTTTATTATACAATATTATTATTAATATTAACAAATACAACTAAACTTCAAGGTAAAACTTGTTCACAGTATATTTACCAAAAAAATATGTATACATACATATATAATATAATACTATTAAAAATTCAAATTTTACTATATATATAATAAAAACATAAATATACTGACCCGCGAAGTGCAGATGAAATCATCTATTCCACCCAATGTTAAATCTACTATTTTACAACTCGGATGACTGTCACGTGTCAAATATGAATATTATCACTTAATTCCTCCTAAGTCCTAACACCATTCGTTAACAGCCGTTTGTGGCTAATTTCAGAAACAAAATCATGTCGTATGTATTCCAAAATTGAGGATCTCCAATTGTCCAAAACAAATATGGCTAATAAGGAAAACTCCGTATTAACACTAATGAGTACAGAAACTAGGGATTTCCAACCGAAACAAAAATTGCCAACACGTTTGTTTTTTCGTCTTGGGTGTAGCATGGTACAAGAACTTGAAAATTTCTCTGTCAGGTATTAAAATTTTACTATAGTCATATATGTGGTTATTATGATGATCTTGTGAATTTGTAATTGCAAGATGTAATTATATGATAGACAAGAAATGCCTGAATGAGTATCTGTCGAGCATGATGGTCAATTGCAATTGCTTAATCTATAATTTGGCAAAATTAAATAATCTTATTATGCATTCACCGAATCTTGACTTGTTTACCAATAACGATAGCGAAGAAAACCCTTATCTTTTTTTTTTCTTGGTCAATTGTTTTTTTCTAACCCCGTTTGTGTTTTTTATTTTATTTTTAATTTCAAAGCGTGTGCGTAATGCCTATAACAAAAGCATAGGGCGTACGTATTCTTCAAAATCTTTCTTTAAATAATACCCAAGAGACAACAAAACCTAGTAATTTACATAAATACAATTTTGCTTAGTAAAAAATATCAGCATTATAATTTCAACACATTTACAGGGTTAAAGCTCATATCCGCCTTAAAAAATGGCAACCAAAAGAATCATTCCATAAATATCTCATCTCATTTAGTCATTAGAGATCTCAATAAGGTAATACATAAGGTAATGCAAATGCACCAACTTCAGGCAAGTATTCTGCACGAGCCCACAATCCTGAGCTTCTGCAGCACGACATGCTGCCCCCACTTCCACATCTCCGCCTTTTCTCATCTTGTTTCTCTCGATTCCTCCTATCGTAGAAGAGCCAGTCAGAATCCACTGTATAAAGGCTTGTATCCTGAAGCTGAGGTGGAAGCCAATTCTCTAGTAGATCCTTATATTGTAATTCTACACATTGCATAGGATTCACAACATCGTCAGACACTGATCTAATTGTTTTTCCAGCATCAATCTGCTGCCCAGAAGTCGTACAAAATTCTTCCCCGTTATTTCTATGATTGATACCTTGTATATTGCAGGCCTCTCGACTTCTCCTCAGACCAGTATCACCTTTAAGTTGTGCAAGAAAGTCGCTTTCCATTGATGAGGGCGATCTTATCAAGATAGCTTCACCTGCTTCACAAACATGATGCATATTACAAACACGAGCAATATAAGACATGACAAATACATCTATACATCAGTTGCACCATGCAACTCATGTGCAATTGTAAATGGTATTAGTTTATTATACTAAAAGTTATTAGTTGTTTTCATTGAAAGAATATGGGAGATGAAAATTACTTTGACCATGACTGTTGTCTTCTGGTGAGGCACGTTTCTTCCTATTATTGGTGTTCTCTGTGCTCTCACAGGATGAGCTGGGAATAGGTAAGCTACCAGGGCGTCCATGCTCTTCGGTGAGGCTGCTCAGTTCAAGTTTCTCACTTTTAGCTTCTTTTCTCTTTGCGGAAAACTTATCTTTATTATCCGAGCAGACTTGTTGGCCAATGTGACCCTTCACAACATCAGACTCATCTGAATTTGGACATGTCTTGTCTTTCTTATTTTTTCTTCTCTCCCTCCTCTCCTTTCTTCTTTCTTTTTTCTCCCTTTTTTTCTCTTTCTTCATTTGCTTTTCCTTATGGAGCTTTAGAGCACCAAAGTTAACAATTTTAGAAATAGGGAGAACAGGATGAGCAAACACATGTCCCAGAATATGAACACAGACCTCAAACTTGTTACTTCAACTTTCATCAATGCAATACAATACTTCAAATTCAGATGCATAATTGTCTTTCTCAAAAAAAAAAAAAAAAAACAAAACAAAAAAAACAAAACAAAAAAAACAAAGCAATCTGTGTGAAGGCAATGATCTCATACACTCATCACAAACATAGGAACTAGGAAGTGTTCCCATTTGGGTTCATGAGAAAATTCAATATTTTCAACTCTGGCCAATAAAGAAGTAACACCCAAAACTTCAGATTAGCAAAATAGTATTTCCATCATATTTTATCTTAGTCCGGCATAAGATCTCAAAAAAAAGGAAAAAAAATGGCATCTTTACCGTTTGATCCAGAAACTATAGACAAAACCATAGAACAAATCCATATATTTTCTCAGAATCAAAATCACAGAATCCTGTTTTAAGGTAACCAGTAATTTTACTCCACATAATTGAACTCCCAGTCAAAATATTCCATATGCTCACAGCACACATCCTTGTCTTCATCTGTTACCAAAACAGATAACTACATTATCAAATCTATAAGCCACTTTATCCCAAAAATCAATAACCTCCTCAACTGAATTTCATCAAAATAGTTACTTATCCTAAAATTCTCTTCTTGGATAGTCTACATTAGTCTACATTGAGTCAATGAAATCAAGACTTTCTGCTCTAATTACCGTGTCTTTTTACCCAAACACTTCTTTATAACCAAAACATGTAACTGAAATATGCAGATTACGCCGCTCATAACACAAAATCTATATAACTTAACACCTGAAATCCTGGGGTAAGATCTACAAAACTCATGTGTTAGTTATACATATTCCAATTTCAGGATCAAATAGACCTTTCACCCCCAAAATCAAGCCGATGAGCACGGAAATTGCTTAGAAATATCGAAGAGTAATCATATTCAACAAACACCTTAGTTTGATGTCCTTTGATCACACACTTACATGCCCAACCCAAATCAGACATAATAAAACCCTAAATCCATTGAATTAACTCATGCTCAAGCATAAATCAATCAAGGTTCTCCGTCCAAACCTCAATCAATTCGATCATGATCTCCTTCCTTGCACTGCTCAGTGTGTACCCTGGCGGAGGAAAAGGGAAGCACCGAGACATATCTTCGACTTCGAATCGAAGATTTATCCAGAAAAGATGAACAAAGAACCAAGTAATCGGAGAAGAAGGAAGATTTGGTCTTAATTGTAGAAAAAATCAGGCGAATTAAATGATCCAGATAAAGGAGATCTAGGTTTTCAATATCTTAACGAAACGAAGATTGACAAGTCTATGGGTAGTATATATACTGGCGTAAGATCGCGCCCCTAACTGAACGAATTTATTTTTACAAACTGGTCCTTGTATGTGATTTTATTTGCTGTTATGCCCTCCTAAGTCCTATCCATCCACTCAGTCAAGAACTCGATAGAGAATTTTAGTAATTAACATGGTTTGGTCCCAAATTAGTGTTTTTATTTTATTTTATTAATTGTATGTATGGAGTGAAACCTATTTATATATAAACCACTTTATAATATTTTCTATAACAATTATTATAAGTAATACATATTTTATAAATAATCATTTTATCTATAAATAGACCTCATAATATTTTATAATAACTTTTAATATATGACAAAAAATAACTTGTTCAGAAATAAATCTAATAAAATTGAACAAAGGAAGTAATACACTATATTTAAACAACTCATACTCTTCAACTAATATTGTTTAGTAAAAATAAATTGTATTCTAATATTCTTCAATAAAAATAGTTAATATTCATTAGTGCAAACAACTAATATCATTCAAATAATTCATGTATGAATCATCTTCATTCTATACTTTACCTTATAATTTTAGGGACGTTCACAAAATGGTACAATTCCAAACCACCATTTACAAGATAGTACAGTTTTCAAAAAATATGTACTTATGTTCAACTTATTTTTTGCATCTGTCCAATTATTTTGTACTAATTTGTAAAAAGTGGTTCAGGATTGTATTATCCTACCCTTAATCCATAATTTTAACATTAACGAGAAGGATTTCATAATACTCTTTCGATCAACAATTATTAGATTTTCTTTTCTAAATCTATATATTTATATATTTTAGTATGTATAGTAATACTAACCGAACTAAATGTAGCTCATTGACTTTTACTCATGGATTTAAATTCGGTTGAATTAGAGTCAAAACTAAATATTTAAAATATACCTGTTTAAATATATATCTTACTCAAATACCTTTCAAATAATATCTTACTCAAATTAATGCAGTATATTTAGATCCTGGATTCACAGAATCCCTCCATTAAACACAGGAGAGTGGAGATTTTAATTTAGATAAATTTGATTCCTTATTTTTTACGCGACATGTCACGTAACCCAAAAATGTTAAAGAACCCTCATTATGAACCCACTCTTTTTAAGCCTAATTTAATTACTCGTGATAGTAATAGTTGGAACTGGAAGCCCACGCAACCATTATTAAATATGTTTGGTTCAAGCTTTGAAAATTTGGATCCAAAGAATTTGGCTCCAAAAATGAGTAGTCGTAGTGTGCATATATCTATTTAAATTTTTTAAAAAAGGATGATGATAAATGGGCAGAATCAGTTCAGAGCAGAACCCAAAAAATAATAATTAAATTAGATAATTACTATTAGTTTTAGGCGCTTAATTCCCTTCCATTCACTAATTTTCCTCTACTAACTTCCCTCCCTATTTTCCCTCCATCTATTCTCTCCACTTCATATGCATGCGCCATTAATGACAGAATATAAATAATGACATAATTAATTTTTCATTATTTTGTAGGACTTAGTCAATAATTTTTTTTTAATCAAATTTAAAACGAAACTTTAATTTTGGACTATTTTTTAATAGTAATTATATAAAGAAATTTCAAATTATATTATATAGTAATTTCGGACTTTTTTTATTGCTATTCTATTTCAAATTTTATTTTAAATAAAATTCAATTATATTAATAAATTATATTATCTTTTCCTACTTTATTGATACGGTTAGTTTGAATTATTCCCATTAAACGATACAAATTCTATTAAAAACTTCAGCGGTAAGTTTGAATTATTCAAGGAGAATTTTTTTGTATTATACATAAAATTATTAACTAAAACATTAAAACTAAAATTTTATTCAAATTTAATATATATACATAAAATGTCGGCAATGTGTGAAATTTTATTCAAATTTAATATATAATCAACTTTTGTTGAAATATTAATAAATACAATTTAATCAACTTTTGCTTATTGATACGTTAGTGTAGTTCAATAATGATATTATCAAGGATGTGAGTTGATCGTAATTTTGTACCCTGCTGCTCAACTTCAAATAACATTAATATAAGAAAATATCAAACATACAAATATATTTGAACGTATACATCTTAACATTTCAATTTTTGAGAAAAAAAGTTTCGGAAAAAACAAATACTATATCCCAAAATGTTTATTATTAATTACATGCATCAATAAGTGGACATACGGTGCTATTTATTTTTTTGAAATTTTATGCTTTATTTGTAGAAAGTACAATATTGAGATACATTTATCAAAACATGAGAAGTTATGGATATTTGTAAATTTGTTCATAAGAAAATGAGAAAACAAAAATAATGATATTATCAAGTGTGTATAATATATATTCAAGTGTTTTAATATATATTCAAATTTAATATTATAATCAAAATTAATATTTCTTTTCAAAATCCAAGTGTGTATAATATATATTCAAGTAAAACTAAAATTTTATTTAAATTTAATATATATATATATATATATATATATATACACACATAAATATCAGATGAGATGGAAGAAAGTGAAAATAATATTTTGAGAATGAGACGAAGAAATAAGAAAAAAATTGAATCTGAAAATCCTAATATACGAAAGTTATTGAATTTGAAAAGTCAAAAATACGAAATTAAAAATAATGAATCTAAAATACGAATTATTTTAAATTTTGGATCTAAATAATATTATAATGAATTTGAATTTGATATTATTTTAAGGAATGAATTTAAATTTTTCGGAAAAAAAATATATTAATAATTTTTAAGAGTTTTTAAGGAATGAATTTAAATTTTTCGGAAATAAAAACTATTAGTGATACATTGAATAACTCTTAAAAATACATTGAAAAACTGTTAGTAATACTTATAAATATTATTAATAATACATTGAAAAAATATTAGTAATACATTATAAAACTCTTAATAATACGTTGAAAATCTATTAGTAATACATTGTAAAACTCTTATAAACCCTAACCATAAACCCTAACACTAAACCCCTAACCCTAAACCCTAAACTCTAACTTATAAACACTATTAGTAGTACATTGAAAAAATATTAATAGTAGATTGAAAAACTCTTAGTAATACTTATAAACACTATTAGTAGTACACTGAAATACTATTAGTAATACATTGAAAAAATATTAGTAATACAATGAAAAACTCTTAGTAATACTTATAAACACTATTAGTAATACATTGAAAAACTATTAGTAATACATTGAAACACTACTAGAAATACATTGAAAAACTATTAGTAATACATTGAAAAACTCTTAGCAATACTTATAAACACTATTAGTAATACATTGAAAAAATATTAGTAGTAGATTGAAAAACTCCTAATAATACTTATAAACACTATTAGTAGTACATTGAAAAACTATTAGTAATACATTGAAAAAATATTAATAATAAATTGAAAAACTATTAGTAATACATTGAAAAACTCTTAGTAATACTTATAAACACTATTAGTAGTACATTGAAAAACTATTAGTAATACATTGAAAAACTCTTATAAACCCTAAACTCTAACACTAAACCCCCTAACCCTAAACCCTAAACTCTAACACTAAACCCCTAACCCTAAACCCTAAACACTAACACTATTAGTAATACATTGAAACACTATTAGAAATACATTGAAAAACTCTTAGTAATACTTATAAACACTATTAGTAATACATTGAAAAACTATTAGTAATACATTGAAAAACACTTAGTAATACTTATAAACACTATTAGTAATACATTGAAAAACTATTAGTAATACATTGAAACACTACTAGAAATACATTGAAAACCTATTAGTAATACATTGAAAAACACTTAGTAATACTTATAAACACTATTAGTAATACATTGAAAAAATATTAGTAGTAGATTGAAAAACTCTTAGTAATACTTATAAACACTATTAGTAGTACATTGAAAAACTATTAGTAATACATTGAAAAACTCTTAGGAATACTTATAAACACTATTAGTAGTACATTGAAAAACTATTAGTAATACATTGAAAAAATATTAGTAATACATTGAAAAACTCTAAGTAATACTTATAAACACTATTAGTAATACATTGAAAAAATATTAGTAATACATTGAAAAACTATTAGTAATACATTGAAAAACTCTTATAAACCCTAAACCCTAACCCTAAACCCTATCACTAAACCCCTAACCCTAAACTCTAACACTAAACCCTAAACACTAACACTATTAGTAATACATTGAAACACTATTAGAAATACATTGAAAAACTCTTAGTAATACTTATAAACACTATTAGTAATACATTGAAAAAATATTAGTAATACATTGAAAAACTCTTATAATCCCTAAACCCTAAACCCTAAACTCTAACACTAAACCCTTAACCCTAAACCCTAAACACTAACATTATTTGTAATACATTGAAACACTATTAGAAATACATTGAAAAACTCTTAGTAATACTTATAAACACTATTAGTAATACATTGAAAAAATATTAGTAATACATTGAAAAACTATTAGTAATACATTGAAAAACTCTTATAAACCCTAAACCCTAACACTATTAGTAATACATTGAAAAAATATTAGTAGTAGATTGAAAAACTCTTAGTAATACTTATAAACACTATTAGTAATACATTGAAAAAATATTGGTAATATGTTGAAAAACTCTTAGTAATACTTATAAACACTATTAGTAATACATTGAAAAATATTAGTAATACATTGAAAAACTCTTAGTAATACTTATAAAAACTATTAGTAATACATTGAAAAACTTACAAGAAGCATTATCTTTATCTTTTTGGACATTAAAGATGTTTTTATTATGTTCAACTTTTGTTATATCGATCTTTTTTGGATTTTGTTTACTATTATGATCGATGTAATATCATCTTATATTTATATATTATATTGAAATATTGTGGTAGTATCATCTTCTTATTTTTTTTTTCTTTTTCCTTTTGGAATTAAAATTAAATGTCGAAATTAAATTAATCTACTTAATGTACAAAGATATATAACATATAAATTAGAGGGGGAAGTTGGACAGATACGTGAGATTCAAATCAAATTAGAGGAGGAAGTTGGGCAGATGATAGTGGGAAGTTAAACAAATAAAATCTTTTTTGAATTTAATTCAATCTAATTTTCAATGTCACTTCTCCCACTTATCCAAAAAAAAAAAATGATTCTTTCAATTTTATTTCCATAGCAATTTCAGTTAAAAATTAAATTAAAAATTTAAATATTCCCCTCACACCTACTTTTGTACATTGCAGTTATTTTCTACCATATTATCATACAACATCCAAAATCCAACTGTTTAAAAAAAAAATCAAAGATCAAAGAATGTGAAGGGTTGTCATTTGCCAGCCAAATATCATTGAGGATTCGAAGATCGATGCGACACATTACACTATATATACTTAACTAATTTTAGAATCAATCTCATCTATCAAAACACCTCTTCTAAAATATGGCTCACACTCCTACCAAGAGTTCAAAAAATAACCCTCTAATCCCCTCATCGCCAAAAAGTCTTATGTCTGTCTATGAATACAACAAAAAACAGCATGAAGATCTCAAGTCCGATGTAAAAGTCTTCATCCAACGGCTGATCAATTACTTCAACCCAAAACCTATCAATGATGTGATTCTCGAAGACGAACCATGTCACAAGTTGTACGAAGTTTTCCAGGAGGTAATGAAGGAAAGGAAGGTTCCCGTAATCGTCCTAGAAGATTCGAGTTTCCGTGAGGAGGAAAACAGTGTTGCTAATGTTGGTGGTGGGGATGATAACATGTTCGACCGCTGCAGTGGCAAAGATCGTGCATAGATGGTTACGTTGGGATGAGATTCGTGGTTGTTAGAACTTTTGAAATATTATCTATATGGCCCTTAGGCCTTAAGTTTTTTTTTTTTTTTTTTTTTATCTAAAAAAATGTACCAATGGCCGAGAGCCAAATTTTCACTATCAATGGTATTAATATAAATTTATTAAAGCTTTATTTATATTTTTGGAACATATCATACAAAATTGAAATCTAAAAGTTTATCCACCAAGTCATCAAATATGTGCGTACTAGCACTTACGCGGGATTACAAAAAATAATTATATTATTAATTTACAATCATGTTAAATTTAATTTTAATATTTTATAAGTGCAGTGATATCATATACAAATTATACTTATAATTATTTTGTACAACATTAAAAAAATAGAATATGACAGTTCACTTAAAAATAGAATATGGTTATTCGCATTCTGAAATATACACACGGAGTAAAATCACTCCAAAAGGGTAATGGATCAATCTAACAGTTTGCAGAGATTTTCATGGAAATATATGAGAAAAGCAATTCTAATTTGCATATATTAGATTAATTCAAAAAATCATAAATCGAAAAAAAAAATTCATGGTGATATGGATGCGCCTTTTTATAGGAAAATTGTTACATATACAATGATTAAATTATAATGAATTTAATAATTAAAGTATGGCATAAGAAATTTAGAGTGTGTTTACTTTTAAAGTAAGGATTAAATGAGATATAATATAATTAATAAAATTAATGTAAAATTAAAAGATAACAAATGTAGGATTTATCTCAATAAAAACTTCAGCGGTAAGTTTGAATTATTTTAGGGAAATTTTCTTGTATTATACATAAAATTATTAATATAAATGATGAAGTAGCAATAATTAAGGGTTTAGTGGGGTTGTATATATGCGTGTGATTTATTGTGTAGGACTTAGTTAATTTATTGGTACGGTTAATTTGAATTATTCCAAAGGCGCACTTAAAAGTATACGTGGAGATGAATTATTCCAATTAAAAGATACAAATTCTAATAAAAACTTCAGTAAGTTTGAATTATTCAAGAGGAATATTCTTGTATTATACATAAAATTATTAAACAAAACATTAAAACTAAAATTTTATTCAAATTTAATATATATCAATGTGTGAAATTTTATTCAAAATTAATATATAATCAACTTTTATTGAAATATTAATAAATAAATTTTAATCAACTTTTGAAAATATTTGGCATCTCCACTATCTTGGAAGTTACGAATAATTAAGTGGAGAGAGAAGATAGAAGATATTTTCAAATTTCAAATTTGAAAATAGAGAGAGAAGACAGAAATTGGGTTTCGCTTTTTCCAAGGCTAAATTAATTTCAAACTATCATATGCATTCCCGTTAATACCCCTATTTATATATAGATTACCAATAATATCCCCTTCTGCCCTGGGCTGATTCTGCCTGTTGATGATCGACTCTGATCTTGAAGATTAGTGGCTGTTTTTATTGGTTAATTGATCATCAAACAATTACGTGTGATTGATCACTAACGTAATTAGTGAATACAAATTGTCGGGTTTAGATGAGTTTAGAAAGTTCGAATGTTCACGTGTTTAAGTTCGATTGTAAATTAATCGAGCTGCTTTAGGTTCGTAAACGAAGTTTGGACGTGTATAATAATTTGTGCTTGTTTTATTTGCTGAAAAAATCTAAGTATTTATAGACAATTACCTAGCAGGAGGTGTCGTGACTTTTGGCCTACCAGGCCTGCATGCTCGACACCTGGCCTTTGACTAATTTGACCTTATCTTAACTAAATTTTATCCTTATCTTGATGGACTTGCTCGCAGTCAAGAGCTGCTCGTCATATTGGACTTGTCCTGGAGGAGTCTTTAGTTTGATTCTGTTGGTCTCTTGTCTCACTTGGTTGCTATCTTGGCATTGTAGTCGGATCTGGTGGGCGAGACGCGAATTGAACTCATCATGTAGCTTTTGATCTGATTTTGTTCGCCTATCCGCCTTGGTGTGGTGTGCAGATTCTGCTCGCCAGATATCTTAGGTGAATCTTAAAGCCTAAGTTGCTCGCCCAGTTAGTCTTGCTCGGCGTGCAGGTTCTGCTCGTCAGATACCTTGTTTTATCCTGGTTTAACTTCATCTTAACCGTGGGTGTTTTGAGCTAATCCTAACCGCCCAAATGACGATTTTGCTCGCCTATCAACACTGCCTATGTAGCATTACCGTTTTAAAAAATATATCAAATAAAAATCAGTAATACCTCAAAAAATAATCAGTGATATATCCAAAAAAAAAATCAGTAATATCCTAAAAAATAGTTAGTAATACCCCAACTAAAAAAAAAAATATACAGTTGAGTGTGTTTTGAAAAAAAGAAGAAGTCAAAATTGAGCTTAAAATCCAAGTGCATATTAAGCAATTGAGTGCATACTATAATCTGTGGAGTATTGTTTTAGGATTACAAAATAGGCTTTTAAAATCCTCACTTATATTTTCTCTCGTACTCCCTATATTTTACCTAGGGGTGGCAAACGGGCCGAGCAGGTATCAATCGGGCCTCTATTTTAAAGGCACAGTCTGGCATTAGGCGGGCCACCAGGCCACCGGGACAAAATGGCCCTTTAAAAATAATTGTAAAACAAAATATTTATATTCAATATTAATTTAAAGATTCACATATTACAATTAAAATTAAGTTCAAACTGTTCGAAATACGCCAGACTGAGTCTAGGAAAAGTCTTATTCCCGCAAGACTGAATACGCCCCGTATAATGCTTACAGTATAGTGCGTACGAGTGTCCAAAGGTAAAATGGTTTAAAAAATTCACACCGGTAGCACCACCGTGTATTAACTTTCGGCGAATGAAATCGGAATTTATGAGCTTAAACGGGTATTCTGTAGCGAAAGGCTTTCGGAATTTGAAGGTTCGTAAGTATTCTGAAAGTTTGGACGAAAGGGGGTATATATAGGCGGGATATCTAACCCGGATAAGGGATGCTGAAGAGGAGTTCGTGGTGATCATGGGTCACCCACGTTCTGTAATGGAGAGAAACTGCATTTCTCATTCTTGGGAAGCAAGAACGGAATATTCCAGATACTCTGGAGTGTATTAATCATATTCGTAGGTGTATTAAACATGTTCATGGGCCGACCCAATTCCAGATGGACCACCCGAACCGATTGGATCCAAAAAGGTATTGGGTCATTTTATATTTTTGGTACTCTAAAAATATAGGTAGGCCCCAAAGCCCAATTGACAAGAACCGCGACCCGCGACTCGGGCACGGGCGGGGCGCGCGCGTGTGTGGTCCATGGTTAGGGTCCCCATGTCCCAATTTAAAGAACATGAATACTTTCCTACTTCTATACAAGAAAATCTTCTTGTATTTTTTCAATGTGGGATGAAACTTCATTTTCCATTTCCCATGGAATTTATTTAACACAAGTGAAAAATACTACAACTTCCCAAATTAATTTCTCACTCACCGGAAATCGATTTTGAGATATTAAATATATCACGCTCATCTTCACCGCGAGTAGAACAACATCGTTAATTTTATTTTCCCAAAAACTAACGTTTTTACTCCTAAAAAAATTAGTCAAAGTCAGGGTATAAACCCTTATTAAAACCAATTTCCAACATTCCCCCGCATGAGTGAGAATTGCACCTATACAGAGTTAAGCTTCTTCGTTCAGCTCATTTGAGACCTCATTGCTTCCGGATAAGTAGCCAATGGTTTTGAACTTTCCGTAGCCTGACACCATCGGGTATACCGGCGGTTTAGTGGACACGACGCCTTGAACTAATCCTCCTTAGTGTATACCTTACAGACAGTGCAGACACAAGTCAGTCTCGATTCCGATTTGTTCTCACATTTTTGTTCATTTTAGCCCTGGACGCCCTTTGTATTCATAAATGTTTGGTCGAAGCGGCCCTCGCTTCTCATTTATATAGGTGATCTCCTTTCGAGTATTCTGTCATACTCAGTCCCACATGGACCTACAGGAATCATTAAAAGTCAAAGACTTATCCTTTACCACAGCGCACGGGTCTACTAACACTTGACACCGTGCTGTCAGGAATGGTCATAATTTTCAAGTGTTGTACAACTAACATTCACAGCTTAGTTTTCCCTTTTGAACCAAGTTCTTGGGATCTCCAGTCATCATGGTTGGGTTACCACTGTTTCAGTTTTATTTGTGGATTTTAGACCCATTCCCTCTATCAGCTTATTCATTTGATCTCGATTCAAGCTCTTCGTGAGCGGATCCGCTATGTTATCAATTGATCATACATAATCAATTGTTATAATACCAGTTGAGATCAAATGTCTAACGGAGTTATATCGACCACGAATATGTCTCGACTTTCCGTTGTACATATTGCTCAAAGTTCTACAAATAACAGCTTGACAGTCACAATGTACCATTACAGATAGTATCGGTTTATTCCAACAAGGAATGTCTTCTAAAAAGTTATGGAGCCATTCAGCTTCTTCACCAGCTTGATCCAAAGCGATGAACTCAGATTCCATTGTGGAACGGGCAATACACGTCTGCTTTATGGATTTCCACGATACGACTGTTCCTCCAATAGTGAATACATATCCACTAGTTGAGAACGCGTCTTTACTATTGGATATCCAGTTAGCATCACTGTACCCTTCAAGTACAGCTGGATGTCGCGTGTAGTGTAGCCCAAAGTCAAGAGTATACTTTAAGTATCCCTTTTCAGAGCTTTCCAATGTTCGTGACCTGGATTGCTTGTGTACCTACTCAGTTTGTTCACAGAGCATGCAAGATTAGGACGTGTGCAATTTGCAATGTACATCATGCTTCCAATGATTCTTGCATATTCTAACTGGTTCACATGCTCACCTCTGTTCTTCTTCAGATGAACAATCTGGTCTAGTGGTGTTTTAGCAGGTGGATCATCAAATGCTTTGAATTTCTTCAAGACTTTCTCAACATAATGAGATTGTGTTAAAGAAATTCCATTTGAAGTTCTTTCAATCTTGATTCCTAGAATCACGTCTGCTAAACCCATGTCTTTCATGTCAAAAATTTTCTTTAACATGTTTTTCATATTAACGATCACATTTGAATTGTTACCTATGATTAACATGTCATCAACATATAAGCATACGATAACAAATCCATTTGGTGTATCTTTCACATACACACATTTGTCACATTCGTTAATTCGAAATCCATTTGACAACATAATATTGTCAAATTTCAAATGTCATTGTATAGGAGCTTGTTTAAGTCCATACAACGACCGAACAAGTTTACAAACCTTTTTCTCGCTCCCGGGTACAACATAACCCTCTGGTTGATACATGTATCTTTCAGCATCTATCTCTCTATTAAGAAAAGCAGTCTTTACATCCATCTGGTGTATTTCGAGATTATGCAAAGCAGCAATCGCGATAAGTACACGAATGGATGTAATCCTTGTAACCGGAGAGTAGGTGTCAAAGAAATCATATCCTTATCTTTGTTTAAAACCCTTTGCAACCAAACGGGCTTTATACTTGTCAATTGATCCATCTGCTTTGTACTTTCTTTTAAGGATCAACTTACATCCTAAGGTCTTACAACCTTTAGGGAGGTCAACCAACTCCCATGTATATTTTGCAGAATCGAATCATATTCACTGTTTATTGCTTCTTTCCAGAGAGGTGCATCTGGTCTGGAAAGAGCTTATTTGATAGTCCTAGGTTCTTCTTCTAACACACACGTGATGAAGTCTGGACCATAGGTCTTATCAATTCTAGCTCGTTTACTGCGTCTGGGTTCTTCACTCTGCTGAGTGGAAGAACCTGCTGCTTCATTTGATTCCTCATGAGTTCGCTTATTTGAACTCACTTCTTATTTGTCCCTACACGGGAACATATTTTCAAAGAAAACAACATTCCTTGATTCTATTGTAGTACCTACTGTCATATCGGGTATCTTTGATTTGTGAATCAAAAACTGATAGACACTACTATTGAAGGCGTATCCTATAAAGATCTAATCGACCGTCTTAGGTCCGATTTTCATTTGTTTAGGAAGCGGCACTTCAACTTTAGTCAAACACCCCCACACTTTGAGGTATTTGTAAGATGGTTTGTGATTTTTCCACAACTCATAAGGTGTCTTATCTTAAGTCTTAAGTGGAATTTTATTTAAAATGTGGTTAGTTGACAGAATAGCTTCCCCCCACATGTTCTGAGGTAAACCCGAGCTGATTAACATTGCATTTATCATCTCTTTCAAAGTTCGGTTTTTCCTCTCTGCAATACCATTCGATTGAGGTGAGTAGGGAGTTGTCATTTGATGTATGATGCCTGATTCGACACATAATTGTTCAAACGGAGCCATATACTCTCCACCTCTATCACTACGAATTGCTTTAATTCTAGTGTTCAACTGATTCTCTACTTCACTTTTATAATTTTTAAAAGCTTCAACAACTTCATCTTTACCTCGTAGTAAGTAAATGTAGCAGAATCTTGTACATTTATCAATAAAAGTAATAAAATACTTTTTTCACCTCTAGTTTGCACAAACTTTAAATCACATACATCAGTGTGATTAATTATAGAGGGGTAGTGTTCCTTTCAATAGATTTAAATAGTAATTTAGCCATTTTTGCTTCTACACATATTTTACATCTTTTGGATGTATCAACATTTTTAATTTTAACTAAATCTAAATTTACTAAACGTTTTATAGATTTTAGATTAACATGTCCTAATCTAAAATGCCATAAAGAGGAACACTCAACGATATAAACAGAAATAGAAGCATTCTCATTGATAGTAGTGTTTTTGCCATCACGGCTTACAGTCATGACATACATCTTAAAAAGGCCCTTCTCGAGGTAACCTTTTCCTAGGAAGATGCCAAAATTGCTAAGTACAACGCCATTTGACTCAAACACTAGCTTAAACTGACTACTAATTAGCAGAGAGCCGGAAATGAGATTTTTCCGGATGCCTGGGACATGCAGCACGTTCTTAAGCTTGAGCTCCTTTCCCGAAGTCAGTTTGATCACCACCGTTCCTACACCAACCGCTTCAGACGAGGCTTGGTTCCCCATGTAGAGCTTTCTCCTCGCAGCAGGAGAATAATTGGAGAAGACAGATTTCTCCGAGCAAACGTGGCAAGTGGCACCAGTGTCCATGAACCAACCTTTCTTGTTGTCCACCATGTTGACCTCGGTCACTACAGCGGACATATCCATCTCAATAAGCTCACGTTCAGCAACGTTCACAGAGTTCTTCCCTTTGTCGTCCATCTTGGGCTGACGACAATCAGCTGCCCGATGGTTAGGTTGGCCACAGTTGTAGCACTTCTCGCTGAACTTTTTCAGGGCAGGAGCAGCAGCAACAGCCCTGCCTTTGCCTTTGTCGTCTTGACGCTTCCTCTTCTTTGATGGTTCACCTTTCTCCATCAGATTAGCCTTTGCCTCGATGGAAGCAGCCGAGCCCCTCTTGTCCTTTTTTTTGTTATCCTCCTCGATCCGGAGTCGGGTAACAAGGTCCTCCATGGTCACTTGCTTTCTGACTTGAAGCGAATATACTAGCTTTAACTAGCAGTTACCCCGCAAGAGTACGGGATCACAGTAGTATGGGCAAGTATAGGGACCA
Organism: Ballota nigra; assembly: GCA_947034835.1. Classification (NCBI taxonomy): domain Eukaryota; kingdom Viridiplantae; phylum Streptophyta; class Magnoliopsida; order Lamiales; family Lamiaceae; genus Ballota; species Ballota nigra. The sequence continues at coordinate 102,191,168 of OX344721.1, forward strand.
AGTATTATCGAACCCAAGGGATGAAGTGTATGCAAATAGATCCCTGAAGATCTACGCGTCGTAGTTAATATGAGTGAAATGTTTTTGGATTTTTTAGAAGAATTAATTATAACTAAAATAAACTAATTAAACTAAAGTACTGAAGAAGACGAATTAACTAAGGTTTGTATTCAAATGAGTGATGTTGATGCTTAGGATAGGAATCCCTACGTATACTAACGGAGCGGGTACATAATCAAAATAACTGTGACGCGCAAGAAATAACCTAAGTTAAAGATTGTAAGATGAAAGCTCAAGACTTGATACCCTAATACTTTACCCTAGCAATCGACTTCACTAATCCACTAACGAGTTAATAGATTGTGCTTAATTAACGAGACCCTAATTTAAACTAAGGTGATGCGGTCGTCCTCCTTAGATAAACCGGTAGATGAATTAACCCTTTCTAAACCCTCTCGTTAAGTCTACTCATTATTAAAGAGTGATAAGGTCGTCCTCTCTCTAACACTTTTCGAACGAATTTCAAAGGCAAAGTTAAGATTGATTTTAAGAATTCATTAATTAAGAGAATTAAAACCTAACGTCACGAATTACCCTAATTACGTACCCACAACCTACTTCTACGAGTTCATCCTATCCCAAGCATGCAAGGGTTTTAGCTAGACATGGGTTTTACGTAAACAAGAACGATTTAATAAATAACGAACATGGACATAATGATTATAACGAAGAAAAGATCAAACATAAACTAGGGTTTCAAGTAATAAAGGAATAAACTGAAATTAAATCAATAAAACGAAGTCTCAACGGTTCAAGAACAAAGGTATGAAGAAACGAAACCAAAAAGTAAAATCGGACTAAGAATTCGTAAAGAAAAACCGCAAAAATGTAAAAGTAAAGCTTGCTCGTTCCTTCTTCTCCAAAAACTAACTCTAAAAATGATCTCGTATCAAGTGGTAAGTGGTGGTCTCAAGTTGTGTGTAAAAACGTGCTCGGAAGGGGTATATATAGGCAACGGGTCAAGTCGGGAACGTATGGGCTGAAAAATCACTCAAGCTCGTGCACTGCTCGTGCACTAGTGCACGAGCACATCCCCCTCGTGCGCTCCAACTTTCCAGAACCGAAATAGTGCACGACCAGCCTAGCTCGTGCACTAGTGCACGACCAGCTCTTGCTCGTGCGCAGTGCACAAGTTGCACCTTCTCGAGCTCCTTGCACGGCCGCTCGTGCACCCTTTGATTAGGCGTGAAATTGTTATGTTTTGGTGCCCGATTTACTCATGTTTTGAGTGTTTTCGATGAGTGCTTGGAGTCAAATGAGTATCATTTTTATAAAATTATTAATTTGTCCCTTTGGTTTTCATAGATGGATAGAGGGCGAAAAGAGGAGTTCGTAGGACTTTGAATCGGCCAAAACGGACTCCCGGTTGAGGAGATATGAAGATTTTACGAACGAGTGCACAGCAGCCAGCGCTCGAGCGATTTGCTCGAGCGCCGGCGCTCGAGCGAATCACTCGAGCGGCCAAAAACTTACAGAACAGTTTTGGCGCTCGAGCGAATCACTCGAGCGCCACCGCTCGAGCGTTTTGCTCGAGCACGCACGTATTTTCGCCTCCGGATGCGTATTTTCGGCCCATTAACTCCCGTTTCGACCCGGTGCCTATATATACCTCTTCCAAACACGTTTTGAGGGATCCCCAAACTTTAGAAATCACTTTTAGACTTAGTTTTTAGAGAGAGGAAGAGGAGAAGAACGAGCAAGCTTTACTTTTACGTTGTTGAGGTTTTTCATACGAATTCTTAGTTTTCTTTTCGTTTCTTAGTTTCTTTTCATTAGCTTGATTACTCTAAACGTTCTAAACTTTGTTTTTATTAATTAAATTTCAGTTTTTAGAATTTCTTTCTTTCAAACCCTAGTTTATGTTTATTATTTTCTTCGTTCAATTCATTATGTTTATGTTCGTTGTTTCTTCTATTGCTTTTATTTTTGTTATAACCATGTCCGGCTAAAACCCTTGAATGCTTGGGTTAGGATGAACTCGTAGAAGTAGGAAGTGGGTACGTAATTAAGGTAATTGGTGACGTTAGTTTTAATTCTCTTAATTAATGAATTCATATAATTAATCTTAACTCTACCTTTGAATTTCGTACGAAAGTGTTAGAGAGAGGACGACCGCATCACTCGATAACAATTAGTAGTCTTAACGAGAGGGTTTAGGAAAGGTTAATTCATCTACCGGTTTAGCGAAGGAGGACGACCGCATCACCTTAGTTAAATTAGGGTCTCATTAATTAAGCACAGTTCATTAACTTGTTAGTGGATTAGTGAAGTCGATTGCTAGGATAAAGTATTAGGGTGAGAAATCTTGAGCTTTCATTCTACGATCTTTTACTTAGGTTAATTCTTGGTTGTCACAATTACTTTGATTATGTACCTGCTCCGTTAGTATACGTAGGGATTCCTATCCTGAGCATCACCATCTCTCATTAGAAAACAACCCGTAGTTAATTCGTTCTTTTTCATTCTTTAGTTAATTAGTCTATTTTAGTCTTTTAATTAATTTTTCAAAAACTCAAAAACATCAAACTCATATTAACTACGACGCGTAGATCTTCAGGGATCTATTCGCATACATACCATCTCTTGGGTTCGATAATACTTGGTCCCTATACTTGCCCATACTACAGTGAACCCGTACTCTTGCGGGGAAGCTACTAGTAGAAGCTAGTATAATCGCATCAAGTCAATGGCGCCGTTGCCGGGGATGGCGTTATATGCTCTTTGAATAGGACTTGTCGATAGCTTAGTAGTTAGTAGTGAGTGCCTATTTTCTGTTTTTATTTCTTTTTGTTATTTTTATTTATTCGGCAGTTGCGTTTTGATCCATCTGCTAGTGTGTCAGGTTTATGAGAACACGCTCACAAGGCAACACGAGCGAAGAGAGATTACCTGCAGATCCTGAGACAATAGCTAGAAGGAACCGAGCCTTCTTGAGAAGGATGAACGCTGCCGACTTAGGGAAGGAACCAATGGACATCAATAATGAGTTGGACGATGCTGCCAACGATTTCAATCAGGCAGTAGACCGAGTTGAAGGCACTGGAGTTAGTGGTAGCCAGAATCAAATTCCATTAGGGGATAGCCAGAGCCTAAACCCGGATACACGAAACGTAGGGAATCCAGCTCAGAACCTTGTCCATAATCCTCCTAACAACCCTGCTTACCCACAAAACCCAAATAACCCTTTCAACAACCCAGTATACCAACATTACCCATATCCACCTTATCCTTACCCACCATACCCATACCATCCACCACCAGTCTACAACCAACCACCTGTTTACCAACCACCACCCCAACAAGTACCAGTACCTGCTGCTAATCCTCAACACGTTCCTCAGAACGTAGATCATAATATGGCGATTAGAGGGAGGTTTGCAGCGCAGCCACAGCGGTACTATGATGGAGTGGCTTTACCTCCAGTTGAGTCAAACAACTTCTCGATATCACCGGGGATTTTAAAGCTGCTGACCGAGAATCAGTTCAAAGGGGTGATCGGGAAGGAGAATCCTCACACTCACCTGAGGAGTTTTCTCATGATAGCCTCAACATTTAATTATAATGGCATGTCTGAAGATGCCAAGAGGCTTAGGCTGTTCCCATTCTCATTGACGGGAATAGCCAAGGAGTGGTACGATAATACGCTCCCGCGGGGAGGTATTACCACTTGGGCCGAGCTCGAGCGTCTGTTCCTCGAGCGATTCTACCCTCCATCTAGGACGATCAAGGCTAGAATTGAGATCTCGTCCTTTCGCCAGAAGTCCGGAGAGGATTTACGCCAAGCGTGGGAGAGATACTCAAACATGCTGATTGAGTGCCCGCAGCATGGGTACAATGAGGGAGACATTATGGCGTTCTTCTATAGTGGTGCCAACAAGACGGGGCAAGACCATTTAGACGCTTGTGCGGGCGGAGCATTTTTGAACCAAGGCATAGAGAGGTGTAGGGAGATCGTGGACAACATTGTCACGAATGCCGGTGCTTGGAGTGCGGATGCAGATTTGCAAAGAGTGCATCAGGTTGAGGAGGGAGAAGGAACGAGAAGGCTACTGATGGCCATGATGGAGAAGATAAACAACCTCGAGTTGGGGAAGAGTTTGGGTGGAGAGCATGCAGTAGAGAATGAGAGAGTAGACCAACCCAGTGGACAGCAAGAGGTAGCCAATTACATGGGAGGTCCGTATTACAACCAGAATGGCTACCAAGGTGGAAACCAGTATGGAAGGCCTTCTTATGGCCAACCATTTGTACTTCCAGACCCACAGCCGCCTCAAAATCAATGGAGGAACACACAAGGGTATCAAGGAGGCCAGCAGCCTCCTCAAAACACATGGAGGAAGAATGATAATTTTTCTTATGCTAACCCAAAAGCTGGTGTTACTGTTCCTGCAGGTGTTGATCCGGGGTCTAAACCTCCTGGTGGAGAAGGCGGTGCATCAACCGAGGAGATGTTGAGAGCGATCCTTCAGAAGGTGGAGGAAGGGAGCAAGCGGTTGTCATCCTTGGAGTACGATGTGAAGGAGCTGCACAAGAAGGGTGATCATCGTGATCAAGAGCTCCAGAAGATGAACGTTGAGTGGACTAGAACTCAACAAGAGAACAATCGAAGGTTCACTTCTTTAGAGCTCCAGATGAGCCAGATTGCAAAATCAGTGAATAGAATGCCGGAAGGGAACCCGAAAGAGCATTGCAAGGCGATCCAGCTTAGAAGTGAAACCAATTATGAAGGTCCTCAGATGCCTGCTGATTCTGAGACGCCCCAAGTTGAGAAGGGGATTGAAAGTAAAGGGATTGAGAAGCATGAAGATATGGATGAGTCCCAGAAGGGGAAAGACTTTGAGGAGATAGAGAGAGTTCCTAAGTGGAAAAAGGCAAAGGAAGCAAGGGATAAAGTGAAAGAAACAGAAAGAGATGAATGGGGGGTACCCAAATCTGTGATACCCGTCCCGTATCCACAGCGCTTCATGAAAAAGAAGCTTGATGAAAAATTTGCAAAATTTCTTGATGTTTTTAAACAACTTCACATTAACATTCCTTTTTATGATGCTTTGGAACAGATGCCGCATTATGCAAAGTTTCTGAAGGATTTGATCGCGAAAAGGCGGCGAGTGGATGAGCCGAAGTTGGTGCAGCTGAACCACGAGGTGAGTGCATTAGTGCACAAGGCGCTTCCTCCGAAGTTGAAGGATCCCGGGAGCTTCACGATCCTATGTGATATTGGGAACGGGATCAAGAAGGGAGCGTTGTGCGACCTCGGGGCGAGCATTAATTTGATGCCACTGTCGCTTTTCAAGAAGTTGGAAGGTGGGGAACTTCAACCCACAATGATGACGCTTCAACTAGCCGATCGGTCTATTACTCGACCTCAAGGTGTGGTTGAAGACGTTCTAGTGAGAGTTGGAGATCACATTTTTCCAGCTGACTTTGTAGTGCTAGAAATGGAGGAAGATGAGCACGTACCCCTGATTTTGGGAAGACCGTTCTTATCTACGGCGGGGATGGTGCTAGACGTGGCGAATGGGAAGATCACGTTGAAGGTTGATGATCAAGAAGTGAAGATCTCCCTATATGAAGCCATGAAGCACCCGAAGGAGGATGAGAGCTTGTATTGCATGGATGCCATTGATCCTCGTGTTGAAGACACACATTCTCTCCCGAATCCCTCTCATACTCATGATTTTGTTAGTCCTTCACCTGTTGAGTTAACCCATGAACATTATGTTCTTGATTATTTTGATAGGGATGAAGTGAAGAAGTTGAAGGATGAAGAGGTGAAAAGTGTGGACGGGGTCCAGCTAGAGGGAAAAGGAGGAGTTAAGAGGAAAAAGTCCAAGCTCAAGAAATTGTTTAGTAAGACTCCTCCAGATAGAGGCAAGAAGGAGTTGAGACCCATAACACTTGAGGATGAGAAGGGAGCAAAAGAGCTCATGATGGTGGGGCATCAAGGAAAGGAGTTCAAACACCACTCTTATGAGAGTGGGGGAGGTAAATTTGAGTATGATGTCCCATAAGCTCCTTTGAGCTTGGTCCGGCATGAGGACCTTAAAAATAGCGCTGAATGAGAGGCAACCCATTTTTATTTGCTTTCATTTATTTTTAGTGTCTTTTTATATTATTAGGGAGTATTTTGAGTCGTATGTTTAACCTCGTACTTGAGAGTTTTATTTTGTAGGCTTGTCTCTAAAGGAGTAAAGGTATCATGGAGTTATTCAGATTGAAGGAACCAACTTGAGACAAGGAAGTGTGCAAAGCTATTGAGAGAAATTGAATTATTTGGTTGAGGTAACCCACAACCCCAAACTTAGACCTCTAGCAAGGTCGAAGTTTGGGGGGGTGGAGATTTTTATGTTTCTTGTTACATTGCACATGCATGCACGCCCTTATCTTTAAGTTGAGTTTGATTGATTATTGGTTTGTTGAGATACTCCTTGGGCTATTATTAATTTGTTTTGTTACTCAATATTTTATGCCTATCAATTACCTTATGCTTGTTGATTGCGATCTTTGAGTATGATTTGATGAGTAGGGTGAATTGTGAAGGGTGAGTTAGAATTCTTTTGTGTGAGTGTTTGAGTTTGAGCTGATTAGGGAGAGAACCCGTATGCTTATAAGTTTTCTTTTGAGTGCTTGTGTGATGAGAGTGAGAATTCACTAGGACTAGCATGGATGTGAAAGCCGTGAGCTTTTGAGTCTTATGAGATTTTGATGCATGATTTAATCTCTTCGTTTGTGAGTGAATCATCACCGTAGAGGATGCTAGAACTTGCATGTGCTCTTGCTTCTAGATTGTGTCTAGTTTGATATGCCGAAAAGGATCTTAGGCCATCTTTGATTTTATGGAGTCACTTAGCCAAAATTTTCCTTACCAATGACATTTGTCCCTTGTTAGCCCCTTTGAGCCTAAAGCCTATTTTATTTGCTAACACATATGAACACTATTCCTAAGCCTTTTTGTCCAAATTTGAGTGGAGAATAGGAAAGTGTGAATGTGAAGGGATTGATTTGAGTTGAAAAAGGAGAGTTATTGATGGTTGAGTGGTGATAAAATAAGGGTGTGAATGAAATTTGAGTTGTGGGAAAGAAAAAAATTGAGAATGAGCAAAAGAAAAAAATGAGCTCATGTGTTTGTGCGAAAAAGAAAAAAAAGTGAAGTGATTGAAAAAAAAAAAGTGAAAAAAGAAAAAAAGAATTTTGAAGTGTTGAGAGAAGTGGAATTGAAAGAGTGTTGATTGAATATATTTGAAGTAGTCTGTTCCTAATCTCGAAGTGCCAAAGTTTGATTTTCTATTCTCCATTCACTTGAGTCACTTTACCATATTGTTATCCCACCTGTCCAAAGAGCCTACATTACAACCTTGAGAAAAGTCCTTTTTGATTCGGCATTGATTTCTAGAGTATGGTCGGAGTTAAGAGCACTTACAAGCCTATGGCTGCCAATTTGTGCGTATTTTCGGCCCATTAACTCCCGTTTCGACCCGGTGCCTATATATACCTCTTCCAAACACGTTTTGAGGGATCCCCGAACTTTAGAAATTACTTTTAGACTTAGTTTTTAGAGAGAGGAAGAGGAGAAGAACGAGCAAGCTTTACTTTTACGTTGTTGAGGTTTTTCATACGAATTCTTAGTTTTCTTTTCGTTTCTTAGTTTCTTTTCATTAGCTTGATTACTCTAAACGTTCTAAACTTTATTTTTATTAATTAAATTTCAGTTTTTAGAATTTCTTTCTTTCAAACCCTAGTTTATGTTTATTATTTTCTTCGTTCAATTCATTATGTTTATGTTCGTTGTTTCTTCTATTGCTTTTATTTTTGTTATAACCATGTCCGGCTAAAACCCTTGAATGCTTGGGTTAGGATGAACTCGTAGAAGTAGGATGTGGGTACGTAATTAAGGTAATTGGTGACGTTAGTTTTAATTCTCTTAATTAATGAATTCATATAATTAATCTTAACTCTACCTTTGAATTTCGTACGAAAGTGTTAGAGAGAGGACGACCGCATCACTCGATAACAATTAGTAGTCTTAACGAGAGGGTTTAGGAAAGGTTAATTCATCTACCGGTTTAGCGAAGGAGGACGACCGCATCACCTTAGTTAAATTAGGGTCTCATTAATTAAGCACAGTTCATTAACTTGTTAGTGGATTAGTGAAGTCGATTGCTAGGATAAAGTATTAGGGTGAGAAATCTTGAGCTTTCATTCTACGATCTTTTACTTAGGTTAATTCTTGGTTGTCACAATTACTTTGATTATGTACCTGCTCCGTTAGTATACGTAGGGATTCCTATCCTGAGCATCACCATCTCTCATTAGAAAACAACCCGTAGTTAATTCGTTCTTTTTCATTCTTTAGTTAATTAGTCTATTTTAGTCTTTTAATTAATTTTTCAAAAACTCAAAAACATCAAACTCATATTAACTACGACGCGTAGATCTTCAGGGATCTATTCGCATACATACCATCTCTTGGGTTCGATAATACTTGGTCCCTATACTTGCCCATACTACAGTGAACCCGTACTCTTGCGGGGAAGCTACTAGTAGAAGCTAGTATAATCGCATCAAGTCACCCTTGCACGAGTGCTCCTTGCTTGTGCACTCCAATGATACTTTTGCTCCCTCGAACTAATACTTTTCGTATTTCTTTTATATCTTCTCATCCGGGCGTCCGTTTGAGTCGATTCAAAGTCCTACGAACTCCTCTTTTTGCCCTCTATCCATCTATGAGCATCAAAGAGACAAATTCATTAGTTTATGAAAATGATACTCAAATGACTCTAAAAACTCATATAAATCAATTAAAACAAGGGCATTTCGAGCGACGAATCATGACAATTTCACGCCTAATCAACCCCCCCCCCAAACTTACCATATTGCTTGTCCTCAAGCAACGAAATAATAAGTCAAGTGAAGTTGTTAGGAATGAGTCAACGAATCAAATCATGCAAGCAAATGAATTCGAGCTTCAACGATCAATCACAAGTATACTCACTCACCTTCCCTTATCATACTCATGCAACAACAACAAGAATCACCAAAATCAAACATGGATGTGCACTCTACGATGTGTTTCACTCCCTCACAAGTGTATATCAATGATAAAGGGACTCACTCAAACAATCAATCACACATATTGGCAGTCATAGGCTTGTAAGCACTCTTAACTCCGACCATACTCTAGAAATCAATGCCGAATAAAAAAGGACTAGTCTCAAGGTTGTAATGTAGGCTCTTTGGACAAGTGGGATAACAATATGGGTAAGTGACTCAAATGAATGGAGAATAGAAAATCAAACTTTGGCACTTCAAGATTAGGAACATAATACTTCAAACATTTTCAATCAACACCCTTTCAATTCCATACTCTCAACACTTCAATTTTTTTTTTCTCACTCTTTTCACTTTTGTCAATCACTTTTTTTTTCCACAAACACATGAGCTCATTTTTTTCTTTTGGTCATTCTCAATTTTTTTTTCTTTTTCCCACAACTCAAAACTTCATCACACCTTCTTCTCATACTCACTCAACAAACAACATTTTCCTTTTTCAACTCAATTCAATCCCTTCACATTCACACTTTTCCTATTCTCCACTCACATTGAGACAAAAAAGCTTAGGAACTTGGAATAGTGTTAAAATGTGCTAGCAAATGAAATAGGCTTAAAGCTCAAAGGGGCTAACAAGGGACAAATATCAATGGTAAGGAAAACTTTGGGCTAAGTGACTCAATCAAAACAAAGATGGCCTAAGATCACATTCGGCATATCAAACTAGACACAATCAAGAAGCAAGAGCACACACAAGTTCTAGCATCCTTTAAGGTGATGATCCACTCACAATCGAAGAGATTAATTTATGCATCAAAATCTCATAAGGCTCAAATCTCACGGCTTTCACATCCATGCTAGTCCTAGTGCATTCTCACTTTCATCACACAAGCACTCAAAAAGAAAAATTCACAAGCATACGAGTTCTTTCTCAAGTCAACTCTAGCTCAACCACTCACACAAAAGAGTCCCTAACTCAAATCCACAAATCACCCCACTCATCAAATCATACTCAAAGATAGCAATCAACAAGCACAAGATGATTGATTGGCATGAAATATGCAGTAGCATCTCAAAATATTATCAGCTCAAGGAGCATCTCAAAACTCAAATATATAACCAAACTCAACTCAAAGAGAGGGTGTGCACCAGTGCAATGTAACAAGAAAACATATAAAAACTCCACCCCCAAACTTCGACCTTGCGAAGAGGTCTAAGTTTGGGGTTGTGGGTTACCTCAACCAAACAATTTAGTTTCTCTTAACAACGCAGCACACTCCCTTGCTTGAGTTCCTCCCTTTTGAATAACTCCATGATTCCTCTACTCTCTCGAGACAAGCCTACAAAATAAAACTCTCAAGTACGAGATTAAAACTTACGATTCACAAAAACACCCTAATAACATAAAATAACGAAAACCAAATAAAAATGGGTTGCCTCCCATTCAGCGCTATTTTTAAGGTCCTCATGCCGGACCAAGCTCAAAGGAGCTTATGGGACAAGATACTAAAAAATACCTCCCTTACTCTCATAAGAGAAGTTGTCTAAGTTCTTTGCTCTATTCCCATCTTTCTTTTTCACCTCAGACGGTGGGCGTCTCAATTCCTTCTCACTCTTTTCGAGAGGAGTCTTACCATACAGGTTCTTGAATTTGGACTTTTTCTTCTTAACTCCTCATTTTCTCTCGAACTGGACCACGCCCACCTTTCTCACTTCTTCATCCTTCAATTTCTTCTCTTTATCCCTATCAAAATAAGTCAGATCATAATGCTCTTGGGTTAAATCAACAGGTGAAGGATTATCAAACTCATAAATAAAAGAAGGATTAGGGATAGGAGGTGTGTCTTCAACACTAGGATCAATGGCATCCATGCAATACAAACTCTCATCCTCCTTCGGGTACTTCATGGCCTCATATAGGGAAATCTTCACTTGTTGATCATCAACTTTCAACGTAATCTTCCCATTCGCCACGTCTAGCGCCATCCCCGCCGTAGCTAAGAAAGGTCTTCCCAAGATCAAAGGCACGTGCTCGTCTTCCTCCATCTCTAGGACCACAAAATTGGCTGGAAAAATGTGATCTCCAACTTTCACGAGGACGTCTTCAACCACACCTTGAGGTCGAGTAATAGACCGGTCGGCTAGTTGAAGCGTCATCATTGTCGGCTGAAGTTCACCACCTTCCAACTTCTTGAAAAGCGACAAGGGCATAAGATTTATGCTCGTCCCTAAATCACATAGCGCTCCTTTCTTGATCCCGTTCCCAATGTCACATAAGATGGTAAAGCTCCCGGGATCCTTCAACTTTGAGGGAAGCGCCTTGTGCACTAATGCACTCACCTCATGGTTCAACTGCACCAACTTCGGCTCATCCACTCGCCGTCTTTTCGCGATCAAATCCTTCAGAAACTTTGCATAGTTGGACATCTGTTCCAAAGCATCATAAAAAGGAATGTTAATATGCAATTGTTTAAACACATCAAGGAATTTAGCGAATTTCTCATCAAACTTCTTTTTCATGAAGCGTTGTGGATATGGGACGGGTATCACAGATTTGGGTACCCCCCATTCATCTCTCTCGGTCTCTTTCACTTTCTCCCTTGCTTCCTTTGCCTTCTTCCACTTAGGAACTCTCTCAACCTTCTCAATGCCTTCCTCTTCACGCTCTTTGCTCGCTTGAGTGCTTTCACCCTCAACCTTCTTCTCAACTCCTACCTCCCCACTCTCATCTCCATCTTTCTTATGTTCTTTCCCCTCTATCTCAACATCTCCTTGGGGCGTCTCAGAATCAGCAGGCATCTGGGGACTTCATAATTGGTCCCACTTCTAAGCTGGATAGCCTTACAATGCTCTTTAGGATTACCCTCAGGCATTGAAGGGTATTTTCCAAGCTCCCTATTCAATGACTTTGCAATCTGGCTCATCTGGAACTCTATAGAAGTGAACGTTCGGTTGTTCTCTTGCTGAATTCGATTCAACTCTACATCTCTCTTCTGGAGGTCTTGATCACGATGATCAACTTTCTTATGCAGATCTTTCACATCGTACTCCAAAGATGATAAACGTTTGCTTCCTTCCTCCACCTTCTGTAGGATAGCTCTCAACATCTCCTCAGTTGAGGAACCGCCTTCTCCACCCGGAGCTTTTGAACCTGGATCCACGTCTGGAAGAACTGTAATACCCGTCTTCGGGTTAGCATATAAAAAATTCCCGTTCTTCCTCCATTGGTTCTGAGAAAGCTGCTGCCCTCCTTGGTACCCTTGTGTGTTCCTCCATTGATTTTGAGGCGACTGTGGACCTGGAGGTACAAATGGTTGGCCATAAGGAGGCCTTCCTTGAAAATTTCCACCTTGTGGATACCTATTCTGATTGTAATAAGGACCTCCCATATAATTTACTACTTCTTGCTGAATTGTGGGCTTGTCCTCTTGCTCATTCTCTGCTGTATTCCCTCCAACCATATTCTTCCCCAACTCAAGGTTGTTAATCTTTTCCATCATGGCCATCAACAACTTTCTCGTTCCTTCACCTTCCTCAACCTGATGAACTCTCTGGAAATCTGCGTCCACATTCCAAGCCCCGACATTCATGACAATGTTGTCCACGATCTCTCTACACCTCACTATTCCTTGATTCAGGAATGATCCACTAGCACAGACGTCTATATGGTCTTGCCCAGCCTTGTTGGCACCACTATAGAAAAATGCCATGACATCTCCCTCATTGTACCCGTGTTGCGGGCACTCTATCAACATGTTTGATTATCTCTCCCACGCTTGACGTAGGTCCTCTCCTTGCTTCTGGCGGAAGGAAGAGATCTCAATCCTTGTTTTGATCGTTCTGGATGGAGGGTAGAATCGCTCGAGGAACAGACGCTCGAGCTCGGCCCAAGTGGTAATACCTCCCCGTGGAAGCGTATTATCATACCACTCTTTAGCTATTCCCGTCAATGAGAATGAGAACAACCTAAGCCTCTTGGCATCTTCAGACATGCAATTGTAATTGAAAGTGGAGGCTATCATTAGAAAACTCCTCAGATGAGTATGAAGATTCTCCTTCCCGATCACCCCCTTGAACTGGTTCTCTGTAAGCAGCTTTAGAATTTCCGAGGAAATCGAGAAGTTATTTTCCTCAACAGGAGGCAATGCCACTCCATCATAGTACCGTTATGGCTACTGCAAACCTTCCTCGAATAGCCATATTCTGATCTGCATTCTGAGGAATGTGTTGAGGATTAGCAGCTGGTACGGGTACTTATTGGGGTGGTGGTGGTTGATAAGCTGGTGGTTGGTTGTAAACAGGAGGTGGAAGATACGGGTATGGTGGATACGGATAAGGTGGGTATGGGTAAGATGGGTAAGGTAAGTTGTTTTGTGGTAAGTTAGGACGTGGGTAAGCAGGGTTGTTCTGAGGATTTTGGACAATGTTATGAGCTGGACTATTTTGATTCTGTGTACTCGGGTTTTGGCTCTGGCTTTCCCCTGACGGATCTTGATTCTTACTAGTATTGCCATCAGTGTCGTCAACCCGGTTCAAGGTCTGATTAAACTCATTCTCGACATCATCCAACTCATTAGTAATGTCCATTGGTTCTTTCCCTCCGGCAGCGTTCATCCTTCTTAAGAAGGCTCGGTTTCTTCTTGCTATCGTCTCAGGATTCAATGGTAATCTCTCTTCGCTCGTATTGCCTTGTGAGCGTGTTTTCATAAACCTGAAACACTAACAAAAGAATAAAAACGCAACTGCCGAATACGTACGAACTAAAACAGAAAAGTAAATCACTTACTACTAACTACTAAGCTATCGACAAGTCATATTCAAAAGACATACAACGCCATCCCCGGCAACGGCGCCATTGACTTGAAGCGAATATACTAGCTTTAACTAGCAGTTACCCCGCAAGAGTACGGGATCACAACAGTATTGGCAAGTATAGGGACCAAGTATTATCGAACCCAAGGGATGAAGTGTATGCAAATAGATCCCTGAAGATCTACGCGTCGTAGTTAATATGAGTGAAATGTTTTTGGATTTTTTAGAAGAATTAATTATAACTAAAATAAACTAATTAAACTAAAGTACTGAAGAAGACGAATTAACTAAGGTTTGTATTCAAATGAGTGATGTTGATGCTTAGGATAGGAATTCCAACGTATACTAACGGAGCGGGTACATAATTAAAATAACTGTGACGCGCAAGAAATAACCTAAGTTAAAGATTGTAAGATGAAAGCTCAAGACTTGATACCCTAATACTTTACCCTAGCAATCGACTTCACTAATCCACTAACGAGTTAATAGATTGTGCTTAATTAACGAGACCCTAATTTAAACTAAGGTGATGCGGTCGTCCTCCTTAGATAAACCGGTAGATGAATTAACCCTTTCTAAACCCTCTCGTTAAGTCTACTCATTGGTAAAGAGTGATAAGGTCGTCCCCTCTCTAACACTTTTCGAACGAATTTCAAAGGCAAAGTTAAGATTGATTTTAAGAATTCATTAATTAAGAGAATTAAAACCTAACGTCACGAATTACCCTAATTACGTACCCACAACCTACTTCTACGAGTTCATCCTATCCCAAGCATGCAAAGGTTTTAGCTAGACATGGGTTTTACGTAAACAAGAACGATTGAATAAATAACGAACATGGACATAATGATTATAACGAAGAAAAGATCAAACATAAACTAGGGTTTCAAGTAATAAAGGAATAAACTGAAATTAAATCAATAAAACGAAGTCTCAATGGTTCAAGAACAAAAGTCTGAAGAAACGAAACTAAAAAGTAAAACCGGACTAAGAATTCGTAAAGAAAAACCGCAAAAACGTAAAAGTAAAGCTTGCTCGTTCCTTCTTCTCCAAAAACTAACTCTAAAAATGATCTCGTATCAAGTGGTAAGTGGTGGTCTCAAGTTGTGTGTAAAAACGTGCTCGGAAGGGGTATATATAGGCAACGGGTCGAGTCGGGAACGTATGGGCCGAAAAATCACGCAAGCTCGTGCACTGCTCGTGCACTAGTGTACGAGCACATCCCCCTCGTGCGCTCCAACCTTCCAGAACCGAAATAGTGCACGACCAGCCTAGCTCGTGCACTAGTGCATGACCAGCTCTTGCTCGTGCGCAGTGCACGAGTGCTCGTGCACTAGTGCACGAGTGCTCGTGCACTAGTGCACGAGTTGCACCTTCTCGAGCTCCTTGCACGGCCGCTCGTGGACCCTTGCACGAGTGCTCCTTGCTTGTGCACTCCAATGATACTTTTGCTCACTCGAACTAATACTTTTTGTATTTCTTCGATATCTTCTCATCCGGGCGTCCGTTTGAGTCGATTCAAAGTCCTACGAACTCCTCTTTTCACCCTCTATCCATCTATGAGCATCAAAGAGACAAATTCATTAGTTTATGAAAATGATACTCAAATGACTCTAAAAACTCATATAAATCAATCAAAACAAGGGCATTTCGAGCGACGAATCATGACAATTTCACGCCTAATCACTTTCGCTTGTGCTCGAGGTAGGACTTGAACTCCTTCCAAGATGGAGGGAGTCTGTCAATCACAGTGGCTACCTGAAAGACTTCAAGCAGCTCCATCCCTTGTACTGCAATATTGTGGAAGATCACTTGCAGCTTTTGCACCTGCTCGACAACAGATTTGTTGTCCTTCATTTTGAAGTCGTACAAGGTGAAGACAACGAACTTGCTAGTTCCCGCGTCTTCGGTTTTGTACTTTTTATCCAAGGACTCCCACAAAGCTTTGGAAGTCGGGTACTCATCATATACATCACAGAGGGCATCAGACAGCCCATTTAGGATGTAATTCCTGCACAGATAGTCATCATGGGCCAAGTATCATAAGCGATCCTGGTCTCCCGATCAACATCTTTAGCAGGGCACTCGAGCTATCCTCCTTGATGTATTTCACCAAGGAGATGGTGGTCAAATAGAAGTGCATCTTCTTTTGCCACCTCTTGAAGTCACTACCCGAAAACTTTTCGGGTTTCTCTCCTTTCACTACCACCGGCCTAACAGTCCCTTGAAGAGAGGCCTGATTGGTTGCCAAAAGTGGATTGGCACTGGCATTTTCTACGAGAGGATTGCCGCCATTGATTCCCACGAAGGAATTAACACTTGAATTTCCCACAAAGGGATTAGTGCTAGAGTTTCCCACGAAGGGATTGTCATTTGCGTTTCCCACGAAGGGATTGGCATTAAACCACTCAGCAAGAGTGTTGCCAAAGTTTCCAAACTGGAAGGTAGTAGGTACCTAGTTACTAGTCTGAGTCGGTGCCGCACCTGTAGGTACTGATCCATCCGTAGGATGTCCAGTTGGTACAACAGTAGAGTCAGTGGTGGCACCAACATCTTTGGTTTTGATAGTAGGAGTCGATGGAGTTGTATCCATTTCGTTGTCAGAGTTGTGGTTCGACATGGCAGTGAATCGAAATAAGAAACAAAATTATTCAGTCTTGCGATTGTTGAAAACTGGTGTATTTCGAACACTGCAAGTAGAAAAGAAAATAAAGGAAGAACACGAAACAAATTCGTAAAGGTAAACCGAGTCTAGGAAAAGTCCTATTCCCGCAAGACTGAATATGCCCCGTATAGTGCTTACGGTATAGTGCGTACGAGTCTCCAAAGGTAAAACTGTTTAAACAATTCACACCGGTAGCACCACCGTGTATGAACTTTCGGCGAACGAAATTGGAATTTATGAG
Organism: Ballota nigra; assembly: GCA_947034835.1. Taxonomy (NCBI): domain Eukaryota; kingdom Viridiplantae; phylum Streptophyta; class Magnoliopsida; order Lamiales; family Lamiaceae; genus Ballota; species Ballota nigra. The sequence goes on from OX344721.1 coordinate 102,207,994, forward strand.
CTTAAACGGGTATTCTGTAGCAAAAGGCTTTCGAAATTTGAAGTTCGTAAGTATTCTGAAAGTTTGGACGAAAGGGGGTATATATAGGTGGAATATCTAACCCGGATAAGGGATGCTGAAGAGGAGTTCGTGGTGATCATGGGTCACCCACATTCTGTAGTGGAGAGAAACTGTGTTTCTCATTCTTGGGAAGCAAGAACGGAATATTCCAAATACTCTGGAGTGTATTAATCATATTCGTAGTTGTATTAAACATGTTCGTGGGCCGGCCCATTTATAGATGGGCCACCCGAACCGATTGGATCCAAAAAGGTATTGGACCATTTTATATTTTTGGTACTCTAAAAATATAGGTAGGCCCCAAAGCCCAATTGCCTAAGAACCACGACAACCCGGGCCCGGGCTCGGGCGAGGCGCGCGTGTGTGGTCCATGGTTAGGGTCCCCATGTCCCAATTTAAAGAACATGAATACTTTCCTACTTATATACAAGATAATCTTCTTGTAATTTTCCAATGTGGGATGAAACTTCATTTTACATTTCCCATGAAATTTATTTAACACAAGTGAAAAATACTACAACTTCCCAAATTAATTTCTCACTCACCGGAAATCGGTTTTGAGATATTAAATATATCACGCTCATCTACTCCGCGAGTAGAACAACATCGTTAATTTTATTTTTCCAAAAACTAACGTTTTTCAAAAAATTATTCAAAGTCAGGGTATAAACCCTTATTAAAACCAATTTCCAACACAAACAACAATGCATAGTATTAAAAAAGTCCAAATAATAATTCAAAATAAAAAACAATTCATGATCATAAGTGAAATTTGTAAGTTGGAAACTTTAAAATAAAAAATGATAGTTCTAAATATGTAAACAAAACTGATTGTAGCGTGAAGGGTGCAATCAAATCCTGTCTAAAAAGCATTATGGGTAGAAGAACTCACATATAAATATAACAGCAAATGTATTTTAGTCTGTAAAGTAAACAAATTGTCTAAAAAGCAAAGGATGCTTGCATAATATAAAACACAGTAGTAATCTATTGACTGTTGCCTAAATGTTGACCTTTTTTGATATATACATTTTATTAAAAAAAAATGGGGCCAGCCTAAAATTTTGGTATTATTTGTAAAGGCTAAAAATCTAAATTAAAAAAAATTATGGACATGGTTTATTATCTTATGGAATTAATTGAGGAATGAAGTTAGGATTTAGAATGCAGAATAAAATTATTATTGCAACTCCGCGATGCGGTCGGTGTAGTTTGCAACGAAAAATTACAATGGACCTACTTAACAATGCAGTTTTAAAAGAAAAAGAAATCGTGATTTATTGTAAAAATGTATCAATACAATAGCACAATATAGCTTGATGCAGACGGTTCAAACGATTTTTTTAATTTAATGACCAGCCATAGCTCTAGTTTGTAGTCGGGCCATGCTAAATGGCCCATAAATTTCATGGGCCGGGTCCCGGCTTCCCTCCATCCGGGTCAATTCTCGCGATTAATACGGAGCCGGCTCACAAAACCTCTACAGCTCGGCTCCAAGAGCCCCCATTAAACCCCTACAAACAGAAAAGCACTCGAGCAAACAACCGTTTCAATTTTCTAGATTTCTCCGCAAAAATCCTAAGACGATGTTTCCTCAGATGAGAAGGGTAATCGGATTCTCCTCCATCCGCCGTGCCGTTGGCGCCGCCGCTCCTTCGGTGGCCGGAAGACACGCCCACCAACATCACCGCCACTTCCAGGCAGCTCAATTAAGCACGAACAGCAACAAATTTCACTGGTTTTCGCACATCAGTACCACGGCGCGCTGTCTTCCGGGGACGATGATGTTCTCGGCGGCCGCCTCCTCGGTTGTGGAAGAGGTTGATGCAAAGGAGGCCGTGCATCCGAAATTCCAGCCGTCCGACGTCGTTCTGTATCAGTATGAAGCTTGCCCTTTCTGTAACAAGGTCAAAGGTATTCCTCTTCGCTTCTCACTTTTCACCCTTTTGTGATTTATTTATTTGTTTTTCATTTTGTACTTTTGGAATTGCATTTTGGATTTGACAGGAAAAAGAACAATTGCATTCGGATTATTGCTAATCATAGGAGAGTGATGTTTAATGTAAAAGTACTTGTTCTGTAATATTCGGAATTGCATCGCTATATATGCAATACTTACACTTGTTTTAAATTGTCATTCGTTTTCAGAAGACCACTTCATCGAGTAGATATTTGTCTTGTTTACATTTTCAGATGTTATCTTGGAATAGGATTAGGTTGAATTGAGCATGAACCATTTGAAGGGAGCATTGTTTTGGTTATCATAGAAAACGATGTGTACATAATGCTATTAAATATCCCTTTGGTTTATTATAAGTCTTTGATGAGTTTGAAGTCTAAATCCTTCGTGTGTATGAACGGCTAAAAATGGAAGCTCAAGGAACTGTTATGTCTTACATTTCCATTATTTTAGTGAATGAAGAAGCAAGATAAACTAGCAGAACATCTGCTACAACTATGCCTAGTTCTGTATTACAAGAATTTGTTTTGGTAGTCACAATTGAAATTGCAAGTTGATTCATTAAACACTTCAAATCATGGTAAAATTTTACGATTTATATATTGTGTAGAACAAATATGTCCGAAACTCTAATATGATAACCAGGTTCAGATACTCTCTTTCTTAAGGTCACTGTAAATTGAATCCATAGACTCGGTGAAAGCAAAAATGGTTAACCCAAAATGCTATAAGAGCTAACTCTTACCCCTTATAAATCCTTTCAACTTACACTCTTTAGTTAGTGTGGGATGTTACTGTGCTGTTTTTACAACAAATTAGTATCTGTTGTAAAAACTGCACAGAAGGTGCCTTGCACAAAAACAAAGGTTCAAAGTTCTACTCCTTTTGTTGATTATTACATTCTTCGCTTGATAGCTAGCAATTACTGACATTGAACTTTATGTGTATTAGCGTTCCTGGATTATAATAATATACCATACAAAATTGTGGAGGTCAACCCGATCAGCAAAAAGGAAATAAAGTGGTCCGATTACAAGAAAGTGCCGATTCTGATGGTTGATGGCGAGCAAATGGTTGATTCATCAGGTATTGAATTTACAGAACTAGACTAATCTCATGTTTACTACCGTGAAAAAGGTAGTAAACGCTTGTACTATATCATTGATCTTTCTCGTTGTAGCTATTATGATAAACTGATCCAAAAGATATATTATCTCTTATGGCCTTCTCTATGTAGATATGATAAATAAGTTGGCTGAGAAAATTAATCCTGAATTTTGCCCTGATTCTGTTGAGGAAGATAGTGAAGAGAAGAAATGGCGTGGGTACGAGTTTCTGATACTTTTTCAGCTTAATCTTAACCATTTCTTTTTATGTTTTCCACCTTTTTTGCACGCATAATCTATGTATAATAATAGGTAATAACCAAAATGATATAAAAGGACATATGTGCTTTTAATTAATGAAAGTCACGGGAGCTATTCTCAAACTTCACATTCTTGATAGTGTGACTCGTGTTTCATATGCTGGACACAACCATGTAACAGTTCTCCACCGTCTCAAACTTTTGCAGATCTTAACAATTTTCATACCTTCTAACTCATGATAGCACATTTCATGAAGAGAATCTTATATAATATTCCCGCGTTTATAAATAAATATTTATAGTATGGATTTTATTGTGTTGTTTTAACTATTAACAGTTGGTTTTGATTTGAATATGGCCTATTTTTACACTTCCATCATGAGAAGAAATGTTAAATCTCATTGTTGCAGTTGGGTGGACAATCACTTGGTGCATATATTGTCACCAAATATATACCGTACCACTTCTGAGGCCCTTGAGTCATTTGAATACATCACTACTCACGGTAAGAATTTTTTTAGTATCACTCACATTTGCTTAGTTTAAGTGATTGAATTTGGAAATGCTAGTATAAATTTGCATTGTTACGTACTTAGGGGATGATTGGTTCAAATTCTTCTATGATATTGGTAATGAGAATCATTAGATAGTGAATTACAATGAGAATGATAATTGCATTGCTAGTGTATTGCTCTAATCTTAGAATAAGTTGAGATAAATAAAAATTATTGTTGGTTGAGGAATAGTGGAATGAGTTGGGGGGTGGGGGGATAGTTAATCCAAAAATGAGGTAATGATTTTCTTTTAAGTCTCAATACCTCGTACATAGTATGATGACAGTGAAATGTTTTATTCTTATTAACCACCACAATTGCCCTATTTTCATTTCCAATAACATTCTCATTGAAGAATTCATGAACCAAGTGCAGTATCACATTATCATGTCTTTGAACATCTTTGATTATTTTCTTGCTAATTTTAACTTTGTTTGCACTAATATTGCAGGTAACTTCAGCTTCACTGAGAGAATAACAGCAAAATATGCTGGAGCTGCTGCAATGTATTTTGTTTCAAAGAAATTGAAGAAACGACACAACATCACAGATGAACGCGCTGCTTTGTATGATGCTGCCGAAACATGGGTAGATGCTCTCAAGGGTCGAGATTTTCTAGGTTAGAACTCTTCAAGTGATCATATTTGCTCTAATGATGTAAATTATGGCAAAAACTTCTGGGCAATTTTAATTCAACTTTGAACAAAGCTTGATTCGTTAACAAAAAATCCTGAAATATATAAAGAGAAGTATTAGCTTATATGAAAAAATGTATTTAATACAAAAGATAGTTTTAGTTTTGCAGGCTGAACAATATTAGTACTTTTTCAATATAGTAATATACTACTGATACTTTTCATCACACAAGCTGATACTTTTTAATCACATGAACTAATATTTTTCGACTGTTTTTTTCTATAATTTGCAAAAAGATATAAAAACACAGTCTGATTGAAAAAATTTAGTCAAAATTGGATTAAAAATGAAGTGTTACCCATAGATTATTGCAATAAAAACATATGTGTAATATGTATTGGTAACTGTTTCTCCTTCATAACCAGGTGAAACGAGGCCTAACTTAGCTGATCTTGCTGTATATGGCGTCTTGAGACCCATTCGCTACCTTAAATCGGGTAGAGACATGGTAGAGCACACACGCATCGGTGATTGGTATGCTCGTATGGAAAAGGCTGTCGGAGAATCTGCTGGAATCCGAGCATAGCAAGAGTACCGAAAATCTGGAGGTTTTCCTGTGTGTCATAATATTGTTCCTTACTGCCATGTTTTAATTGAGGCTTTAAGAAGATAGTTCTTGTTAGCTAAGGCTATGGTGCAGTTTGCCAGTTCTCTAAATTACAGATCAATAATAAATAAATTATATCATTATATATTTGTTATTTTTATTATGTGTTACTTAATTGAGCTCTATTCCAATATTTCTGACCAGAACAGTTTCAGGAATGTAGTAAGTTCTTGGAGGATATCTTGATTGAGATCACTGGTAGGAAAATGTTATAAAATTTATATCATTACAGTGTGGTGGTTGTAGAAAATTCTTTTCTTTTAATAGAATAATCAAATATGATGAGAAAGGCACAACGCATGGATAGAGACGATGGATTATTTATAAACAATCAATTTGGATAGGGCCCTAAACTATTTTATTTTATTTAAAAAAAACTCTTTTAAGAAATGAAATTTTATTTAATGAGGTAATTGAGATGAAGATAGAAGATTTTTCGATGTATATCTTTCTTAAAAGGACCATTGAGATAAATCGAAAAATTCTGAAGTTTTGTCTCGAGGGTGTTCATTGAATTAAAAAATAAATAAATAAATTTAAAGACCTATCCATGTAATATTTAATAATTATAAATGTGTTGGGCATAATACCCATAATGTAATCATATTAATTTGCATTTCATCTTTGAAGTTTTATTCACATTTAATTATTTGTTTCCACCATAACAAATCAACGGGCAATTTAAAAAATTAAATATGTTGACACGCTTTATAACGATGAATGGAAGATTTTTTCCTTCAGATTATCTAATGCCTTATAATGAACTTGATTTTATTAATAAAATAGATGATGATTAAATAATTGATGAATTTTATATATTTGGTGCTTAATTGTCACAATCAATGAATTGAACATTGAAAATTTTGTAGTTATGCAGAGTGTTATTCAAGAATTTTACTTTCTAACTTCACCTATGATCATTGGATTCATCTATATAGGTGAACTTTAATATATAGACTCCACCTATGATCATTGGATTCTATAATAATTATAAGGCATTTCTTATTCATATATGTGTTGCATTAAAATTGAAAACAAACACTAATATTTTAAAGTAATTATTATAGAATACAATAAAATATTATTTTGTAAAATACACATGATTTATGTACGTGTGTTGATCAGAATTGTAAGTTGCGAAGTGGTTAGTGTTGGACTTGTGTTTTGTTAAAATAAAAGTAGGATGTTTACTCCACATCAGTTGTGAATAAAAGAGATGGAACTTTCTAATGCTATTTAAAAAGTCGAGATGTTTTGGTTAAAATGCAACAAACACCAAGTGCACTTTAATCTTGTGTATAGTTTTAGGCACACTCCTATTATATGATATAAATGAGAATCATGTAAATTTGTAATAATTTAGCGATATCTAATAAGATATATATATATATATATTTTTTTTTTTTTTTTTTTTTTTTGTAAGTGTAAGGATTTTCTATACAATTACAGTAAAACCTCGTTAAATTAATACTCGATAAATTAATAATCTCGCTAAAACTAATAATTTGTCCGGTCCCAAGTTGGGACCAGAACAAATTTGGGACTCAATCAATAAAATTATAAGATAATAATTTTTTTGAGATCCCAGTGTATATATATTGGTCCCGACGAAACTATAAATTAATAATTATTAAAAATAATCCATATATATATATGATGCACTTGAATATTCTTAAGACAACTTAGTAAAATAAGAATCTACTGTAACTTGCTTTTTCTTGAACTTCAAATCTATGTTGATCTCATCTTTAAATCTTCTTACTGCACCCAATAGTTGTGGCGTTGTCTTCTCGTACTGCAACAAAAAGTTATGAAGAGTTGTTGATGCTTGCAATGCTTCTTTTAGAGTGACCGGTTTAAAGCTATTGAATCATTTGTATTTTAACTTAATTTTCATCAATAACTATGCATGTATACTTAAAGTTATTCAAAGAATTTGGAACTTTGAAGGTCAACTGTGCATATACGTTAAAACCTCTTTAAATTAATAAATTATTAATTTATCGATATAATAATATCTCTATAAATTAATAAAATTCTCTGGTCCCAACATTATTAATATGGGTAATGCTACATAGGCAGAATCAGCCCAGGGTAGAAGGAGGGTATTATTGGTAATCTATATGTAAATAGGTGTATTAATGGGAATGCATATGATAGTTTGAAATTAATTTAGTCTTGGAAAAACTGAAACCCAATTTCTGTCTTCTCTCTCTATTTTCAAATTTGAAATTTGAAAATGTCTTCTATCTTCTCTCTCCACTTAATTATTCGTAACTTCCAAGATAGTGGAGATCCCAAATTTTTTCAATTATCCTTAAAAAAATATCAAATTCAAATTCATTATAATATTATTTAGATTCAAAATTAAAAAAAAATCGTATTTTAGATTCAATATTTTTTATTTCATATTTTTGGCTTTTCAAATTAAAAAACTTTCGTATTTTAAGATTTTCAGATTCAATATTATTTTTCTTGTTTTAGGCTTTTCAAATTCAATTTTTTTCTTATTTCTTCGTCTCATTCTCAAAATATTATTTTCACTTTCTTGCATCTCATCCTCTAGAAAAAATGGTGAAAACCAGATCATATATTAAATTTGAATAAAATTTCACTCATCCGATAATTATGTATATATATTAAATTTGAATAAATTTTAATTTTACTTGAATATATATTATACACACTTGGATTTTGAAAAGAAATATTAAATTTGATTATATATTAAATTTGAATATATATTATACACACTTGAAAATATCATTATTGAACTATACTAAGGTACCAATAAGCAAAAGTTGATTAAAATTTATTTATTAATATTTCAATAAAAGTTGATTATATATTAATTTTGAATAAAATTTCACACATTGCCGAAATTTATGTATATATATTAAATTTGAATAAAATTTTAGTTTTAATGTTTTGTTTAATAATTTTATGTATAATACAAGAATATTCCTCCTGAATAATTCAAACTTACTGAAGTTTTCATTAGAATTTGTATCTTTTAATTGGAATAATTCATCTCCACGTATACCTTTAAGTCACTACAAAAAATACCTCATTTAAAGAGGGTTTTTAGAGGGGGAAATAAATCCCTCGAGTTTGAAGAGGGAATTAACGAGCAAAATTATTTATCGAGCAATTTAAAGAGGGTAAAATTTCCCTCGTCCATATTGAGGGATTTAACGAGCAAATGTGGGACCCTGAAAGTTTGTCGAGCGTTTTCACGAGGGAAAGAGCCCTGCCAAACTTCACGAGGGTTATTCCCTCGGCTTATTTCTGACAGGTGCAGAAGTCACGAGGGTTTCCTTCCCCTCGACAAGTTCACGAGGGAAATTCCCTCGGCTAAGAACTGACAGAATTACACGAGGGATTGTTTCCCTCGGCTGCAGACTGACACCATTTCACGAGGGATATTTCCCTAGCCAATTTGAATTGGCCATTTCTCGAGGGGGTCAAACCCTCGTCTGCCTGGAGCAGGCTTTTGCAGAAGGCGTGCGAATCTAAGCATGGTGAGGGGATTTTCCCTCTTTAAATCCCTCGCCCATGAGCAAATTTACTCCAGCACCAACCCACCCTCTTCTTCGTTTCTGTATATGCTTGGAGGGGGAGAAGCAAAAAGAAGGAGAAGAGAGAGTGCAAGCGGCTGCCGGAAATAGTCCACCACTACTACGCTGGAAATACTCCTCCACTAGTTGAACGTGCTCTACACATTTTCGTGAACATTTCTAAGGTAAAAAAATTCGTTTTAATCGGTTAAAATTATTTATTTGCATGCAATAATTATAATTTCATATATTATTGTTAAATTGCATGCATATAGTGTATTTGTTGTTTCATTGTGTAAGATTAACTAGCTAAGTAGTGTAAATTACCAACTAATTAGAATAAATTAATTAATATATGAATATACCTATGAAATTAGAGCTTATAATTGTACACTTGATAAAAATGTCCACACATGCATCATGTATATTAATTATTTTGTTAATTATAATTAATTAATTACTACTTAATTAACTACTGGAAATTATTTAATTAATTAATTTTATTATAAGGACTTGTTGCATGATATATATATGACTCGTTTATTTTGATGAAATTATATATAAGTATATGTTGGAGTAGTGGAGGGGTATATATGTTGGAGTAGTGGAGGGGTATATATGTTGTATAGTAGTGTGCGTTCCGAACTTGATTAATTATAATTAATTAAGTCGGAAATGGATGCACGTAGGAATTCTGATTAACTGTGGAATACGAAAAAACAAAACGAAACTCTGCCGAAATTTTTAGAAAATATTAATTAATTAATTAATTATAATGTAATAATAAATCAATTAATAGGAGAATAAAAATAATTAATTGTAGGGTTTTGAGTATTAATTCATTAATATGAAACAGATTGATATGGATTATTCAAGTCGTTTACGTTGGATGTATGGTCCAAGATCGATTAATGGCATGATAGCTCTTGAATTTATTAGTGGACTCGATTCATTCATAGACTTCGCCACTAGTAACCCGAATTGGATGAATCGAGGAAAGATTAGGTGTCCCTGCAACAAATTTAGATGCAGGAACAAGACGTTTCAGTACCCCGATGACGTGAAAGCTCATTTGTATAGAAATGGTTTTATGCCAAATTATTACAATTGGGTTTTTCACGGCGAGGAAAATTGGGGTCAAATTCTGCATCAATACCTTGATCAGGCGTCGGCTTCTCACGGGACGGTTGATGAGACAGCAGGATCTAGCTCGTACCACGATATGGTTACGGACTTAACTTCCGGTCCCCACTTTGGAAATGTGGATGACGAGTCGCCGGTTGAGGAACCCCCTAATCAGTATGCTGCACAGTTTTATGATATGCTTCGTGCAGCGGATCGGGATTTGTATCCTGGATGCGATTCACACTCGCAACTGTCATTCAATGCCCGTATGCTGAACATTAAAACTGAAAACAGACTATCTGAAAGGGGTTATAATCAAATCGTTGACCTGGTTCGTGAGATATGTCCTCCGGATAATTTGGTGCCCAGAAAGTTTTCCGATAGCAAACAGTTGATGGGTGAGATGGGGCTTCCTGTGGAGAGGATCGACTGTTGTGCAGGGAATTGTATGTTATATTGGGGTGCAGACAGCGATCTTGAATATTGTAAGTTTTGCGGTCGGCCACGGTTCAAACCCGCTAGACGCGATGTGAATGGTCGACTGAAAAAGAAGAGCCCTTTCAAGGAGATGTTCTACTTTCCCATCATCCCTAGACTGCAAAGATTGTATCAGTCCAATGCAACTGCGAAGGATATGACATGGCATGCAAGTTGCTCTAATAATGATCAGTCCGGTGTTATGCGTCACCCTGCAGACTCGCAGGCTTGGAAACACTTGGACCAGTCGTATCCTGAATTTGCATCAGAAATTCGGAACGTGAGGTTGGGCTTGAGCACCGACGGTTTTCAGCCGTTTGGGCAGTCGGGGAAACAATACTCCTCATGGCCGGTGATACTGACGCCGTACAATCTACCACCATGGATGTGCATGAAGGATCAATTCATGTTTCTTACGGTTCTGGTGCCTGGTCCAAAAAATCCAAAGGATAAATTGGATGTATTTTTACAACCATTGATCCGTGATTTGATAATTTTATGGGAATATGGAGTGGTAACGTACGATATTGCTACAAAGCAGAATTTTTTGATGCGGGCTGCACTAATCTGGACAATAAGTGACTTTCCAGCCTACTCGATGTTGTCTGGATGGAGCACATCTGGAAGGCTTGCTTGTCCATATTGTGCAGAAAACACGGATGCTTTCACTTTGAAGCTCAGTCGAAAGCAGTCGTGGTTTGACAACCATCGTAAGTTCTTACCCAGATATCATCCGTATCGAAGGAACAAGACTGCATTCAGAAAGAACAAAACAGTTGATGATGATCCACCGCCCATCCGTACAGGTGTTTCGATCCTTGAGGAAATTAATTGGATTGGATTTATAAAAGTTACGGAAGAGGGTGCTGATGCTCACAACAAAGTTCTAGATGAGGGTTGGAAGAAGAAAAGCATTTTCTGGGATTTGCCGTACTGGAGTACCCTTTTGATCCGACACAATTTGGATGTGATGCACATCGAAAAAAATGTGTTTGACAATCTCTTCTACACGGTGATGAATGTGGAAGGGAAAACGAAGGACACAAATAAATCTAGGGATGAGCTCAATGAATACTGTCGTCGACCCTCGTTACAGAAATGTCCATATACGGGAAAGTACCCCAAAGCTGCTTATTCACTTGATAAGAGACAGAGAGATATTGTTTGCAAGTGGGTAGATGATTTGAAATTCCCTGATGATTATGTGTCCAACATGTCTCGTTGCGTAGACTGGAGCAAATTGAAGATGTTTGGGATGAAGAGTCATGATTGTCACGTGTTTATGCAGAGACTGCTTCCAATTGCTTTCCGTGAATTACTGCCGGCCAACATTTGGAAAGCTATCACTGAAATTAGTTTGTTTTTCAAGGAGTTAACATCTAGGACCATTACAGTGGAAAACATGACTCGCTTGGACCATGATATCCCAAACATCTTGTGCAAGTTGGAACGAATATTTCCACCCAGCTTCTTTAATTCAATGGAGCATCTACCTGTCCATCTTGCATATGAGGCAAAGATCGCTGGTCCAGTACAATACAGATGGATGTACCCATTTGAGAGGTAATCTATTAATTTACCTGATTATTTTTAATATATAATCTCGTTTGGGAATTATAGTAGCTCATCCGTGGACCTTGAATTAGGTATCTTCACAATTTAAAGTTAAGTGTGGGTAACAAGGCACATGTGGAAGCTTCAATTGCAAATGCTTATTTAACAAAAGAAGCATCAATGTTTTGTTCCCATTATTTTGAGGATCATGTACTGACGAGGCGACACAATGTACCTCGCAATTTTACTGGTCGTGGAGTACCCGAAGCAGTGGAAGGTAATATTTCGATATTTGTGCCTCCTGGTACACATCTTGGAAAAAAGGGTAAAAGATGGATTGTAGACTTGGAGAAGCAAGTTGCTCACACGTACGTGTTACTAAATTGCAATGATGTCCAACCGTATATTGAGTAAGTTAACCTACCTCTTAGTGGAAACTTAACATTTTTGCGATCTTCTAATTTGTGCCAATTGTACGTAGTGTATTTTTCGAGCAACTACTGCTTGTTCAACCGAATCTATCAGGTGCTGAGAAAGACAATGTGCTTCAAATGGAATTTGCATCGTGGTTTGAACAACTTGTAAGTGATATGTATAAGTAACTTTTTATTACTAATGTTTATATATACGCTATGAACTTAATGGAATATATCGTCCTCTCAAATGTACATATAGGTGAGGAGAAATCGTATTCAGGATCAGTTTTTACGTGCTCTCACTGGCGGTCCTAGCAGTAGTGCCACCACATACCCTGGGTATTACGTTAATGGTTTCAAATTTCACACACGAGATTATGGTGCCTCTAAAGCAACCATGAATAGTGGAGTTTGCATCAGAGGAACAAACTATGATTCCAATGAAAATAATTTCTATGGGATACTCGAGGAAGTAGTGGTTTTGGAATACCCTGGACTTACTGAAAAAGAAGTTGTCCTGTTCAAATGCCAGTGGTTTGATCCTACTGTACCGGGTGGAACAAGAATACATCCTGATTATAAACTCGTGGATATTAATCCAAGAGGTCGATACAGTCGTTATGATCCATTCGTACTAGCAAGTCAAGCTACACAAGTTTACTATTGCAAGTACCCCGGTGCATCTGTCCAACCGGGTCGAGAGTGGTGGGCAGTTTGCACAACCAAGGCACGATCTTTAGTGGAAATGGATAGAAAGAGTGAACCAGAGCTTCCTCCATTTCAAGAGGACGATATAGTGTCCCAGATGAATGTGCGAATGGATGATGATCCTGTCGTTTTGGCTGATTTGGACGCTGCACTAATTGAGGTACAAAATGAAGAAGAGGAAGAAGATCAAGAAGATCAAGAAGACGACAATGATGATGAGGATGATGATGAGGATGATGATGACGAGGATGAAGATGACGATCAAGAAGATGAACATGATGATTATGATGACGATGATTGATATTGTTAATTGATTGGACCATTATTTGTTATGTATACATGTTACAATTTTATATTAATTATTGATGTGTTCATTATTTGTTATGTATACATGTTACAATTTTATATTAACTATTGATGTGTTCATTATTTGTTATGTATACATGTTATAATTTTATATTAATTATTAATGTGTTTATTAAATGCTATGTATACAGATGGCTGGAGGTAGAAGTATTCGTAACCTTTTCGGTGGCCGGCGATCGTCCTCCCGTACACCAGAGTCAGACCGTGAACCGGTACAACTCTTTTTAGTTGTTATATATAATATCTTATACACATGTTATAACTGTAATTATTAAATACAGATGGAGACGTCTGAAGAAAATACGGGTCGACGTAGGGATTGGAGATCGTCCTCTCAAACCGGAACAGTACCGGTTCCTGATTTGCAGAATCAGGAAGATGATCTAACTCAACACGGTGGAACATCTCCAGAAACGGTTGAGGACGACCCTGAGATTCCAGAAACTGCAGAAGAACTCACCAACCATGCACCTCGTCCTAATGTGCTACGCATCTACACGTATCACAATGTGTATGTTAAATATCACTTAGTCTTTTTTATTTGATTTTATTTGATTTTTTTACATATACGCTTGAAAAATATACAGATTGATGCCCTCGAATGCTGTTTCGAGGTTGATTCGAAATATAATGTCCCGTCGAATGGAGATGGGCGGGTTCACATATAAGTTGGTGTCAAAAGAAAGGAAAAATGAATGGTGGGAAACATTCCAGGTATACATTCATTTTGTTAATATTGTGTAGAATTATATGTATGTATATATTTTTACTTAATTAAAATCAATATGATTGTATATATTTTCTTCAGAGGGAGACGTACTGGGATCCTCGGACGGAAAATACTGTGTTCATCAAAGAGTTGTTTATCCGGAGGTCTAGAGAACGATTTTCTGATCTGCTCAGTCTTTGGAAGAGGATCAATAGAAGGGAAGGGAAAATACCTCCGTGGGACATGAGATTCTGGAGTGCATTACTTCAGTACTGGCAATTGCCCGAGGTCATTGCCAAAAGCAACCAGTGCAGAGCAAACCGCTTGTCTGCGGCCGGAGGAAGAGGCCCCTCAAAACACAAATGAGGGGCAAAGGGAGCCGCACAATGGACTCAGGAATACGTAAGTAATTCCTACACTACAACATAGGGAGATTTTAATTACTTGATTACACATATCTTTATTTTTTGGAATACAGGAGAAGAAATATAACCGTCTCCCAACTGAATGGGAAATTGTGCAATATTTCCACAACTGTGGGGAAGGGGAGTACACGTATGGAGGAATTGCTGACATAATTGTAAGTATTTTACATTAACATTATAAATTGAATAGTAAGGTAACACGTTTGTATACTTGAGATGATGTCAAAAAATTTGTATGTCTAGGACTCTGTGGAGGAACGAGTCTCGCAATTACCGCCTCCAGTAGACGATACTGAGCGCTTGAACCGACTGAGTCAAGTGTATGCTGAGACAGTGAGGCCAGGCCACGGAAAAGTTAGGGGCCTCGGTCAAATGAAGACGATGCGTATACAATCTGGCCCAGGCGGGACATCAGCTGGCACACACATTGGCGGTTATGATCAAAGAGATGTTGATCGTTTGCTGGCTGAGGAGCGCGCGAGATACGAAAGATTGCTGGCCGAGCAACAAAGACAGCAAAACGAATTTGTGCGCCAGGAAGTACACAATCAGATGATGGCATGGTTTCAAGGCCAACAGGGAAACCTACCTAGTGGGTTTTCCCAACCAGCTAGTGCATATCCTCCTTACCCAGCTTATCCTTCATATCCTCCCGCCCCTTCCGCATCTGGTTACGCCCCTTATCCTCCCCCTGCCCCTTATCCCTCGGCCGGTCCTTCTACTGGTATTCCTCATGTTCCTCCTACTGGTTTTCCCACCGCACCTAATCCTCAGGCCTCTCCTGCTCGTCCTCCCGCTTCCGGTCCTTCATCGTCTCGTTGCAATTCCATCTCTCCAACTGGGTTTATAGACCTACTTGAAAGAGGTACATATTCTAGTTACCCCCCGAGGGGTAATTATTCCGGAAATGAAAGAGGTGATGATGATGATGATGATGAGAGTTAGGATGTCATAAATATTTGAACATGTTTTGGAACTATATTTGTTGGTTTGATATTTTACTGTTTATTTGGATTTATATGTCTGGATATTTGAGCATGTGAGTTTGTTATTATCATTATTATTGATTATTAGTTATGAATATTGTTGAATATTAAAATTTTATTGATTTTTAAAAAGTATATTCATCAATATAAGTGTATATGTGTATATGTGTACACATATTAGTAATTAGTGAAGAGAATTTAAAAAGTATGTATTTTAAATTTTATTGATTTAAAAAAAACGATCAATATATGTGTATATATGGACACATATTAGTAAGTAGTGAAAAATAATTTAAAAAGTATGTATTTTATAATTTTATTGATTTAAAAAAAAAACAATCAATATATATATATATATATATATATATATATACACATATTAGTAATTAGTGAAAAAGAATTTAAAAAGCTAAATATAAATGTACACAAATATATAAGTAGTGAAAAAGAATTTATTGATGTATTCATTAAAAATATTTTAATATTATAAATAATAAAAATAATATATATAAGTGATAGTTTAATTTTATATGTAATAATAATTTACATATAAAGTATAACAAACAATTAATATTAATTAGTATGATATTTAAAATATATAACACAAAAATATATGAAATATATATATTACACTCTAAAACATAACAACTAAATTGTCTTGTCCAAGCGGCACGGCAAAACAAGCAAGATCTCTCTATACTTAGAGGTCGCGTGTTCGAAACTTGAGGGGGGCGAATTTCGCCCAATTAAAGTTGAGAGTGAGGTTGGAGGGTGGTAGCCTAGCGGATCCGCGGGGGAGGGTTTGTGTTAGAGGTTGTGGGTTCGAAACCCACGAAATTGTATTTTTTTTTCGGAGGAACTGGACGAGGGAAGTACACGAGGGAATTTCCCTCGCCACGTCAGCCGAGGGAAAATTCCCTCGCCAACCGCCGCATGTCACGTCAGAGTTAAAGAGGGTTTTAATTCCCTCGCCCACGTTTCCCGAGGGCTTTAAAGAGGGAAAATTCCCTCGTGCCCCATTCCCGAGGGATTAATTCCCTCGCCCTTCACGAGGGCTTAGCCGAGGGAATTTTTGACGAGGGATTTTTTTCCCTCGTCTCTTCCCACGCGAATTCCCTCGTTAAAACCCTCTCCATTTTTCGAGGGATTCGTTTTTCCCTCGTGTACAGATTGGCGACGAGCATTTTGGAGAGGGAATAAATCCCTCTTCAATACCCTCTCTATCTTCAATTCCCTCTCCAAAACCCTCTCCAAAACCCTCTTTAAATCTTCTTATTTTTGTAGTGAGTGTGCCTTTGGAATAATTCAAACTAACCGTACCAATAAATTGACTAAGTCTTACACAATAAATCACACGCATATATACAACCCCACTAAACCCTTAATTATTGCTACTTCATCATTTATATTAAT
Organism: Ballota nigra; assembly: GCA_947034835.1. Taxonomy (NCBI): domain Eukaryota; kingdom Viridiplantae; phylum Streptophyta; class Magnoliopsida; order Lamiales; family Lamiaceae; genus Ballota; species Ballota nigra. The sequence continues at coordinate 102,224,970 of OX344721.1, forward strand.
AATTTTATGTATAATACAAGAAAATTCCCCTAAAATAATTCAAACTTACCGCTGAAGTTTTTATTGAGATAAATCCTACATTTGTTATCTTTTAATTTTACATTAATTTTATTAATTATATTATATCTCATTTAATCCTTACTTTAAAAGTAAACACACTCTAAATTTCTTATGTCGTACTTTAATTATTAAATTCATTAGAATTTAATTATTTGTATGTAACAAATTTCCTATAAAAAGACGCATCCATATCACCATAATTTTTTTTTCGATATATTATTTTTTGGAATTAATCTAATATATGCAAATTAGAATTGCTTTTCTCATATATTTCCATGAAAATCTCTGTAAACTGTTAGATTGATCCATTACCCTTTTGGAGTGATTTTACTCCGTGTGTATATTTCAGAATGCGAATAACCATATTCTATTTTTAAGTGAACTGTCATATTCTATTTTTTTTTAATGTTGTACAAAATAATTATAAGTATAATTTGTATATGATATCACTGCACTTATAAAATATTAAAATTAAATTTAATATGATTGTAAATTAATAATATAATTATTTTTTGTTATCCCGCGTAAGTGCTAGTACGCACATATTTGATGACTTGGTGGATAAACTTTTAGACTTCAATTTGTATGATATGTTCCAAAAATATAAATAAAGCTTTAATAAATTTATATTAATACCATTGATAGTGAAATTTGGCTCTCGGCCATTGGTACATTTTTTTAGATAAAAAAAAAATGTAAGGCCTAAGGGTCATATAGATAATATTTCAAAAGTTCTAACAACCACGAATCTCATCCCAATGTAACCATCTATGCACGATCTTTGTCACTGCAATGGTCGAACATGTTATCATCCCCGCCACCAACATCAGCAACACTGTTTTCCTCCTCACGGACACTTGAATCTTCTAGGACGATTACGAGAATCTTCCTTTCCTTCATTACCTCCTGAAAAACTTCGTACAACTTGTGACATGGTTCGTCTTCGAGAATCACATCATTGATAGGTTTTGGGTTGAAGTAATTGATCAGCCGTTGGATGAAGACTTTCACATCGGACTTGAGATCTTCATGCTGTTTTTTGTTGTATTCATAGACGGACATAAGACTTTTTGGCGATGAGGGGATTAGAGGGTTATTTTTTGAACTCTTGGTAGGAGTGTGAGCCATATTGTAGAAGAGATGTTTTGATAGATGAGATTGATTCTAAAATTAGTTAAGTATATATAGTGTAATGTGTCGCATCGATCTTCAGAATCCTCAATGATATTTGCCTGACAAATGACAACCCTTCACATTCTTTGATCTTTGATTTTTTTTTTTTAAACAGTTGGATTTTGGATGTTGTATGATAAAATGGTAGAAAATAACTGCAATGTACAAAATTAGGTGTGAGGGGAAGATTTAAATTTAAATTTAATTTTTAACTGAAATTGTTATGGAAATAAATGCTTCTTGTAAGTTTTTCAATGTATTGCTAATAGTTTTTATAAGTATTACTAAGAGTTTTTCAATGTATTACTAATATTTTTTCAATGTATTACTAATAGTGTTTATAAGTATTACTAAAAGTTTTTCAACATATTACTGATATTTTTTCAATGTATTACTAATAGTGTTTATAAGTATTACTAAGAGTTTTTCAACGTATTACTAATATTTTTTCAATGTATTATTAATAGTGTTTATAAGTATTACTAAGAGTTTTTCAATCTACTACTAATATTTTTTTCAATGTATTACTAATAGTGTTTGGGTTTAGGATTGGGATTTAGGGTTTATAAGAGTTTTTTAATGTATTACTAATATTTTTTCAATGTATTATTAATAGTGTTTATAAGTATTACTAAGAGGTTTTAAATGTATTACTAATAGTTTTTCAATGTATTACTAATAGTTTTTCAATGTATTACTAATATTTTTTCAATGTATTACTAATATTTTTTCAATGTATTACTAATATTTTTTCAATGTATTACTAAGAGTTTTTCAATGTATTTCTAATAATGTTTCAATGTATTACTAATAGTGTTAGTGTTTAGGGTTTAGGGTTAGGGGTTTAGTGTTAGAGTTTAGGGTTTAGGGTTAGGGGTTTAGGGTTAGGGTTTAAGGTTTATAAGAGTTTTTCAATGTATTACTAATAGTTTTTCAATGTATTACTAATAGTTTTTCAATGTATTACTAATAGTGTTTATAAGTATTACTAAGAGTTTTTCAATGTATTACTAATAGTTTTTCAATGTATTACTAATAGTGTTTATAAGTATTACTAAGAGTTTTTCAATGTATTTCTAATAGTGTTTCAATGTATTACTAATAGTGTTAGTGTTTAGGGTTAGAGGTCTAGTGTTAGAGTTTAGGGTTAAGGGCTTAGTGTTAGGGTTCAGAGTTAGAGTTTAGGGTTTATAAGAGTTTTTCAATGTATTACTAATAATTTTTCAACGTATTATTAAGAGTTTTATAATGTATTACTAATAGTTTTTCAATGTATTATTAATAGTGTTTATAAGTATTACTAAGAGTTTTTCAATGTATTACTAATAGTTTTTCAATGTATTTCTAGTAGTGTTTAAATGTATTACTAATAGTTTTTCAATGTATTACTAATAGTTTTTCAATGTATTACTAATAGTTTTTCAACGTATTATTAAGAGTTTTATAATGCATTACTAATAGTTTTTCAATGTATTATAAATAGTGTTTATAATTACTAAGAGTTTTTCAATGTATTACTAATAGTTTTTCAATGTATTTCTAATAGTGTTTCAATGTATTACTAATAGTTTCTCAATGTATTACTAATAGTTTTTCAATGTATTACTAATAGTTTTTCAATGTATTACTAATAGTTTTTCAACGTATTATTAAGAGTTTTATAATGTATTACTAATATTTTTTCAATGTATTATTAATAGTGTTTATAAGTATTATTAAGAGTTTTCCAATGTATTACTAATATTTTTTCAATGTATTACTAATAGTTTTTCAATCTACTACTAATAGTGTTTATAAGTATTACTAGTAGTTTTTCAATGTATTACTAATAGTTTTTCAATGTATTACTAATATTTTTTTCAATGTATTACTAATAGTTTTTCAATGTACTACTAATAGTGTTTATAAGTATTACTAAGAGTTTTTCAATCTACTAATATTTTTTCAATGTATTACTAATAGTGTTTATAAGTATTACTAAGAGTTTTTCAATGTATTACTAATAGTTTTTCAATGTATTTCTAATAGTGTTTCAATGTTTACTAATAGTTTTTCAATGTATTACTAATATTGTTTATAAGTATTACTAAGAGTTTTTCAATGTATTACTAATATTTTTTCAATGTATTACTAATAGTTTTTCAATGTACTACTAATAGTGTTTATAAGTATTACTAACAGTTTTTCAATATATTACTAATATTTTTTCAATGTATTACTAATAGTGTTTATAAGTATTACTAAGAGTGTTTCAGTGTATTACTAATATTTTTTCAATGTATTACTAATAGTTTTTCAATGTACTACTAATAGTGTTTATAAGTATTACTAAGAGTTTTTCAATCTACTACAATTTTTTTTTTAATGTATTACTAATAGTGTTTATAAGCATTACTAAGAGTTTTTCAATGTATTACTAATAGTTTTTCAATGTATTTCTAATAGTGTTTCAATGTATTACTAATAGTTTTTCAATGTATTACTAATTTATTAATAGTGTTTCAATGTATTACTAAGAGTTTTTCAATGTATTACTAATATCTTTTCAATGTATTACTAATAGTTATTCAATGTACTACTAATAGTGTTTATAAGTATTACTAAGAGTTTTTCAATCTACTACTAATATTTTTTCAATGTATTACTAATAGTGTTTATAAGTATTACTAAGAGTTTTTCAATGTATTACTATTATTTTTTCAATGTATTACTAATAGTTTTTCAATGTACTACTAATAGTGTTTATAAGTATTACTAAGAGTTTTTCAATCTACTACTAATATTTTTTCAATGTATTACTAATAGTGTTTATAAGTATTACTAAGAGTTTTTCAATGTAGTACTAATAGTTTTTCAATGTATTTCTAATAGTGTTTCAATGTATTACTAATAATTTTTCAATGTATTACTAATAGTGTTTATAAGTATTACTAAGAGTTTTTCAATGTATTACTAATAGTTTTTCAATGTATTTCTAATAGTGTTTCAATGTATTACTAATAGTGTTTATAAGTATTACTAAGAGTTTTTCAATGTATTACTAATATTTTTTAAATGTATTACTAATAGTTTTTCACTGTACTACTAATAGTGTTTTTAAGTATTACTAAGAGTTTTAGGGTTAGGGGTTTAGTGTTAGGGTTTAGGGTAGGGTTAGGGTTTAGGATTTAGGATTTATAAGAGTTTTTCAATGTATTACTAATAGTTTTTCAACGTATTATTAAGAGTTTTATAATGTATTACTAATATTTTTTCAATGTATTATTAATAATGTTTATAAGTATTACTTAGAGTTTTTCAATGTATTACTAAGAGTTATTCAATGTATCACTAATAGTTTTTATTTCCGAAAAATTTAAATTTATTCCTTATAAACTCTTAAAAATTATTAATATATTTTTTTCCGAAAAATTTAACTTCATTCCTTAAAAAAAAAATATCAAATTCAAATTCATTATAATATTATTTAGATTCAAAATTCAAAATAATTCGTATTTTAGATTCAATATTTTTTATTTCGTATTTTTGTCTTTTCAAATTCAAAAAATTTCGTATATATATTAAATTTGAATAAAACTTTAGTTTTACTTGAATATATATTATTATACACACTTGAATTTTGAAAAGAAATATTTAATTTGATTATATATTAAATTTGAATATATATTATATACTCTTGAATATATATTATACACACTTAATAATAGCATTATTGAACTATACTAATGTATCAATAAGCAAAAGTTGATTAAAATTTATTTATTAATATTTTAATAAAATTTATATACTAACCGTACCAATATATTATATTTGATCTTAAATATAAAGAATTTTCAAATTGTAATTATATTTTTGTATTCGTTATAATACACGACACAATATACTTTAAAATTGATCTTAAAATTGATCTTAAAGTTGTAGTACGTGAATTTTCAAAATTGATTTAAAATTGTTGTACACGACGCAATATACATTAGTTTTAATGTTTTGGTTAATAATTTTATTTTGTATAATACAAGAAAATTAATTCTCCTTGAATAATTCAAACTTACCGTTGAAATTTTTAATAGAATTTGTATCTTTTAATTGGAATAGTTCAGAATAACCGTACCAATAAAGCAGGAAAAAATAATATAATTGAATTTTATTTAAAATAAAATTTGAAATAGAATAGCAATAAAAAAATAGTCCGAAATACTATATAATATAATTTGAAATTTCTTTATATAATTACTATTAAAAAAATTGTTCGAAAGTTTAGTTTCGTTTTAAATCTGATTAAGAAAAAATTATTGACTAAGTCTTTCATAATAATGGAAGAGTAAATCTATCATTAATTACATTCTCTCATTAATGCGCATGCATATGGAGTGGAGGGAATGGATGGAGGGAAAATAGGGAGGGAAGTTAGTGGATGGAGGGAAAAGGGAAATTAAGCGCCTAAAACTAATAGTAATTATCTAATTTAATTAATATTTAATTATTATTTTTTGGGTTCTGCCCTGATTCTGCCCATTTAGCATCACCCTATTAATATATAGAGGTTTTACTGTACGTTTCTTTGTGGTCCATAATTTTTGTATGATTTTTTAATTTCCACACTAAATTCTTGTATTGGGATTTGTTGTTGGCAAAAACTTGTGTGAGACCGTCTCATAATATGAGACCTATCAAATTAAAAAAAGTGATAGGATTATCATAAAATGTGATAATATTTTTAAAGAAAAGTGATAGGTCACTTTTAACAAAAATATTATCACTTTTTGTTTAAACTTTATCACTTTTTAAAAGTGACAACTTTTTAATTAATAAGTGACACAATTTAAATTAAAAGTGGATCAAATATTATTGGTCTCATACTATGAGACGGTCTCATACAAGAATTACTCTTTGTTGTTTTTTACGTTTTTTTTTTATTGTTTCGGTTTTGAATGGTGCGGACGGGGTTTCCAACACTTTGTCTAATGTACCCTCCGAGGTATCCATCTCATGTGACCTCTCTTAATTAATCATGTATTAATGCAAACTTGATAACCATTTCTTTGCTCACACAATTAATGAACTAATTAATATTGGTTCACCAAACAGACAATTACTTGATCTAACCAATTAAACTCGTCCTATCTTTCGAAGATTGATACTCCCATGAATCAAATTATGGGTATTGTAAACGTTTGGGTGGACTTAGATTAGATTCATTCAATCTTTCAATTATTTTTTCCTTATTCTTTTCATAATTGGTATACTAATTCAATTATTTGTATTATGTGTAGTATTGTATTACATTACAAACGCTCATATAAAATATTTTACATATATGATCAAACACCTAAGAAAGCCCAATTATTCGCACATTTGAGAAAATCTAAAACCATGCATGGCTAATTCTGATTTTAAATTGGCGAGGGGTTCCACTCTCGATAAAATCGTTCTGATCGTTGCCGAGGGACTAGCCCTTGTCACCGTGCCAGTGTTATAGTAGGGTTCTGCCCTCGTAATTTTTCGAGGGGCCCATTACTCTTGTTAAATCCCTTTTTATAGATTTAGAGAATATTTTTCCTCGTTAATTATTTTGTCCTTAACACCCACTTTTATATCGAGGACTTCAGCCCCCCTTTTCAAATGAGACTATTTTTTAGTGTGTAAGCTTGAATTCAAGCTTAAGGTCAGCTAGTGAAATTTAAGAATAAACTCAAAACAAATATTTTTCTTGAAACGAAATTCAAATAAATGGCGAACAACATAAATCAATCACATCTTTCATAATAAGGTGTGGATGCATTGGTTTACAACGTGTCAACTACAAGGAACTCTCCATAAATTAATATAATTTTTAAAATAATAATTTTCTCTGATTTCAACCTGCATTAATTAAAAAAATTATCAATTTCAATAGAGAAAATATCATGTGAATAATATTTACAATAAAACTTATTTGAAAGATATTAGTAAATTACACTAAAATGTATCAATAAATTGCACTAAAAGTATCAACTTCGAATGGTATTATAAGTTGTTTTCATTAAAGATATATATTAGTTGAAGTGGTATTAATTAATTTCATTTAAAATATTAACATAAGATATTAATAAATTATTGTTCATAGTAATAGTTATCTTGAATATCATTCACCTGATACTTTGCCATTTCAATAAGATAATAATTTTTAAAAAATTCCTATATAAATTAGTGGTCTCATCAATATCATAAATTAATAATTTTTTTGAATTACAAAAATAACTAGAACAATTTAATAAATAAGACTCTATTGTTGAGTGTATTAGTAATTGTAGCTTGACTACCTTTCACGTGATCATATTTTTCATCAAGTTGCAATACACCAAATCCTTTTTAGTATATATCAGTTATTGTTAATTTTGTAACACATTTTAAATGAGAAGTCGTTGTCTTGTATAGTTTTTTTTAAAAAATTATTCTGTTTATATAGATTTTTTTTTTTTTTTGCTGATGGATATAATGTATAGAGTGTTTTAATAAAAAACAATGACTTTTAACTTCATAAATACATTGATGGATATAATGCATGACGAATGTATATATTTTATGTCATATATGATGAATATGGTTATTATTTTAGTAATTCAATGAATATAATACATACATTTATTCAAGAATTCACTTTCATAAAAATAATTTTTTTATTTATCATACTAGAAAACACTTTTTAAATTAATAAATTATCAATTTATAAATAAATTAATGCTTCTCGGTTCCAACATCATTTATATATTGAGGTTTTAATATATATATATATATATATATATATATATATATATATATATATATATATATATATATATATATATATATATATATATAAAAGTTTATTAACTGTAACCTGTAAACTGCAAGATATGCACATATGGTTGAGGCCATTAATTAATCAAGACACACATATATTAATTTCGTGTAGTTTATGTAAAAAACATCCTGAAAACTTTTAGTTGAAATAAGGGGCACTTGGTTAGCAACACTTCAATGGTAATGAGAATGACATTGAAAATTAGTGTAATTGTGATGGTTAATGATAACAAAATCACTACCTCTTTTTCATAATAAGGTAATCAATACTCCATTTTAATTAATAATTGCCATATTTTCTTCCTACAATCCTCCCCTTCAATCATTCCCCTATTCTTCTACTGTTGATAGGCGACCAACAGGGACATGATATTAACATAAAAAATATCAATCTAATAAGATTAAGAAATCATCAAAAGTAATAATATGGAAGAGGACGAGCAACAGGGACTGTATGCCCTAGGAGGCGAGCAACAGAGACTGTATGCCCTAGGAGGCGAGCAGAAGGGACTAAGGTCCTAATGAAGGAGGCGAGCAACTGGTCATAGAAATCATTACGAGGTAGCGAACAACAAGAACAAGAAGACCCAAAGTCTCAACAAGAGGCGAGCAAGCGAGCAGGCGAGCAACTTGGGTTATAAAAGTTTGCAACACCCAACGAAGACATACAGACGAGTAGCTGGCCACCAAGGAGAGCAGCTGAGTGGTTCCAAAGACCAAGTACAACATTGGGAACTCCAAGAGTCACTAACTTTAGAAATAGTCCATGTGTCTTAACACTTGGCACCCATTCATTGTGCAATAGTTTAGATGTTGTACAAGTATCTTGACACTTGGCAAAAATTCTATGGCCAAGCCATCAAGATGGTGACACCTAGCCTCTTTGTATGCCTATAAATACCCCTTCATTTGCATGAAGGGGGAGGATTTTTTCCATAATAAAAAAGAAACCAAACTCTTGCAAATTTCATTCTTCAGTATAATCTATGATTTAAATTCTTGTTTGATGATCTTATGTAGTAAAAACAGCCACTAATCATCATCGATTAGAAAAGGTCATCAACAATTGGCGCTAGAAGGAGGGTTCGAACCTCCGTCGGTTGAAGATTTGAAGGAGTTTCTACAAAAACTCATCGGAAATTGCAATATTCCGGCAACAAGTCGCCGGAAACTGAGATTTGTAAGTAAGTTTGAGTATTTTTGGGTGGTAATACACAAGACCTACAAACTTGAATGCATGTATGTGAGAATAAGGGTTTGTAAACAACCAAATTCTCATACACAAGGCTAGTTGTTGAATGGTCAAAACATCCACAAACACAAGATCGTTTTCAAAGAAACATTAAAATTTGGAAAATGGTGCGATCACAAGAACCACAAGAATCGAGTAATCACCCGTCAAACAAGTCACGAACGAGGGTATCGTCAACCGGAGGACATGCAAGAACGGTACGAGCGATGTCCCGGCAAAATGTTCAAGTCACCATTGACACTCTTCCCCCGGAAGTAGAGGTATTGGCTCAAAACCCGGAGGAGTTGGCCAAAACAATAGCCGTTCTGCAATCCTTGCAACGGCGGCAGGAGGCTGCGGGACCATCAAAGGCCCGGGAGGCGAGCAACCGGGCAACAGGGCAAAGACTGTCCAAGGCCCCGGAGGCGAGCAACCGGGCAAAGAACAAAATAGCGAGAAGACACAAGGATAGAAGAAGTCAACAACGAACAAGTAAGAAGAACTAAGGGCAAAAGGCCAATAAGTGAGCGACTTGGAAGTCGAGGAGAGTCCACTCCGGGGACAGGTGAGGAGTCGAGCAGCGAGGACACAAGGAGTATAAGCCACTATCACACAAGAAGGGCAAGTTATCACGGAACGCATATGGAGGATCAACTGAGAGGCGAGGAGCGAGCACCAGGACAAACACACCATGTTGCTCGCCGCTCAGTACACGAAAGGCTGAGAAGATCAGCCTTTGGGCGATTAGGTCCCAATGGAGCCAGTAACATCGCTAGGCACACCACTCAAGAGAAACGTCCCGTTAGCAAGGGACTGCGTCATGAAAAGGTCATTGAACCCAATCATGACGAACAACCTTCTAGTGGAAAAACGTCTCCAGATGAGTGGCAAGCTTTGAAGAAAGCGGTGGAAGAGATGCAAAAACAGTTGGAGGACAAAAAAGGCGTCAGATCGACGATATTGCCATCATCACCCCTGTCCCCGGATATCCTTAATGCGCCGGTACAAAAGAAAGTGCAATTCCCGGCCATTAATTTGTACGAAGGAAATTCAGACCCGAAAGTACACCTGTCCAAGTATACCGATTACATGATATCGGTAAAAGCATCTGATGCAACTCAATGTCGGAATTTTCTGTTAACTCTTGGTGACGGTCCTCACAGATGGTTCTCCGCATTAGCTCCCGGCTCTATCGGTTCATTCATGCAACTCAGCAAAGAATTTCTCTCGCACTTCTCCACGGTCGGATCTTACCTTACGCAGAGACACATGTTGGCAGATCTGAGGCAAGGAGACGAGGAGTCTGATAGAGCCTTCCTTGAGAGATTCGACAAAGTCCTACTGGAAGGAGAACCAGTAAGTGAAGACACTAAGATAGTGGCAGTTATGGCGGGGCTTAAGAAGGGGACATATCTGTGGAAGAAAATGCACCTAGCTTTCCCTAAAACTTATTCCGAATTCAGGCACAAGGCTGGGGTATACATTTCGATGCAAGAAACTCTACAGAGAGAGCTGGGAGACAAAGCTGATACCAAGAAATCGGGAAAGAAGTCAGGAGGGGAATACAAGGCCCCTAAGAATATGAAAGCTTTCAGTGAAGGGTCCGAACTGAAGGAGAAGTTGAACCATGTCCTGTCCACATCAATTGAAGCTGTATACAACAACGTGAAGGATAAAGATATGTTGTCTTAACCCCGTAAGATACGACAAGAACGAGGAAAAATGAACCCCAACAAATACTGCGCATACCATCAGACCATAGGTCATTTCACGAGTGAATGCCGAGATCTCCTGAAGCAGTTATGGAGATTTTACGAAGAAGAAAAGTTATCAGAATTTGTGAAGAGACAGCCGGGAAAGAAACCAAGGGTGGCGATATCCTCCGACTCGGAAGATGATGAGAGCGACGAACAGCCAAGCAGGAGGGATCAAAAAAGGAAGAAAACGATGACAGCCCCAGCCGAACCCGTCCGAGAAATCTTAATACTTGAGCCATCCGGACCGGTAGGAGGCTGTTCTGATGGTAGGCCACCGATATCTAAAAGAAAAAGGAAAGCAGAGAAGTTGGGGTAAACCAAGCTACTAAAAAGACATGCGAGTTGGTGTTTTCAGAGAAGGACTTAGACGGGATACTTACCCCACACAATGACTCACTAATCATCTGTGCTAATATCATGGGGGCCCGAGTTCACCGTTTGCTTGTGGACACAGGCTCCTACACAAACATCTTGTTCAAAAGCACACTAGATCAGATAGATGATTGTGAGGGGTATATTAGGGAATGTGATCACAAGATAGTAGGATTCGGAGATGCTGTAACCGTTCCTTTAGGATTAGTTACGTTGTCGGTCGAACTTGTATCGACCGAGAATCCCGAAAGGAGACTGACTAGAATGGTAGAATTCTTAGTTGTAAATCAGCAGTCTGCCTACAACGGGTTTCTTGGTCGACCTTTCATAAATGAATTCAAAGCGGCCGTTTCGACGTACTACTACTGTCTTAAATTTCCAACTCCAAAAGGGTCAGGTACGATTAAAGGTGATCAAAGGAAAGCCCGAGAATGCCTCCTGCAACTTCAACCCACTGACAACAGAATATCCATGATGGACGAGCAGCTGAGCAGCAGGGACGAAGGTGAACCCTCCATCCTAGATGAAATCATGGAGTCCGTCGACACTGAAATGATGGAGGTGGACGACCAGCAGGGCGTGGACGAGCAGGAGGGCATTGGAGCCAAGACTGGGGGCAGAACCAATGATCAAGAATGAGATCAACTTTGAATGGCCCATTATCGATCCTCGATGGAAAGACCAAAAAAGGAGAGCAACCCCGGTAGAGGAGTTGGAGGCAATAAGAGTTGACCAAAATCGAGAAGACTTGGAATTATTCATTGGATCTGAGCTCTCTGAGCCATACAGATCCAGAATGGAAGAGTTTCTCAAGTCCAATCTCGATGTATTCGCATGGTCACATGCTGATATGGTAGGCATCAGCCCTGAGCATGCCTGTCATAAGCTAAATATTTATCCAACTAAGAAACCGGTGAGGCAAAAGAGAAGAAAGTTTGGACCCGATAAATATGAAGCATTGGACATAGAAGTGAAGAAGTTACTTGATAATGATCTTATCAAAGAAGCCTTATGTCCTAGATGGGTAGCAAACCCGGTGTTAGTGAAGAAATCAAATGGTACATGGAGGCTATGTATCGACTTCACTGATTTGAATGCCGCTTGCCCTAAAGATAACTTCCCATTGCCTCATATTGACCAACTGGTAGACAACACCGCGGGACACGAGCTCCTTACCTTCATGGATGCATTTACCGGGTATCACCAAATACCAATGCACCCAGATGACCAGGAGCACACAGCGTTCTACACCAATAAAAATTTGTTATGTTGGAAAAGGATGTCGTTCGGGTTGATTAACGCAGGAGCCACGTACCAAAGACTCGTTAACAAAATGTTCGATGAGCACATCGGCAAAACAATGGAAGTGTATGTGGACGACATAGTCGTAAAAAGCCCGAGAAAAGAAGATCATTTAGAACACCTTGCACAAACATTTGAGATACTTCGAGCGTATAACATGAAGCTAAACCCAAAGAAAAGTAGCTTCGGGGTACACTCGGGAAAATTTCTTGGGCACCTGGTCAGTCAACGGGGTATTGAGGCGAATCCATCAAAAGTCAAAGCAATTATGGATATGCAACCGCCAAGGTCTGTTAAGGAAGTTCAACGACTAACCGGATGTCTGGCGGCCCTGAACATATTCATTTCCAGATCTGGAGACAAGTGCCGACCCTTCTTTGACGCCATCAAAAAAGGACAGTTCCAGTGGACGAATAATTGCCAACAAGCATTTGAGCAGTTGAAAGAATATCTGAGTGATACCAAGATTCTATCGAAACCCGTCTCTGGAGAAAAACTGTACCTGTATCTAGCCGCATCAGAGGTGGCCATCAGCTCGGTCTTAGTTCGAGCAGAAGGGAAATTTCACTTGCCAATCTACTACGTGAGTCAGGCCTTGCATGAGGCGGAGATTAAGTATTCACCCATGGAAAAGTTAGCTTATGCACTGGTGATGAGTGTGAGAAAGCTAAGGCCGTACTTCTTCGATCACCAGGTGGAGGTCTTAACAACTTTTCCATTAAGGCAAATCTTACAAAGGCCTGACACCGCTGGTCGCCTTCTCAAGTGGTCGCTCGAAGTAAGCCAATTTGGAATAACTTATGCACCTCGAACAACGATCAAGGGACAAGCGTTAACCGACTTTATTGTCGAATTAACATTCCCTCAAGATCCGACGAGAGGTCATAATCACCCATGGCACATGTATGTAGACGGATCATCAAATAACACAGCAGCAGGAGCCGGGATAGTGTTGATCAGTCCAGACGAACAAGTATTCACCTCAGCCGTAAGGTTTGAGTTCATGGCAACAAACAACGAGGCTGAGTACGAAGCATTGATAGCCAGGTTACGACTAGCTCTGGCTGTGGGGGTTCGAAGAGTTCAAATTTATGGAGATTCCCAGCTGATAGTCAATCAAGTCCGTGGGGAATACGAAGCCAAGGATGAGAACATGGCCTTATATCAAAAGATCGTTGCTCACCTGGCTTCACTTTTCGAGCAAATTTACATCGAACAAGTGCCAAGAGATAACAATGCGCAAGCAGATGCACTTGCTCGTCTGGCTACTAGTACGGGACCAGCAAAACTTTCAGAAGTCATCATCACGAAAATTTCTATCCCGTCCACCAGTGACTACAAAATCAATCAGATCGAAGAAGAATTGACAGAGGATGACTGGAGGGCACCGATATATAGATATCTCAAAGATAACACAGTACCTGAAGATTCCCAAGAAGCAGCGAAGATAGCCAAGCGAGCAGCAAGGTTCACAATCATGGATAACCAACTCTACAAGAGAGGATTTTCACTGCCCCTATTAAAATGCCTAGCAAGGGGGCAAGGCCAGAAAGTTCTGAAAGAAATACACGAAGGAGTATGCGGAAAACACGCAGGGGGGCGGGTATTGGCATATAAAACAGTAAGACAAGGATACTACTGTCCAACCTTATTGCAAGATGCAATCAAAGTTGCGAAGACTTGCCACCGATGCCAGCTATTCGCCCCCAACATACATAGGCCCCCAACGGAACTGATTTCGGTAAATAATCCATTGCCGTTCGCAAAGTAGGGAATAGACATCATAGGACCTTTCCCAACGGGAAAGGGGAATGTCAGATTTGTAGTGGTAGCCGTGGACTATTACACGAAATGGGTCGAAGCTGAAGCACTGGTAAGGATAACACAAGAGAAAATGATCAATTTTATCTGGAAAAATATAGTTTGCCGGTTCGGAGTCCCACAAGCAATAGTGACAGACAATGGAAAGCAATTCGAAGGAAAGAAGATAAGAGATTTCTGCAAAAAGTGGGGTATCAAGAAGCATTTTTCAACACCATATCATCCTCAGTCTAACGGTCAAGTCGAGGCAGTTAACAAGATAATCAAGCATGTCCTCAAAATCCGTCTGGTGGATAAGAAAGGCAAGTGGTCGGAAGAACTGCCCGAGGTGCTTTGGGCATATAGGGTATCACATAGAACAAGCACTGGAGAAACACCGTTCGCTATGGCATTCGGTACAGAAGCAGTTATACCTATAGAGCTCAAAATACCAACTGAGAGGGTAGCCGAGTTCAATGAACAGGAAAACAACAAGGCACTAGCTGCAGAGATGGATTTGATCGATGAAAAAAGAATCTCAGCAGAAAAAAAAAAGAGATATACAAAAGAAGGATTGCAAGGTACTACAACTCGCAAGTAAAAAGCAGGGAATTTAAAGTTGGGGATCTGGTACTCCAAAAAATCCTAGCAACACCTCCAGGTGTATTTGGACCGACTTGGGAGGGCCCATTTAAGATAACTCATAAGTGGCACAATGGCACGTATGATCTTGAAGACATGGAAGGCAAGTCGGCCCAATACACCTGGAACGCAACTTTATTGAAGAAATATTATCAATAATTAGGAAACCGATGTAAAGTTTTTTATAGACTATCTTTTCGTTTGTATTTTTGTAAGGTGTAAGATCGATGAGATTGTTCAGTGAATTATGTGCATAAGAAAGCAAAAGGTGTTAAAACCCAACTGTTCGCCAAGCAGAAAAACTGCTCGCCGGAGACAAACAAATATAAAAAATATACGAGTCCAGAAGGAGGCGAGCAGCAGGGTCCATGAGACCAAGGAGCCCACATGGTCGCCCTTGAGCAATATTGCTCGCCAGAGATACTATATGCATAAAAGCACAAGTATAGTGGAGGCGAGCAAAAGGGCATATATCAACACAAAGTTGCTCGTCCCGAAGCTGAATGCACTTAAGTACAAACACAGCAAGTGGCGAGCAACAAGGCATAGAAAGAAGCATGATAAGGGGTTAAGTTTTTAAAGAACAAAATAGACCCATACATGAACAACATGTATAAATTTGCAAAGAAAAGTATTTTACTTTCAACTTAAGAAAGAAATACTTAAGCAAAAAGTAAGTAAAGGGCAAATAAGAGGCGAACAATAAAATAAAAGTGCAATCCTCATTCATTAGCACCAAAAAATTACAGAAGATGAGCGTACAACCATCATCCTACTACATCAACTAAACAAAAAAGAAACGAAGCCTAAGTCTCGGGAGCTGGCGGAGCAGGTGGCACCGAAGGATCTTGGGAAGGAGGAGGTGGAACATCTTGCACAGTGACCCCGGAGACCTGCTGCTCGCCTACTGCAGCAGAGGAGCTTGCTTCACCAAGAGGATTCGGGAGAAGGGGACCCAGAGCTTCAAAGATAGTCATGTCCCTATCCGCCTCCACTCTTTCCCTGGGGGCCACAACACGAACATCGTCTTTGAAGATGTCTAAGTTAACCCCCATCTCTCCTAGGTCGGCTACCGGGATCTCAAAGCCAGGTGCTGGAGGGTTTTCAGTGACATAATCCGTGAAGTCCTTGATGGTCGAAGTCATCACATCCAAACCATTATCCAGAGCGTACTTCACATTCCTCACACTATCAGCATATGCGATGATGTAACCAAGATTGGTATTGTCGGTTACGTCTTGCACATAAGTGGTGTAAGAAATGGCACGCTTGTTCTTCTTCTCCAGCTGGTCGACGTGGACCTTCAAAGACTCCACTCTTTCCACCAGACCCACCCGCTCGGTCTCCAGGACTTGCAAACGATCAGTAGCGACACCCAAATCCAGTCTAAGCTTCTCTGAAGCATTAGACGCTATCATCTCCCGGTCCTCAGCAGCCTTTACCTCCCGCGTCCATGTGAGCTTGGCTCTCTCGAAGTCAGCCTTCATCTTAGCCAACTCTTCATCTTTCTTCTTCAGCTCCTCATCCTTCTTCTTCAATTGAACAAGTTGAGCATCACGATCTGCTTCAACTTGCTCGATCCGTCGCCCCAGACCGCGATTTGTTCGCTCTAACTCGATGGCTTGATCCAAGACTCGTTGAGCTGAGATTGATTGATGGCTCGCGTTATAGCTCAATAAACGAGCGTTATCACTAAGGCTTTGGCTCTGAATGATTTCCTCGCCGGTCTTGGTCCACGAGCGGGGAACATACTCCATGGCTCTACGGACGTGGGAGTCCTTAATCTCATGGGGTGCCGGAGGGGACTTCACACAGCTAAACTGGTGAAGCACTTTTGAGCGACCAGGATAGTCGTTTTTCCGGTACCTGTTCGAAGAAAAAAACCGTCAGAAAACTAAGTCAAAGGAATAAACAATCAAATTGAATAGGAAGATACTCACTCCCTCATTTTTACAGGGTCGTAGCCCAAGTACGAGTTGTCAGGGGATGAGCTCCTGCCTTGACCGACAATCATAGCACCAACAACCTGTTGTTCAGTCACCTCCTCCAGAGCCGAGGAGCGAGCAGTTTTACCCACTTGGGAAGAACCCTGCCCTTTTGTTCGCTTGGCACGGTCATCTCCCTTGCGAGGGGCAGTTTCCTTGGCAAGTCTTTTCTTGCCCCTCGTGTCTTGGGGAGGCGGCGAGGAGCGAGCAGGTGGGCGGGGAACGGGGGCAGGAGCTTGAGAAACAGGGGGAGGAGCCTGAGGAGCTTCTTCTTCCTCCTCGTCTGCTTCAGCTCTAAGTCCGATCAAGGAAGTGCAAGGATCAAACTTCTTCTTCCTTGAAGGTTGATTGGCTGCCATTTGCTTAACCCGGCGCACAAGCATGTGGTAACTCTCGGGAATAGGGGGAACAGCAACCGTTACCCTTTGAGCTAAAACAAAACAAAAACACAAAGAATTAAAATAAGACATGATAGCGGCGAGCAGCCGGGATCAGGCGAGCAACAGGGGTAGGGGCGAGCAACGGGTATAAATCAAGTAACAAAGAAAGTTAAGGATTGTGTGAAGTTACCTTCAGGAGTCTCCGCCTGTGCTTCCAAGTGATGAGCACTAGTGGTAAGCTGAGCGTGCCTGCGGCAGTGTGCTTGAGAGAGATGCTCAACACTCCGATCTTTAGCGTCCCGCAGAGAGATCAGTACAAGGACATATAGAAACTCTTCGCTCAAATCCGGATGCCCCCACCTCAAGATACGCGGACCTGCAAAAACAAGAAAAAAGATTAAAATTAGTTCACCTAAAAGTTTGATGAACTAAGAATTAAGACCTACGCCGAATTTCGCCGAAATGCGTAGGAGAGTCTATACGTCCCGGTCCTCCCGAAAAATCGGAGGACGTCCGCCAATCGCCGACGATATAAAGAAATTGCCTATGCCAACCTTTGACTTTATTAGGCACCCCTTCAATTAACTTAACGCCGCTACGGGCTTTGATGTAATACCAACCAAACCCATCTTCATTAACGGCCGAAGAGATGGTCAGTGCGTAGTGTATCTCCGCCGTGCTGATCTTATTCCGATATCCCTCCAACCCGAAAAGGGTGATAAAGGCCAACAGACTACTCCAACCTTTTGGAGTAATCTGGGTGATTGCCAGGTTTATGTCCTTCAAGAATCGCCCGATCACTGGATGTAAGGGAAGTGGGAACCCCGTGTTGAGTATGTCAAGGTTGATGGCAGTACAGCCTGGAGGTGGGTCGTCAGCTCTCTCTCCTGGTTGAGGGGCGTACAAATGAATATCATACGGAATACGATAGCGAGACCGTATCCGAACTAAATCCTCCTCTAAAACCGCACTGGCTACCTTACTCGTTGTATATGTCGATGGACGAGTTTCCATAATGGGTCGAGCGGGAGTAGGAAAAGTCTTATAATACTTATTGGCGTAGTCAACCCAATCCTGCCTTCGGACTACAGCTTTAGGGATAAGAGACTCGGACATTGGCCTTGAAACGGGAAAGTTTATCTCTCGGAGAAATTCCCATGTAACTCCCACTTGCTCGCCCCCTGATCCAATTGCTCGCTGCTCGCTCCTTGCCTGGTGCTCGCTGCTCGCTCCCGTATCTCCTGGGATACTCATCTCTTCTATTTCAGCAGCGACCTCAGCGGAATCTTCACCCAAATCTGAGGAAGTTCCTTCCCGAGCCGAGGAGCGAGCAACGGGGCCTTGGACGTCCTGCTCGCCCGAGCTTTCCACAGCATAGAAAGAGTCAATGGAGCGAGCAATGGAGCTCGCCTCAGAGCCCGTCTCTTCGTCAACGAGCAGAGTCCTAGGGTTTCGCCCAGCTGCTCGCCGGAGCGAGCGGCGAGGAACAGGGACTGACGGTTCGTCTTCCATGGGTCTCTTTCCCGGATTTCTCCCAACAAACTCAACAGATGGCGTATTACTCGAAGAAGGTGACGTCATCTTTAGAAATTTTTGAAAACCCTTCGTACAAATCAAGTAAGGAGATTTGACGAAGAAGCGAAAGATCACGATGGCAACAAGGCGGCGATACGGCGGCGGCAATGGCGGAATGACAAAAAGAAGAACGAAAATTGCGAAATTGAAAGAAAAATGCAAGTAATAACAAGAGTAAACAAGAAAAATCAAAGGATTCACCTTTGATTTGAATGAAATTAGCTGTAGAATCGAAGAAAACAACGAAAAGAAAAGCTCAAGAACTCTTCAATGGCGGTTTGCTTGTGAGAAATCGAAAAAGAAAGAAAATGGAAGAAGGGAGCTACTTATAGATATGGATTCGGGGGCAAAATGGAGAAAATTGAAAAGTTGAGGCCCCTAGATGCAATTTTAGGGGCACACGCGTGGACAGCCACGTCACGTCGCTTCGTGTTTCGTGCCTCGGGAAGCGAAACGATGCGAGTCCAAGAGTCGCTCCCCGCTGGTCGCTTCCCAAAGTTCCCGCCTAAAAGAAATTCAAAACCCAGTTGCTCGCTCCATACAAAATGGAAAAAGGCCGAGTTCCCTGTTGCTCGCCTCCCACTGCAAAACATATCTTACCTTATAGTTTGACATAAAAGGATAAAAATTCATCCTTATATGCCAAACTAGGGGGCATTGTTGATAGGCGACCAACAGGGACATGATATTAACATAAAAAATATCAATCTAATAAGATTAAGAAATCATCAAAAGTAATAATATGGAAGAGGACGAGCAACAGGGACTGTATGCCCTAGGAGGCGAGCAACAGAGACTGTATGCCCTAGGAGGCGAGCAGAAGGGACTAAGGTCCTAATGAAGGAGGCGAGCAACTGGTCATAGAAATCATTACGAGGCAGCGAACAACAAGAACAAGAAGACCCAAAGTCTCAACAAGAGGCGAGCAAGCGAGCAGGCGAGCAACTTGGGTTATAAAGGTTTCCAACACCCAACGAAGACATACAGACGAGTAGCTGACCACCAAGGAGAGCAGCTGAGTGGTTCCAAAGACCAAGTACAACATTGGGAACTCTAAGAGTCACTAACTTTAGAAATAGTCCATGTGTCTTAACACTTGGCACCCATTCATTGGGCAATAGTTTAGATGTTGTACAAGTATCTTGACACTTGGCAAAAATCCTATGGCCAAGCCATCAAGATGGTGACACCTAGCCTCTTTGTATGCCTATAAATACCTCTTCATTTGCATGAAGGGGGAGGATTTTTTCCATAATAAAAAAGAAACCAAACTCTTGCAAATTTCATTCTTCAGTATAATCTATGATTTAAATTCTTGTTTGATGATCTTATGTAGTAAAAACAGCCACTAATCATCATCGATTAGAAAAGGTCATCAACATCTACCAACAACCATTTGTTGTCCATTTCTATTCCAAAATTGGGGAATAATTCTAGCAATGGAATTACAATTGTAACAATTTTCCCCCTACATATCATTTTTATTGTGGGGGCATAAATGGAAAATAATTTTCATTGTCATTATCATTGAAAAATTGTTAAACAAGCTTCTCCTAAGCCTTTCAATTAAAATTGTCACTTGATTATAAATCCTAAACAATAATTTTAACACACACAAACAAAAAAAAAAAAAAAAAAGACTTCAGGTACGAGAATGCAAGGCTATTTTTTTATAAATATAAGTATAAGAGTAGGTTTTGTATGAGACAGTTTCATGACATGAGATAATAGAAATGGGTAAAATTAGGGCATTGACTCGTTAACACTTTGGTAGAGCTGATTGTTAATTTGTGATGTCTCATGCCATGAGACGATCTCATACAAGTTTTTGCCTAACTATAATTATATAAGAACCAATTAACGTATACAAATTATATGTATTCAGTATTTATTAATATTATAAATGGATTATAAGATTCAATGGATTATACTCCAATTTGGATTCCTCCTAAATAATTATAGTAGGACAAAAAAATTAATGATAAAATACAATTATTTTTTTTATCATTAATTGATCCATATATAAGTACTAATCCCTTGATATATATGTACAGCTAGCATTTTCGAGTTAAGAGATCCCAAATAATTATTAGTCTATTACATTTGACTTATCTTCTTGCAACCAACTAATTAATTCCACAAGGATAATCATATTATAAGAAGCATGAAATAATACAACTTGACTTGTACATAAAAATATTTAAGCTGATTCACTGTGGTTGTTTACCGAACTGATTTTTTCCGTATTCGATAACAAGACAATTTTACATATCAACCCAGAATCCAAAGATATACTACTATTTTGTTAATTTTATGTTATCTAATTATCTCCTATATCTTCAATTAATTACTTGACTTCTCTAGCTTTTTACAACGAATAAAAATAGTGCCTAGAATGGAAGCAGCTCACCAAACTACCATTACACACACACGTGAGAATACTACAACGAGACACACGTACAGTGAAGATATATTACTCCCCAGTTCCGCGATTATTTTTTTGCTTAATGTCCCACAATTATTTCAAAAAAAAAAAAAAAAAATTATCCCTCACAAAAATCAATAAAACATAAAGTTACCATTATTTTATTCAACCCTAAACTCACATCATTTTTATAAAGAGTGTATATAGAGTAAAATTGGTTCATACATGAATCATTGAACGGTATTAGTTGATTTCACTAACGAGTATTATTTGTTTTCATTGAAGAGTATTAGTTGCTTTCATTGAAAAGTCTTAGTTTTTTTTTCAGTAAAAAACTAATACTCTTCAGTAAAAATAACTAATACCCTTTAGTTAAAACAATTAATACTCTTTAGTGAAAACAACTAATATCCTTCAATAATTCATGCATGGACCAGACCATTTTTACTACATACTTTGTCCTTTTTAAAATGGGGGGAAATTGCACTTTTGGTCCCAAGAGAATGGAGCAATTGCAAAATGGTCTTTTTTAAGCATTTTTTGTCTCATATGATTTTTGTGTCAAACTTTTAACATGATTCATGCGTGAATTGCACTCTCCATCAACTAAAGGTCCATAATTAAATGCATATATATGTTACAGTATATATATATTGTTTTCTTTAATTTATCATATTTTGTTTTTCAAAATTCATAATTAATTGTTTTTAACTCTATTTGAATGTTTAATATTCAGTTTTTTAATTGGTTTGAAAGGATTTTTTTTTAATTATATTTTTTCCTTCTTTTTTCAAATTATAGACATATTATACATAAACTTAATAATTTTCAAAATTATATATATATATTTTAATTATTGGTTTAAATTCTTTTTATTTCTAAATTATATACTCTCTCTGTCCAAATGAAAAGTGGAAACTTACTCCGAGACGGAGGAAGTACAATTTTATCCCCATATTTTAAAGTAATTATTATTTTGTTTAAAAATACTTTTTTTATTTTAAAATTATATTTAAAAATTAATTTTTGTCAAGGTTTTCATCAATAAACTAACTGATGAGACCAAAACTGCAAAAAAAAAAGGACTAGTTCTGCACATAGGTATCAAATGTGTTTTGGGTCAATTCTTTTGGGACCAAAAACGCAATTAACCCTTTTAAAATGTGCACTTTTCATATGTGAAAATAACGGTAGGACAGAGGAAGTAGAAAAGAGTGAGTCTCTTATACAACAGTTTTACCGTTCAACTCAAAACAATATTAGTTGTTTTCATTAATTAAACAATATTATTATTAAGCTGATACTTTTTAATAAAATAAAATTAATACTGTTAAAATATACACAAAATTTTAACTAGTTTCGCAGTGAAACTTGTTCACTACTTTACCGGTAAAAAATATTAATTATGTGTGATACAATAAGCTAAGACGGCAATCCCAAGTATATTTCACGTTTTAATACAATTGATCATGTTAACTAAAATTAATTAATAATTTTGATCGTGGTTGAACATAATTAATGAGTTAATTTTGTTGTAAAATAAATAGCGCAAACAGAAACACCGATTTGTTTACTCAATTATTCATAAATGACTATATTTAGGGGCGTACCAAGTCATGAGTTTTCCACTATATTTTTATGTATATACATATGTGTATTACAATATTAAGTACGGATATATATATATATATATATATATATATATATATATATATATATATATATATATATATATATAATATCAAAACTCTAAAGCCTATAAGGCTACTTGACCCATAAGTAATGTCCACCTCAAATCTTTTGAATTTGGCGTATCAAATTTTTTAGATTTACAACAAATTTTATCATCTCACATGAAATAGTTTCAAAAGATATCTTGTGTTTATAAACCGAACAAGAGTGAATATATAAGGCAAATTTTTTAATATAAGGCAAAAACGAAACTGAATTGCAAAAATAGGGTTGATGCAGAAGAGTTTACGAAAATAGGGTTGATCGCGCCTGGGAGTGGCGATCAAAAGAGAGGATCGCGCTCACCAGGCGCGATGCATAATGGGACATAATTTCTGCTCTTGATCGCGCCTCATAGAGGCGATCTAAAGGGCAGGATCGCGCTCCCCAGGCGCGATTATCTCAGTCAAATGCCACGTCGTAGATCGCCCTTGCGGAAGGCGAGTCTCGACAATGTCTGACGGCCGCACATGGCCACCCACAAGATTCCCACGCGGTTGCTGCTTTTCACGCTTTCCGAGGCACGCACATGATGTTATTTTGGCACTATATGCTTGTCTAAAAGCATATAACACAGATGGTTTCGGTTCTTCCTCCTCCCATTTTCTTTCTTCTCTTCTCTTCCTAGATGAAAAATTCTCTAGATGCATGCATATATTATCTAGATGAAAAATTCTCAGTATATATATGTAAATTGCAATTATTGTACACATAGTATTTATTCTTGGTTCTAAAGAAACAAACAATGTTATTAAATATTTTAATGAATTTAGTTTGTCCATATATCGGCATGTAATTGTGTTTGATGTGAATTTAGTTTAGGTGTCTTTTTTTGTAATTTAATTATTTTAATATATAACTTATTTTGAGGTGTTTAATATCATTTCACTTGGAGAAACATCAATCAAATTAAGGAATATCATATTTAGGAGGATGCATGTTCCTTGACATAATTATATGATTCACCCATTTTTTCCAAAATAAAAATACGTTTATTTTGTACATCATTTTATAAATTTTTTTGAATTATAAATTTATTTGGAATATATTCTAAAATTATTAATAAAAATATATTGTTTGATAGGAACTAACTTATAAAAAGTTAAATTTTAATTTTAAAAAAAAACATCATGCATAAATAAATATATTATATTACAATAAACTATTTTTAATTAAAGGGTATTAATTTCATTGTAAAATTTATTTAAAGGGTATTAATTATTTACACTATAATATAGTAATTTTGAATAATATTAATTGTTTCATTAAAAAAATTAGTCGAAGAATATTAATTGTATCATTAAAGGATATTAGTTATTTTATTATAAGATATTAATTGTAAACCAATTTAACCGTGAAACTAGTTTACACAAAACAGACTTAAAAAATTGTTATATACGTCAACCATTAAATCATTTCCGTATATTGTATAATTAGACATTAAAATTTATAAGTGCGTTGTGTTTTTGAAGATATGCAAATCTCTCGCGATATTGGAATCCTTGTGCGCTCTTGTGGAGCTGTTATTGGAACAAGAAGAGTTGATCGTATGCTTGATTTCTATGGTCTATTACGTGTGTTGTCTGAGATTACGAGATTAGATTTGCGAGTGTATTCTTTGAATGTGTCTTGCATAATAAATAATGGGAATGCCTCCTCTAGTTGTCCTATTAGGAACAACAACGACCTTCTTTATTTCTTCCATCCACAAGCGGGGCTCAATTCAGTTGAGCTATTAGTGGAGGTTGAAATGAAGGTGCATTACCCAGCATCCCATGGTCAGTGGGAGAACCAATACTATCCTTCTGAAGGATCAGGTCGTGGCGGAACCAATATGGATAGACCTTCAAACATTGCATACGAGGCCCTGCAAGTGAACCATAATGAGTGGGGTGCTTGGGAAGATGAACCCTACCAACGTTTAGGGTCTAGTCATGCCGGTGGTTCAAATCCTAATGTTGGACCTTCTGGTATCACTAAGATAATGGCCCCTATCGGCACCTCCATAGCTGATATAGAAGGTGATCTATATCCAGACTTTACTTGTAATTCTGAACCAAGCGATAATGGTTCTGAGGACGAGGGGCCGTCTGATGAGGATGATACCACTAACAATCCTTGGATGCCAAGTATTGCTGTACCAAATTCTCTAATGCCAAGAGTGAGACCTCATCTAAATTTGGTTGGAGTGCCATTTTTTGATAGGTCATGTGATGATGTACCTGTTGATTCAGTAGGCGTTCCAAGTGGTGATCTGGGCTACGATGCGGATGATGGAGTTTTGAGGTTAGGAATGATCTTCAAAGACAAAGAGACTGTGATCAAGGTCGTGAAGAATTACTCGGTCCAACATGCAAGACGTGAGTACAGAGCCGAAGAGAGCAACTCGAAGTTAATGAAGTTGGTGTGCAAGCAGAACTATGCAAGTGAAAATGACAATTGCTCGACATTGCAACACTGTGAGTGGCATTTGCGCGCCTCATACCGTAAAAGATCTGGTCATTGGGAAATCACCAGGTTGGGACCGCCACATACCTGTCTGATGGATATTGACTCACGCAGTCATTCAAATCTATGTAAAAACTTGCTTGCAGCTGACTTGGAGAGTCTCATACAAGTTGAACCAGCATACGACGTTAAATGTGTCGTGGAGCATGCAGATAAGAAATATAATTATACTATTTCATATCAAAAGGCATGACAAGCGTTGAAACGTGCTAGAGAGAATGTGTTCGGAACTTGGGAGAGTTCATGTCAGTATTTGCCCAAGTATATGAGGGCCTTGCAGAAATACAATCCCGGGACCATTGTGGAGTGGAAGCACAAGGCAACGATTGAGTGGAATGTGCACACGTTGGGCTATGTCTTCTGGGCATTCAAGCCATGCATTGAAGCATTCATGCATTGTCGCAAAATACTTTGTGTAGATGGTACTCACCTTTACACTAAGTATAAACACAAATTGTTGATTGCTAACACCCTTGATGCCAATCAGAAGATCATTTCAGTAGCATATGCCATTGTTGACGATGAAAGTTATAAATCTTGGAAATGATTTCTTAATATGTTAGCCACACATGTTGTCGGTGATATGGAGGGGGTATGCCTTATTTCCGATAGACATAAGGGTATACTGAAGGCAGTGGACGAAGTCCCAGCATTTTCACCACCAAGAGGAGTGCATCGTTATTGTTTAAGACATGTTGCTTCAAATTTCAATACTCAGTTCAAAAGTCAAAAGCTGAAGGACTTGTGTTATGTTGCGGGAAGAGCATTGTCTGTAAGACATTTTGAGATAAGGATGAACGAAATACGAGTTTTAAGCGAAGAAGGTCATGAGTATCTACGAAACATCGATCCTACCAAGTGGACATTTTGCCATGATGGAGGTCACCGTTTCGGTGTTATGACAACTAATATCTCAGAATGCATCAACGGTGTTCTTAAGGGTGCACGACGCCTCCCAATCACAGCCATCGTCAGTGCAACTTTCACACGATCCAAAAATGCATTTATGGAACGTGCTAAAGAAGCAGGGATTTTAGTTATATATTAAAATAATATGCATTTAGTTATATATCCAAAAATGGGTGAATCATATAATTATGTCAAGGAATATGCATCCTCCTAAATATGATATTCCTTAATTTGATTGATGTTTCTCCAAGTGAAATGATATTAAACACCTCAAAATAAGTTATATATTAAAATAATTAAATTACAAAAAAAGACACCTAAACTAAATTCACATCAAACACAATTACATGCCGATATATGGACAAACTAAATTCATTAAAATATTTAATAACATTGTTTGTTTCTTTAGAACCAAGAATAAATACTATGTGTACAATAATTGCAATTTACATATATATACTGAGAATTTTTCATCTAGATAATATATGCATGCATCTAGAGAATTTTTCATCTAGGAAGAGAAGAGAAGAAAGAAAATGGGAGGAGGAAGAACCGAAACCATCTGTGTTATATGCTTTTAGACAAGCATATAGTGCCAAAATAACATCATGTGCGTGCCTCGGAAAGTGTGAAAAGCAGCAACCGCGTGGGAATCTTGTGGGTGGCCATGTGCGGCCGTCAGACATTGTCGAGACTCGCCTTCCGCAAGGGCGATCTACGACGTGGCATTTGACTGAGATAATCGCGCCTGGGGAGCGCGATCCTGCCCTTTAGATCGCCTCTATGAGGCGCGATCAAGAGCAGAAATTACGTCCCATTATGCATCGCGCCTGGTGAGCGCGATCCTCTCTTTTGATCGCCACTCCCAGGCGCGATCAACCCTATTTTCGTAAACTCTTCTGCATCAACCCTATTTTTGCAATTCAGTTTCGTTTTTGCCTTATATAAAAAAATTTGCCGAATATATAATAACTTAACACCATATTTACAAAGTTAGAAATATATACTAGATGGGTTGACGCATTCAAATCAGTAACAGGTTCATGTTAATGGGTTAATTTTAGATGAACATGACATATGGCTTCAGAATTGAAGCACGCAATTTAGTCCTATCTAAAATTTGAATTAATACTATAACTTCTTTTTTTTTTTTTAGAAGATTCTTGCCCAAATAAATTAAGACGGTTTTTCTTTTCTTTTCTTTTCTTATAAAAAGGTTGAATGGGATCAAACCTGTTCAGAGAAGACAAATGATTTGAAACCAATCAATTAAAATAAAACTTTACATGTGGTGACGTTTGAGATAGGTGTTATGCATGGCTATCCTGTTAGCAATTGTCACATAGGTATTTAATTATACACAACTACTAATTATTAATTGAATTGTTAGGGTAGTACTGTTTCAGCGTTTGGGGTTCTTAATTATGATCAAATTATTATATAAACCTTAAGTATACCATGCTTGTGTTATATATATATATATATATATATATATATATATATATATATATATATATATATATATATATATATATATAGTTTAACCTTAAGGTATACCATGCGGGTAATGTAGTTTAACGGTAGAATAGACACACTAAAAAACGATGTTATTTTTTAAAAGTATTAATTCCTCTAATATCAGTGTAAATGGTTCTCACAAGAAATTGATCTTTCAGGATACAAAATTTATCTCACGGAAATTTAATAGTTACACTTTATTGAATTTTAGAAGTAGAAATCACAAATGTATCAACAAACTTAAAATACAAGATATGATTACGATATATAGAGAGACTCGACTTTTCAGGAATTAAAGAAACTCAATTCTCAACTTCAATTTGATATATACTGGAATCTCCACAACTTAAGATGTGCAATGAACTAAGGATTCCAACTCTTACCCAACAAAAGGTGCAAATTTTACTGAATAGTCACGTTGAACCGAATGATTACAATCTTCACTGAAAAAATATTTTTTCACGAAGAGCTGTCTCAACTCTATTTGTATTATGTATGTGCTCTTTTTTTTTTTTTTTTTTTTTAAGGGAGGGTGTTGTGCTCTTAATTAGATGGAAAAAGAACATAAAATAAAAGTAGCAAAAACTAACCACATAAATTTAAGAATTCTCGGGAAAAGAATCATGAATTGAATATAACAAATCAAAATATCTTCACATCTCACATCGTATAATTAATTAAATTAGACTTGAAGAGTAAAAGACTAGCCAAAAAGCCAATACATTATATAATGACAAAAATTGATTAAAAAGAATAAAATTGATAGTTGCATGGTACAATCCAAATCTTTTGATCCATATTAACATGTCCCATCAATTTTGACCCAACATTCAAAAATTATATTATGAAAAGTATAGTTAATTCATATAATATTAGTATATAAAATAAGAATACTAATGAATTTATATGTTGAATATTATTAGCTTTTCCATTATTATTATATATACTCCTTTAAAAAAATATTATTATTATATATATATATATACATACTACAGTAGTATCTTGTTTCACTGTAACAAATTTCACATTTTTTTTTTATTTTTTTTTTCTATGAAAATTGTTTCCGTGAGAAAGTTACATGCACAATATGTTTTTTCTTTTTTTTTTTAAAGCAAGTTGGTCAAATTCGGATGAAATTATGTGTACATCATGTGCAAACAAATGTTACTTGGACAAATTACTTATCTGGTCACAAGTGATCTAGATATGGACGATTTTGACTTCATTCAAAG
Organism: Ballota nigra; assembly: GCA_947034835.1. Taxonomy (NCBI): domain Eukaryota; kingdom Viridiplantae; phylum Streptophyta; class Magnoliopsida; order Lamiales; family Lamiaceae; genus Ballota; species Ballota nigra. Next base: position 102,254,392 of record OX344721.1, read on the forward strand.
GCTGCAACGAGATCTCTTAACTCGATACATTTACAAAATTTATGCAATCAAATGCTTATATTATGAAATTATGTAATCAAATGCTTATATTATGAAAGTATACGGACTAAATTATTTATATATAAATTATTGAAGGGTATTAGTTGTTTTTATTAAAAAATATTATTTATTTATACTGAAGAGTCTTAGTTGTTCAGTAAAAATAAACTAAGACTCCTTAGTGAAAATAACTATATCATTCGATAAAAATAACTAATACTCTTTATTGAAAATAACTAGTGTCCTTCAATGATTCATATACTCTATAAATACTCTTATTCTATATAACTTACAATAATTTAGAGAATTTACAATACACACGTTCACATAATTTTCGAAAGTATAAACATTATCAATTGTGATTTTTTTTTCATAAACAGTGTTGTCGATCGACTTTCTGAAAAATCCAAAAATCTGCTGTAAATTAAAACAAAATAAAAACGGCATAACCCACGTACAAGTTGTCATATAAACAATGGATTTACACGTATACAAATAAAAAAAAAAAATCTAAATCGAAATAAATATACGCACCATTATACTCTATATTATAAATAACGATCGATGCAGAGCTATTAAGTCAGCTAATTAGTCATTATTTAAACCCCTTCCCTTTCTCAGTTCAAAAAAAAAAAAAAAAAGAAAAAAGCAGGTTCCGAAAATGAGGAGGAATTTTTGTTGGTTTTGGAGTGTTATTATTTTAATGATGATGAGTTTTTGTGAAGGTATAATAAAGGTGCCGGCAAATTTAACAATTGCAGGAGTTTTTGCATTTGGAGATTCGATTGTTGATCAGGGAAATAACAACGGTATGAGCACGCTGGTGAAGTGCAATTTCCCGCCGTACGGAAGGGATTTCGACGGCGGAATCCCCACCGGCAGATTCTGCAACGGCAGAACTCCGCCGGATCTCATTGGTATATATTAATTTACTCTTTCTCTTAAGTTGTTAAACTTAATGTCAATAATGTGTTATGGGGCCATGTAATATATCGTGAGAGGGACATAGAGAATTCGTTTATGTGCGTGCATTTTTTTTTTCCTTAAAACTTTTTAGTGTGTTTATGCGCGTGCGAATATATAATCTCAAATGATGATTATGCAAATTTTTGGGGTTGAAAAAATAAAGTTATAGGTCAACTATTAACATTTTCTTAATTTCCACAACATTTTTGAAGTTCAAATCCTATACCAACTGCAAAAAATTGTTAAAAAGTAGTATTTGGATTATTTTTCGACTCTTGCATGCAATATTTTCAAGGACCAGGATAATTTTCTATTTTTATTGTTTTATTAATTTTAATAAATGATGCGCATCCCACCTAATTAATTAAGTGCAATCTCCATCAACACAATTAATTATATGCACTTCCCAACTATATATGTTCAATTAAGGTGTGCAAGCCGCTACCATGAAAGCGGATCCCGGTTGACGTCACTCCTTTTTGGAGTATATAAAACTTAATTTGCAATCATTTGCCGACTGGAATTAATGATAATAACACTGTACTTGTCCCGATGTTTTTTTGCACACTTCTTTGTGAATACATTTTAAAAAAAATTTGCTTTATTAATTTTTCAATGGTTGAAAAAATGCATTATTAACTTCAAATTGATATTTGAGGGTGTTAATATTGTGTGCAGTTTTTATTTTTGATGTATGCAAATATTATTGGAACGGATCGAAAAGAAAAGTATGCAAATAATCACAGGACGAAGGGATTAATAAATTTTATAAACAATACTCCCTCCATCCCTAAACACTTTGACATGTGACTTTTCAGAAATTTTTTGTACGAGAGTTGACTTGTAGTATTTAAATAAATAGAATAGTTTTTATGAGGATGTATTATTCACTTTAAGTGGATGAAACAAGAAAAATATATTTTTGTATGTAACTATTAGTGGGATGAGATGTAATTTAGAGGTATTTGTAGGAAACAAATAATGAACTGTGCAAAATGTTTGGAGACGAGGGTAGTATTAAGGACCGTGAGTAGGGGTGGAAGTAGGTCGAACTGAACTAGGCTTCTCGTTGGACGGCTTGTGTTTGCTATTTAATTTTTTGGGTCTAAGCCTAACATGTTACCTGTCATAGACTTTTTTCAGATGGTTGACCTAACCTTTTTAATAGATAGGTCTGACCCGAAAGCCTTTTAGAAATCTTTTTAGTCAATTTACTAAATTATACTCCCTCCGTCCCTTATTATCTGTCCCATTTTATCCATTCACACAAACCAATTTTCTCATTTATTAGTGTATCAAAAGACACTTACACCCTTATTTATTATCCCTATTTATTACAAGATGTTGATTATTTTCACTATTTATTAGGGGCAATGGTGGAAAAATTAGCTAAAATATGCATTGGTATTAGTAGAGTGACAATTAAAAAGGAACACCATTTTGAATAAAATGGGACAGTTAATAAGGGACGGAGGGAGTATTCAATAATTATATTATCATTAAATCATAACAATTAACTTTTAAAATCTTTAAATGAAGAATAAAAATAATTTATTAAAGGATTATCAAATAATAGTACCATAACAAATCCATCAAATAATATTTTAAATCATATTTAATAATATTATTATATATATATATATATTATATATGCATTGTATTATTATGCATTACATATAATATAATATATATTAAATATTTATTAATATAATTTAATAGGTCAGCCTGTTGAGCTTAAAAGACTTATAAAAAAGAGCAACGAGTCAAGTCGAGTTGAGTTTTAGTAGGCTGAGTCATAGGCCCCTATCAGGTACTTTGACTTATTCTCACCCCCAATTGTGAGGGTAATATGGCATGCACATCTAATATGGTGGAAACTCCATTTTTTTTCTTTGTTTTTCCGGGTAGAATATGCTATTATACAATTTCTATCACATCATTAAATTATGAGTAAGTCTTGTATGAGACCGTCTCATGACATGAGACAATAGGAATTGGTGTAACTAGGGCATTGACTCATTAACACTTTGACATGGGTATGTGTTAATTTGTGTTGTTTCATGCTATGAGACGATCTCATACAAATTTTTACCTTAAATTATTGTCACTGTGTCATAATCGATAGAAATTAGAATAACCAAATTAACTAAGCATTAGAGAAAATCCCAATCGGCAATCTCTATGAATATTAATTTTGCATGACCAAGCATGGAAAATTTGATTTTTTTTAATTTTTAAATATATATCTTGAATTTATGAAATTTTGTCATTTCGTCCCTGAAATAATTATATATTTTGCCTCCTTAAAATAAAATTCTAGATCCGTGTGACCAAGTATATAAAGATAAATTGGAAAACAGGTTTTGACACCTAGCTAGATCATCAATTATTATAGTCTAGATCATCAAGTATTATAGTGAATTTTTCAATTTGAATTTGTTTGTCGTGAAATATGATGCAAAAATTAGTCGAAAAACAAATAAAAATATGTTTGTCATTAGTCTAGAGAATTTTCATTAATTTGGCACACATTAATTAATATTGTATCTCACAAAAAAAAAAAAAAAAAATGCAGCTGAAGAATTAGGAATCAGAAATTTGATACCAGCCTATCTTGATCCCAATTTGAAACCTCAAGATCTTCCAACCGGGGTTAGCTTTGCTTCAGGAGGATGCGGATACGATCCTCAAACTGCTCAAATAGTGGTATTTCTCTATAAATTTGCGATTTTTTTTTTATAATATTGGGCAAATAATATCTCAAACTTATGACCGTACAATTAAATTGTTTATAATTGTAGACAGCCATACCATTGTCTGATCAGTTAGAGCATTTCAAAGAGTACATAGGGAAGCTGAAAGGGAGAGTTGGGGAAGAAAATGCCAACAAAATCTTGAGCAATAGCTTACATCTGGTGGTAGCAGGGAGTGATGATCTTGCTAATACTTACTTTACCATTGGCCTTCGTCGCTCCCACTACAATGTTTCCTCTTATGCTGATCTCATTGTCTCATCAGCTTCCACTTTTATAAAGGTCTTATAATACAAGTGCATTTTTAAAATATAGCATCAATTGTTTTCACTGAATAGTTACCGCTGCATGAGTGTAACTTTTTAGTGCTGCAATTGTTCAGTAAAAATACTGATATTATTTACATATAAGAAAACCTTGCTCAATACGTATTTATCATCTTTCATCCGATCTCATTAGTTTAGAATATTGTAGTTTTATACTTAAAGCGACTAACACACATTTGTAGGAAATATACGAGCTTGGAGCAAGAAGAATAGCTGTTTTTGGGGTCCCACCAGTAGGGTGTTTGCCAGCTCAGAGAACTCTAGCTGGTGGTAAACTCAGAATGTGTGCAGAGGAATACAATGAAGCTGCACAATTGGTTAATTCCAAGCTCTCACCAGCTCTTGATTCTCTCGCCAAAATCTTACCTCAATCTAGAGTTGTTTACATTGATATTTATAATCCTCTTATTAATCTCATCCAATATCCTCAAAATCATGGTCAGTCATCTCAAATCTCAATCACCTGCCTTTAATTTTTCATTATTATGTTTATTTTGGTTACACCTGAGGGATAAAATATATAAAGTGCAACATTAACTAACAATCTATAATAAATTTAAATAATTCTCTGGATTATCCAAACTACATATGTAAACATAATTAACCCTTCACACACCACTAAACAATTCTTGTCAATTGGGAATTTGAATGATATATACGCGTATATTAAAAATATTTATAGTATATATATATATATGAGTATGTATACAGTGAATCTTGTCTATACATAAACTTGGATCCATTTATACAAATATATTACACATAACTCGGTGTGAATTGTGTGTATTCTTAATGCATGTATATTTGCTATTATTTAGATGTAGTTTAACAATTACATAATTGCTTTTTATCTTATGGTAATTGTTAGAACCCCACATCACAGTCGTTTTATTGCAAATGCAATAAAACATCATTTTGCCTTTTCTTTTTCTCCTTATAAGTAATATTGGTTGATTGTTTGAACATATTAATAAATTTAATTCTCAAAACGATATTTATATAATTTTTGGAAAAAAATCTATGTTTTCATATAAGTGATATAATTACACCTAATACATTTGAATAACATAAGACATACTCTTCACTATCACGACTAATACCCTAATTTGTAACATATGTGTCACCATTCGATTATCAAGACTAATAATATTTGGCAAAGTATAGAGTAAAAATTTATTTATACACGAACCATTTGAATGGTAAGAGTTATTTTTATTGAAAGATATTAATCATTTTCAATGTAGACTATTAGTTGTTTTCACTAAAGAGTATTAATTATTTTCACTAAAGAGTATTAGTTATATAACTGAAGGGTATTAGTTGGTTACACTAAATGGTATTAGTTGTTATACTAAAAAGTATTGCAAAATGATTCATGTATGAACCAATATCACTCTAGACATACTCATACTTTTTTATTGTAGGTCATATTGTTCAATTGTAATGACTAACACTCTTCAATTATCTCACCTAAAACTATTTAGTAATGTATGACATACTCTTCAATTATCACTACATATTCATTAGTAATATGGCCATACCTTTCAATTATAATGACTCATACTCTTATGTTAACCTGATTAATACCCTTTAGTTATCACGACTAATACCCTTTTGTAATGTAGGTCATACTCTTCAGTTATCATAACCAATACCCTTCTTTAATATGGGTTATAACTTTTAGTTATCACGACTAATATTCATTTGTTTGCTAAAAATAATATTTAATATGTCAAATAATTCACATTTCATACAATTAAAAACTATAATTATGTATAACTAATAATTCTTTGAATTTATAAATATATAGAAAAAATATGAACCATTGAAGGGTATAAGTTGTTTTTACTGAATAGTATTACTCATTTTCACTAAAGTGTATTAGTTATTTTCTCTAAAGAGTATTAGTTGTTTAGCAGAAATAAACTAATATTCTTCAGTATAAACACTACATACCTTTCGGTGAAAACAACTAATACTCTTTAGTAAAAACAACTAACACCCTTCAATAATTTATGTATAAACCAATTTCATTATATACGTGGTCCTAAAAATTATGATTATGTATAACTAATAATTCTTTGAATTTACAAAATATATAAAAAAATGTAGAATAACTATTGATGTTCAAATTTAATTAGATAAATATATTTCAATAGTTTATTTGTTTTATAACTAATACCTTTAAATAGTTTAAGTAAATTTAAGATAATTAAAAGATTTGGTAAAAATATTAAATAAAAAAAAATCAATTCAAGTAGATTAGTTTTATTTTTTTTGGATTCAAAATGTAAATTAAAAGAAAGAGAATAACAAAAGAAAAAAATTAAATAAAAAATAAAAATAAAGAAAATAAATGTTAAAAAGAAAAAAGAAAAACAAGGAATTGGACCTAATCAATATACAACGTGCTTGACAAAAGCGACGAAATCAAATCCAATCATTTAATCCATATGACCCGCGAGTTTAATATGGGTAAATGGATCCGAATTTACATAGAAACACGGTTTACTCTATACTTTGCCTATATATATAATTGTTGGGTCATGGAGTCTAATGGATTGCAACTAATGCACGGTCATGGTGATCGTAACTGTAACACTTGAAAATAGTAGAAATTCTGGCATGACTGTGCCCCAAGCGTTGTTCATTCTCAGCAAATTGGGGTCAACAAATTTTGCGTTCTTTATATTTTTCTGTTATTTTTTTCTCCATAATTGTAGATTAATTTTGACATTAATTTTTACGTGTTTGGTTACTACATGCAGGGTTTGAAGTTAGTGACAGAGGTTGTTGTGGCACAGGAAATATAGAAGTGGTAATTTTGTGTAACAAATTCAGTGGAAGCTGTGAGGATGATACTAAGTACGTATTTTGGGATAGCTACCATCCCACTGAAAGAGCATACAAGGTTCTTCTTGATCAAATCCTACAAAAATACATCAACAGTTTTCTCTGAGACCTCATGACCCAATCTTGCAAATTAAAACCCAACGGTTTAAGAGTGTTTTACATGTGGTGGATATAATGTACATTATATATCAACAACAATGTTTTTTTTTTTTTTTTATTCTTGTGAAATAAAATTGTCACAATGATGCAGGTTTGTTCACATTGATCAAGTGAGAAACTCTTAAGTTTTCTTCTGATATAAATTAGGGTGAGTTACAAATAGGTTCCTTTCCATAGCATTAATTAAGCTTTGATTCCCTACTTTTCATTAAATACAAATATGTTCTTTTTTTGTCCCCATCCACTTATTCAGCCTCCTCCTTTTTTGGTCAACCCAACCGCCCCCCACCCCCCTCCTTTATTGCCAGCTCGCCACCCCCCCCCCCCCCTTAATTATTTTCCATCCCTTTTGTTGGTCCTGATACAAGACTGAGGAATACGTGTATGGGGGGGGGGGGGGGGGGAAAACACGTATACCAATTTTTCAAACTTAAAAACTGACCGAGTCCCCTTTACTCAGAGTGATAAAGAACTAGGAGCTGATAACACACCTACTGACTACACTTGGTGCGGGTCAGTTGGCTAACTATCAGTTCAAGTTCAGTGCGGAATTGTTTGAGCCCTGATAGTTTAAAGTCTTGTTTAGTTTGCTTTCTGAAAACTTGTTTTACTCAATTCTGAAAGGTGTTTAGTAAGACAGTGCTCTTTTTGAGGATCAGGCTGATTGATTCAAGCCTGATAAACCGAATGCAATGAATGAGCAAGTAATATGGCAAGTAAGCACAATATCAAAGCAATAAGAACACAAGAGTTTAACGTGGTTCAGAGGCTCAAGCTCCTACGTCCACGGCCTGACTTAACAGGAAATCCACTCAAGGGATTCTTGTTTTTAACGTGCCAAGGTGCACCAAGACCAGCTAACCTCACTGATCTATACAAACTTCCTTACTAACACACTAACTGACTTACTCCCAACAAGCCTAACTTAGGGTTTTGGTTTCAGTTTGGATTCCAACTAGGTTGAGATTATCCTTACAAGACAAGGCTATACTAAGGATTGGATAATCTCTCTAAGCTTAAGATAATGCTATTTAGCGCTTGGAATACAAAATAACTCTCAGTTGCTAAGAAACACTTGGGAAATTTAGATGGTTTCGAGTGCTTCTCTTAAAGGCTGGATGCTTTGAATGCTTGAGAGTTTGAGTAATTTCTGGCTTGGAAATTTCCCGTAACCTTGAATGGGTTCAAGGTCTTCTGTATTTATAGGTGATTTGAAAAACTATCCGTTGGAGAGATAGCCTTTCTTGTCAACTATGTAGAGTGGCTTCAAACGGACATATCTTCATGCAGCAGCCGTCCTTGCATGGATTTGGTAGTTGCATTAAATGCACATTAAATGCTTGCCCGTTGAATATGCAGTCTGAATTCAGTCTTCTTGTCAGGTTCCGTACGTGCGTGTCCTTCCCGGATTGGTCCACGTCATCAGGTTGGTGAGAATGTCAGAACTTATTCCTGAGCTTCAGGCTTGTCTTATTAAGTTCATTTTGTCTTGAGCTCACCGGTCTTGTCCTGACGCTGAAATTCCTTTTGCATTGCTTGGCTCTACTCCAAGTCTTCCCATAAACTCAGTGACATCCTGTTCCCTTCAGGACTGAGTTAGTAATGACCTCAGGGTCATACTCTTCATCACTGACACTTACTCAGCCAGCTTAGAGAACTGCCATAAGTTCAGGATGGTGCTCTTCGTCTTCAGGCTCTTGGTCTTGATTGTCACCAGTGGGTTCTCCTCTCACTGAGTACCTGTGAAGTGTAAAATGACTAAGTACAAATCCTAACCAAGACTAGCCTGACAAAGACAGATTAAGGCAAACATCTTTTCAGGGGCTTTAGGATCTTAATCAAAACTGACAATGTCCCAACAATTTCCCCCTTTTTGATGATGCCAAAACACTGAAAAGATCCTCAAAACACTTAGAGGAAATATGAAGACCTATCTATAAGATAAGACAGTGTTAGAGCAATTCTTGATAAAGTACAGAATTTAAACAAACAGCCAAAAAGACAATGAGTTTTTGTCTGTGGGCAAACGTAATAGATTTCATTGATTGATTTGGAAATAGTTACAATGAATCTAATCTATTACAAAGAAGCCTGTGAACACCTAGACTAATCTCATTTCAGGTTTGAGTCCATATCCAGCATAGACTCTTGCCTTCAGCTCGTCAAGTCTTCTAGGTTGGTTCACATACCCTTCAGCTTTGGTTATCTTCAAAACTTCCATCATAATGGCCTTTGTATCGTGCTTTTGAGTTCCAGGAACTAAGGGAGGAGCTCGGATGGTGAACTCAGGAGCCTTCACTTGGACTTGAGCTGCATCAGCCTCCTCCAAGATCTTCTGGAATAACTCAGGATGATTGTCCATCATGTAGTCAGTGAAGTGGGCATTGATATCATAAGTGTCGCCCCACTTCTTCACAACATACCACAATTTTACAAATTCATCTCTTGCATCAGTCCAAAACTCCTTCAATGCCTCTGAGACGAACTCATCGACAAAAGCTTCCCTTAATCCTGATTCTGGCCTACTGACATGAAGAATTGATGACTTCCTAACTGTTGGCCTCTTTCTGTACTTCCTAGGCTCAGGCTTCGCCTTCTTCCTCCTAAGCAGACTGATCACTGCATCATCTAATTCCCTTTGTTGAAGCTCAGTGATATCAGTCAGCTTCTCAACCTTCTTTTCCAAGATGCGCATCTTCTCCTTTTGAGCAATTTCAGCTCTGCGCATAGCCTCAGATTTCTCAGAATGATCTCCCCATGCTTTAGCACATAACTCCGCCACCAATTCCCCAGAGTAAGTGATGGGATTCTTCCTTGAGCTCATGGGAGAAGACCTCTGAACTGGCTCAGGTTGTTGCTTGGAAGGTTCATCAGCCTTTGCCTTTGCTGCCTCCGCCCTCAGCCTGGCAGCAATTGTTGGGAAATTAGGGGTGCCCGGAATCTATTCGGGATGAAATTTAAATACGAATTTAAATACAATTATTACTAGCATGAATTAATCCTAATTAATTCAAATAATAATTCCAACAACTAATTATCATCATGCATGTTAAATTAATTTCACATATTAACTAGGCGGAATAAACAAGTAAATATGCGATTAACGTACCTCTTGTAGTATTGGCCTTTGGATATACGGGACAATTGTAATCTCGCTCTATCAACCCAAAGCCTTCTCAAGTATTTCCCTTTTCACCTCACTTGATCGCCGATGGGAGACGCTTTCAAGCAATTTAATAATCTAAGGAAAAAGAAAAATATCTATGCTTCTTGATTTTTTCAACACATGGAATTATGTACTTGGGGATGAAATAATCATCCCCTATTTATAATATAGAGTGGCCGAAAATATTGTGATTTTATGGGCTTGGAAAAAATCTTTTCTTAGACTCTAAGAAATCTTGAATATATCTCATATATTCTTTTCTCCAAAATAAAACATTCCACAAAAATCTCACACTCTTAATTATAGGAGTGCATTTTTGAAAATACATAAGTGGAGAATCCAAGATTTGGATCTTCTTGAATATATGAGATAATCTTGTATTCCTAGAATACTTATCCTCCATAATATCTTTTCAAGAAAATCAACAAAATCTTTTCTCCTCTTAATTCCTAATTTTTGAAAAATACAAAGAAAAATCAGCATGATATAATCTTTTTTATTTTAATCACCTTATCATTATTGGACTACTTAATGGGCTACTTGAGGGGCCTTAAGGAGAATTAAGATTGGACCTCCTAATGGACTTCTGAATTTCAATATTGAGCCCCAATATAATTCAGCCCATTAATATTAATTATTACCACTAATAAATTAATATTGCACTATCCATCTTAATCCATATTACGATAATATGGGCTCCCGGTTATTATTTCCCGCGTTTAAGATTATCAAGTCCATTAATTAATTAAGCTTCTGAATATCTCTAAATTAATTAATATATTTCACCTTGGAGTATAGACAGCTCAATATTATTATTCGTACCGAAGAAACTAATTCTTCACTTGCAAGATTTGGTACAATAAAACTTCTGAGCCCACCAAGGGGACTAATCACACGAGCCGTACTCGCACGCGTTTCTCCGTATTAAATCTTAGCAACCGTCGTATGATTAATATTACTGCCCAAGACACAAAGTTTGAAGTCGCAACGATTCTCACCCAACATGAATCAAAGCAGTAACCATTAAGCACACACGGTCCTATTTAAGTGACGGAGATTAAGAAATCAACAACCACTGAGGTCTAATTCTTCACTTTTCAGAACAGAAGAATTTATCCTCGCTGTAGGTCCTCTTCAACACATACTAAATGTGCTAGTGCAATCTCTTAGTCAAGACAGACCAATCTGAGCCTTACACATCGACCTTTCACGGCGGATTGTTCAATTCCACCTAGGTCGTGAAAATGTACGTTTAGTTACAAGTAAACTGTTAATGTTGTCTTCCGTGATCGGGTATCACCACATTAACTACAATGTAACATGTACTATATATTGAACGGTTTGCAATAGAAATTCAACATTCAATCATAACTAAAGCAAATGCGATAAAAGAATTATTCTCATAAAACGAGTGTTTGATACACGAGTTATACAAAGTAAAAGCATACTTTCACGTATAACTCCAACAATCTCCCACTTATACTTAAAGTCTGCTTTTAGTATACATCACGCATGTCTTAGTGTAGTAGCTCTCCGTGACATCTCATGTCAACCTACACTAACCTAATAATTCCTCCCACTTATACTTAAAGCAGATTGACAATAGTCTTGACTCCCATTCCATCCACATGTCTCTCGAATGTATTCAGAGACAGACCCTTTGTGAATGGATTTACTAGGTTGTCCCCGACGCATATCTTTGCCACCTCTTTATCTCCTCTCTTAACGATTTCTCGTATAAGATGGTTTTTTCTTTCAATGTGTTTACTGGCCTTGTGGGCTCTCGGTTCCCTTGAATTTGCAACTGCTCCGACATTATCACAATGGACAGTGATTATGATGGGCAAATTCGGAACAACGTCCAAGTCCACTAAGAAGTGCTTGAGCCAAACCACTTCTTTCGCTGCTTCACAAACAGTTACTTATTCGGCTTTCATGGTCGAATCGGCGATGCATTTCTGTAAATCGCTTCTCCATGTCATGGCTCCTTCTCCCATGCAAAACACACTACCCGAGGTAGTTATTTTGGAGTCTATGTCTGATTGGAAATTTGATTCTGTGTATCCCATGGGAATTAGATTGTCTGATTGTTAAATCAGCATTCCATACCAAGTTCTTTTCAGAAACTAAAGAACGCATTTAATTGTAATCTAATGTGCTTTCTCGGGGTTACTTCGATATCTTGCCATCATGCCCGCGGCAATGCAGATGTCCGGTCTCGTACACAACATTGCATACATAAGACTTCCTACGTTCGAAACGTACGGAACGTCTTTCATGTCATCTATCTCCACTTGGTCTTAGGGCATATTTCTTTAGATAGATGGATTCCGTGCCTAAAAAGGTACAAAACCTTTCTTGGAATCTTGCATGCTGAAATGCTTCAAAACAGTAGCTTTGTATAAAACTTGCGATAAACCCAACATCCTCCTCTTGTGATCTCGAGTGAACTTGATCCCAAGGATGTGACCGGCTTTCCCTAAGTCCTTCATATCAAACTGATTTGACAGCCATACCCTTACGTCTGACAATACCTTTACATTGTTTCCAATGAGCAGAATATCGTCTACGTATAATACTAAGAATACCACCGCAGTTCCGTCACACCTTTCATACACACAACTTTCGAACTTGTTTTGATCACAAACCCATAAGACTTAATAACTTGATCAAAACACTGGTTCCAAGTACGCGATGCTAGCTTAAGTCCATAAATGGATCTCTTAAGCTTGCATACGAGGTGCTCTTGGCCTTTTCCAACGAAACCTTTGGGCTGTTGCATATAGATCCCATCAAGACTTCCGTTAAGGAAAGCTGTCTTGACATCCATTTGCCAGATCTCGTAATCTAAGTGCGCAGCGATCGACAAGAGAATACGGATGGACTTAAGCATGGCTACAGGCCACAGGCCACAAGCTTTGCTTTGAAGGTCTCTACCCTTCCGTCCGGTCCTCTTTTCCTCTTGTACATCCACTTGCATCCAATGGGCTCTACCCCACTAGGTGGATCAACCAACTCCCACACTTGACTATAATCCATCGAACCCACCTCGGTTTCCATTGCGGTTTGCCACGCCTCCGCGTCTTTGTCTTGGATTGCCTCGTCGTACGTTCATGGGTCTGATTCATCGCCGGGAATCAAATCCGAAGATTCTCCAATTCCCATGAATCTCTCGGGTTGCCTTGCAATCCTCCCACTACGACGGGGTTCCGGTTGTGAAGGTATGACGTGTGGTATATCATCTTGTATACTTGGTATTGGAGTTCGCCCTCTTAACTCGTCTAAGGTAATCTCACTTCTGGGCTTTCTTTTGTTCAAATAGTCTTCCTCCAAGAATTAAAAGTGCGAACTAATCACGGTCTTTTAATCCTTGAGACTATAGAATATACACCCTTTCGTTCCCATGGGATATCCTATAAACAACCTTAATTCCGAACGTGGATTCAATTTACCGGCTTCCTTGTCTAGCACGTATGCCGGACAACCCCAAATCCGCAAGTGTCTTAGACTGGGCTTGCTCCCAGTCCACAATTCCATTGGGGTTTTAGGAACCGATTTGGATGGCACCAAGTTTAGAATGTAAGTCGTTGTTTCCAAGGCGTTTCCCCAAAACGACTTGGGTAAATCCGAATAACTCATCATGGATCTGACTATTTCTAAAAGAGTCTGGCTCCTTCGTTCCGCCACACCGTTCTATTGAGGGGTTCCCGGTGCGGTCAACAGGGATACAATCCCTTCGTCTGATAGCTAGTTCAAGAATTCATCGCTAAGGTATTCGCCTCTACGATCAAATCGTAGAAACTTGATACTTCTTTCCCTATGCATCATAAGGTAGATGTATCCATATCACGAGTAATCATTGAGAAAGCCAATTTACTCATACCCCTTCTTGCTATGATCGTCATTGAACCACACATATCGGTATGAACGATTTCTAACACTTCCGTGGTTCTATTCCCCTTGGCTCCAAATGCCCTCTTGGTCATTTTACCCTCTAAACAGGATCCACAAGTTGGAAACGGTTCGACTTGGAATGATTCCAAGGATCCGTCTTTCACCAATCTCTTTATCCGCTTTAGATTAATATGACCTAGTCTAAGATGCCATAGAAGTGTTTCGTTCATCTCCGAAGAACGCTTTCTTTTATTGCTCGAAATAATCGATGTGTTATTAGATTCAATTTTGTGAGTGGTGTGCCCAAAAAATAGTATAAAGATCATCCATTGAAGTTCCGGAACAGATAGACTCATCGTTTCAAGCAATAATAACATCCTTATTAAAAGAAACTGAGTATCTATTCAAACAGTTTAGAAACTGAAGGTTGAGTTCTTTCTAAACTAGGAACATGAGGAACGTCTCTCAAGACCATAACTCTATCTTCACAAGATAGACGCACTTCTCCCACTGCTTCAGCTGCCACTCTCGTAGCATTGCCCGATGTGATGGGGATCTCACTTCCGTTAAGTCGTCGGGTTAGCTTAAACCCATGAAACAAATCTGATCAGTAGCTCTCGTATCCACTATCCACGAATAGACAGCATACGCCACTTCACAAGTTTCGACGACTAAGGTGTGTGAATTACCTAACTTTCCTAGCCTCTTAGGCTTGGAACAGGCAGACCTCCATTGTCCTCTCTCACCGCAACTAAAACACTTCCCCTTCGATGCTAGCCTTTGCATTTGCCTTTCGCAACAATTAGATTTGCTTGGATCCGGACTTTGGTTCTCTTCCTCTTTTTCCCTCCCTTGGGACCAAAAGAGGTAGAAGAACCATTAGCCACCATAGCACTAGACTGGTGCTCCATTTTCACCTCCACCGAAACTAAAGCTTGCAAGAGCTCGGGCAAACGATTTGTCCGTTCATTCATCTGACAGTTCAGATGAAACTGCTCAAAGCTTCTCGGTAGAGAATGGTATATGAAATCAATCAAAATCCGTACCAAGTACTTCCAACTTGTTAAGGTATGCCATTATCTCGAGAACGTGCTCCCTCACGGGTGTTCCTTTCACCATTTCCAACTTGATCGAGTCATGTTTGGTGAACTGATTAGTCATGGGATTCTGATGTGAAAACATCTCTTCAAGGTGTTCCATGATTTCAACAGCGGATACAATGTCTCCATGAACGCGCCTCAAATCCTCAGACAGAGATGTCAAGATGATGCACTTCATGTGTTCATTGTCACACTTCCAATCATAAACTGCCTTTTCCCATTGCTTGACTTATCATTAGGCTTGCCGGGTATATTAACGTAAATAACCCAATTGTGTTTTCGTGCAGTAAGGACAAAATTTTAAAAAAATATTTCCAATTGATATAATTCTCTCCAAAAAGTTTATTAACTTTGAGTATATTAAACAGTGGATTAAAAGGTTGCGACATGATGAAATGAGAATAAAACATACATTCATATTAATATCTAGAAAAATACGAAATTATCACATAATTCGATCACATCAATTATATTGAAACCTTAAAACAATATAATCATGCATCAGCCAACATCTCGAAACAATTTAAATGCGCCACGAGGGGTGGTCTATACATTTAAATACATTCAAGCGGATCACAAACTTAAAAGTTACAAATCCTTAATTCAAAATTAATAGTTGGCTCCCACTTTGACCACATAGAAACTGACAGGGACTCCGAGGGGAGTAAGTTAATATCAATTCCCTATGCCTAAGTAATAACCATAATTAAATACAGGATTATTATTTCGCTTTGAGCAAGCCACTCGTGGTGAGGGTCAATACCGCCACTAGTAATAATCCACAATCATCCTTTCGGAATTTATTCATGCGAAATCCGTTCTTTTGGCCGATCCGAGGGGGAAATATATTCCAAAAGAACTTCACAAATAAATAAATTATGGAGGTCAAAATAATCCAATTTTAATATCCGGAATAAAATTGCGATTATAAAAACATACTTAGTAATTTTCGAAAGTAAGGTTTTTCTTGGACAATTAAATTCATGCAAAAAAATATTAACAAATAATAATAAGTGCACAAAATAAAACATCCATCAAAACAAAAATAAACACATTGGAGCACTCGAATCCAATTGTCACGGTTTAATTTCCTCACGTCTTGATGCGAAAAATCGTCCTTGTTGCTTTCCGACGTTCGTCTCGACGTGCTCCTACTCGAACAGCAACACTTCATCAAAAACAGCATCATTTGGGGTTCGGGACGACGTTTAAAATCACACGGAAAAAAACACGAACCGAAAAAATTCCACGGCCCGAGATACGGCCCGGACCGAGAAGCGTCGAAACGCTGCCCGAAGCGCGCCGAAGCGCAGCCCCGAGGCGCAGCCGAGGCGCTGCACGGAGGCGCACCGAGGCGCTGCCCGGAGCGCCCCGAGGCGCGCGCGCGGTGCGCGCGGCGCCGTGCACCCGTCGCGCACGGCGTGCGCTGTGCACCCCCGTGCGCCATTTTTTTTTCGCCGTTTATCCTCGTTTTCTTCACCCCTTGCATGATTTTACGTCCATACACGCGCCA
Organism: Ballota nigra; assembly: GCA_947034835.1. NCBI lineage: Eukaryota > Viridiplantae > Streptophyta > Magnoliopsida > Lamiales > Lamiaceae > Ballota > Ballota nigra. Next base: position 102,271,161 of record OX344721.1, read on the forward strand.
CGCTTGTATGCGTCGTCCGGGTATGCCGTTTTTAATTCTTCGTTCTTCGTCACGATCCGGTTACAATTTATTTTTACAAAAAAAAATAAATACTAGATCTAGACTAGTCTATTACAATGATCGAATCAAAATAAAACCAACTAATCTACTCGTGGATTTTCTCACGAGAAAAACGAATTCGAACGAATCAAATTAAAACACAATTAATTTACACGCATGAAATTAACAACATTAAAACCATGACAATTGGATACCTGCAAAAAAGATCTAACAATTCTACTATCCAATTTCAATTTAATGTTTAACAATTTAAATTCCAATTTAAAATTCAGAGCCCGAAACCGTGGCTCTGATACCAGTTGTTGGGAAATTAGGGGTGCCCGGAATCTATTCGGGATGAAATTTAAATACGAATTTAAATACAATTATTACTAGCATGAATTAATCCTAATTAATTCAAATAATAATTCCAACAACTAATTATCATGCATGTTAAATTAATTTCACATATTAACTAGGCGGAATAAACAAGTAAATATGCGATTAACGTATCTCTTGTAGTATTGGCCTTTGGATATACGGGACAATTGTAATCTCGCTCTATCAACCCAAAGCCTTCTCAAGTATTTCCCTTTTCACCTCACTTGATCGCCGGTGGGAGACGCTTTCAAGCAATTTAATAATCTAAGGAAAAAGAAAAATATATATGCTTCTTGATTTTTCCAACACATGGAATTATGTACTTGGGGATGAAATAATCATCCCCTATTTATTTTTTTTTTGATCGGTAAATGTTAGTTGTTAGTAGTTAGATTAGTTCACCAAGTCTCCATACACTCCCAGAAATCTCCAAGCATACCTTATAACTCCCTCCCAATTCGTTCCCAAAGGGAATCGAACCCAGGTCACTCACTAGAGTGAGGAACCCGGTGGCCAGGTGGGCTAAGCCACCTGGTTAATCATCCCCTATTTATAAGATAGAGTGGCCGAAAATATTGTGATTTTATGGGCTTGGAAAAAATCTTTTCTTAGACTCTAAGAAATCTTGAATATATCTCATATATTCTTTTCTCCAAAATAAAATATTCCACAAAAATCTCACACTCTTAATTATAGGAGTGAATTTTTGAAAATACATAAGTGGAGAATCCAAGATTTGGATCTTCTTGAATACATGAGATAATCTTGTATTCCTAGAATACTTATCCTCCATAATATCTTTTCAAGAAAATCAACAAAATCTTTTCTCCTCTTAATTCCTAATTTTCGAAAAATACAAAGAAAAATCAGCATGATATAATCTTTTTTATTTTAATCACCTTATCATTATTGGGCTACTTAATGGGCTACTTGAGGGGCCTTAAGGAGAATTAAGATTGGACCTCCTAATGGACTTCTGAATTTCAATATTGAGCCCCAATATAATTCAACCCCTTAATATTAATTATTACCACTAATAAATTAATATTGCACTATCCATCTTAATCCATATTACGATAATATGGGCTCCCGGTTATTATTTCCCGCGTTTAAGATTATCAAGTCCATTAATTAATTAAGCTTCTGAATAGCTCTAAATTAATTAATATATTTCACCTTGGAGTAAAGACAACTCAACATTATTATTCGTACCGAAGAAACTAATTCTTCACTTGCAAGATTTGGTACAATAAAACTTCTGAGCCCACCAAGGGGACTAATCACACGAGCCGTACTCGCACGCGTTTCTCCGTATTAAATCTTAGCAACCGTCGTATGATTAATATTACTGCCCAAGACACAAAGTTTGAAGTCGCAATGATTCTCACCCAACATGAATCAAAGCAGTAACCATTAGCACACACGGTCCTATTTAAGTGACGGAGATTAAGAAATCAACAACCACTGAGGTCTAATTCTTCACCTTTCAGAACAGAAGAATTTATCCTCGCTGTAGGTCCTCTTCAACACATACTAAATGTGCTAGTGCAATCTCTTAGTCAAGACAGACCAATCTGAGCCTTACACATCGACCTTTCACGGCGGATTGTTCAATTCCACCTAGGTCGTGAAAATGTACGTTTAGTTACAAGTAAACTGTTAATGTTGTCTTCCGTGATCGGGTATCACCACATTAACTACAATGTAACATGTACTATATATTGAACGGTTTGCAATAGAAATTCAACATTCAATCATAACTAAAGCAAATGCGATAAAAGAATTATTCTCATAAAACGAGTGTTTGATACACGAGTTATACAAAGTAAAAGCATACTTTCACGTATAACTCCAACAACAATCTCCTCTCCTTCCTTCTCCACTGCCGCCAACCTAGCTGACTTTCTCACCCTTAGCACATTCCCTTCAGGATTGGCTTCAGGATCAGCTTGAACGGTTTCGCCTTGGTTGACTGCCTCCGATGCCTCAGGACGGGATCTTTTCTTCCTTTCCCCCTTTTTGGCATCATTATTGGCCTCTGATGGGAATGCGTCAGATCCGCTGTTGATTACGAAGGAGGCTAGGGAATGGACATCATTAATTCCCTCCTTCAATAACTCAACCCCCATCGAGATACCAGTTCCTGCAAAAGAGACAGAACTGATTGCAGCTTGGACCTTCTTCACAAAGACCTCCATGGAGAGTTGGAGTCTTTGCTCAACCTTCTCTATCTTCTCCTCCACCAGAGTGGATCGCTCATCTGCTTGGGTCAGCCTCTCAGCAATGTCCTTTGAAGTCTGAGAAATGCGTTCTGACTCCAGCTCAAACTTTGACGCTGAGCCAGAAATGGCCTGAGTGAATAGTGCTCCAGCCTGAGCTGCAAACTTCTCCACAGCCTGATTGAGATCCTCCTTCATTTGCTCATCCTTCTCAGCCAACTGCTTCAAGGTCTGCCTTAGCATCTTCTTTGTCCTCTTCCGCTCATTCCTCACTGACTTGGCCGTGTCAGTCATCGTTCTCTTTAGTAAAATCAGCTCCCTGCTGGCAAGGGTGTTGTACGCTGACTTTGTCCACCTGATGTGCTTCGCCAAGGTCTTGGAGTCTTCTTCTTTCTCAGCTCGTAGCCTCATTACTTCCTCCTGAAGTTCAGCTAGATTTTCTGTGGTTTTCTCCTGCTTGACCTCCACTATGCTTGTAAACTCAGCACGGCCGACCCCGGTGATTATCACATCTTCATCATCATCAACTGCCTCATCAATAAGTTGCTATTTTCCCTTGTCAGCCCCTGCGGCATCAGTCCCCTCTCCAGGGTACACTGAAGGCAGTTGTTGAGTGGTTAGGGCCACCTGCTCAGGCTCAGCCCTGCCATCTCGAACCTTAGGAACTTGTCCCTCAGAATTGAGAGTCTCCTTGGATGCCTCAACATCTTCCTCTCTTGTCTCAGGGCAGGGAATCCCTTCATCGACAGATGTCTCATTGGCAGCTGAGATGTTCAAAACATCCTCAGCCACTGGTCCACCCTTGGCACCAGTGTCCCTTTCACCTTCCCCCTGAACCTGAGGCTCAGAGACCATCTCATCAACTTCCTTAGCAGTCTCCTCAACTGCCTTCTCCATAGCTCCACCCTGAGCATCTTCCTCATCCCCATCATCATTTTCTTCATCAGACAGGATGTCAGCCTTGCTCTGGGACATCAGGCTGTTGACTAGCTCATTTAGATTATCGAAGTTAAGCAATTGAAGCCAGCTAGTCAGGCCAAAATAGGAGCACAGCCTGGCCTCCTCCGTCTCCCAGTGCTCCCAGCCACGAGCATCTACCAACAAATGTTGCTCCTGCATGTTTGATTATTTGAATTCCAACCAAACCTTGAGCTCAACTACATTTGCCAGTAGCTCTTTGTATCTGTTCAGTCCTGGCCAGCACTTAGATGCCCATTCAGTGGCATTACCCCTAAGGGTGTTCTCAATTACTCCACCCATCAAGTGCTCATCCAGCTCCTCCTCCTCCTGCATCACCAGAAAATCGTCATCTTCAGCATGGGAGGGTCTGGGACAATCTTTTGGGTTGGGATATGAGGGAAAGTCTGTGGGATTTGGAAGGATTGGCTCAGATGACTGGTCAGGCTCATTCGTTGGTAAGTTTGATGGCACTGACTCAGTAGGATGATTTGGCTCTGTGGTTAGGGGTGATTGAGGTGTAGGGTCAGGGTTGGAAAGTGTTTGGGTTTCGGGGTGAGTGGGTGTTTGAGAGGGTACTGTCTCAGGCTGCAACAACTCAGCCGTCTCGACAGATTTTCTCACTTCCTCCAAGTCAGAGGCTCCAGGTGAGCTTGACTCCTCCCTCTCACTCACTACAGGCAACTTCTTAGCCGGGGACTTTTTGGGTCCCTTCCTAAGCCTCTTCAGGGGCCTCTCTCCCTGATCACTCTCCTTCCTGACGTCATCGTCAGTTCCCTCAGCCTCAGACCCGACCTTCTTGGGATCAGACTCAGACCCTGACTTCGTGCTCTTCCCTGTCAGCACAATTTTCACCCTCTTCGTCTTCTCAGCCGCGTCCATCTCAGGCTGTTCCACCTCCTCAGCTACTACCTCCTCCTCAACTTCCTTACTCCTCTCAAGGAGGTCATCTACCCTTTCAATGAGACTGGTAGCCACTCTCTTGGCCTTACCAGATGGCTTTTTGGCCTGACCCTTTGCTTTCGCATTGGGATCAGTCAGCCCTAGCACTGAATAGGTATCACTCAGTGAGAAAAACATTACCTTCTTTGAGGATAGACTATCCTCAAAATCGAAGGTATACCCATGGCAGGCATGAGCTATCAGGATGGACATCCTCGTTCCGAACGGCAATATGGCACAAACTGAGGTGTGCTTCTTCTCCTCATCTCTCATGAGTTTGTCCAGACCTGCCTGATGGAGTTGATCGAGGAAGAACTGCTCCCAGTTCTCTTCCACTCCATCAACAATTGCTCCCATGAGTCTCAGCTTGGGCAGGCTCAATTGCTCGTGAGAGCCAGTTGCACCCATCACAATCTTGGACACCAAATCCACCAGAGCTCTGTATTCAGACTTTAAAGTATTCTTGTTCTGACGAGCCTTGAACTCTGATGACCCAGACTTGGTCCATTTCCCAAGAAGTTCTCCCTCCGAGTTCTCCTTGTACATCTTTGGGTTGATGCCTGATGATGGCAGTGCAAAAACTTCCCTGACCGCCCTCCTCAAGTCAATGGTGACTACCTCCGAGCTGTAAAGAGGTTCGCTGTCGCTGCTCTTCTCCCCCGTCGGCTTGAGCGCCGTCACCTTGGTGAAGAGTTCCCCCTTCCGCAGGAACATGTTTAAATACGCCTCCGCGACTGTTCTAGGAAGCACGGCAATGGGGCGGGTGGTGAAGTATGTTTCCAACCCGGCTTTGGAAATCCATTTAAAAACGGGTTTGATTTACTCCACCGTAAGACAGGTACCCTCCATGGAGATGACTTGCTCCATGTGTACCAATTTGTTATTGACAACGTCTTCGAGCTTGTCGGTTGTCCAGTTGGAATTAAGAAATGCCATTGCTTTGAAAGGAAGAGGTTTTTCGAATTTTCTGTGTTTGAGCAAGAGAAAACTCAGTGTGCAGATGTGCATTGTGTTTGCGTAAAAACCTCAAATGGCATTCTTGATTGATAAGATTAAGTCAGTTACTCAAACGTGGGGTTGAGATTAATTCCTGAATTCGAAAAGTTTTGAAATGAGGGGCCAGGATTAATCTCAGTTTCAATCAAAACCCCATGTCAGTCATATTCCGTATAAAACGGACACGTATATGAAAAAGTAACTGAAGCATTAAATGCTCCGTGCGCGTGGGTTTAAATATGAAAAGGCGCGCTTTTAATGAAAACATAATGCATTTAATAAAGATTTTCAGGACGAAGGACTCAGGGAGACGCTTGAAATTCACAAGAGTCAGGTTAGAGCTCATACCTGTTAGGGAGACATTGTAGCACCCTGATACCTCGCTGAGTCGAGTCTGTCCTGAGTTCCCCCTAGAACCCTACACTGACTGCTCTCCCGGATCTAAGAGTCCTAACTCCAGTGACAGTTCCATAAACCTTGCTTCAGCCAGAGGCTTAGTCAAGATGTCAGCTCTTTGCCTGTTAGTGTGAATTTTCTCCATCCTAATATCTTTCTTCTCCATATGATCTCGAATGAAGTGATGTCTAATATCCACATGCTTGCACCTTGTGTGAAGCACTGGGTTCTGAGTAATTGCTATTGCACTATTGTTGTCACAATAGATTGAAACCTGATTAGCAAATACTTGGTAGTCCCTCAACTATTGTCTCAACCACAAAATCTGAGCACAACAACTACCTGCCGCCATATACTCAGCCTCAGTTGTGGATGTAGCCACTGAATTCTGCTTCTTACTAAACCACGAGATCAACTTACTTCCCAAAAACTGACATGTCCCTGAGGTTGATTTCCTATCAATCCTACAACCTCCATAATCTGCATCTGAATAACCTGTCAGTTCTAAGTTGTCATCTGAAGGATACCATAGTCCCATATTGACTGTCCTTTTCAAATACTTAAGTATCCTCTTAGCAGCCTCCAAATGACTCCTTTTGGGATCAGACTGATACCTAGCACACACACCAACTGCAAACGTAATGTCAGGCCTACTTGCAGTCAGGTACAACAAGGAACCTATCAGCCCTCGATACTCAGTCTGATTTACTGAAGTCCCTTCAGTGTCAGGATCCATCTTCCAATTTGTGTTCATAGGGATCCTGGCTGGATTGCTGTTCTGAACACCAAACTTTTGAATCAAGTCTCTTGTATACTTGGCCTGATTTATGAAGATACCTTGATCAGTCTGCTTAACCTGCAATCCTAAGAAGAAGTTCATCTCTCCTATCATTGACATCTCAAATTTACCAGTCATCAACTTAGAGAATTTCTCACAGAGCTGATGATTTGGTTATCCAAATATTATGTCATCCACATAAATCTGGACGAAGAGAATGTCATCACCTTCAGTGATCCTGAACAATGTCCTATCTACAGTTCCCTTCTTGAACCCATGGTCTGTCAGGAATTGAGAGAGGGTATCATACCAAGCTCTTGGTGCTTGCTTAAGTCCATAGAGTGCTTTCTTCAAATGGTATACTCTATCTCCAACCTCAAACCCGGGAGGTTGTTCAACATATACCTCTTCATTGAGTATCCCATTCAGGAAGGCACTCTTGACATCCATTTGATACACCTTGAACTTCTTATATGTTGCATATGCAAGGAACAACCTGATAGCTTCCAACCTAGCCACTGGAGCAAAAGTCTCATCATAGTCTATTCCTTCAGACTGACAATACCCTTTTGCAACCAGTCTAGCCTTGTTTCTTACCACAACACCATTCTTATCCTTCTTGTTCTTAAAGACCCACTTGGTACCAATCACACCTTGATGCCTAGGTCTATCTACCAGTTCCCAAACCTGATTCCTTGTGAACTGATTCAACTCCTCTTGCATGGCAATGATCCAGTTCGAGTTAGTGAGAGCTTCTTCAATGTTCTGAGGCTCTTGCTCAGAGAGAAAGCAGCAGAACAATGCACTCTCACCATGGAACCGTCTGGTCCTGACTTCCTCAGTTGGATCACCAATGATTTGATCAATGGGATGATCCTCTAGCCATGTTCTCTTGCCAGGAGTTGTTCCTGAAGTACCTGCAATGTTAGTGTCTACAGGCTCATAAAATTCAGGAAATTGAACAGAAGGGGATGATCCTGAGTCTATACCAAAGGGATTAACAAGCTCAATGTCAGGGACATTGATTCCCCCTTGATGAGGTGACTCAGGAACCGTCTCAGCTGCAACAACATCTTCATAGACGGTGCTTACCTCAGGTTGAGCCTGTTCCTCAGTCTGAGGCTCAACAGTCCCTGATGTGCTAGGCTTAGGAGTGGCGCCTGATTCATCATCCTGATCATCGTCATCATCCCATCTTGGAATTGGCACAGTTTTGACCTCTGGATCAGGTTGATTCTTTAAGCTCAGCCTTGTCACACTCCTTGTGACCTCCTCAGTGTCAGGATTCAACACCTTTGCCCTAGACTCATTAGCAGATTCATCAAAGACAACATGAGGTGATTCTTCCACAACAAGGGTCCTACAGTTGTAAACCCTGAAGGCTTTGCTAACTTCAGAATATCCTAAGAATATTCCTTCATCAGATTTGCTATCAAAGGCTTTCAATTGGGTCTTCCCATTGTTGAGGATGAAGCATTACAACCAAATACATGAAAATAAGAAATACGAGGTTTCCTTTTGTTCCATGTCTCATATGGGGTCTGTGCATGTTGTTTGTTCAGCATGGATCTGTTCTGAGTGTAGCATGCAGTGTTGATTGCCTCAGCCCAAAATTTCTTGGGCAATCCTGACTCAGCCAACATGGTCCTTGCTGCTTCCTTCAGTATCTTGTTCCTTCTTTCAGCAACGCCATTCTGTTGTGGGGTTCTAGCTGCAGAAGTCTCATGAGCTATACCAAGTTCATTACAAAAGTCAGAAATATATGAATTTATAAATTCAGTGCCCTTGTCAGATCTGATCTTAGTAATGGACTGATTTTTCTCATTGCTGAGTCTCCTGAGCAACTCTGGAAGCTTCACCTGTGTTTCCTTCTTATTCAACAAGAAAATAACCTAAGTATATCTAGAATAATCATCAATAACCACAAGGGTATATTTTCTACCATTCATACTCACAGGTGTTATGGGACCAAATAAATCCATGTGCAAGAGCTGAAGTATCCTGTCAGTGGAATGAGAAGCTTTCTCTTTAAATGACGCTCTGACCTGCTTCCCTTCCTGACAAGCTTTGCACACATGATCTTTGCTAAAAACTTCATTAGGTAGACCTTCAACAAGTGACTGTCTAGAAATTTTGTTAAGAATCTTGAAGTTCAGGTGGCTTAATCTTTTATGCCATAACCAACTGAGCTCTCGAGAGCTTTTAGCAACAAAACAAGTATTAGGAATAGTGCTGCTCCAATCAGCGAGATAAACGTTACCTTTCCTGATACCTGATAGAAGCACTTGTGTTGATTTGTCCTTGACTGAACATATATTCGATGAGAACTCAACACTGAACCCTTTGTCACAGAATTGACTTACTGACAACAGGTTATACTTCAGTCCTTCCACAAAGGACACATTTTCCACTCTGACTGTACCTATGATTAAAACATCAAAACCTTTAGTAACACCTTTTGAGTTATCACCAAAGGTTACCTGTGGACCATCTTTAGCTTGATATTCTTGGAGAAGACTCTTCATTCCAGTCATGTGCCTTGAGCAACCACTGTCTAGGTACCAAACAACTTTGATTGAGTCTCCTCTCCTCTTGTTGTGATCCACAGCCGCCTCAGGCTCATCCCTAGCCATAAGACAGACATCATCGTACTCGTCATCTGAGAAGAGTTCAGGTGACCTTTCAGCAGGACCGTCAGAGTCTGTTGCATCTTCAGCGACCATTGCTCTCCGATCAGCAGATCTTATATCCCTCGTGGCTCTCCTTTCCTCTCTCTCCCTCGCACTCAGCTCTGGGCAGTCGTACTGATAGTGACCAATCTTGTTACAGTTGTAACATGCTATCTGCTCACTTACTCTTTCTTTCCTTGGTTCTGGGTTCCTCCTTGAGTTAGGTTCCCTGGTTCTCGGCGAGCTTTCAGACTTGGTTGGATATCTATCGTCGCGAGTACGTCTCTGTTCGTCTCTTCTTTCAGGCTTTGGTTCAGAATATCTCCTTTCATCACCACATTCTCTCCTATGGTCAGTATTCCTTCGCTCATCATATCTCCTTAAGCTTTGGTGGGTTCCTTCAGGTTTCCTATCACGTGAGTCCTGATAAAACTTTTTATAACGACCAAACCTGGAATTGAGCTTGTCAAATCGTCTGGCCATCAGGCTGTACTCCTCAGCGAGTTCTTCCCTGCTCATCTCCATCAGTGACTTTGATGAATAATTTGATGAGGGCTCAACAGGTTCAGACCTGGCTTTGAACGCCATACTTTTCTCAGGAGTTTTCTCATTCACTTCCTCTTCTGACTGAACTTTCTTCTTTCTTTTGTTAAGATCAAATTCAAGCGCTTTGAGCTCTGAAAAAAGTAAAGCAGAAGTTATGTTACTCATATCCTGAGTGTTCTTAAGCATAATTACACTGTTATCCCATCTTTCAGGAAGGGCATTCAGGATCTTTGAAGCAACATCTCTCCTTGGGACATCCTTGTCCAACATCACCAACTCATTCATCAACTTGATGAATCTAGACTCCATTTGATCTATGCTCTCGTCAGGCAGCATCTCGAATGCTTCGAACTTCTGAATGGCAATGTTTCTCTTGTTCTCCTTTATCTTCTCTGACCCCTCGCACATCCTGGTCAGCTCATCCCAGACCTCCTTTGCCGTCTTTAAGTTCATCAGCCTTGCTGACTCCTCGAAAGGCACTGTGTGCAAGATGATATTCCTGGCCATATTATCCAGCCCCATCATCTTGATCTCATCAGTGGTCATATCCTTCCTTTCCTTAGGAATGGGTACACCAATATCAAGATCATCATACCCTCTACCTCTGGTATTAGGGACAGTGATTTTGATCGGTCCTTCCCTGAGAACATGCGGCATCTGGTCATGGATGGCATCGAGATGTGCTTCTAATCTGAGTTTCCAATAGACAAAGTTAGATACAGAGAATTCAGGTAACGAGGCTTCAAGTCTCCTAGAAGTCATGATGATGCAAGTTTTATGAAAAGCAAACTCAGATCTGTTCAGTGACCACCAACAATTTCTCCTTTGAAACTATTAGTATTCAAAGTCAGTGGTCTTTCGAACCACTTCTCTGATACCACTTGTTGGTTCCAGTACAAGACTGAGGAATACGTGTATGGGGGGGGAATACACGTATACCAATTTTTCAAACTTAAAAACTGACTGAGTCCCCTTTACTCAGAGTGATAAAGAACTAGGAGCTGATAACACACCTACTGACTACACTTGGTGCGGGTCAGTTGGCTAACTATCAGTTCAAGTTCAGTGCGGAATTGTTTGAGCCCTGATAGTTTAAAGTCTTGTTTAGTTTGCTTTCTGAAAACTTGTTTTACTCAATTCTGAAAGGTGTTTAGTAAGGCAGTGCTCTTTTTTAGGATCAGGCTGATTGATTCAAGCCTGATAAACCGAATGCAATAAATGAGCAAGTAATATGGCAAGTAAGCATAATATCAAAGCAATAAGAACACAGGAGTTTAACGTGGTTCAGAGGCTCAAGCTCCTACGTCCACGGTCTGACTTAACAGGAAATCCACTCAAGGGATTCTTGTTTTTAACGTGCCAAGGTGCACCAAGACCAGCTAACCTCACTGATCTATACAAACTTCCTTACTAACACACTAACTGACTTACTCCCAACAAGCCTAACTTAGGGTTTTGGTTTCAGTTTGGATTCCAACTAGGTTGAGATTATCCTTACAAGATAAGGCTATACTAAGGATTGGATAATCTCTCTAAGCTTAAGATAATGCTATTTAGCGCTTGGAATACAGAATAACTCTCAGTTGCTAAGAAACACTTGGGAAATTTAGATGGTTTCGAGTGCTTCTCTTAAAGGCTGGATGCTTTGAATGCTTGAGAGTTTGAGTAATTTCTGGCTTGGAAATTTCCCGTAACCTTGAATGGGTTCAAGGTCTTCTGTATTTATAGGTGATTTGAAAAACTATCCGTTGGAGAGATAGCCTTTCTTGTCAACTATGTAGAGTGGCTTCAAACGGACATATCTTCATGCAGCTGCAGTCCTTGCATGGATTTGGTAGTTAATTAAATGCACATTAAATGCTTGCCCGTTGAATATGCAGTCTGAATTCAGTCTTCTTGTCAGGTTCCGTACGTGCGTGTCCTTCCCGGATTGGTCCACGTCATCAGGTTGGTGAGAATGTCAGAACTTATTCCTGAGCTTCAGGCTTGTCTTATTAAGTTCATTTTGTCTTGAGCTCACCGGTCTTGTCCTGACGCTGAAATTCCTTTTGCATTGCTTGGCTCTACTCCAAGTCTTCCCATAAACTCAGTGACATCCTGTTCCCTTCAGGACTGAGTTAGTAATGACCTCAGGGTCATACTCTTCATCACTGACACTTACTCAGCCAGCTTAGAGAACTGCCATAAGTTCAGGATGGTGCTCTTCGTCTTCAGGCTCTTGGTCTTGATTGTCACCAGTGAGTTCTCCTCTCACTGAGTACCTGTGAAGTGTAAAATGACTAAGTACAAAAACTAACCAAGACTAGCCTGACAAAGACAGATTAAGGCAAACATCTTTTCAGGGGCTTTGGGATCTTAATCAAAACTGACAATGTCCCTGTTGTTTACCAAATATATTTTGCTGGGATTGGATGGCTATTTATTAAAGCTTTGGTAAAAACACCAAATGATTGGGTTCTTAAATGCTAAAATGAATGCTTGGATGAAGAAAGGCTTAAGAACACTAAGAACACCAAGAATTGCCAGGGGTTGTCAATCCCTGGACTTGAATGAGTATGTGTATTGATTATACTGAGAATGATTGAACCTTTTTTAACATTACAAGTGTTGGGGTATTTATAGTTTTCTCACTACAGGGGTATGTTGGTCATTTCCGGCCTCTCGGGGGACAGGTGCATTAAATGCCTCCTGCCTCTGAGGACGCGCGGGCTCTGAAGTGTCAGGGCTCGCAGGTGGCCGGCCACTAGGGTGTCGACGCGTGTCCAAAAAGGATGATTCTCTGAAGAATTTCCTCATTTGGATGGAATATTCTCTGTTTCTGGGTACGGAGGCGGCCTTTTTCTCCCTTGGGAGAGGATCTTGCACGATTCCGTCACGTGCTCCGGATCTTTTTAGTCGGCCGGGGGCCTTGAGTGATCGAGATCGGCCTCCGGGCGGATGGCGAGGTCGGAGGCTGTTCCTGTCAGTTGGCCGTGTCCGGGCGGCCTCTGTTGGACTTTATTAATCCTGGCCGGTCCGGTCCGGGCACGGCAGGGCTTCAACGTGGAAGTGATGAACGTGGATGGACATCCCAAGCAGGCTTCCGGCCTCGCTTTCGAGGCCGGAGTCTAGTGGTCGGGGCCCGCTGAGGTCGGATTCAGGTCGGCCAGGTCGGTTCCGGCCTCTGGGTACCTTCTCGCCTTTTCCGGCTATCTTCCGGCCGGATCCAACATGTGATCAGAAATGGTCACAACAATTGCCCCCCAGCTCGTCGCTCAAAGTTAATGTGGGGCGAGGTGGTCGTTTGTCGTTTTGTGTTGGTGTCGGCCTTGATTTGTCCGGGGTGGTCGGAGACCGTCTAAAGGCTACACGTTGATTGGGATGGTGGGCGTTTTATTGATCTTGCCTAAAGAGGTGCGCATGACGTCAGGCGACGCCTCGGATTACGCGCATCGAAAGCTGTCGTGCGTGACATGACTTGATTTCCTCGAATCTCGCGCATTTAATGCGCGTGATGTACGAGGCGTCTGACGCCGAAACCGTCACTTCAAATTCTTGCACCTAGGTCCCTATACCTAGGATTTTATTTCGGAGTAGGCCCTCAACCATTTCCTATAAATAGGGATGCTACTTCACTCCAAAGAGTTTTCACTCTTTAGCGATTTGTAGTTGTACTTAGGCGATTTCCGGCAAGCTTCTCACGGCGGCGACGAACTTTGCACGGCGGTGATTGGTTTTGCGAAGGTAATTTTTTAAACTTTTTTTGCAACTCCGAACTTTAATTTTACATCATGGTGCGACGGTGGGCTGGTCCTCCGCCTGGGCAAGGGGGCGGAGCTTCCTCAAGTGGCGGCGGTGGTGGCGGAGCCAATCGCCGTTTGTTTGAGGAAGGAGGGAGCTCGCGCGGAGGAAGTGGAGTTTCTCCTTCCCGTCTTGCGGGCTCAATTTGGGCTCGCGACGATGACGGTCTGGATGGCCTGTTTCCGAGCCGGTCGTTGTTGGGCGAAGGTGCTCGGGAAGGGGCTTCGGCTGCGGGCGTGAGACCGCAGACAGAGGCGATGGCCCGGTCCATGGAGAGCAGGGAACCCTTGGACGATCTCCTCGAGGAGGACGAGTATGAAGACGGTCACGGTGAAGGAGACGATCTGGGGACCAACTTGTTGCTCCAGAATCTCGCGGCCGAGCAGATTAAACAAAGACTAGGGATGACGAATGAGGTCTCAGGATCGGAGACTGAGGAGATCGAGAGGCCGGTTGCGGCTGGCCGGAGTGTTAGCCTGGATCGGCGAGAGCAGGTCAGACGGGCCTTTCATCTGTGGTCGGAATACGTGGAGAGGAAAGACGAGGTCGAGTCCCTCTCTTTCGACTACGAGGAGTACTCAGATCACTACCCGAGTGAGCCGACCGTACGCGATCCGGCCACTATTCGAATAGCCGACCTGGAGGAGTCTCGCAGGTGGACTATTGGCCAGATTCAGAGCAAAATGACCCAGCACTTTCTTGATGATGCCCGGGCCGACTGGGAAGTCCCCTACGACGTTCAACTTTACGCCCCTGAACCGAATGAACGGGCGGACCAGCCTCCTCGCGGGATGGTGGCTGTGACTCAAGACATGATGGAGGTTGGGCTTCGTTTTCCACTCCATCCGGCCGTCTCGTACCTGTTAAACTACTGGAACCAAGCGCCCATCCAGCTGCTCCCGAACACATGGATGATCCTTGTGAGCGTCATGACTTTGTTTGACAAGAATCGGCTCTACCGGATGCCGACCCCTGGTGAAATGACATACCTCTATCGAATCCAGAGCGAAAAGAGTGGGACCGGTGAGGTCTACATTCAAACTAAGGGGCAGAAGTTGGTGACCGGCCTACCGAGCAAGGGTCGGAACGATCGGAGGAAGTGGTTTTTCGTCGGTGGGGCGTGGAAGACCGGGTATCCGGATGGGACGGAGATTGACGTTCCGACCGACATCCGTCTTAAGAATCCCAGTAAGGAATTTTTGCTTATATTTGGATAAAAAGTACTGATCTAATTTCTTACTTTCCTTTGTAGGTTATCCTTGTCCTTCCGACCGGGAGCTGAATTTCGACTTTGCGGTTGTCAGGGAGCGGATTCTGTCCTTGCCGGCCGCGGAAAGGAATCAAGCCGTCCTCCGGACCCGACAGTCTCAGATTTCCGGCCGTTTCTTCCAGTTCCCACGTCACCTGAGATTGACGGGTAAGCATCCAGGCAGGTCCCGGGATTTAGTTTGCTGTGTTTTTTTTTTAACACTTCGTGTCTCGTCATTGCAGTGCCCGATTTCCCGATAGTGAGGCAGTGCCCGCCAGAACTAATTGAGAACTGCCCGAAGATGTTTTCTATGATCGGAGCCTGCGCAGTGAAGAAGACGGCCAAGGGGGCGAAGAAGAAGAAAGGAACCGGCTCCCGGACCGGGGTCGTGATCGAAGAGCCCCTCCCCCTCCAGTCGGTGCCGGCCGTCGCGACCGCTGCTACTGAGGCCCCTGTATCCCCCCAACTCACCGGCCGAAAGAGGGGTCGGGAGGACACCGAGGACGAGGAGACCGGCCATCATGGGTCGAGTCCGGCCCCCATCGTCCTTTCTGACGACACCCCGCCTGGGGCGGTCGGGGCGGAAAATGCGGCTCGTGCGGCACCCGTTCCCGGCCGGGAAGACGACGGGCCCTACTTCGGTCGCGATCCCGCCCGTTTCCAAGCGTAAGTCTGTTGTCTCTGGATTTTTCCTAAGGCATTTTATTCAAAACTGACCTAATCTCTCTTTTTGTCCAGATTGACCCGCAACAACTCCGGCCTTCCTCCAATGGTGTTGGATTTCCTCTCTTCCCGGGCCCCGGGATCTATCGTGGAGATGCCGGAGTATATGAGCCGGTCGGTGAACTCTTTGCCCCAAGCTTGGACGCGGGAGTTAGCCGATGTCGCCGAGCGCCGACCTCGATATGCCGGTCGGGCCTGCATCGCACTCGTTAGCCAGGCGGCCATAATGGCCAATCTCGTGGAGAGCGAGTTCAACAGTGCCCTCAGCGCCGTGCGGAGGCTAGAGGCCGACCTGACCCGAGCTCGGGAGGAGAAGGCTGGGCTAGAGAGCGAGAACGCCGCGCTCAGAAAGGAGAGGGACTGTGCGGTCGGCCAGATGGAGGCCGTCTTGAAAGAGAAAGATGATACTCTTGGTCGGGCAGAGATGGCATACAAGGCGCTGGCCGATGCCCGGAACCGGGTGGCAGAGATGGAGGACACCAGTGCCGATCTGCCGCTGGAGGCTCATCGAGCCCGGGGGGATGTTGATCATGCTCTTGCCCGGCAGGCTGAGTTGGAGAGGGAGCTCCAAAAGAAAGCTGAAGAATTGGCTGCCTCCCTTAGCCGGCCAGCGTACGATCCGGAGGATCCGACCGCCAACCCGGCACTCTTCTCCGAGTTCTGCTTCTATATGGCAGCTGCCAGCATGATCCGGGTTGCGCGCCAGGCCGGCCTTGAGACCAAAGCCATGGAGGAATACTTCCGGGAGTACGCCGATAAGAATTCGGTCGATGAGGGCTACTGGTTCCCCATCCTTGACCTTGAGACCGTCCATGGGGTGGACCTCTCATGGTTCCCCCATCGGCACAGGCTGCTCCTGCCGGGTCAGAATCCCCCGGTCGGCGACGAGGAGGAGGAGGCAGAGGAGGGAGAGGAGGTTCCTCCGGCTGACTCTCAAGTGCCGGGTGGAGGTGATGCCGAAGTTGCTTTGGCGGCCGGAAATGAGGGGCAGGCGGATCCTGCGGCCGGCGAGGGCGAACCTTGAACTTTTAGTTTATGCCTTAACTCCTTTTTACTGCTTTCGAATGTAACCGGCTTCTGGCCGGATTTATCTTGCTTTAAACCGTTGTACTTCCCGGCTTCCAGACCGGTTTTGACTTAATATAATCCAGATTTTCCTTGAATTTTACTGTTCTATTATTGCTTTCTTATACTCATCAAAGTGAATTTTCACAAGTATGAATGAGATTTTGACCCGGGCTCAAGTGTGATATGCCGACCTCGATACGGTCGGCATATGTTTTGAACTGAGCTCGGTTTCTAGGATTGCCTTGGTTGCCTTGCCGAGCTCAAGTGTGATATGCCGACCTCGATACGGTCGGCATATGCTTTTGAACCGAGCTCGGCTTTTAAAGTGGCTAGGGTGGCCTTTCCGAGCTCAAGTGTGATACGCCGACCTCGATACGGTCGGCGTACGTTTTTGAACTGGGCTCGGTTTTTGGGTTGCCTTAAGCGGCTTTTCCGGGCTTAAGTGTGATATGCCGGCCTCGATACGGCCGGCATACGCTTTTGAACTGAGCCCGGTGTTTGAAATGAGATACAGCTGTGCGAAGAGCTTTTGTATTAATTGATAAACATAGTACAAAATCATTGGTAGTATTTCTTCAAGTGAATTGCATTCCAGGGGTATTGGTCCGGAGTTCCATCCATGAGTTCCAGCTCGTAAGCTCCCTTAGAGAGCCATTTGGATATCCTGAACGGACCCTCCCAGTTCGGGCCGAATACCCCTTTTGGTACTTGAACCCTCTTGAGGACGAGGTCCCCGACCTGGAAATGTCTAGCCTTCACTTTGGAGTTGAAATTTTTTTCGGATTTCTTCTTGTAGGCCGCGTTTCGGAGGTCGGAATTGAGCCTTCTCTCCTCCAACATGTCCAAGTCGATCATCCGGGCGGTGTCATTGTCTTCGGTGATCGTCTGGGCTGTCCGGTGGCTTGGTAGGGAGACCTCTGAAGGAATGACGACCTCGGTCCCAAAAGCTAGAGCGAAAGGTGTTTCGCCCGTTGAGTTCCTTGTGGTCGTTCGGTATGACCAGAGGACATCGGGTAGCTCGGCTGCCCACTTCCCCTTTTTGTCCTCTAGCTTGGCTTTAATAGTGTGCTTGAGGATCTTGTTTACGGCCTCTACCTGGCCGTTCGTTTGCGGGTGGTAGGGGGTGGAGAAAACCTTCTTGATATTCCATTTTTCGCAAAATTGGATCATCTGGAGACCGTCAAACTGTGTCCCATTGTCGGAGATGATCACTTGAGGTAGGCCGAAACGGCAGATGATGTTTTTCCAAATGAACTTGATGATTTGGGTCTGGCTGATTTTGTTGAGTGGCTCGGCCTCGGCCCACTTTGTGAAATAGTCGACGGCTACGACGGCGAATTTGTGGCCCCCGGGCGCAGTGGGCATTGGTCCGATCAGGTCGATGCCCCACTGGGCAAAAGGCCAAGGGCTATACATAGAGGAGAGCTGCTCGGGGGACAGTTTGATGTTGGGTCCCAAGACTTGACATTTGTGGCATGACCTTGCGAAGTTGACGGCGTCCTTGTTCAAGGTCGGCCAGAAATATCCTTGTCTGATCACTTTATGGGCTAGGGCCCGGCCTCCGGCATGATTTCCGCAAACCCCCTCATGGATCTCGGCCAGAATGGTCTGGCCTTGCTCCGGGGTTATACATTTTAGGAGTGGGAGGGTAAAGCTTCTCTTATATAAAAGATCATCAATGAGGGTGTACCTTGACGACCGGAGTTGCAGTTGCCGAGCCCTAGTCCTATCTTCAGGGATCGCGCCGGTCTTGAGATATTTCACGATCGGCGTCATCCAATTTTCATCCGTGCTTAGAACGGTTGCCACCTGTGCTCGGATGACCGTGGGCGTTCCGAGCGTGGAGAGTTGGATGTTGGCGAGGTCGGCTGCTCCCTCCGCTGTTGCAAGCTTGGAAAGTGCGTCGGCCTGGGTGTTGTGTTCCCTCGGGATTTGCTTCGTTTTCCACTCCATCCGGCCGTCTCGTACCTGTTAAACTACTGGAACCAAGCGCCCATCCAGCTGCTCCCGAACACATGGATGATCCTTGTGAGCGTCATGACTTTGTTTGACAAGAATCGGCTCTACCGGATGCCGACCCCTGGTGAAATGACATACCTCTATCGAATCCAGAGCGAAAAGAGTGGGACCGGTGAGGTCTACATTCAAACTAAGGGGCTGAAGTTGGTGACCGGCCTACCGAGCAAGGGTCGGAAATATCGGAGGAAGTGGTTTTTCGTCGGTGGGGCGTGGAAGACCGGGTATCCGGATGGGACGGAGATTGACGTTCCGACCGACATCCGTCTTAAGAATCCCAGTAAGGAATTTTTGCTTATATTTGGATAAAAAGTACTGATCTAATTTCTTACTTTCCTTTGTAGGTTATCCTTGTCCTTCCGACCGGGAGCTGAATTTCGACTTTGCGGTTGTCAGGGAGCGGATTCTGTCCTTGCCGGCCGCGGAAAGGAATCAAGCCGTCCTCCGGACCCGACAGTCTCAGATTTCCGGCCGTTTCTTCCAGTTCCCACATCACCTGAGATTGACGGGTAAGCATCCAGGCAGGTCCCGGCCTTTAGTTTGCTGTGTTTTTTTTTTTTTTTTAACACTTCGTGTCTCGTCATTGCAGTGCCCGATTTCCCGATAGTGAGGCAGTGCCCGCCAGAACTAATTGAGAACTGCCCGAAGATGTTTTCTATGATCGGAGCCTGCGCAGTGAAGAAGACGGCCAAGGGGGCGAAGAAGAAGAAAGGAACCGGCTCTCGGACCGGGGTCGTGATCGAAGAGCCCCTCCCCCTCCAGTCGGTGCCGGCCGTCGCGACCGCTGCTACTGAGGCCCCTGTATCCCTCCAACTCACCGGCCGAAAGAGGGGTCGGGAGGACACCGAGGACGAGGAGACCGGCCATCATGGGTCGAGTCCGGCCCCCATCGTCCTTTCTGACGACACCCCGCCTGGGGCGGTCGGGGCGGAAAATGCGGCTCGTGCGGCACCCGTTCCCGGCCGGGAAGATGACGGGCCCTACTTCGGTCGCGATCCCGCCCGTTTCCAAGCGTAAGTCTGTTGTCTCTGGATTTTTCCTAAGGCATTTTATTCAAAACTGACCTAATCTCTCTTTTTGTCCAGATTGACCCGCAACAACTCCGGCCTTCCTCTAATGGTGTTGGATTTCCTCTCTTCCCGGGCCCCGGGATCTATCGTGGAGATGCCGGAGTATATGAGCCGGTCGGTGAACTCTTTACCCCAAGCTTGGACGCGGGAGTTAGCCGATGTCGCCGAGCGCCGACCTCGATATGCCGGTCGGGCCTGCATCGCACTCGTTAGCCAGGCGGCCATAATGGCCAATCTCGTGGAGAGCGAGTTCAACAGTGCCCTCAGCGCCGTGCGGAGGCTAGAGGCCGACCTGACCCGAGCTCGGGAGGAGAAGGCTGGGCTAGAGAGCGAGAACGTCGCGCTCAGAAAGGAGAGGGACTGTGCGGTCGGCCAGATGGAGGCCGTCTTGAAAGAGAAAGATGATGCTCTTGGTCGGGCAGAGATGGCATACAAGGCGCTGGCCGATGCCCGGAACCGGGTGGTAGAGATGGAGGACACCAGTGCCAATCTGCGGCTGGAGGCTCATCGAGCCCGGGGGGATGCTGATCATGCTCTTGCCCGGCAGGCTGAGTTGGAGAGGGAGCTCTAAAAGAAAGCTGAAGAATTGGCTGCCTCCCTTAGCCGGCCAGTGTACGATCCGGAGGATCCGACCGCCAACCCGGCACTCTTCTCCGAGTTCTGCTTCTATATGGCAGCTGCCAGCATGATCCGGGTTGCGCGCCAGGCCGGCCTTGAGACCAAAGCCATGGAGGAATACTTCCGGGAGTACGCCGACAAGAATTCGGTCGATGAGGGCTACTGGTTCCCCATCCTTGACCTTGAGACCGTCCATGGGGTGGACCTCTCATGGTTCCCCCATCGGCACAGGCTGCTCCTGCCGGGTCAGAATCCCCCGGTCGGCGACGAGGAGGAGGAGGCAGAGGAGGGAGAGGAGGTTCCTCCGGCTGACTCTCAAGTGCCGGGTGGAGGTGATGCCGAAGTTGCTTTGGCGGCCGGAAATGAGGGGCAGGCGGATCCTGCGGCCGGCGAGGGCGAACCTTGAACTTTTAGTTTATGCCTTAACTCCTTTTTACTGCTTTCGAATGTAACCGACTTCTGGCCGGATTTATCTTGCTTTAAACCGTTGTACTTCCCGGCTTCCAGACCGGTTCTGACTTAATATAATCCAGATTTTCCTTGAATTTTACTGTTCTATTATTGCTTTCTTATACTCATCAAAGTGAATTTTCACAAGTATGAATGAGATTTTGACCCGGGCTCAAGTGTGATATGCCGACCTCGATACGGTCGGCATATGTTTTGAACTGAGCTCGGTTTCTAGGATTGCCTTGGTTGCCTTGCCGAGCTCAAGTGTGATATGCCGACCTCGATACGGTCGGCATATGCTTTTGAACCGAGCTCGGCTTTTAAAGTGGCTAGGGTGGCCTTTCCGAGCTCAAGTGTGATACGCCGACCTCGATACAGTCGGCGTACGTTTTTGAACTGGGCTCGGTTTTTGGGTGGCCTTAAGCGGCTTTTCCGGGCTTAAGTGTGATATGCCGGCCTCGATACGGCCGGCATACGCTTTTGAACTGAGCCCGGTGTTTGAAATGAGATACAGCTGTGCGAAGAGCTTTTGTATTAATTGATAAACATAGTACAAAATCATTGGTAGTATTTCTTCAAGTGAATTGCATTCCAGGGGTATTGGTCCGGAGTTCCATCCATGAGTTCCAGCTCGTAAGCTCCCTTAGAGAGCCATTTGGATATCCTGAACGGACCCTCCCAGTTCGGGCCGAATACCCCTTTTGGTACTTGAACCCTCTTGAGGACGAGGTCCCCGACCTGGAAATGTCTAGCCTTCACTTTGGAGTTGAAATTTTTTTCGGATTTCTTCTTGTAGGCCGCGTTTCGGAGGTCGGAATTGAGCCTTCTCTCCTCCAACATGTCCAAGTCGATCATCCGGGCGGTGTCATTGTCTTCGGTGATCGTCTGGGCTGTCCGGTGGCTTGGTAGGGAGACCTCTGAAGGAATGACGACCTCGGTCCCAAAAGCTAGAGCGAAAGGTGTTTCGCCCGTTGAGTTCCTTGTGGTCGTTCGGTATGACCAGAGGACATCGGGTAGCTCGGCTGCCCACTTCCCCCTTTTTGTCCTCTAGCTTGGCTTTAATAGTGTGCTTGAGGATCTTGTTTACGGCCTCTACCTGGCCGTTCGTTTGCGGGTGGTAGGGGGTGGAGAAAACCTTCTTGATATTCCATTTTTCGCAAAATTGGATCATCTGGAGACCGTCAAACTGTTTCCCATTGTCGGAGATGATCACTTGAGGTAGGCCGAAACGGCAGATGATGTTTTTCCAAATGAACTTGATGATTTGGGTCTGGCTGATTTTGTTGAGTGGCTCGGCCTCGGCCCACTTTGTGAAATAGTCGACGGCTACGACGGCGAATTTGTGGCCCCCGGGCGCAGTGGGCATTGGTCCGATCAGGTCGATGCCCCACTGGGCAAAAGGCCAAGGGCTATACATAGAGGAGAGCTGCTCGGGGGACAGTTTGATGTTGGGTCCCAAGACTTGACATTTGTGGCATGACCTTGCGAAGTTGACGGCGTCCTTGTTCAAGGTCGGCCAGAAATATCCTTGTCTGATCACTTTATGGGCTAGGGCCCGGCCTCCGGCATGATTTCCGCAAACCCCCTCATGGATCTCGGCCAGAATGGTCTGGCCTTGCTCCGGGGTTATACATTTTAGGAGTGGGAGGGTAAAGCTTCTCTTATATAAAAGATCATCAATGAGGGTGTACCTTGACGACCGGAGTTGCAGTTGCCGAGCCCTAGTCCTATCTTCAGGGATCGCGCCGGTCTTGAGATATTTCACCATCGGCGTCATCCAATTTTCATCCGTGCTTAGAACGGTTGCCACCTGTGCTCGGATGACCGTGGGCGTTCCGAGCGTGGAGAGTTGGATGTTGGCGAGGTCGGCTGCTCCCTCCGCTGTTGCAAGCTTGGAAAGTGCGTCGGCCTGGGTGTTGTGTTCCCTCGGGATTTGCTCAATGAAAACTTGATGAAATTTCTCGCATAAGGTTGTGACCAGGTCGAGATACTTCATCATTTGCTCCCCCCGGGCCTCGTACTCTCCTTTGATCTGGTTTACCACGAGCAGGGAGTCCATGAAAACATGCAGCCGGCAAACTCCGATTGTGATTGCGAGCTCAAGGCCTCCGACCAGGGCCTCGTATTCGGCCTCGTTGTTGGTGGCCGGGAAGTTGAAGCGGACTGCATGGGTGAAATTTTGGCCCTCCGGACCGATCAGGACAATACCAGCCCCGGCACAAGAATTAGTTGACGATCCATCCACATAGAGTTTCCAAGGGGGGTGGTTGATTCTTGTGAACTTGGGTGGGAAAGTTAATTCTACAATGAAGTCGGCCAGGGCCTGGCCCTTGATGGCCGTCCTTGGGGCGTACGAGACCCCGTACTGAGCTATCTCCAACGACCACTTCAATAACCGGCCGCTGGTGTCCGGCCGGTGTAGGACTTGCCTCAGGGGTAGAGTGGTGAGGACCTCTACATGGTGGTCGAAGAAATAAGGTCTTAGTTTCCTTACACTCATGACCAGAGCGTAGGCTAACTTTTCGAGCGGGGTATATCTGAGCTCGGCATCGTGGAGGGCTTGGCTTACGAAATAGATCGGAAGGTGGTTCTGACTGTCCGCCCGGACTAGTACCGCGCTCAGTGCGACCTCGGAGGCCGCGAGATATAAGTAAAGCTTCTCCCCTGGGACCGGCTTGACTAAGATTTGTGGGTTTGCCAAATATTCCTTTAGTTTCGCAAAGGCTAGTTGACTTTCCCTATTCCATGAAAACTTGCCATTTTTAATTGTTGAGAAGAAAGGCTTACTTTTATCTCCGAGCCGGGCTATGAATCTGTTGAGAGAGGCGAGGCATCCGGTCAGGCGTTGCACTTGCTTGATCGTCCTAGGCTCTTGCATGTCAAGGACGACTTTGATCTTGGCCGGATTGGCCTCGATCCCGCGCTGGCTGACGATGTGTCCCAGGAATTTGCCGGCCTCCACCCCGAAGTTGCATTTCTTCGGGTTCAACTTCATATTGTAGGCCTTGAGGATCTTGAAAGTCTCTCCGAGATCCCTGAGATGGTCTTCTTTCTTCAAGTTTTTCACCACAATGTCGTCGATGTAGACCTCCATGGTCTTTCCGATCTGATCTGCAAACATCTTGTTGACTAGGCGTTGGTAGGTCGCGCCGGCGTTGATCAGACCGAAAGGCATCCGGAGCCAAGAGAATATGTTCTTCTCCGTGTGGAATGAGGTGTGCTTGATGTCTTCAACGGCAATGGGGATTTGATGGTAGCCGGCAAAGGCGTCCATGAAGGACATCATCTCGTGTCCGGCCGTGCCGTCCACCAGGTGGTCGATGTGTGGCATTGGAAAGTGATCTTTTGGGCACGCTGCGTTGAGGTCGGTGAAGTCTATACATAGTCTCCAGGCGTTGTTTGTCTTTTTGACCAGGACGGCGTTCGCGACCCATTGGGGCTCATCCCGGGCTTGCTCGATCAGCTTGTTGTCTAGCAACTTCTTGACTTCCTCAGCCAAAGCTTCGTACTTTTCCGGGCCGAACTTCCTTCTTTTTTGGTGGACCGGCCTCCTGTTGGGGTCGATCTTTAGACGATGGCATGCGTGCTTTGGGTCTATCCCGACCATGTCTTGGTGAGACCAGGCAAAGACTCCAACGTTGGCTTTGAGGAATTCGATCACTTCCCCCCGCATTTCGGTCGGTATGCGAGAGCCGATCAGTACTTCCAGTTCCGGCCTCGAGGGGTCGACCGGAATGTGTTCCAGATCCTCCAAAGCCGTAGCTTGTTTATAGCTCCGCCGGTCAGAAGAATCGAATCTGGGATCGAGGTCGAGCTCGGATGGTTCGAAACCAATCCTTGGCTCGGGATCGTCGATCTGCATAGGCCGGGGGTCGGCCGATGTGGATCCGACCTCCGCGACGGGTTCTGCGGCCGAAATGGCCGTTTCAGAGTCGGGGTGTGGCCCGTCTGGTGTTTGGTTATTGCTAATTGAAAATAAGTAAGAGTAGGAATAGTTCAAACACCTTCTAGCCATTGCCTGGTCACCCTTAATGGTGCCGACCACCCCCTCGGGGGTGGGAAATTTGATACAGTAGTAATAGGAGGAAGCAACGGCTTCAAAAACTTCTAAAAAGGGCCTACCCAGAAAGCCATTATACGAGCTTGGCTGATCTACAATTATAAAATCTAGCAGCCTAGTTATCCTGACCTCCTTGTTGTAGCAGCAGATGAGTTCCACGGAGAGCTTTATCCTTCCGTACGCGGCGACCGTCGCGTCCCCAAATCCCTTCAGCTGAAGGTCGATTGGCCTGATGAAGTTGACGAGGTCCCCGAGCTGGTCTAGGGCTGTTTTGAAGATGATATTGTAAAAGCACCCATTATCGACCAGAACGCGTTGAACCTCTTTGCCCAGGATCTGGGCGGCAATCACCAGCGCGTCGCCCTTCGGGAACAGCACCCCGGTCCGGTCCCGGTTGGAGAAAGTTATCTCCAAGTCCTTGTGAATCTTCGGCTCTGGGGGTGTGACCAAGTTGACGTTGGTCGCTGCCCGGACCTCTGCTTTCCGCTTCCGGTTGGACTGCGTCGAGATGGGGGTGAGGCCGCCTAGGTTCCCTCCGCCGGCCTGGATCATGTTGACCCGACCGCCGGGATTCATGGGCGGGAGGAGGTCATCCTCGTCATCATCTTCCTCCAAAGCTGCGACCGGCCTAAGAGGCCGGCCGCCTTCCTCGTTCCTCCGAGGGTGGCGCTGGGGCTGCTGCTGCTGCTGTTGGTCCTGCCGGCCGGCTGGCCTCTGAAGGAGGTCGTTCAGACGCCCTTCCTCAAACAGCTTCCAAAGCTGCTTTAGGAGATCACGACACTGGCTCGTATTGTGGCCAATAGAGTCGTGATAAGCGCAGAACTTTTTAGGGTCCAGCCGGGACCGGTCTCCGGAATAGGGCCTTGGCCTGGGAAGCACGTCCCGGTGCTGAATCGCATTGAAGATATGCGCGGGGGATTGCCTCGTGGCCTGGGTTAGGTGAACCTCAACGTCCTCGAAGGACTTGAAGTTGCCGGGCGGCTTGGCCACCCTTCTGGCCTTTGGGCCGTTCTTGGGGGAGGTTTGGGCTATCGCCTCTGTCTCCTTTGGGGTTGGCTCGGATTCCCCCAGCCTTAGCGCCAGAAGCTTCCTCCGGGCCAGGTAATCGCCGGCTCGGGCGCGGAATTCGGCGTAGGTTTTAGGGAAATCCTTGGTGAGATGTTTGAACATAGGGGATCGGCCGTGGAAACCCCCCAGGGTTGCGTGCAAAGCCAGTTGATCGCTTACCGCTTCGCCGGTCAGCATGACCTCATCCACTCTGGCCACGTAGTCCTCGTCGGACTCTTCTTTCTCCTGGCGGATCCGCATCAGGCGGTGCCAGCTTTCCAGCCGGGCAATCTTGGCCGCAAAGTAAGACGAGAATTGAGTGCTTAGAGTGGCGAACGAGTCAATGGACCGTGCCGGGAGGGACACGTACCATCTGTGGGCGAGATCGCCCAGGGTGAGGGGAAAAAGCCTGCACTTCATGGCGTCTGTCGCGCCACGCCCGGTCATATAGATCCGGAATTTGCTCAGGTGAGTCTCAGGATCTGTTTTCCCCTCGTAGAGAGGAGTTGGCGGGGGGACGATCTTGAGCTGGACCGGCGCGAGCTCAATATCGACCGCCAGAGGTTCGCTGGCGACTGGCCGGGCCTTGGTTTGGCCTTGCGCTTCGAGGAGCGCCTTCATTTCGTCCAGTTGCTTCTGCAACTTGACGATTTCTGGACTGGGGGTTTCGGCCAGGTGGTCGCCCACGTCGGCTAGGGGGCCGATACGGTCGAAAACGGCCGTGCGAGGGACTCCGCGTCCCAAAAGGCCGCTTTGGGCGAAGCTTAGCTTGCGCCTGGCGGAGTTCGCCGGGGTCAGGCTGACCTCGGCCGCCCTCTTGTGGGGCATTTGGGCCGTGCTCCCAGAGTTGGAGACGGACTCGGTATCACCGTACCCAGTGTCGTAACTGGGTACGCGGCTCGGATACCACGACGGGGTCCGTCGTGCCCAAACGGTCAAAAACCGGATGGGCGGAGCCTCGTGAACGGGTGGAGACGGGGTTTGCCCGACATTGGCTTTCGCCTTGGTGCTCTCCGGCTTTCGCCTTACCCTTGAGAGCGCGAGCCTGGGCCTTCTTTTTGGAGGCAGAGGTGGTGCTCCGGCACCCCCTCGCCTCTTCCGCCTGGCAGCGTCTTCCTGACCCGGCCTGGTCAGGGGTAAAGAAACCTCGACCCCCAGATGGGAGGGGTTCCTCCGGAAAACGAATTGGGGAGGCCACTCGTGTGGCTTTCCCGTGGGCGTGGGATGACCTCTGGGGATCCATTCCTTTCAAGAGGAGGAGTTTGAGGTTTGAAGGTTTGAAGGTTTGAGGATGTGAAGCTTTGAAGAACAGTGAGTGTTCTTCAAAGAGATGAAGAAAATATGCGTTTGATGGGTTAGATACCCTCCTTCTAGCGCCAAATGTTGTTTACCAAATATATTTTGCTGGGATTGGATGGCTATTTATTAAAGCTTTGGTAAAAACACCAAATGATTGGGTTCTTAAATGCTAAAATGAATGCTTGGATGAAGAAAGGCTTAAGAACACTAAGAACACCAAGAATTGCCAGAGGTTGTCAATCCCTGGACTTGAATGAGTATGTGTATTGATTATACTGAGAATGATTGAACCTTTTTTAACATTACAAGTGTTGGGGTATTTATAGTTTTCTCACTACAGGGGTATGTTGGTCATTTCCGGCCTCTCGGGGGACAGGTGCATTAAATGCCTCCTGCCTCTGAGGACGCGCGGGCTCTGAAGTGTCAGGGCTCGCAGGTGGCCGGCCACTAGGGTGTCGACGCGTGTCCAAAAAGGACGATTCTCTGAAGAATTTCCTCATTTGGATGGAATATTCTCTGTTTCTGGGTACGGAGGCGGCCTTTTTCTCCCTTGGGAGAGGATCTTGCACGATTCCGTCACGTGCTCCGGATCTTTTTAGTCGGCCGGGGGCCTTGAGTGATCGAGATCGGCCTCCGGGCGGATGGCGAGGTCGGAGGCTGTTCCTGTCAGTTGGCCGTGTCCGGACGGCCTCTGTTGGACTTTATTAATCCTGGCCGGGCCGGTCCGGGCACGGCAGGGCTTCAACGTGGAAGTGATGAACGTGGATGGACATCCCAAGCAGGCTTCCGGCCTCGCTTTCGAGGCCGGAGGCTAGTGGTCGGGGCCCGCTGAGGTCGGATTCAGGTCGGCCAGGTCGGTTCCGGCCTCTGGGTACCTTCTCGCCTTTTCCGGCTATCTTCCGGCCGGATCCAACATGTGATCAGAAATGGTCACAACAGTCCCAACACCTTTTATTTGCCTTTTTATTTGAAATTTTTTCTGTTAATTATTCATTTTTATATATTCTGAACATTTCTTTTGGCATAAAAAATTTGAACTATTATTTTGCACCCATATACTTAAATATATATATTATATATTTTATTAATTGTGCATTTTTGCACACTTATTTTACACAAAATATACTTGAATCCTATATTTTTATCATTTATTTTGCACTAAAAATTTACACAGAAAATACCTTGAACATATATTTTGCATAAAAAAAAGTTATTTTTATTAATTGTACACCATCTCATGTTTCACTTCATCAATTACATATTTGAAATTAAAAAATTAGATATATGAATTTAAATTTGACAAATTCATAACAAAAAAATACACAAATTGCTTAAATGCAAAAAAAAAAAAGTGCAAAAAATATTCTGAACATTTTTCAACAGTCTTCATCTTCAATAACCGATCTTCATCTTTTTCTCTTCACCGAACTCCTTATTCATTCAACAAAAAATGACAACAATAAATCCACCAATAAATCACAATAAACAAAACAAAAATCACCCTACAAATTGAAAAATTAAATAAACAGAAGGACCTTGCATATCGGCGGCCGGTGGGTGCGTGAGAGGGAGGGCGGCGTCGGATCTTGCAGATCGGCGGCCATCCGTCACTGCGTGAGTGTGAGAAAGAAGGCGGCGCTGCCGCGTGCGTGGGAGAGGGAGGGCGGCGTCGCTCTTGGAGATGAAGGGCGGCGCCGCACCTTGCAGATCGGCGGTCGTCCGTCCTGTGCGTGGAAGAGAGAGGGGCGTCGCGCCTGGGAGAGGGGAGGGCGGCGCCGCGCCTTGTAGATCGGTGGTCGTCGTCCGTTGTGTAGGAGAGAGAGAGGCGCCGCGCCTGGGAGATGGAGGACGGTCAGTGCGTGTGAGAGAGAGGGAGGGCGGCGCCACTACGTGTGGGAGGAGGGGCGGCGGCGCCGCTACATGTGGGAGGATGGGCGGCGGCGCCGCTAAGTGGGAGAAGGGCAAGGCAGTGAGTGGGAGAGAGAGATTTCTAGAGAGAGGGGGGATTTTTAGAGAGAGAGAGAGACAATTTGAAAATGGAATAGAGGAGAGAGGAGAGGTCAGTAAAAAGTGGGGAGGGGGGGGGGGGCGGCAGAGGTGGGTAGGGGAGCTGAGCCATTTTTTTGAAAATGGGACCCATTTTAGAACCTATTTGCTATTTATAAAAAGGGGGGAACCAAAGTATATTATAACACTTAAGGGAGAACCATTTTGTAATAATCTCTATAAATTAAAGGAAATATAGTAAATAAACTCACATTGTTTTTTTAATCATGGTATTTTGATTAATGAAGTATAATTTATATATATAGGGAGAAATTTTAAAATACCCACTTTCATAAATTTAAAATTTATTTGTAAAAAATCTTTTATACCCACTTTGACATAAAAAATACTTTAGTACCCTTCTATAAAATAATTTATTCTATCCACATTGGTCCACCATTAACTAAAAATGTAATTTACATATTGCCTTCATTTTATTCATTGAATAATTAATTATTAATTTTAATTGGTGATTATAATAATTTTATTCATTGTTGATAAATTTAAAAATTAATAATGATATATATATTTTTACTAATTAATAATTACACATGATTTTCAAACTATTAACACTAAAATTAATGAAAAAAAATGAACATATTAATAGAGGTGTTGTGGGAGTATGGGTGGGATGAGTATCTAGAGGGGGACCACCTCAACTTATAAAAATTTATTCTACCTATTTTGAGGGGTATTTGTGTTTCAAAAATATAAAAAAGGTGAAAGGTGGTAGAATAAATTGATTTCATGCAAAGTCGGCAAAATAAATTATTACAAATTGAAAGTAGATATTTTGTGGTACACACACATATATATATACATACATACATACATACTAGGCGAGGGAGCACCTCAATTCTTGAGGTGTTCATCCATATTTTCAATATTAATTTGTGAAACAATATTAAAATAGAAGTAGGAAACGTAATACAACATTCTTTAAAAATATACAATGATGTATATGCTTGATTAATCCAATATTTATGTACAAAACTATATAACAGGTCTTTAGGATTTGGAACTTCATATAAAATGATGATTCCGGCTTCTTTTCTGTATGTTCTCTAACACATTTCAGCCTTTGCTATGTACTTGGGAAAAATAGCAGTTGAGCCCAATGCAAAGTAAAATTTATAAGATGACACTCCAAATACTACGCTCAATAGTAACACTTCATACGTCTCCAACTAACTGATTTGATGGTGTTTCATTATTTATTGCTGCAATCTAATAGGCTTTATATCTTTAATAGATATGGTGATTTTAACACCTAGTTAATTCATGAGATGGATGAACTTACAACAATAGCAAACTGAGTATTTTGTGAAATTGGTTATGAATAAAATAACATTTGTATAAAATTATACTATAGACAAAAGGCAGTTAACCATTTTGTAGATATTAGAATTCAAACCTCTTAAAGCTAAAAGAAATACGATTGGATATAATATAATATCTCTGTCCCAAGACTTTCTTCACACTATCTTTATTTTCGTGTTTTAGCGAGCGAGTTGTTTATTAACATTTGAAATGATATAGTGACTTTTAAGAAGTGGTATGATAAATCTATCTCTCCTCTATTATAAAGTAACTTAAAAATTATTTTATCATTTCAAATATTAATAAATGAATTGCTCGCTAAAACACGTGAAAATAGTAAACGTGAAGAAAGATGTGGGACTGAGGGAGTAAAATTTTGCAGACATAAGTAGGGTACTACCTTCATGCTCCTGGTAAAAGAACATATTGCACGTACAAATTCTTATCCACAAGTTTTCTAAAACAGGACAATACAGGATACATGGTTGAAGTAAAAAATTCTTCTATTTAACGAAACAAATCTTTCCAATCAAAAGTTTGGGAGCTGTATAAGCTTTTTAAATTGTCATTTAGCTATTTTTTCATGGGATTTTAGTTTAAACCTCCCTCCCTATATAACCTTCAAGTGTTACTGTAAATCTAAATAGTTAAATGCAAATGAATATATAATGTGAGAAAGCATCTCAACCCAGTATTAAAATGAATCCCCCAAACAAAAACAGCAAAGGCAAAATAAAGTAACCAATTTCTACGACTAAGAGCCTGAAGCTCTTGAACCTTTTTTTTTCTTTGCACAGTCAAATGAAGCCTACAGGCTAAAAGGAATGTTGGTCCCACTGGTTAGAAAATTGCGGAAGCTTAAGTTAAATGTCTTTCAAAGTCTTTTACAAGAGAACAATAATCAACAAACAATAAGTAAAATAAAGCGATAAAGAACACAAGATATATAGTGGTTCGGATAGAATATCCTACGTCCACTCTCCCTTATAACCAAGGGGACTCACTAACAACCAACTCACAAACTTACTTACTGGAATTGGGAAGTACCAGTTCCTTCTTACAACCTCTTTAGATTTAACTTCAATCTAAAGATCAACCAGCCAACAACCTTGTCTAATAGAGGAACAGGTTGTGGTTTCAATAACTCCTTTAGAGTAGATAAATATTATGAACAGTAAGAGTGCTTGGTATGAATATCAAAAGCTTGGATCACTTATGCGCGTGTAGAGTCTCTAGAGCTTTTTCTTGAACTGCACTCTTGTATTTATAGAGGGAATTAGGGCTAGCCGTTGGAGGGCTAATCCAATCAGATCCTCTATATAAGGAAGCCTCAATCAATCAATTCCCTAATTGATTGATTGGGTTGGTGGGATCCTTGGATTGATTATCTTCAAATACTTTCCAATCCTGATCATGTTGACTTGATTTGAATCACCAACGGTCAATAGCTTCCTCTGCCTAACTCTGATTCTCTCCAGAGAAGGCAAGACCAGACACCAGGCAACCTCGGTGTCTTCTGGTCCTAATCTGGTGAACAGTCAGAATACTCAGTAGAATCAGGGGATCAAACTGAGCATCTTTTGTTCCACCAGACTCGTCTGGTCCGGACTCGTCTGGTCTGGGGAAGGTCCTCTGCCTCTGGTCTGTCTCATCTGGTGAAGTCTTCTGATGGAGTCCTCTGGTGGGGTCTTCTGGTGACTCTTCTGGTGAAGTCTTCTGGTCTGGCAGTTCCCCCTAGACTAAGTCCTAATCTAGATCATCATCTGGCTAACAGGTCCAGATGGTCCTATTACATCTTCTGGTTTGTTTTAACTCATCAAAACTAACAATTTTTATCCTAACAATTTCCCCCTTTTTGATGGAGTTAAAACACTACCAGAACTGATCAAAAAGAATAATAAACTTAAGCAAGAAAAACATTAAAGGATAAGACCTTAGAATAGATCTTATCAGGCAGACAATTAAGACAACAAGAGGTTGTCTTTTGAACAGAGAAGATATGAATTTCATTGATAATAAGGACAAATATGATTACAAAATACATTGAAGATCAGGTCCTATTCTATGCATATCTTCTGTTGTCTTTAGGCACCAGAAACCAATCCAGAAACCTATCCTGGACGGCCTTCAACTCTGCAGAAGATGTTGGAGTGAAGTTCACCAACACCTTGGTCTTGTACAATTTCTTCAGCTCAGCCCAATCAACCTGGTCTCCTGCCATTGGAGTGTTGAGAAAATGGAACTCAGGAGCAGTGACTTCCAGGTTGAATTCAATAGTTGAATCCATCAACTGCTTATACAAATCTGCATCATAAGCCTGCATCCAAGAATGGAAAGTCCTGTTGATGAGAGCATCATCCTCTGGTGGAGGTCTCTGGATGTAATGTTGAATAAACCAGAGAGTCTTGGCTTCTCTCCATTTTTCTATTAAAGGCACAGGAACAGTTGAGTCAAAAGACCCTTCTGTCCTGAGAGGGAGGATGTTCATGACTTCAACAGGCCCTTTCCTCTTCTGGCTTGAACCACTGGCACCAGAAGAGACACCAGCTTCTCTGTTCTTCTTATTTTGCCTCCTAACATATCTGAGCCTCTGCTCTTCATCTATGTTTTTCCTTATCCTTGCTTGCCTCTCTTCAGGCGACTCTTCCTTGAATCTCTTCTCTGCTTCTTCAACCACAGATTCAAGGAAGCTCTTCTTCACTTTCCTTATCTTCCTCTTTGCAGGTCCAGAGATGGAGATTGGATCCTGCTCTGCTTCGGACTCCTCTTCTGCAGCAAGCTGCTTAGCCATGGAAAGAGATTTGAGCTCTTCCTTCTTATTCTTCTGCAACTCAGCCTGGGCCAGAGTGTTCTCCAACAGGTCCAGACGAGCTCCATGGCTGAAGAGAGTTTCATTGGTGGTCTTCGCCAGATCAGTTCTGGCCTTCTCTTCCCCCTTTTTAACTTCATCAAGGAGGGGCTCCACAACCTGCC
This sequence comes from Ballota nigra, assembly GCA_947034835.1. Taxonomy (NCBI): domain Eukaryota; kingdom Viridiplantae; phylum Streptophyta; class Magnoliopsida; order Lamiales; family Lamiaceae; genus Ballota; species Ballota nigra. The sequence continues at coordinate 102,304,803 of OX344721.1, forward strand.
TTATAAGATCAGGCAAGGCAGTGTTGGAGGAAGAGTGAAGATCACGTAGCTGCTTGGCCTCCTCCAGGTAAGCTTTAGACTCTGCAACAAGTCTCTCTTGCTTCTCCAACATCTCCTGGAGGGAGTCTTTCATCTTGGCCGTTTGAATCATCTGGCTGGCCATCTCCACTTTAAGTACAGATACAGGTCTCAACTGCTCCAACACGTGCTCCTGTAGCTGCTTATGGTTGTGCATGACATCCAGCTTGACAAATAAGCCATTAGCCTTAAAAGAAGCCTTTACCTCTGCCAGAGAAGACTTTAACTGCTTCAGGAAGATTCTCCTCTCATGCCTGATCTGGTGCTCTATCATAGCAGGGGCCATATGTTGAATAGCTTTTGAAAAGCGTCCAATCTGCATGATTTGCTCATTGAAGAAAGCTTTCATCTTCTGGAGCACGGCAGGAGACATCTCAAAATCTTCCTCATCTGAATATAGCTCTGGAGGAAAGACAAAATGAGGACCAAACTTGTAAGTGGGGCCCTCTGGAGTGAGCATTACTCCTCTCTGGATGAGCAGGGTGCGAATCAAGACTTTAGCATCACCAGGAGTCTCCAGCTCTGCTGGGTTCTGAATATTCATCCTCTGCTTTAGCTCAATCTCCCAAGCAGTGAAGTTGGAGCGACCCATTTCCTCAAGCAACAGCATTAGGTCCTCCACATCTTCAAGTCTGGCATTGCTCCAGACCTTGGCATCAGTAAGCTCTGCCAGGAGTGGTAAGTGCTCCAGAAGAACTGGGAAATGCTCTCTTAGCCAGAGCTGAGCACTTACACTCATGCTCTGCCTAATGGGACCCATTTCTGCAGATGAGAAAGTGAAGGGTTTGGGCCCAGAGGCAGAGGAGGAAGGGGCTAAGTCAGCAGGCTCAAGTGAAGCTTCCTCATCTTCACTATCATCGCTGGTTAAACAGGTAGGAGAAGGGGGAGGGCCAACGAATCCCAGAGCCATAGAAATGGTTGGGTCCTGGTCTGTATGGGTTTGGGGAGGGTTAGGATTTTGTGAAGTAGAGGTGTAAGGAATGGATTGCTCTGCACCAGAAGATGATGGAATATCTGGTACAGAAGGTGTAGGAGGTATCTGGGAGGTGGAAGTGTTTGGAGGGGGGATTTCTGCACCAGAAGAGGTTGAGGGTACCTCTGGTACAGAAGGTGGGGGAGAGGGGTTTGTGGGAAGATGTGTTTGGAAATGTGGGGGAGAAGGTGTTTGGGTAGGAATGGTAGAGGGAGTATATACTGGGGTATCTGGGAAAATCTGCTCTGGTGTTTCAACAGGGTTACCAGAGGCAGATGGGTTTTGGGGAATATTATCTGGGGGAGAGGTAGAAGGGGAGACAAGATTAATGGGGGAAGAAGATGGAAGGGAAGGATTTACCTCTAATGGGTCAACACCAGCAGGTACAGCAGTCTCTGGAGCATCCTCCATCATCTGGGAAGCATCCTCAATAGCCTTCTCCAAGGCCTCTCCAAGATCAGATCCAGAGTCTGAATCTTGAAGAAGGGCTCTCTTGGCCTTGGATTTCCTCACAAGAGGCACATCCTCATCTTCATCTTCCTCCTCTGATGGCTCATCCACCAGAAGGGTTTTCTTGGCCTTCCTGCTAGTCTTTGACTTCTTAGCAGAGCCTCTCCTGGCCTCCTCTGGCCGCTTCCTCTTGGCTGCTCCAGCCTTCTTAACAGCTTTATCATCATCACCCTTCTTCTTAAGCACATCAAGAAGGGGAATCTGGTCCTCCTCTGAGGAACCAGAAAAGGCAACGGTTGAAGAACCAGTTGCTTCAGAAGCTTTCTTATGGGTCTTCTGCTTCTGCTGCTTTCTCTGCCCCTTTGGAGGTGAGGGAATAGATTGAATAGGAGGGGCAGGGATGGCCTGTTCTCCATCAGAGTCGGCATGGCCATGAAGAGGGCCATCCTTAGAGAAGAGGATCTTGGATTTGTGATAACTGTGGCACCAAGATGATTTCCACTTCTTCTCTGGAAGGAGAGAATCCAGAATAAGAGTTAACTTAGTCCCCAAAGAGACATTTGCAGTGAAGAAGAACTGCAACTCCCCTGGCTTGGAAGGACAAGGCTCTTTCTTCACCTTCAATCTGTTCTTCCTCAACACATCCCAGAAGAACTCCGCCCAATTGCATTGAACGCCGTCATACAATGCCCTCATCACACACATCCGGCCATTGAAAATGGCATCTGTGCTGTGATTCTCACACATAAGCACCTTAACAACTATATCAAAAAGGACCTTGTACTTCTGCCTCAGATGCTTGTCCAAAAAGCCCTTTGTGATATTATGGCAGGAAGATCGAGCAAAGATCTTGAAAGAACCAATAATGTCATCCTCCTTGTACGTCAAAGGATCCACTCCCTCCGCAGAAATGTTCTCGAAGAGAGCGCAGAAGTCGTGCTTAGAAAACACCAAATCATCTTCATCAATCTTTGAAGAAACGTAATCCTCATGAATCTTCATACGAACCAACAACTGGGCCGCATATCCGTCAAGAGTACGAAAATCCTTGGGAACAGTGGAGATCAACTTCTCCACCCCTGCATTCTGGAACATCTCCAGAATCGACAGCACAACTGGGTTCTTGGTGGTATAAAAGTCCACCACCATCTCCGTCTTTAGCTTCTTCATTATTAGGACATGGTCAAAATTGCACGGAGGGGCCATTACTGTGAAAGAGAAAGAGAGAGGGAAAAAAATGCTTCGCAGAGAGAGGTTAGGGTTTGAAAGTATGGAAACGTGAAAGGACAGATTGAAAGGAAACTTGATTTAAATAGAGTAATACGCGTGGCTTGATTATTAAATGAAGTGTGAACGCGTGTAATTTCAAAATTTAATCGAGGAAACAAAATCAATTTAGCATTGATTGACATTTTGCACAGTGATTAAATCCGATGGCCACGATGAAAGGCAAGACACAGATTTAATCTGGTGCGTTGGCATAATCATTGGGACTGGGCATAAAGGGGTTTTGTGGCAGTCAAGAGAAAAAAGCGAAATGATTGCCTAGGCCCTATACCCTAGTCTTAAATACACTCTGAAGTTGAAACGTTTTGAGTGTACTTATTAATTTGAAAGGTGTATCCCAATGATCAGAGGCCAGAGAAGTAAAGACATACCTGTCACCTGATATTGTAACCAGATGATACCACAACTAGTCTGGTAATACATCTCCTCTGATGGAACTCATCTGGTCCTGGTCAGAAAAGACTTTGGACATATCTCTGACTCAGCACCTCATCTGGGATAAGTGTCACCTGGTGGATACCTCATCTGGAAATATACCTTCTCTGATATATCTAATCTGCAGGTATGTTAGCATAATATAATATGAAGAAAAGTAATAAAACAAGGATACTTCTCTGATGTTCCCCCTAAAACAAATCTGTCTCTGGATCCAACAAACCTAACTCAAAAGTTAACTCTCTGAATCTGGTCTCCGCCAAAGGCTTGGTTAAAATATCTGCTCTCTGCTTCTCTGTTGCAATCTTTTCCATCCTTATATCTCCCTTCTCAACATGATCTCTGATAAAATGATGCCTTATATCAACATGTTTGCACCTGGTATGAAGAACTGGATTCTGGGTAATTGCTATGGCACTATTACTATCACAGAAAATAGGAGTATCCTTAGCTCTAATCTGGTAATCCCTAAGCTGTTGACTTATCCAGAGAAGTTGAGAACAACAACTCCCTGCAGCCATGTATTCTGCTTCTGTTGTTGATGTAGCAACTGAAGTCTGCTTCTTGGAAAACCAGGATACCAATTTATTCCCTAAAAATTGGCATGTTCCACTTGTAGATTTCCTGTCTATTCTGCATCCACCATAGTCTGAATCTGAATAACCACTCAATTCTAAGTTATCATCTGCAGGATACCATAATCCTAAATTCACGGTGCCCTTAAGATATTTCAATATCTTCCTAGCTGCTTCCAAATGACTCTTCTTGGGATTAGCTTGAAATCTGGCACAAACACCTACGACAAAAGTAATATCTGGTCTGCTTGCAGTCAGGTACAGAAGAGAACCAATAAGTGCTCTGTACTGAGTCTGGTCCACACTCTCTCCAGACTCATCTGGATCCATGTTGAAATTTGTCATCATAGGGATCTTGGCTGCTTTGCTAGATCCTATTCCAAATTTCTCTAACATGTTTCTGGTGTACTTTGCTTGATTAATAAAAATTCCCTTCTCTGATTGCTTAACCTTCAAACCCAAAAAGTAATTCATTTCACCCATCATGGACATCACAAACTGACCCTGCATGAGCTCACCAAACTTCTCACACAGCTTCTTGTTAGGGGATCCAAATATAATGTCATCAACATATATTTGGACCAGAAGGATGTCCTTTCCTTATTCTTTCCTAAACAAGGTCCTATCAATCTTACCCTTAGTAAAACCATTGTCCAGAAGAAATTGAGATAGAGTGTCATACCATGCTCTGGGTGCCTGCTTCAGCCCATAAAGAGCTTTCTTAAGCTTAAACACCTTGTCACCTTGTTCAAAACCAGGAGGTTGTTCCACATACACTTCCTCAATGAGAATCCCATTAAGAAAGGCAGATTTCACATCCATCTGGTATACTTTGAACTTCATGTGAGCAGCATATGCTAAGAACAATCTGATGGCTTCTAGTCTGGCAACAGGAGCAAATGTCTCATCATAGTCTATTCCTTCAGACTGAGAATAACCCTGGGCCACTAGCCTTGCCTTGTTCCTAGTAATGACATCATTCTCATCTTTCTTATTCTTGAAAACCCACTTAGTGCCTATCACCTTTTGATGTCTTGGTCTGTCTACCAGCTCCCAAACATCCTGTCTGGTGCATTGATTCAATTCCTCCTGCATTGCAACAATCCAATTTGAATCTTTCAGTGCTTCCTTGATGTTCTTGGGCTCAATCAAGGACACATAGCAACTGAATAAGGCAGCTAAGTTAAGAGTTCTCCTAGTCTGGACACCCTTAGTTGGATCTCCTAAGATCAAGTCATTGGGGTGATCAACCAGGGTCCTCCTACCCGTGGTCTTGCCTGGTTGATCATCTTCTGCAGTACCTTGGTCATTATCACCACCTGCAGAAGAGCTTCCCCCTACAGGAGTTCCAACCTCTTCTGGTTCTGCTCCTTGTGAAGGCTTCTGCTTCAGAGAACCAGGAGATGGGTCATCATCTGAATCTGAATCTGAATCAAGAATAGGTGGATTGACCTTGATAACTCTGGGTGTAGTCTGATTCTGGGTTTCTTCTGAAGACTTGGAATCAACCTTGCACTCAAAAGCAGATTCATCAAAAAACAACATGAGGTGTTTCCTCCACACAAAGTGAATTCTTATTAAAAACTCTAAAAGCCTTACTGGTGCTGGAATATCCTAAAAATATTCCATCAGCCACTTTGGCATCAAAGGTTCTTAATTTAGATTTCCCATTGTCATGGATGAAACACTTACATCCAAAAACATGAAAATATGAAACAGATGGGGTTTTACCTTTCCATACCTCATATGGAGTCTTATTATGTCTCTGGGCAATCAGGCACCTGTTCTGAGTGTAGCAAGCTGTATTAATGGCCTCTACCCAAAATCTCTGTGGAGTGCTGTATTCTGCCAGAAGTGTTCTTGCAGCTTCTTTGAGGGTCATATTCCTCCTTTCTGCTACTCCATTTTGTTGAGGTGTTCTGGCAGCAGATGTCTCATGAAAAATCCCATGGTCCTTGCAGTAATCTGCAATGTGTGAATTCAAAAACTCTGTTCCTTTGTCACTTCTGATCCTGACTATGCTCTGGTTCTGCTCATTCTGAATCTGCTTGAAGAACTCCGGCAGCTTAGTCATAGTTTCATTTTTCTTAAACAAGAACACTACCCAAGTGTATCTTGAAAAGTCATCTACTATTACTAAAGTGTACTTCCTTCCACTGAAACTAAGAGGAGAAACAGGTCCATGTGAAGTAGTTGAAGTACTCTGGTTGTGGTTGTGCTCTGGACATCCTTAAAGGAAGTCTTGGGTTGTTTACCCTTCTGGCATGAACCACAGACCTGATCCTTCTTAAACACTTCATTAGAAAGACCTCGAATGAGACCTTTTCTTGCAATCTTATTCAGTGTCTTGAAGTTAAGATGACACAATCTCTTGTGCCAAATCCAGCTGTTTTCTGCAGATCCTTTTGCAACTAGGCAAGCATTTCTTGGGCAACTGTTAAAATCTGCAAGATAAATGTTACCCTTCCTCAAGCCTATTAGCAAGATATCATTATAATCAGAAGAGAAAACAGTGCATGAATCACTAGAAAACTTCACTGAGTATCCCTTGTCACAGAATTGGGATACTGAAAGCAGATTATGCTTGAGTCCTTCTACGTAGTAGACTTCATCTACAGATACTCCATTGAAGGTCAACTTTCCAACTCCTCTGGTGACTCCATAGTTGTTGTCACCAAACATCACTCTTGGTCCATTCAATGGCTTGAAATCTTGGAGATTATCCTTCTGGAAGGTCATGTGCTTGGAACATCCACTATCAATGTACCATACATGGTTGCTTGAAAATTCTTTCTCCAATGGACTCTTATCTACCTGCAGAGAAATCAATTAGGTCCCCTACTAGTGCTGGGTCCTGATTGGTTAGTTGCAGGTTTTGTAGGAATCCATAGATAAAGATCATCCCTTGATGGATGAGGAGATCTTATCTTCCTTCCAAATCTATCTACCAGCACATGTCCTCTGACAATGACATATTGAGCTACTGGTCTGATAAGGACACCTTTCCTATAAACAGGTCTGGTGTACCTTTTCTCAAATCTGGCCTTTGGAATGGCCTGCCTCAAAGACATGGTCTTAAAGGTCTGGTTGTAAGGGTACATCCTAGAAGAACCATCTCTGGTGTCATACCTACCCAGATCAGTTGGTTTTCTATAGATGGGTCTGGAAGACCTCCTCTGGTTCTGATAATTAGACTTGCTCTGGTGATTATAGTTCCTTTGAGTATACTTATTCTAGAATTGATTCCTCTGAGAAAATTGTCTCTGGGGTACCTGGTTCTGTTGAACATTGTTCCTTCTCTGGTAGTTGTTACTCTGATTGGTATTCCCCTTCCTTGAGTGTTTCCTTTGAGGTCCCCTAATCTGTTTAGGTTCCCTTTGAGGATTTCTCTGGGGTCCTCCAATTTGAGTAATTTCTACTCCTTGGGACTCATTGTTCACAGAACCATCAATCTTTAATGGTTCCCCTTTTTTGACACTTATTCTCTAGCATCTTCTGTTCCAGAACAGTCAACTCTTCTGGATCATTTGTTATGTGATTAACAGAGTGATTCCTTTTCCAATCAGGATTGTGAACCACCTTGTAACCATTACAAGTTAAGTCTTTATCATTCCAGATTTCTACCAATTTACCAGCTCTTACAGACTTGTCTTTATTATAAAGGTATTTATGAGTTTTAGTGGTAATTCCAGAATATCCTAAACCACTCTTATCACAAATGCGCTGAGAAGACTCTGATATGATAGATACAACAGATGGTATCTTAGGAGCTTCTCTGGGCATAGGTATCTCCTCTATGTTGTGAGCAACTTGTTTTCCCTTGATAAGAGTCTGGTATTTAGCTCTGAGTTCATTGATCTCATCTTCTTGAGAATCCTTTTCTTTCATGAGTTGATCTACCAGAGTAGTTTCATTTACCTCAGTGATGTCTGCCATAAGACACACATCATCATCTGATCCAAAGTCAGAAGAAGAAGAACTGGAACTAGTATCCTCCTCCTCTGCTTCTGCCAGCAATGCTCTCTTATCTGCATATCTCCTATCTCTCTTGATTCTTTTCTCTTCTCTTTCCCTAGGAGTGAGTTGAGGACAATCATAACTATAGTGACCAATCTTGTTGCATGTATAGCAGGCATTGTCTCCTCTGGGACTAGGACTTGGCTCTCTCCTCCTCTGGTTGTAATCTGATCTGGCTGGACTACTCTCTCTCCTCTGGTAGTCAGGTCTGCCAGAGCTACCATCCCTCCTCTAATGATCTGATCTCCCAGAGCTGTCAGGGTTGTCATCTCTCCTCCTTTCTGGAGTTCTGAATCTGGTCTCCCTTGAGTCTCCAGATGTCTTCTCCTTCTCTGCAGGCTTGAAAGAACTCTTTCTATCTCTGGAAGATTTCTTCCAATGCCTTTTGTACCTGCCATATTTTGAACTCATTTTATCTAATTTACGGGTTAGAAGTGCTACCTGCTCCTTGAGGCTCAAGTCATCTGCAGTAGACTCCTTTGGCTTGACATCAGGCTTGATAGTTGAAGAGAATGCAACACCTTTCTGGCTAGAAGAGGAAACCTCTTCTGTTTGATCCTCCTCTTGAAGATCATACTCATATGCTTTGAGATCAGACAACAGAAGATGATGATCTAGAGTATTGAGATCCTTGTTGTCCTTGATCACAGTGACTTTAATTCTCCACCTGCTTGTTAGTGAACGCAAGATTTTACTATTAATTTCTTTTTCAGAATAGGTCTTACCTAAGGCACTCGCCTTGTTCAGGAGGTTTGTGAGACGCATGTCCAGCTGGTCAATGGTCTCGTCTGGTTTCATCTTGAAGGTATCAAACGAGTGTTGAACAGCTTGGAGTTTGTTATCTTTGATCTTCTCTGTTCCCTCACAGAGCAATGCCAGTTTGTCCCACATCTCCTTGGCAGTGGCACACGTTCTGACCTTTTCAATCACCTCTTTGGTAAGTGTGTTGATGATCTCCGTTCTTGCCACCTGGTCCACGTTGTAGAGCTTTCTTTCATCATTGTCAAGCTCATCTTTCTTTTTTAGGATTCGTTGCCTGGGGACTCTATCCTCTGCAGCTTTTTGGGCAGCTTCACTAGTTTCTTCCCTGGACTCAGACCTGCCACTATCAATAGGAGTCCAGTAAAATTGAATGGGGCCACTTTCAACCACATCTAACATGCGGTGGTGAATAGCTCCAAGATGATTGCTCATCATGAAACTCCAGTGGCTGTAATCCTCAAAAGAGAATTCTGGGAGCTTACGGCTCTTGTAAGAAGATTTTGCAGACATTTTGATAAGAAATTTAGGGAAATAACAAGAACTTGAACAAAAGCACTAAAGAGCAATGGATCTGCCCGGTGACCACCAAAAGCTTTACAAAGCAGTGGTCGTTGGACACACTGCTCTGATACCACTTGTTGGTCCCACTGGTTAGATTAATTGCGGAAGCTTAAGTTAAATGTCTTTCAAAGTCTTTTACAAGAGAACAATAATCAACAAACAATAAGTAAAATAAAGCGATAAAGAACACAAGATATATAGTGGTTCGGATAGAATATCCTACGTCCACTCTCCCTTATAACCAAGGGGACTCACTAACAACCAACTCACAAACTTACTTACTGGAATTGGGAAGTACCAGTTCCTTCTTACAACCTCTTTAGATTTAACTTCAATCTAAAGATCAACCAGCCAACAACCTTGTCTAATAGAGGAACAGATTGTGGTTTCAATAACTCTTTTAGAGTAGATAAATATTATGAACAGTAAGAGTGCTTGGTATGAATATCAAAAGCTTGGATCACTTATGCGCGTGTAGAGTCTCTAGAGCTTTTTCTTGAACTGCACTCTTGTATTTATAGAGGGAATTAGGGCTAGCCGTTGGAGGGCTAATCCAATCAGATCCTCTATATAAGGAAGCTTCAATCAATCAATTCCCTAATTGATTGATTGGGTTGGTGGGATCCTTGGATTGATTATCTTCAAATACTTTCCAATCCTGATCATGTTGACTTGATTTGAATCACCAACGGTCAATAGCTTCCTCTGCCTAACTCTGATTCTCTCCAGAGAAGGCAAGACCAGACACCAGGTAATCTCGGTGTCTTCTGGTCCTAATCTGGTGAACAGCCAGAATACTCAGTAGAATCAGAGGATCAAACTGAGCATCTTTTGTTCCACCAGACTCGTCTGGTCCGGACTCGTCTGGTCTGGGGAAGGTCCTCTGCCTCTGGTCTGTCTCATATGGTGAAGTCTTCTGATGGAGTCCTCTGGTGGGGTCTTCTGGTGACTCTTCTGGTGAAGTCTTCTGGTCTGGCAGTTCCCCCTAGACTAAGTCCTAATCTAGATCATCATCTGGCTAACAGGTCCAGATGATCCTATTACATCTTCTGGTTTGTTTTAACTCATCAAAACTAACAATTTTTATCCTAACAAGGAAAAACACTATTACGATGATATCAAGAAATTGACACCAACACCCAAGTATCATCAGAAGCCACCACTCAATTCATGAAACAAAAAAATAATATTCATCCTAAAATAAGAAAACCCTATTTTTGGATAAGAAAACTTAAATATTAGTAATGTAAAATAAGGATGAAAATTATAGGGCATAACTCCAGTCTCTAGCAAAATCACAGAACTCATTGTTGAATGTTGAAGCATGATTACTTGAATATACAACATGTGTCATTTGAAATCTATCTCTGACTTTATCCTCCAGACAATATGATAAGTTATGAGCTTTATTTGTTTCATATATTGTTGAAATAACCGTGATGGACAAAATAACATGCAAAATTTAAATTTCAGTTTATCATAATGCAAAGTAGCTCAAACAAAGTATTTTCATAGCATTTATAAAAGCATAGTGTTGTACATCAATCCACACACTGGATAAAAAGCATTAAAGTTAACACTGACTCACGTATATGCTTGATAATATGTTCAACAGTACTCACTCACTTGATCTGTGATATTCTAGACGATATTGGTCAGGCCACACCAGCTCCTCTATAATACTTTGGGGCTAAGCTGTGATATCTCCTTCGATTTGTTGTATCCTATATTTCAAATTTTACAATTCCCAACAACTGTTTGTGAAAAGAAGGCAGCCTCTAGAGTCGATTCCTGCAACATCAGATCAGTCCATTCACAACAGAGCTAACACGAACTCTTTTTTTCTCTTTTGAAGAGATTTCAAATATCTATTTTCAAAATACAACCAATATTTCCACTACTCAACAAGGGAAAACAAAATCATTACAACCTATTACTCTTCAACAACATCTATACATTTTCAAATATCTCAAATGAATTAACGAATCAAATTCAATAATATATTTTCAAATAACATTACATGTTACCATAAACACCAAATTTACACACAACAATTTCAAGTCATAATTTGTCATGGTATACAGTAAACACTATGATACAACATAAATACCCATTTAAATATTCTAATTAGTCAATTAAAACCTAATGTTTGTGCCTAGTGATCATTATTGATAAGGTAACAGAAGCAACTACACGATAGGCTCATCGGCAGTGCGTTCAAAATCTTCTTGAAGACCCTAACAAATTTTAAGTTCCGATTTAATCATAAGTAATAAATAATAGTGATTTATTAAGTCAAGTAATTTAATATTTAATTTCAAAATACTGAAATGAGTGTATTTGAATAGCTTTTGGTGATACAAATACTCAACAATTAGATAATTTCGTTATTACAATTGCTTGTTTTTTCACTGGGTAAACTATTTAAATAATTTCAGTATTCTACAACTACAAACTATGAAAATTTTAAAAAAATTAATTGGGTGTCATGGCTTATTTACTGCAGCTAATAACCGTTAAATATCGTCTATAGATTTATTTCCAGTCATTAACAATGCTAAATTGTGATATGACAAAATATTCTCCTGTTTCATCTGCATGCATGATTAAGCTTGGGACTACAAGTAAAATTAATCAAATTGGGTTACGTTTTCTTTTTAGACCAAATTATCAAGATGAAGACCATAACTTTACACATATGATGTATGTTTGACTACTAAATAATTGAGAAAGTTATCTAACAACCTCTTAAAAATTAAATTAAGAAACACATAGAACTGGTAAGGTTTTTGTATCGTGCAATGATTAGGCGTGAAATTGTCATGATTCGTCACTCGAAATACCCTAGTTTTGAGTGTTTTTGATGAGTGTTTGGAGTCAATTGAGTATAATTTTCATAAACTAATGAATTTATCTCTTTGGTTTTCATAGATAGAAATAGGGCGAAAAGAGGAGTTCGTAGGACTTTGAATCGGCCAAAACGGACTCCCGGTTGAGGAGATATGAAGATTTTACGAACAAGTGTACTGCTGCTGAAAAGTGCTCGAGCACCACTGCTCAAGCGCCTCCGATCGACCACCTGATACGCTCGACCACCTATGCTCGAGCGCCTCCGCTCGACCACCTGATACGCTCGACCACCTATGCTCGAGCGCCTCCGCTCGAGCTCGTCAGCTCGAGCGCCCCAAACTTGCAGAGTATTTTCTTCGCTCGACCACCTATGCTCGAGCGCCTTCGCTCGAGCTCGTCAGCTCGAGCGCCTCCGAGAGCAAAATTTCAAAATTCGTTTTTTTCGGCCCATTGACTCCCGTTTCAGCTCGATCCTTATATATATTCTTCCTAGCACGTTTTTGGGGAGAATCCACGGAGGATCGACGAAATACATCACTTTTAGACTTAGTTTTTTAGAGAGAGAAAGAAGAGAATGAACGAGCAAGTTTACTTTACGTTTGGTTGAGGTTTTTCATACGAATTCTTAGTTTATTTTCGTTTCTTAGTTTCTTTTCTTAGCTTGGTAACTTTTAACGCTTTAAACTTCGTTTTTATCAATTAAATTTCAATTCTTAGTATTTTTAATTCTTTAAAACCCTAGTTCATGTTTCATATTTTCTTTGTTGAATTAATCATGTTTATGTTCGTTGTTTCTTCTACTGCTTTTGTTTACGTTAAAACCATGTCTAGCTAAAACCCTCGCATGCTTGGGGTAGGATGAACTCGTAGAAGTAGGTTGTGGGTACGTAATTAGGATAACTTGTGACGTTAGGTTTTAATTCTCTTGATTAATGAATTCTTAAAATTAATCTTAACTTTACTTTTGAATTTCGTTCGAAAGGTGTTAGGAAGAGGACGACGGCATCACTCTTTAACAACGAGTAGACTTAACTAGAGGGTTTAGGAAGGGTTAATTCATCTACCAGTTTAGCGAAGGAGGACGACCGCATCACCTTAGTTAAATTAGGGTCTCATTAATTAAGCACAATCTATTAACTTGTTAGTGGATTAGTGAAGTCGAGTGTTAGGGTAAAGTATTATGGTTTAGAATCTTGAGCTTTCACCTTGCATTCTTTTACTTAGGTTATTTCTTGCGCGTCACAGTTATTTTGATTATGTACCTGCTCCGTTAGTATATGTAGGGATTCCTATCCTAAGCATCACCATCTCTTACTTGAAAAAAACCCATAGTTAATTCGTTCTCTTTCGTTCTTAGTTTAATTAGTTTATTTTAGTCTTTCAATTAATCTTTAAAAAACCCAAAAATATTACACTCATATTAGCTACGACGCGTAGATCTTCAGGGATCTGTTCGCATACACTCCATCTCGTGGGTTTGATAATACTTGGCCATTATATTTACTCTTACTACAGTGAACCCGTCCGCTTGCGGGTGAGCGATTAGTAGAAGTTAGTGTAATTCGCTTCAAGTCAATGGCGCCGTTTCCGGGGATGGCGTTGTATGCTTTTTGAATAGGACTTGTCGATAGCTTAGTAGTTAGTAGTGAGTGATTTTCTTTTCTGTTTATTTTTATTTTAATTCAATCGGTAGTTGCGTTTTGATCCTTCTGCTAGTGTGTCAGGTATATGAAAACACGATCACAAGACAATACGAGCGAAGAGAGAATACCGTTGGACCCTGAGACGATAGCTAGAAGGAACCGAGCTTTCTTAAGAAGAATGAACGCTGCCGGAGGCAAAGAACCCATGGACATCTCTAATGAGTTGGATGATGCTGCGAATGAGTTCAATCAGGAATTGGGCCGAGTTGAAGGCACTGGATTTAGTGGTAGCCAGAATCAAGTTCCGTTAGGGGATAGCCAGAGCCTAAACTCGGATACACAAAACGTAGGAAATCCAGCTCATAACATTGTCCATAACCCTCAGAACAACCCTGCTTACCTACATCCTAACTTACCACAAAACAACTTACCCTTGTTGGAGTTATACGTGAAAGTATGCTTTTACTTTGTATAACTCGTGTATCAAACACTCGTTTTATGAGAATAATTCTTTTATCGCATTTGCTTTAGTTATGATTGAATGTTGAATTTCTATTGCAAACCGTTCAATATATAGTACATGTTACATTGTAGTTAATGTGGTGATACCCGATCACGGAAGACAACATTAACAGTTTACTTGTAACTAAACGTACATTTTCACGACCTAGGTGGAATTGAACAATCCGCCGTGAAAGGTCGATGTGTAAGGCTCAGATTGGTCTGTCTTGACTAAGAGATTGCACTAGCACATTTAGTATGTGTTGAAGAGGACCTACAGCGAGGATAAATTCTTCTGTTCTGAAAGGTGAAGAATTAGACCTCAGTGGTTGTTGATTTCTTAATCTCCGTCACTTAAATAGGACCGTGTGTGTTTAATAGTCACTGCTTTGATTCATGTTGGGTGAGAATCATTGTGACTTCGAACTTTGTGTCTTGGGCAGTAATATTAATCATACGACGGTTGCTAAGATTTAATACGGAGAAACGCGTGCGAGTACAGCTCGTGTGATTAGTCCCCTTGGTGGGCTCAGAAGTTTTATTGTACAAAATCTTGCAAGTGAAGAATTAGTTTCTTCGGTACGAATAATAATGTTGAGTTGTCATTACTCCAAGGTGAAAGATGTTAATTAATTTAGAGCTATTCAGAAGCTTAATTAATTAATGGACTTGATAATCTTAAACGCGGGAAATAATAACCGGGAGCCCATATTATCGTAATATGGATTAAGATGGATAGTGCAATATTAATTTATTAGTGGTAATAATTAATATTAATGGGCTGAATTCTATTGGGGCTCAATATTGAAATTCAGAAGTCCATTAGGAGGTCCAATCTTAATTCTCCTTAAAGGCCCCTCAAGTAGCCCATTAAGTAGCCCAATAATGATAAGGTGATTAAAATAAAAAGATAATATTATGCTGATTTTATCCATGTAATTTTCGAAAATCATGATTCTAGGAGAGAGAAGATTTTGTTGATTTTCTTGGAAAGATATTATGGAAGATATGTATTCTTGGAATACAAGAATATCTCATATATTCAAGAAGATCCAAATCTTGGGATCTCTTCATGGAATTTTCGAAAGTTACAAGTCTATTTAGGAGAGTGAGATTTTTGTGGAATATTTTATTATGGAGAAAAGAATATATGAGATATATTCAAGATTTCTTAGAGTCTAAGAAAAGATTTTCTCCA
Source organism: Ballota nigra (assembly GCA_947034835.1). Lineage (NCBI taxonomy): Eukaryota > Viridiplantae > Streptophyta > Magnoliopsida > Lamiales > Lamiaceae > Ballota > Ballota nigra. The sequence goes on from OX344721.1 coordinate 102,320,133, forward strand.
GGCCCATAAAATATTAAAAATTTCGGTCACTACTCTATAAATAGGGGATGATTATTTCATCCCCAAGCACGTAATTCCATGTGTTGGAAAAATCAAGAGCATAGATATTTTTCTTTTTCCTTAGTTTATTAAATTACTTGAAAGCATCTCCCACCAGTGATCAACTGAGGTGAAAGGGAAATACTTGAGAAGGTTTTTGGGTTGATAAAGCGAGATCGTAATTGTCCCGTATATCCAAAGGTCAATTCTACAAGAGGTACGTAAGTCACATAAATTCTTGTTTATTCCGCCTAGATTTTATGTGAATTAATTCAACATGCATGATGATAAATTAGTTGTTGGAATTATTATTTGAATTAATTAGGTAGTAATAATTGTATTTAAATTCATATTTAAATTTCATCCCGAATAGATTCCGGGCACCCCTATTTTCCCAACAACTGGTATCAAAGCCACGGTTTCGGGCTCTGAATTTTAAATTGGAATTTAAATTGTTAAACATTAAATTGAAATTGAATAGTAGAATTGTTATATCTTTTTTGCAGGTATCCAATTGTCATGGTTTTAATGTTGTTAATTTCATGCGTGTGAATTAATTGTTTTTTAATTCGATTCGTTCGAATTCGTTTTTCTCGTGAGAAAATCCACGAGTAGATTAGTTGTTTTTATTTTGATTCGATCATTGTAATAGACTAGTCTAGATCTAGTATTTATTTTTTTTGTAAAAAATAAATTGTAACCGGATTGTGACGAAGAACGAAGAATTAAAAACGGCGTACCCGGACGACGCATACAAGCGTGGCGTGTGTATGGACGTAAAATCATGCAAGGGGTGAAGAAAACGAGGACGAACGGTGAAAAAAAACGGCGCACGGGGGTACACGGCGCACGCCGTGCGCAACGGGAGCACAGCGCAGCGCGCACGCGTGCGCGCGCCTCGGGCGCGGGCTGCAGCGCCTCGGGGCGCTCCGGGCGGCGCCTCGGCGCGCCTCCATGCAGCGCCTCGGGTGCGCCTCGGGGCTGGGCCTCGGCGCGCTTCGGGCAGCGCTTCGGCGCTTTTTGGGCCGGGAGGCGCACGGGCCCACTTCGTGGGCCGACGCGCGCCGTATCTCAGGCCGTGGAATTTTTTCGGTTCGTATTTTTTTCCGTGTGATTTTAAACGTCGTCCCGAACCCCAAACGATGCTGTTTTTTGAAGAAGTGTTGCTGTTCGAGTGGGAGCACGTCGAGACGAACGTCGGAAAGCAACAAGGACGATTTTTCGCATCAAGACGTGAAGAAATTAAACCGTGACAATTGGATTTGAGTGCTCCAATGTGTTTAATTTTGTTTTGATGGATGTTTTATTTCGTGCACCTATTATTATTTGTTAATATGTGTTTGCATGAATTTAATTGTCCAAGAAAAACCTTACTTTCGAAAATTACTAAGTATGTTTTTATAATCGCAATTTTATTCCGGATATTAAAATTGGATTATTTTGACCTCCATAATTTATTTATTTGTGAAGTTCTTTTGGAATACATTTCCCCCTCGGATCGGCCAAAAGAACGGATTTCGCATGAATAAATTCCGAAAGGATGATTGTGGATTATTACTAGTGGCGGTATTGACCCTCACCACGAGTGGCTTGCTCAAAGCGAAATAATAATCTTGTATTTAATTATGGTTATTACTTAGGCATAGGGAATTGATATTAACTTACTCCCCTCGGAGTCCCTGTCAGTTTCTATGTGGTCAAAGTGGGAGCCAACTATTAATTTTGAATTAAGGATTTGTAACTTTTAAGTTTGTAATCCGCTTGAATGTGTTTAAATTTATAGACCACCCCTCGTGGCGCATTTAAATTGTTTCGAGATGTTGGCTGATGCATGATTATATTGTTTTAAGGTTTCAATATAATTGATGTGATCAAAATTATGTGATAATTTTGTATTTTTCTAGATATTAATATGAATGTATGTTTTATTCTCAGTTCATCATGTCGCAACCTTTTAATCCACTGTTTAATATGCTTAAAGTTAATAAACTTTTTGGAGTGATTTATATCGATTGGAAATGTTTTTTAAATTTGTCCTTACTGCACGAAAATACAATTGGGTTATTTATGTTAATATACCCGGCAAGCCTAATGATAAGTCAAGCAATGGGTAGAGGCAGTTTATGATTGGAAGCGTGACAATGAACACATGAAGTGCATCATCTTGACATCTCTGTCTGAGGATTTGAGGCGCGTTCATGGAGACATTGTATCCGCTGTTGAAGTCATGGAACACCTTGAAGAGATGTCCTCACATCAAACCCATGACTAATCAGTTCATCAGACATGACTCGGTCAAGTTGGAAATGGTGGAGGGAACGCCCGTGAGGGAGAACGTTCTCAAGATAATGGCATACCTTAACAAGTTGGAAGTACTTGGTGCGGATTTTGATTGATTTCATATACCATTCTCTACCGAGAAGCTTTGAGCAGTTTCATCTGAACTGTCAGATGAATAAACGGACAAATCGTTTGCCCGAGCTCTTGCAAGCTTTAGTTTCGGTGGAGGTGAAAATGGAGCACCAGTCTAGTGCTATGGTGGCTAATGGTCCGTCTACCTCTTTTTGGTCTCAAGGGAGGGAAAAAGAGGAAGAAAACCAAAGGCCGGATCCAAGCAAATCAAATTGTTGCGAAAGGCAAATGCAAAGGCTAACGTCGAAGGGGAAGTGTTTTAGTTGCGGTGAGAGAGGACAATGGAGGACTGCCTGTTCCAAGCCTAAAAGGCTAGGAAAGTTAGGTAGTTCACACACCCTAGTCGTCGAAACTTGTGAAGTGGCGTATGCTGTCTATTCGTGGATAGTGGATACGGGAGCTACTGATCACATTTTTTATGGGTTCAAGCTAACCCGACGACTTAACGGAAGTGAGATCCCCATCACATCGGGCAATGCTACGAGAGTGGCAGCTGAAGCAGTGGGAGAAGTGCGCCTATCTTGTGAAGATAGAGTTATGGTCTTGAGAGACGTTCCTCATGTTCCTAGTTTAGAAAGAACTCAACCTTCAGTTTCTAAACTGTTTGAATAGATACTCAGTTTCTTTTAATAAGGATGTTATTATTGCTTGAAACGATGAGTTTATATGTTCCGGAACTTCAATGGATGATCTTTATACCATTATTTGGGCACACCACTCACAAAATTGAATCTAATAACACATCGATTATTTGGAGTAATAAAAGAAAGCGTTCTTCGGAGATGAACGAAACACTTCTATGGCATCTTAGACTAGGTCATATTAATCTAAAGCGGATAGAGAGATTGGTGAAAGACGGATCCTTGGAATCATTCCAAGTCGAACCGTTTCCAACTTGTGAATCCTATTTAGAGGGTAAAATGACCAAGAGGGCATTTGGAGCCAAGGGGAATAGAACCACGGAAGTGTTAGAACTCGTTCATACAGATATGTGTGGTTTAATGACGATCATAGCAAGAAGGGGTATGAGTAAATTGTCTTTTTCAATGATTACTCGAGATATGGATACATCTACCTTATGATGCATAGGGAAAGAAGTATCAAGTTTCTATGATATGATCGTAGAGGCGAATACCTTAGCGATGAATTCTTGAACTAGCTATCAGACGAAGGGATTGTATCCCTGTTGACCGCACCGGGAACCCCTCAATAGAACGGTGTGGCGGAACGAAGGAGCCATACTCTTTTAGAAATAGTCAGATCCATGATGAGTTATTCGGATTTACCCAAGTCGTTTTGGGGTAACGCCTTGGAAACAACGACTTACATTCTAAACTTGGTGCCATCCAAATCGGTTCCTAAAACCCCAATGGAATTGTGGACCGGGCGCAAGCCCAGTCTAAGACACTTGCGGATTTGGGGTTGTCCGGCATACGTGCTAGACGAGGAAGCCGGTAAATTGGATCCACGTTCGGAATTAAGGCTGTTTATAGGATATCCCATGGGAACGAAAGGGTGTATGTTCTATAGTCTCAAGGATTAAAAGACCGTGATTAGTTCGCACTTTAAATTCTTGGAGGAAGACTATATGAACAAAAGAAAGCCCAGAAGTGAGATTACCTTAGACGAGTTAAGAGGGCAAACTCCTATACCAAGTATACAAGATGATATACCACACGCCATACCTTCACAATTGGAACCCCGTCGTAGTGGGAGGATTGCAAGGCAACCCGAGAGATTCATGGGAATTGGAGAATCTTCGGATTTGATTCCCGGCGATGAATCAGACCCATGAACGTACGACGAGGCAATCCAAGATAAAGACGCGGAGGCGTGGCAAACCGCAATGGAAACCGAGGTAGGTTCGGTGGATTATAATCAAGTGTGGGAGTTGGTTGATCCACCTAGTGGGGTAGAGCCCATTGGATGCAAGTGGGTGTACAAGAGGAAAAGGGGACCGGACGGAAGGGTAGAGACCTTCAAAGCAAGGCTTGTGGCCTGTGGCCTGTAGCTATGCTTAAGTCCATCCGTATTCTCTTGTCGATCGTTGCGCACTTAGATTACGAGATCTGGAAAATGGATGTCAAGACAGCTTTCCTTAACGGAAGTCTTGATGGGATCTATATGCAACAGCCCAAAGGTTTCGTTGAAAAAGGCCAAGAGCACCTCGTATGCAAGCTTAAGAGATCGATTTATGGACTTAAGCAAGCGTCACGTACTTGGAACCAGTGTTTTGATCAAGTTATTAAGTCTTACGGGTTTGTGATCAAAACAAGTTCGAAAGTTGTGGGTGTAAAAGGTATGACGGAACTGCGGTGGTATTCTTAGTATTATACGTAGACGATATTTTGCTTATTGGAAACAATGTAAAGGTATTGTCAGACGTAAGGGTATGGCTGTCAAATCAGTTTGATATGAAGGACTTAGGGAAAGCCGGTCACATCCTTGGGATCAAGTTCACTCAGATCACAAGAAGAGGATGTTGGGTTTATCGCAAGTTTCATACAAAGCCACTGTTTTGAAGCATTTCAGCATGCAAGATTCCAAAAAAGGTTTTGTACCTTTTAGGCACGGAATCCATCTATCTAAAGAAATATGCCCTAAGACCAAGTGGAGATAGATGACATGAAAGACGTTCCGTACGTTTCGGACGTAGGAAGTCTTATGTATGCAATGTAGTGTACGAGACTGGATATCTGCTTTGCCGTGGGCATGATGGCAAGATATCGAAGTAACCCCGGGAAAGCACATTAGATTGCAATTAAATGCGTTCTTTAGTTTCTGAAAAGAACTTGGTATGGAATGCTGATTTAACAATCAGACAATCTAATTCCCATGGGATACACGGACTCAAATTTCCAATCAGACATAGACTCCAAAATAACTACCTCGGGTAGTGTGTTTTGCATGGGAGAAGGAGCCATGATATGGAGAAGCGATTTGCAGAAATGCATCGCCGATTCGACCATGAAAGCCGAATAAGTAACTGCTTGTGAAGCAGCGAAAGAAGCGGTTTGGCTCAAGTACTTCTTAGTGGACTTGGACGTTGTTCCGAATTTGCCCATCATAATCACTGTCCATTGTGATAATGTCGGAGCAGTTGCAAATTCAAGGGAACCGAGAGCCCACAAGGCCAGCAAACACATTGAAAGAAAACACCATCTTATACGAGAAATCGTTAAGAGAGGAGATAAAGAGGTGGCAAAGATATGCGTCGGGGACAGCCTAGTAAATCCATTCACAAAGGGTCTGCCTCTGAATACATTCGAGAGACATGTGGATGGAATGGGAGTCAAAACTATTGCCAATCTGCTTTAAGTATAAGTGGGAGGAATTATTAGGTTAGTGTAGGTTGACATGAGATGTCACGGAGAGCTACTACACTAAGACATGCGTGATGTATACTAAAAGCAGACTTTAAGTATAAGTGGGAGATTGTTGGAGTTATACGTGAAAGTATGCTTTTACTTTGTATAACTAGTGTATCAAACACTCGTTTTATGAGAATAATTCTTTTATCACATTTGCTTTAGTTATGATTGAATGTTGAATTTCTATTGCAAACCGTTCAATATATAGTACATGTTACATTGTAGTTAATGTGGTGATACCCGATCACGGAAGACAACATTAACAGTTTACTTGTAACTAAACGTACATTTTCACGGCCTAGGTGGAATTGAACAATCCGCCGTGAAAGGTCGATGTGTAAGGCTCAGATTGGTCTGTCTTGACTAAGAGATTGCACTAGCACATTTAGTATGTGTTGAAGAGGTCCTACAGCGAGGATAAATTCTTCTGTTCTGAAAGGTGAAGAATTAGACCTCAGTGGTTGTTGATTTCTTAATCTCCGTCACTTAAATAGGACCGTGTGTGCTTAATGGTTACTGCTTTGATTCATGTTGGGTGAGAATCATTGTGACTTCGAACTTTGTGTCTTGGGCAGTAATATTAATCATACGACGGTTGCTAAGATTTAATACGGAGAAACGCGTGCGAGTACGGCTCGTGTGATTAGTCCCCTTGGTGGGCTCAGAAGTTTTATTGTACCAAATCTTACAAGTGAAGAATTAGTTTCTTCGGTACGAATAATAATGTTGAGTTGTCATTACTCCAAGGTGAAAGATGTTAATTAATTTAGAGCTATTCAGAAGCTTAATTAATTAATGGACTTGATAATCTTAAACGCGGGAAATAATAACCGGGAGCCCATATTATCGTAATATGGATTAAGATGGATAGTGCAATATTAATTTATTAGTGGTAATAATTAATATTAATGGGCTGAATTATATTGGGGCTCAATATTGAAATTCAGAAGTCCATTAGGAGGTCCAATCTTAATTCTCCTTAAAGTCCCCTCAAGTAGCCCATTAAGTAGCCCAATAATGATAAGGTGATTAAAATAAAAAGATAATATTATGCTGATTTTATCCATGTAATTTTCGAAAATCATGATTCTAGGAGAGAGAAGATTTTGTTGATTTTCTTGGAAAGATATTATGGAAGATATGTATTCTTGGAATACAAGAATATCTCATATATTCAAGAAGATCCAAATCTTGGGATCTCTTCATGGAATTTTCGAAAGTTACAAGTCTATTTAGGAGAGTGAGATTTTTGTGGAATATTTTATTATGGAGAAAAGAATATATGAGATATATTCAAGATTTCTTAGAGTCTAAGAAAAGATTTTCTCCAGGCCCATAAAATATTAAAAATTTCGGTCACTACTCTATAAATAGGGGATGATTATTTCATCCCCAACCACGTAATTCCATGTGTTGGAAAAATCAAGAGCATAGATATATTTCTTTTTCCTTAGTTTATTAAATTACTTGAAAGCATCTCCCACCAGTGATCAAGTGAGGTGAAAGGGAAATACTTGAGAAAGTTTTTGGGTTGATAGAGCGAGATCGTAATTGTCCCGTATATCCAAAGGCCAATTCTACAAGAGGTACGTAAGTCACATAAATTCTTGTTTATTCCGCCTAGATTTTATGTGAATTAATTCAACATGCATGATGATAAATTAGTTGTTGGAATTATTATTTAAATTAATTAGGATTAATTCATGCTAGTAATAATTGTATTTAAATTCGTATTTAAATTTTATCCCGAATAGATTTCGGGCACCCCTATTTTCCCAACAACCCTATCCACCTTACCCATACCCACCTTATCCTTACCCACCATACTCGTATCCTCCACCTTCAGTTTACAATCAACCACCTGTTTACCCACCACCACCACCCCAACAAGTACCAGTACCTGCTGCTAACCCTCAACACGTTCCTCTGAACGTAGATCAACATATGGCCATTCGAGGGAGGTTTGCAGCGCAGCCACAACGGTACTATGATGGAGTGACATTGCCTCCTGTTGAGGCGAATAACTTCTCGATTTCCCCGGGAATTCTAAAGCTGCTTACAGAGAACCAGTTCAAGGGGGTGATCGGGAAGGAGAATCCTCATACACACCTGACGAGTTTCCTCATGATAGCCTCCACTTTCAACTATAATGGCATGTCTGAAGATGCCAAGAGGCTTAGGCTGTTCCCATTCTCATTGACGGGAATAGCTAAAGAGTGGTATGACAACACGCTCCCACGGGGAGGTGTAACCACATGGGCCGAGCTCGAGCGTCTGTTCCTCGAGCGATTCTACCCTCCATCCAGAATGATTAAGGCAAGGATTGAGATCTCTTCCTTCCGCCAGAAGCAAGGAGAGGACCTACGTCAAGCGTGGAAGAGATACTCAAACATGCTGATAGAGTGCCCGCAGCATGGGTATAATGAGGGAGACATTATGGCACTCTTCTACAGTGGAGCCAGCAAGCTGGCCAAGCCCATTTAGATGCATGTGCGAGTGGAGCTTTTCTGAACCAAGGGATAGCGAGATGTAGAGAGATCGTGGACAACATTGTCACGAATGCCGGTGCATGGAATGAGGATCCTGAGTTTCAGAGAGTTTGCAAGTTGGAGGAGAAAGAGGGTGAAGGAACGAGAAGGCTGTTGATAGCTATGATGGAGAAGATTAACAACCTCGAGTTGGGGAAGAATTTGGGTGGAGAGCATGCAGCAGAGAATGAGAGAGTAGACCAGCCAAGTGGATAGCAAGAGGTAGCCAATTACATGGGAGGTCTGTACTACAATCATAATGGCTACCAAGGTGGTAATCAATATGGAAGGCCTTTTTATTGCCAACCTTTTGTACCACCAGGTCCACAGCCTCCTCCTAATCAGTGAAGGAACACTCAAGGCTATCAAGGAGGGCAGCAGCCTCCTCAAAACACATGGAGAAAGAATGAGAATTTCTCATATGCTAACCCGAAGGCGGGTGTTACAGTTCCTGCAGGTGTTGACCCAGGTTCAAAACCTCCGGGTGGAGAAGGCGGTTCCTCAACTGAGGAGATGTTGAGAGCAATTCTTCAGAAGGTGGAGGAAGGAAGTAAGAGGTTGTCATCCTTAGAGTACGATGTGAAAGAGTTGCATAAAAAGGGTGATCAACGTGATCAAGAGCTCCAGAAGATGAACGTTGAGTGGACTAGAACTCAACAAGAGAACAATCGAAGGTTCACTTCTATAGAGTTCCAGATGAGCCAGATTACAAAGTCGTTGAATAGAGAGCCGAGAAGATATCCTTCCATGCCGGAGGGGAACCCGAAAGAGCATTGCAAGGCAATCCAGCTTAGAAGTGGAACCAACTACGAAGGTCCTCAGATGCCTGCTGATTCTAAGATGCCCCAAAAGCTGGTATTACTGTTCCTACAGGTGTTGATCCTGGATCTAAACCTCCTGGTGGAGAAGGCGGTGCATCAACCGAGGAGATGTTGAGAGAAATTCTACAGAAGGTGGAGGAAGGAAGCAAGCGGTTGTCATCCTTGGAGTACGATGTGAAAGAGCTGCATAAAAAGGGTGATCAACGTGATCAAGAGCTCCAGAAGATGAACGTTGAGTGGACTAGAACTCAACAAGAGAACAATCGAAGGTTCACTTCCATAGAGTTCCAGATGGGCCAAATTGCAAAATTATTGAATAGAGAGCCGGGGAAGTATCCTTCCATGCCGGAGGGGAACCCGAAAGAGCATTGCAAGGCGATCCAGCTTAGAAGTAGAACCAATTATGAAGGTCCTCAGATGCCTGCTGATTCTGAGACGCCCCAAGTTGAGAAGGGGATTGAAAGTGAAGGGATTGAGAAGAAGGTTGAGGATGAGTCTCATGAGAGCAAAGAGCTTGAAGAGGAAGGCATTGAGAAGGGTGAGAGAGTTCCTAAGTGGAAGAAGGCAAAGGAAGCAAGGGAGAAAGTGAAAGAGACCGAGAAAGATGAATGGGGGGTACCCAAATCTATGATACTCGTCCCATATCCACAACGCTTCATGAAAAAGAAGCTTGATGAAAAATTCGCTAAATTCCTTGATGTGTTTAAACAATTGCATATTAATATTCCTTTTTATGATGCTTTGGAACAGATGCCCAACTATGCAAAGTTTCTAAAGGACTTGATCGCGAAAAGACGGCGAGTGGATGAGCCGAAGTTGGTGAAATTGAACCATGAGGTGAGTGCGTTAGTACACAAGGCACTTCCTCCAAAGCTGAAGGATCTCGGGAGCTTCACCGTTCTTTGTGACATTGAGAACGGGATCAAGAAGGGAGCGCTATGTGACCTTGGAGCAAGCATAAATCTGATGTCGTTGTCGCTTTTCAAGAAGTTGGAAGGTGGTGAACTTCAACCCACGATGATGACGCTCCAGCTTGCTGATAGGTCCATCAAGAGACCGCAAGGGGTGGTTGAAGATGTCTTAGTGAGAGTTGGAGATCACATTTTTCCAGCAGACTTTGTAGTCCTAGAGATGGAGGAAGATGAGCACGTGCCCCTAATCTTGGGAAGACCGTTCTTAGCTACGGCGGGGATGGTGCTAGACGTGGCAAATGGGAAGATTACTTTGAAGGTCGATGATCAAGAGATAAAGATTTCCCTATATGAAGCCATGAAGCACCCAAAGGAGGATGAGAGTTTGTATTGCATGGATGCAATTGATCCTCGTGTTGAAGACACACCTCATATCCCTAATCCTTCTTTTAGTCATTATCTTGATAATCCTTCACTTGTTGATTTAACCCATGAGCATTATGATCTTGATTCTTTTGATAGGGATAAAGTGAAGATGCCGAAGGAGGAAGAAGTGAAAAGTGTGGACGTGATCCAGTTGGAGGGAAAATGAGGAGTTAAGAAGAAAAAGTCTAAATTCAAGAAACTGTTTGGTAAGACGCCTCCAGATAAAGGTGAGAAGGAGTTGAGACCCATAACACTTGGGGATAAGAGGAAAGCAAAAGAGTTCATGATGGAAGGGCATCAAGGAAAGGAATGCAAACACCACTCTTATGAGAGTAAGGGAGGTAAATTTGAGTATGATGTCCCATAAGCTCCTTTGAGCTCGGTCCGGCATGAGGACCTTAAAAATAGCGCTGAATGGGAGGCAACCCATTTTTATTTGCTTTTATTTGTTTTTAGGTTCTTATTATGTTATTAGGGTGTTGTTGAATCGTAAGTTTTAACCTCGTAATTGAGAGTTCATTTTGCAGGCTTGTCTCGAAGGAGTGCCAAATACGTGGAGATTGAAGGAACTCAAGCAAGGGAGTGTGCTACGTTTGAGAGAAACTGAATTGTTTGGTTGAGGTAACCCACAACCCCAAACTTAGACCTCTTCGCAAGGTCGAAGTTTGGGGGGTGGAGTTTTTTACGTTTCTTGGTACATTGCACCGGAGCACCCATTATCTTTGAGTATGATTGGTCATTTGGTGTCTTGAGATGCTCCTCGGGGTGATTTTGATTTGATTTGCTGATGCATATTTCATGCTTATTGACCCCTTCTACTTGTTAGTTGTTATCTTTGAGTATGATTTGATGAGTAGGGTGATTTGTGGATTTGAGTTAGGGACTCTTTTGTGTGAGTGTTTGAGTTAGAGTGGATTTGAGAAAGAACTAGTATGCTTGTGAATTTTTCTTTTGAGTACTTGCATGATGAGAGTGAGAATTCACTAGGACTAGCATGGATGTGAAAGCCGAGAGACTTGATCCTTATGAGATTTTGATATATGAATTAATCTCTTCGTTTGTGAGTGGATCATCAACTTAGAGGATGCTAGAAGTGTGCTCTTGCTTCTTGATTGTGTCTAGTTTGATATGCCGAATGTGATCTTAGGCCATCTTTGATTTGATTGAGTCACTGAGCCAAAATATTTCCTTACCAATGACATTTATCCCTTGTTAGCCCCTTTGAGCCTAAAGACTATTTTATTTGCTAGCACAAATAAACATTATTCCAATTCCTAAGCTTTTTTGTCCAAATTTGAGTGGCGAATAGGAAAAGTGTGAATGTGAAGGGATAGAATTGAGTTGAAAAAGGAAAAGGTTGTTTGTTGAGTGAATATGAGAAGAAGGTGTGATGAAGCTATGAGTTGTGAGAAAAGGAGAAAAAATTGAGAATGAGCAAAAGAAAAATGAGCTCATGTGTTTGTGCGAAAAAAAAAAGTGAAGTGATTGAAAAAAAAAGTGAAAGAGTGAGAAAGAAAAAAAATTGAAACGTTGAGAGAATTGGAATTGAAAGTGTGTTGATTGAATATGTTTGAAGTAATCTGGTCCTAATCTCGAGGTCCGAATGTTTGATTTTCTATTCTCCATTCACTTGAGTCATTTACCCATAATGTTATCCCACCTGTCCAAAGAGCCTACATTACAACCTTGAGAAAGTCCTTTTTGATTCGGCATTGATTTCTAGATTATGGTCGAAGTTAAGAGCACTTACAAGCCTATGGCTGCCAATTTGAGTGATTGATTGTTTGAGTGAATCCCTTGATCATTGATATACACTTGTGAGGGAGCGAAACACATCGTTAAGTGCACATCCATGCTTGATCTTGGTGTTTCTTGTTATTGTTGCATGAGTATGATGAGGGAAAGTGAGTGAGTATACGTGTGATTGATCTTTGAAGCTCGAGTTCATTTGCTTGCTTGATTGATTCTTTGACTCATTCCTAACAATTTCACTTGACTTGTTATTTCGTTGCTTGAGGACAAGCAACATGGTAAGTTTGGGGGAGTTGATTAGGCGTGAAATTGTCATGATTCGTCACTCAAAATGCCCTAGTTTTGAGTGTTTTTTATGAGTGTTTGGAGTCAAATGAGTATCATTTTCTTAAACTAATGAATTTGTCTCTTTGGTTTTCATAGATGGAAAGAGGGCGAAAAGAGGAGTTCGTAGGACTTTGAATCGGCCAAAACGGACTCCCGGTTGAGGAGATATGAAGATTTTACGAACAAGTGTACTGCTGCTGAAAAGTGCTCGAGCACCACTGCTCGAGCGCCTCCACTCGACCACCTGATCTGCTCGACCACCTATGCTCGAGCGCCTCCGCTCGACCACCTATGCTCGAGCGCCTCCGCTCGAGCTCGTCAGCTCGAGCGCCCCAAACTTGTAGAGTATTTTCTTCGCTCGACCACCTATGCTCGAGCGCCTCCGCTCGAGCTCGTCAGCTCGAGCGCCCCAAACTCTCAGAGTATTTTCTTCACTCGACCACCTATGCTCGAGCGCCTCCGCTCGAGCTCGTCAGCTCGAGCGCCTCCGAGAGCAAAATTTCAAAATTCGTTTTTTCGGCCCATTGACTCCCGTTTCAGCCCGATCCTTATATATATTCTTCCTAGCACGTTTTTGGGGAGAATCCACGGAGGATCGAAGAAATACATCACTTTTAGACTTAGTTTTTTAGAGAGAGAAAGAAGAGAAGGAACGAGAAAGTTTACTTTACGTTTGGTTGAGGTTTTTCATACGAATTCTTCGTTTATTTTCATTTCTTAGTTTCTTTTCTTAGCTTGGTAACTTTTAACGCTTTAAACTTCATTTTTATCAATTAAATTTCAATTCTTAGTATTTTTAATTCTTTAAAACCCTAGTTCATGTTTCATATTTTCTTTGTTGAATTAATCATGTTTATGTTCATTGTTTCTTCTACTGATTTTGTTTACGTTAAAATCATGTCTAGCTAAAACCCTCGCATGCTTGGGGTAGGATGAACTCGTAGAAGTAGGTTCTGGGTACGTAATTAGGATAAGTTGTGACGTTAGGTTTTAATTCTCTTGATTAATGAATTCTTAAAATTAATCTTAACTTTACTTTTGAATTTCGTTCGAAAGGTGTTAGGGAGAGAACGACCGCATCACTCTTTAACAACGAGTAGACTTAACTAGAGGGTTTAGGAAGGGTTAATTCATCTACCAGTTTAGCGAAGGAGGACGACCGCATCACCTTAATTAAATTAGGGTCTCATTAATTAAGCACAATCTATTAATTTGTTAGTGGATTAGTGAAGTCGAGTGTTAGGGTAAAGTATTAGGGTTTAGAATCTTGAGCTTTCACCTTGCATTCTTTTACTTAGGTTATTTCTTGCGCGTCACAGTTATTTTGATTATGTACCTACTCCGTCAGTATATGTAGGGATTCCTATCCTAAGCATCACCATCTCTTACTTGAAAACAACCCGTAGTTAATTCGTTCTCTTTCGTTCTTAGTTTAATTAGTTTATTTTAGTATTTCAATTAATCTTTAAAAAACCCAAAAACATTACACTCATATTAGCTACGACACGTAGATCTTCAGGGATCTGTTCGCATACACTCCATCTCGTGGGTTCGATAATACTTGGCCATTATATTTACTCTTACTACAGTGAATCCATCCGTTTGCGGGTGAGCGATTAGTAGAAGTTAGTGTAATTCGCTTCAAGTCATGCAACAATTTATCAAATACTTGGTGAGCATTCCTCTAAGAGGTTCAGTATGTGCCAGAAAAAAAATCCTATATGGGTATTACATAAATTATCGAAACTCGCACAGGGAAAATACAAGCAGTAATTGAAGGAATAAATAATAGAGATACAAATCCCACAACACAAGCATATATATAACAGAAGTTAGACGTATCCACAAGGATGGAGGTGTCAATGGGCTGAACAAGAAGAAGTGAGAAACCAAGGAAATAAGACAAAGCCAAAGAACGAAGAACCAATTCTCCTCGACACTACCACATATAGCAAGCGGAGAATTGCGGTTTTTTTATGTGGTTTAAATTGAAGTTAACCAGGAGGGGAAGGTGAAACGGGGGAAAATGAAAAGTGGAAAAAGAGAAAAGTGGTGCCACGCATCTAATGGGCAAATCCTTTTTTAACAACAATAATCTTTTTACCGGCCACCGGAGGGAAATTGGCCATCTAGGACTATTCCCTCTTTTATATAGTACTCCCTCCGTCCACAAAATATAGGCCTGGTTGCTTTATCGGGCCGTCCACAAAAAATAGTCCTGTTGCCTAAAATGGAAAGAATAAACTTTATCTACTTTTTCAACATACACACATAACATTTTTAAAATAACTTATTTTGTACTTGATTTGACACAATATTCTTACTTTTTACATATTATATCAACTTTCTTAATAACCGTACAAAAAGTAACAGGACCGTATTTCGTGGACGGAGGGAGTAATATATATACACTGTTGATGGGCGAGCAGAATCGTCACATAGGCGACCAGGGTTAGCACAAAGCGCTTAAAGATTAAGGCAAAATTGACTCAAGATACACCTAAGATATCTGGCGAGCAGAACCTGCATACAACACCAAGGAAAATGAGCGAACAAAATCAGATTAAGAGCCACATGATGAACTCAGTTAGCATCCCGCCAACCAGATCCGACCACAAAACCAAAACAACAACTAAGTGAGACAAGAGACCAGCAAAATCAGACTAAAGACTCCTCCAGGACAAGTCCAACATGGCGAGCAACTCTTGACTGCGAGCAAGTCCAACAAGATAAGGATAGAATTTAGTCTAGATAAGGTCAACTTAGTCAAAGGCCAGGTGTCGTGCATGCAGGCCTGGTAGGCCATAAGTCACGACACCTCCTGCTAGGCAATTGTCTATAAATACTTAGATTTTTTCAGCTAATAAAACAAGCACAAATTATTATACACGTCCAAACTTCGATTATGAATCTAAAGCAGCTCGATTAACTTACAATCGAACTTAAACACGTAAGCTTTCATACGATTCTAATCCATCTAAACCCGAAAATCCGTATTCGCTAATTACGTTAGTGATCAATCACACGTAATTGTTTGATGATCAATTAACCATCTAAAACAGCCATTAATCTTCAAGATTAGAACTGATCGTCAACAAATTGGCGCTAGAAGGAGGGTCCGAACCTTCGAATCATTGAAAACATGGAGGTTAGCTCAAAATTGAAGAACAAGGTTGAACTTTTGAAGGAAAAAATTCAAGAACATTAAGAACAATATTTAAAATCTCCTGTGAACATGCCTCAATCACGAGAGACACAACGTTCAGAACATATAACAAGGGATTCACACTCCCGGATGTCCCAGGCTGGTGGGCGAGCAGGGGCGAGCAGAAATGATCAAGAAATTCAAAACCAATGTTGCTCGTCAGTTAATACCACCGGAATTGGACGCCATTGCTCGTAACCCTGACGAATTGGCGCGCACAATTGCCATGCTCCAGGCTTTACAAAGATAACAAGCCCAACCTGGCCCTTCATATGTGCGAGCAAGGTGTAGCCTCACAAAGACTCGTGAACATGAAAAGGCTAGGGGGGATCATTTAAATGAGGCAGACAGTGCCCAAGCTCGTAAGGCTAAAGGCAAAGAGAAATAGCACATCAAGGCCGCCAGTCAGGGAGGTTCGACTCAGAATCCGGCCATGGCAGGGAGTCAGGGCACACACCAAAGTGCTCTTGAAAGATTGGGTCGCCGTGGCCGAGGAATCATGGAAGTCCATCCCACTGCAGGAGCAGCTCGCCCAGCTGTAGTACCTGCTCGCCAATCAGTCCATGACAGGCTGACTAGGTCAGCTTTTGGTCGCCTTGGCTCAAACGCAGAGCCCAATCCTAATAGGCCAATCCAGGGGGTTCCCGCTCCCAATGAGGGACTGGAGCGAACAGACGGTTGTGCGCCTCTGCTCGCCGGACAGCCTCAGAGTCAGGGGGGATCCTTGGAAGAGCTCGCCTCCATGAGAAAGGCCATAGAGAGCATGCAGGGCCAGCTAGATTAACAGAGAGGATATGGGAACACAACTCTTCCAGTCTCACCTCTATCTGTGGTGATTCTGAAGGCCCCAATTCAGCAAAAGATTCAGTTTCCGGCAAGTATCCAATATGAGGGCACGGCGGACCCCCGGGTGCATCTTATGAAGTATACCAATTATATGGTATCAATGGGGGCAAGTGACGCAACACAATGTCGCAACTTTCCTTTAACTCTGGGAGATCGTGTCCATAAATGGTTTTTAGCTTTGCCACCAGCTTCAATTCATTCGTTTGCCCAGCTGGGCAAAGAGTTCTTGTCCCATTTCTCTACGGCCGGGTCTTATCTATCCCAAAGACATCGGTTATCCGACTTGAAACAAACTGACGACGAGTCGGACCGATCGTACCTGAAAAGATTCGACAAGGTCCTGTTAGAGGGGGAGTCTGTCAGTGAAGACACCAAGATTGTGGCCGTCCTGGCTGGGCTCAAGAAGGGCACTGAACTCTGGAAAGATGTACACCTAAGATGCCCGAAGACATATGCCGAATTTCGGGATCGGGCAGGCATCTTTGTCTCCATGCATGAAGCCCTGCAAAAGGACATGGGAGACAAAGGAGAGCAGAAAGAGGGTGCGAAGAAGCCTGGAACTGGTTATCGAGCTCCCAAGAACATGAAAGCATTTACTGAAGGAACGGAGCTGAAGGACAAATTGAACCACATTCTTACTGTATCAATCGATACAGTTTATAATAACGTTCGAGACAAAGAATTGCTCACACCACCCCGTAAAATACGTCAAGATACAAGCAAGTCGAACCAGAATAAATATTGTGCCTACCACCAAAGTGTGGGACACTTTACGAGTGAGTGTCGTGACTTACTGAAGCAGTTGTGGCGTTTTTACGAAGAGGGAAAGTTATCCGAGTTCGTGAAAAGACAGCCCGGCAAAATAAACAGAGACGAAGATTCTGATGAAGAAGACCTGGAATAGGCACCTCATCGGAATCGAGTTGGGCGACCAGCTCAGGCACCAGCCTGAGGACCAGTTCCAGACATCCAGATAATGGAACCTGCAGGGCCCATAGGTGGTTATTCTGATGGACGACCACCAATTTCTAATCGGAAGAGAAAGGCAGAATTACGAGCGATCGGTCATGTACAGGAAATGGGGGTTTTTCTGTTGGAGTTATACGTGAAAGTATGCTTTTACTTTGTATAATTCGTGTATCAAACACTCGATTTATGAGAATAATTCTTTTATCACATTTGCTTTAGATATAATTGAATGTTGAATTTCTATTGCAAACCGTTCAATATATAGTACATGTTACATTGTAGTTAATGTGGTGATACCCGATCACGGAAGACAACATTAACAGTTTACTTGTAACTAAACGTACAATTCACGACCCAGGTGGAATTGAACAATCCGCCGTGAAAGGTCGATGTGTAAGGCTCAGATTGGTCTGTCTTGACTAAGAGATTGCACTAGCACATTTAGTATGTGTTGAAGAGGTCCTACAGCGAGGATAAATTCTTCTGTTCTGAAAGGTGAAGAATTAGACCTCAGTGGTTGTTGATTTCTTAATCTCCGTCACTTAAATAGGACCGTGTATGTTTAATAGTTACTGCTTTGATTCATGTTGGGTGAGAATCATTATGACTTCGAACTTTGTGTCTTGGGCAGTAATATTAATCATACGACGGTTGCTAAGATTTAATACGGAGAAACGCGTGCGAGTACGGCTCGTGTGATTAGTCCCCTTGGTGGGCTCAGAAGTTTTATTGTACAAAATCTTGCAAGTGAAGAATTAGTTTCTTCGGTACGAATAATAATGTTGAGTTGTCATTACTCCAAGGTGAAAGATGTTAATTAATTTAGAGCTATTCAGAAGCTTAATTAATTAATGGACTTGATAATCTTAAACGCGGGAAATAATAACCGGGAGCCCATATTATCGTAATATGGATTAAGATGGATAGTGCAATATTAATTTATTAGTGGTAATAATTAATATTAATGGGCTGAATTATATTGGGGCTCAATATTGAAATTCAGAAGTCCATTAGGAGGTCCAATCTTAATTCTCCTTATGGCCCCTCAAGTAGCCCATTAAGTAGCCCAATAATGATAAGGTGATTAAAATAAAAAGAAAATAATTATGCTGATTTTTCAAGTATTATTTTCGAAAATTGCATGATAAGGAGGAAAAAGATTTTGTTGATTTTCTTGGAAAGATATTATGCAAGATATGTATTCTAGGAATACAAGAATATCTCATATATTCAAGAAGATCCAAATCTTGGATTTCTTCTATGTAATTTTCGAGAGTTTCATATTTATTAGGAGAGTGAGATTTTTGTGGAATATTTTATTATGGAGAAAAGAATATATGAGATATATTCAAGATTTCTTAGAGATTAAGAAAAGATTTTCTCCATGCCCATAAAATCTCTATGAATTTCGGTCACTACTCTTATAAATAGGGGATGATTATTTCATCTCCAAGAACATAATTCCATGTGTTGGAAAAATCAAGAAGCATAGATATTTTTCTTTTTCCTTAGTTTATTAAATTGCTTGAAAGCGTCTCCCACCGGCGATCAAGTGAGGTGAAAAGGGAAATACTTGAGAAGGCTTTGGGTTGATAGAGCGAGATTACAAGTGTCCTGTATATCCAAAGGCCATTACTACGAGAGGTACGTTAATCGCATATTTACTTGTTTATTCCGCCTAGTTAAATATGTGAAATTAATTCAACATGCATGATGATAATTAGTTGTTGGAATTATTATTTGAATTAATTGGGATTAATTCATGCTAGTAATAATTGTATTTAAATTCGTATTTAAAATTCATCCCGAATAGATTCCGGGCACCCCTATTTTCCCAACAACTGGTATCAGAGCCACGGTTTCGGGCTCTGAATTTTAAATTGGAATTTAAATTGTTAAAACATTAAATTGAAATTGGATAGTAGAATTGTTAGATCTTTTTTGCAGGTATCTAATTGTCATGGTTTTTAATGTTGTTAATTTCATGCGTGTGGATTAATTATTTTTTAATTCGATTCGTTCGAATTCGTTTTTCTCGTGAGAAAATCCACGAGTAGATTAGTTGTTTTTATTTTGATTCGATCATTGTAATAGACTAGTCTAGATCTAGTATTTATTTTTTTTGTAAAAATAAATTGTAACCGGATCGTGACGAAGAACGAAGAATTAAAAACGGCGTACCCGGACGACGCATACAAGCGTGGCGCGTGTATGGAGGTAAAATCATGCAAGGGGTGAAGAAAACGAGGACGAACGGCGAAAAAAACGGCGCACGGGGGTGCACGGCGCACGTCGTGCGCAACGGGCGCACGGCGCCGCGCGCAGGCGTGCGCGCGCCTCGGGCGCGGGCTGCAGCGCCTCGGGGCGCTCCGGGCGGCGCCTCGGGTGCGCCTCGGCGCGCCTCCGTGCAGCGCCTCGGGTGCGCCTCGGACGCGCCTCGGGCAGATTTTCAGCGCTTCTCGGGCCGGGAAGCGCGCGGGCCCACTTCGTGGGCCGACGCGCGCTGTATCTCAGGCCGTGGAATTTTTTTCCGTGTGTTTTTAAACGTCGTCCCGAACCCCAAATGATGTTGTTTTTGAAGAAGTGTTGCTGTTCGAGTGGGAGCACGTCGAGACGAACGTCGGAAAGCAACAAGGACGATTTTTCGCATCAAGACGTGAAGAAATTAAACCGTGACAATTGGGATTGAGTGCTCCAATGTGTTTAATTTTGTTTTGATGGATGTTTTATTTCGTGGAATTTTTATTATTTGTTAATATGTGTTTGCATGAATTTAATTGTCCAAGAAAAACCTTACTTTCGAAAATTACTAAGTATGTTTTTATAATCGCAATTTTATTCCGGATATTAAAATTGGATTATTTTGGCCTCCATAATTTATTTATTTGTGAAGTTCTTTTGGAATACATTTCCCCCTCGGATCGGCCAAAAGAACGGATTTCACATGAATAAATTCCGAAAGGATGATTGTGGATTATTACTAGTGGCGGTATTGACCCTCACCACGAGTGGCTTGCTCAAAGCGAAATAATAATCCTGTATTTAATTATGGTTATTACTTAGGCATAGGAAATTGATATTAACTTACTCCCCTCGGAGTCCCTTTCAATTTCTATGTGGTCAAAGTGGGAGCCAACTATTAATTTTGAATTAAGGATTTGTAACTTTTAAGTTTGTGATCCGCTTGAATGTATTTAAATGTGTAGACCACCCCTCGTGGCGCATTTAAATTGTTTCAAGATGTTGGCTGATGCATGATTATATTGTTTTAAGGTTTCAATATAATTGATGTGATCGAATTATGTGATAATTTCATATTTTTCTAGATATTGATATGAATGTATGTTTTATTCTCATTTCATCATGTCGCAACCTTTTAATCCATTGTTTAATATACTAAAAGTTAATAAACTTTTTGGAGAGAATTATATCGATTGGAAATGTTTTTTTTTTAAAATTTGTCCTTACTGCACGAAAACACAATTGGGTTATTTATGTTAATATACCCGGAAAGCCTAATGATAAGTCAAGCAATGGGAAGAGGCAGTTTGTGATCGGAAGCGTGACAATGAATGAAGTGCATCATCTTGACATTTCTGTCTGAGGATTTGAGGCGCGTTCATGAAGACATTGTATCCGCTGTTGAAATCATGGAACACCTTGAAGAGATGTTTTCACATCAGAATCCCATGACTAATCAGTTCACCAAACATGACTCGGTCAAGTTGGAAATGGTGGAAGGAACGCCCGCAAGGGAGCACGTTCTCGAGATAATGGCATACCTTAACAAGTTGGAAGTACTTGGTGCGGATTTTGATTGATTCCATATACCATTCCCTACCGAGAAGTTTTGAGTAGTTTCATCTGAACTGTCAGATGAATGAACGGACAAGTCGTTTGCCCGAGCTCTTGCAAGCTTTAGTTTCGGTGGAGGTGATAATGGAGCACCAGTCTAGTGCTATGGTGGCTAATGGTTCGTCTACCTCTTTTGGTCCCAAGGGAGGGAAAAAGAGGAAGAGAACCAAAGGCCGGATCCAAGCAAATCCAATTGTTGCGAAAGGCAAATGCAAAGGCAAGCATCGAAGGGGAAGTGTTTTAGTTGCGGTGAGAGAGGACAATGGAGGTCTGCCTGTTCCAAGCCTAAGAGGCAAGGAAAGTTAGGTAATTCACACACCTTAGTCGTCGAAACTTGTGAAGTGGCGTATGCTGTCTATTCGTGGATAGTGGATACGAGAGCTACTGATCATATTTGTTTCATGGGTTTAAGCTAACCCGACGACTTAACGGAAGTGAGATCCCCATCACATCGGGCAATGCTACGAGAGTGGCAGCTGAAGCAGTGGGAGAAGTGCGCCTATCTTGTGAAGATAGAGTTATGGTCTTGAGAGACGTTCCTCATGTTCTTAGTTTAGAAAGAACTCAACCTTCAGTTTCTAAACTGTTTGAATAGATACTCAGTTTCTTTTAATAAGGATGTTATTATTGCTTGAAACGATGAGTTTATCTGTTCCGGAACTTTAATGGATGATCTTTATACCATTATTTGGGCACACCACTCACAAAATTGAATCTAATAACACATCGATTATTTCGAGTAATAAAAGAAAGCGTTCTTCGGAGATGAACGAAACACTTCTATGGCATCTTAGACTAGGTCATATTAATCTAAAGTGGATAGAGAGATTGGTGAAAGACGGATCCTTGGAATCATTCCAAGTCGAACCGTTTCCAACTTGTGAATCCTGTTTAGAGGGTAAAATGACCAAGAGGGCATTTGGAGCCAAGGGGAATAGAACTACGGAAGTGTTAGAACTCGTTCATACCGATATGTGTGGTTCAATGACGATCATAGCAAGAAGAGGTATGAATAATTTGATGATTACTCAAGATACGGATACATCTACCTTATGATGCATAGGGAAAGAAGTATCAAGTCTCTACGATTTGTTCGTGGAGGCGAATACCTTCGCAATGAATTCTTGAACTACCTATCGGAAGAAGGGATTGTATCCCTGTTGACCACATCGGGAACCCCTCAATAGAACGGTGTGGCGGAACGAAGGAGCCAGACTCTTTTAGAAATAGTCAGACCCATGATGAGTTATTCGGGTTTACCCAAGTCGTTTTGGGGTAACGCCTTGCAAACAACGACTTACATTCTAAACTTGGTGCCATCCAAATCGGTTCCTAAAACCCCCAATGGAATTGTGGACCGGGCACAAGCCCAGTCTAAGACACTTGCGGATTTGGGGTTGTCCGGCATACGTGCCAGACAAGGAAGCCGGTAAATTGGATCCATGTTCGGAATTAAGGCTGTTTATAGGATATCCCATGGGAACGAAAGGGTGTATGTTCTATAGTCTCAAGGATTAAAAGACCGTGATTAGTTCGCACTTTAAATTCTTGGAGGAAGACTATATGAACAAAAGAAAGCCCAGAAGTGAGATTACCTTAGACGAGTTAAGAGGGCAAACTCCTATACCAAGTATACAATATGATATACCACACGTCATACCTTCACAACTGGAACCCCGTCGTAGTGGGAGGATTGCAAGGCAACCCGAGAGATTCATGGGAATTGGAGAATCTTCGGATTTGATTCCCGGCGATGAATCAGACCCATGAACGTACGACGAGGCAATCCAAGACAAAGACGTGGAAGTGTGGCAAACCGCAATGAAAACCGAGGTGTGTTCGATGGATTATAATCAAGTGTGGGAGTTGGTTGATCCACCTAATGGGGTAGAGCCCATTGGATGCAAGTGGGTGTACAAGAGGAAAAGAGGACCGGATGGAAGGGTAGAGACCTTCAAAGCAAGGCTTGTGGCCTGTGGCCTGTAGCTATGCTTAAGTCCATCCGTATTCTCTTGTCGATCGATGCGCACTTAGATTACGAGATCTGGCAAATGGATGTCAAGACAGCTTTCCTTAACGGAAGTCTTGATGGGATCTATATGCAACAACCCAAAGGTTTCGTTGAAAAAGGCCGAGAGCACCTCGTATGCAAGCTTAAGAGATCCATTTTATGGACTTAAGCAAGCGTCGCCTACTTGGAACCAGTGTTTTGATCAAGTTATTAAGTCTTATGGGTTTGTGATCAAAACAAGTTCGAAAGTTGTGTGTATAAAAGGTGTGACGGAACTGCGGTGGTATTCTTAGTATTATACGTAGACGATATTCTGCTCATTGGAAACAATGTAAAGGTATTGTCAGACGTAAGGGTATGGCTGTCAAATCAGTTTGACATGAAGGACTTAGGGAAAGCCGGTCACATCCTTGGGATCAAGTTCACTCGAGATCCAAGAGGAGGATGTTGGGTTTATCGCAAGTTTCATACAAAGCCACTGTTTTGAAGCATTTCAGCATGCAAGATTCCAAGAAAGGTTTTGTACCTTTTAGGCACGGAATCCATCTATCTAAAGAAATATGCCCTAAGACGCAAGTGGAGATAGATGACATGAAAGACGTTCCGTACGTTTCGGACGTAGGAAGCCTTATGTATGCAATGTTGTGTACGAGACCGGATATCTGCTTTGCCGTGGGCATGATGGCAAGATATCAAAGTAACCCCGGGAAAGCACATTAGATTGCAATTAAATGCGTTCTTTAGTTTCTGAAAAGAACTTAGTATGGAATGCTGATTTAACAATCAGACAATCTAATTCCCATGGTATACACGGACTCAAATTTTCAATCAGACATAGACTCCAAAATACCTACCTCGGGTAGTGTGTTTTGCATGGGAGAAGGAGCCATGACATGGAGAAGCGATTTGCAGAAATGCATCGCAGATTCGACCATGGAAGCCGAATAAGTAGTTGCTTGTGAAGTAGCGAAAAAAGCGGTTTGGCTCAAGTACTTCTTAGTGGACTTGGACGTAGTTCCGAATTTGCCCGACAAGATAACTGTCTTTTGTGACAATGTCGGGGCAGTTGCAAATTCAAGGGAACCGAGAGCCCACAAGGCCAGCAAACACATTGAAAGAAAACACCATCTTATACGAGAAATCGTTAAGAGAGAAGATAAAGAGGTGGCAAAGATATGCGTCGGGGACAACCTAGTAAATCCATTCACAAAGGGTCTGCCTCTGAATACATTCGAGAGACATGTGGATGGAATGGGAGTCAAGACTATTGCCAATCTGCTTTAAGTATAAGTGGGAGGAATTATTAGGTTAGTGTAGGTTGACATGAGATGTCACGTAGAGCTACTACACTAAGACATGTGTGATGTATACTAAAAGCAGACTTTAAGTATAAGTGGGAGATTGTTGGAGTTATACGTGAAAGTATGCTTTTACTTTGTATAATTCGTGTATCAAACACTCGATTTATGAGAATAATTCTTTTATCACATTTGCTTTAGATATAATTGAATGTTGAATTTCTATTGCAAACCGTTCAATATATAGTACATGTTACATTGTAGTTAATGTGGTGATACCCGATCACGGAAGACAACATTAACAGTTTACTTGTAACTAAACGTACAATTCACGACCTAGGTGGAATTGAACAATCCGCCGTGAAAGGTCGATATGTAAGGCTCAGATTGGTCTGTCTTGACTAAGAGATTGCACTAGCACATTTAGTATGTGTTGAAGAGGTCCTACAACGAGGATACATTCTTCTGTTCTGAAAGGTGAAGAATTAGACCTCAGTGGTTGTTGATTTCTTAATCTCCGTCACTTAAATAGGACCGTGTGTGTTTAATAGTTACTGCTTTGATTCATGTTGGGTGAGAATCATTGTGACTTCGAACTTTGTGTCTTGGGCAGTGATATTAATCATACGACGGTTGCTAAGATTTAATACGGAGAAACCCGTGTGAGTACGGCTCGTGTGATTAGTCCCCTTGGTGGGCTCAGAAGTTTTATTGTACCAAATCTTGCAAGTGAAGAATTAGTTTCTTCGGTACGAATAATAATGTTGAGCTGTCTTTACTCCAAGGTGAAATATATTAATTAATTTAGAGCTATTCAGAAGCTTAATTAATTAATGGACTTGATAATCTTAAATGCGGGAAATAATAACCGGGAGCCCATATTATCGTAATATGGATTAAGATGGATAGTGCAATATTAATTTATTAGTGGTAATAATTAATATTAATGGGCTGAATTATATTGGGGCTCAATATTGAAATTCAGAAGTCCATTAGGAGGTCCAATCTTAATTCTCCTTAAGGCCCCTCAAGTAGCCCATTAAGTAGCTCAATAATGATAAGGTGATTAAAATAAAAAGAAAATAATTATGCTGATTTTTCAAGTATTATTTTCGAAAATTGCATGATAAGGAGGAAAAAGATTTTGTTGATTTTCTTGGAAAGATATTATGCAAGATATGTATTCTAGGATGTTGGTCCCGAAACGAGTAAACAGGTGTATGGGGGGGGGGGAATACACCTGTGATTACAAATTTAAAACTTCTTCAAAACTTATCAGGTTACTTAAGACAATAGCTCGTCAGTGGACTTGAGGTCTGCTGAGAGTTATTCTGTGAAAGCTTACTGAGATAATACCTCCACTGAAAGCACAAGACTTTCAGTTGAACTACTATCTAATTAGCTTTCAGATGCGGATTAGTGAGCCCTTTAGAAAACTCGTTTTACTTTGATAAACTTGAGATTAACACACACTTATGAAATAGCAGAATGTAAGTACACAAGATGTAAAGTGGTTCAGAGATAAATCTCCTACGTCCACTGGCCTGATCAAACAGGAGAATTCCTTTCACTTGGAATTCCTTGTGTTATAGTGCCAAGGTGCACTGATCAACTTCTCCTCTCTTAGGATGATTGATCACTAGGAAATTCCAGGTCCTAGTTCCCAAAACAAACCAGCTTTCAGACTGATACAACAATCAGCTTACTAACACCACTTAACACTTGCTCTCAACCTAAACACTGAGTAGGGTTTTGAGTAGGGTTTTGGTTCCAACTATTTTGAGATAATCCTTACAAGTTTTAGCTCAATGCTTAGGATTGGATTATCTCTTTCTAAGATTTGGATATAGCTTTAAGCTTGGTTACAGAAGGTTTGTTAGGCTCTCTACAATTGTGAAACACTTGGGAAACAATGATAATTTCGAGTGCTTCTGGATGATTATGAATGTAGAGATAGCTTTGATCTTGTGAGTTTCCCGTGCTTGTAAATGTGCACGTCCTTCTGTATTTATAGGCTTCCTTGAAAATCTTCCCGTTGGATTTGAATCTTCTCAAGTAAGTCTTCTTGTATCTGATTGGTTCAAACGGCTCTATTTGAAGCTTTAAGTCTTGTCAAGAAACGGCTGCAAAACCATGCTGTTCACCAACTTTCTGTAGATTGCTAGGTGAAAGACTTTTGGTACTTGTCAGGCTGGGGCAGGTCGGCTGTCAGTAAAGTACACTGACGTGTCATCTTTTCATTGGACCTTAAGTCTGTATGCCCAGATTCTTGTCTTGCTTTAAGGTGGAACTCCTCTGAGAGAACCTTCTTATTCCTTCATTTATTGTAAGCTTCATTGAAATTCATTTTGCCTTGTTCCAACCGGATTAACTAACAGCTTTAAATATGTTTAGCATTCAATGTACTTGTTAGTTTCTTTATCAGTGGACCTTCGTCCTCTACTGATAGATTTAGTCTTAGTGAGAATGTACTTAGAAAACATTCAAGACTTAGACTTCATTCTCAGATCACTTAGTCTTCAGCGGACTTCACTCCAGCGGACTTTATCTTCAGTAGACTTCATACTAAAATACACTCTAGTTATTACTAACTGTACTCCAGTTCTTAACACTTAGAACTGTTGAACTAAACATTAACTCTACTGAATAATTTACTTACAAAACACCTTAGGAGGGACATGTTGGCATCTAATCAAAACAAGTCTTATATATTTTCCCAACAATTTCCCCCTTTTTGATTATGCCGGAACCTATCTTATTACATATCTTCTTCCAGATGAGGTTCTTCAGATGACATTCAAAGTTCACAGATTTTGTAAGTAAAAACATTCAAGTACATAAGCCTAAATGATAATGAGATATTATCTTGGGCAAACATCAGCAGAGTTCATTTCATTGAAAAATGATGAAGTACAAATTACATGAAGTCAACTGTCAAAAAGTTTGAAACTAAACACACCTGGGACTTATAAACAAATGCCCAGCAAAAGATACAACTTTCTCAGATGGACTCAAAAAGTGGTTCAAGTCCATATTGCTTGAAGACTCTTATCTTCAGCTCATTCTTCCTTTCCATCATTTCCTTCGAATGTCCTTTGAGACCAAGATGCTCGCATAAGGATGTCCACTCTTCAGTGATCCTTTCTCTATCAACAGCTCCTGTTGCATCTTGAGGAGGCCAGTAGGTGATTGGCTCAGGGGCCTTCAGAGCATGATCAGGGAAGGCATCATTCCAAGCACCACTGATCTCAGGATAGAGTTTGGGATAGGCATCAAACAACCCTGAGTTGAAGACTTCTTGTGCATTGTCCCTTCCTAACTCTCCACTGACATAAAAGGAATAAACGAATTCCCTTTTTGCAGTCTCCCAAGCATCATTGAGCTTCTTAGGAACCCAGGCATCATGGTGAGGGAATCTGTTTTGAGAAGGTGTGATCTTGTCTTTCTTCAGTTTGGCAGCTCACTTAAGATAACCACTTCTGAACTTCTTAGAAGTAGTTTTATCAAATGTGGCTAGCCTCTCCTTTCTTTTCCTCTCAGCCAGCTCTGCAATGGTCTCTATCTTATCAACCACCTTATCTCTCCTCTCCTGCTGCTGGGCTGTTAGCTTCCTTGCTCTCTCATTCATACCTCCAGCCTCTTTAATTAGCTCAGCGAGCTCTGTGACTTTGGTAGGTGCAGACTTGGGAGGTTCAGAAGATAAGGGTTCAGGGTTGAGAATAGGAAGTACCTGAACTTCATCAGTAGAGGTTGTGGACTTAGCTGCCAACCTCCCTGAGGTTCTTGTCTTTTTAGCAACCTCTGCTGAGAGAGTTTCAGATGCCTTCCTCTTTGCAGGTTCCCCCTTCTTTGCAGCTCTCTCTTCCTTCTCTTTCAGATGAGCTTCTTTGAACTTTGAGAGGTCTTCTGATGATGTCTCCTTGCCCTTCTTTTCTCCAACCAGCCTCTGGGCCTCAGCATCAACTTTCTTCAGGGTGCTCTTCACTTGTTGGCCTTTTTCGAAATCAGGGGTTTCAAGGATAATGTTCATTTTATTCTTGGGATCAGCCTTCATGTCCTTCGCACTTATCCTCTTTTCCCCCTTTCCGGCATTAATCATACACTCAGCCACTGTGATGTTGAGCTTCAGTTGATCATGTGCCAATGCCTTCAGCTCAGTTGAGCAGTGATCTACCTCATCCTCAAGCCTTTCTAAAGTAGCCCCAGCAGTCTGCCCAAATTGAACAAACTGCGCAAGCTTTTCATTGATAAGCATATCAGTCTTCTCTTGAGTTGGGAAATCCTCAGCTGCCTTCTTTAGTACCTCTCCCAGTTTGGCTCCCAGCTCTGCATGCTTGGCCTCGAATTCAGACATCTTCGAGTTCCATAATCCTTCAACCTTTCCAAGAAGGTCAGTTGAGATGGCCTCCACTGATGACTTCAGGTTGATGGAAACGTTCTCTACTGAGTCTTTGAGGAATTTGGCTCTGGCCTCTTCTTCAGTTTCCTCCAGCTTCTTCAGGGCATCAATGACTAGCACACTTTGCCCCTCAACTACATCAATCACCATCTGCTGAGAGTCGTCAATTTTAAGTGTGAGATTCTGGAGTGATGTAGTTGTGGACTCCATGAGTTCGTCAATGTGATCTGAGAGGATGACCATTTCGTCCACCTCCTCTTGGACAACTTCTTGGACATCTCTCAGCTGAGTTTCAAGAGTAGGAAGTCTTTCATGTTGGAGTTTAAGCACTGCATCCTTCAGGGGAGTTAGGTTGACCTGGACTGGGGGGATCTCATCAGTTTGAGTACCTGCATTTAAGACAGTGTTAGTTTTTCCTCCCTCAATCTCACCACCTAAGTCACCTGAAACTTCTAACTCCATTGGAACTCCCTCCTCCTCACTCATCTTACTTCTCTCATCACTCTTCTTTTCAACTATATTTCTTTCAGCCAATTCACCCTTTATAGGGATGATTGCTTTTATTTGACCTCTCACAACCCCAGTGATTTCAATATCTTTCTCACCACCCTCAGCTTTTTCTCTTTTCTTTTCAACTCCTTCAATTCCAGTCACCTCAGTTGACTCTAAAGCCACCACTGAGGGCTGTTGTGGGAGAATCTCAGTAGACACCTCTACTGGACCCTCATGTGGCAAATTTTGAGCCTCAGTATCCCTTGCCTTAGATACATCCTTGGCTACCTCACCATCACCTTGCTTTGGTGAGGTCCCTCCTCCTTGTATATGTTCTTCTTTCTCTCCCTCTTTCTCCTTCACCTCCTCTCCTTCAGCTAACACCTCAACTGACTTCTCTTGCTCACCAACATCAGCCCTCTCTTCCTCAGTTGCCTTCTTAGCCTCAGCTATCTTCTCCATCACCAGACTCTCAAAAATTTTCTCATCACAGAGAAGTTTGGTTTTGGTCATCCCTGCAAACTGCAACACCTCCATCTCCTCCTTCTTCCAATCATTAGCATTGCTGCCTTTGACTGCCAGTAGAATTTCTCCTAGCCTCCTATCTTTGAGCTGGACAAGGAGTCTCAGCCTCAAGAATAAAGCTTTCAGGGTTGGGTACCTATCAAGCTCAGGGTACTTAGACTCTAAAGAGTATGCAACTTCATCTTTGAGAGTATCAAGGAAGGAGTACTCTTCTTCATCGTCTGAAGGAAGGGAAGGGGTAGGGGATCTGCTTTCTGTTGGCTCTTCTGGGATAGACTCCAGTTGAGTTGGATGAATTTCAGGAGGGTTCAACTCAGATGAGGTTTGCGTGTTAGGTGAGGTTGGGTTTTGGTCAGTGGGGGTGGATGATACGGGTTCAGATGGGGTTGAGGGAATGGGTTCAGTAGGGTTTGATGGGGTGGTTTCAGTTGGGGTGGAGATGAGTTCAGTGGGGGTTTCAGTTTGGGATCCACTTGCTGGCTTTTGAGAGCCATCAGTGGGGGTTTGAGTGTGAGTTATTTTGGAGATGCGTTTGGTTTTGGCGGTAGGGGTGCGAGGTTTAGTGATTTTAGGTTTGATGGGGGTAGGTGCAGGGACATCTGAGTCAGACTCAGTTGAGAAAGTGTTGGGAGAAGAGGTAGGGTTACCTGATGAAGACTCATCAGTAGAGTTAGTGATTCTGACTTTCTTCGAAGCAGCCTCTCTCTCTGCTTCAGAAGACCTCTTCTTCTCCTTCATTGAGGCCTTCTCTGCCACAGCCTCCTTACGTTGAGCCATTTTGTCACTCAACTTTACCAATCTCCTCTTCAGCTTTGTTTTCTTCCCCTCAGTAGGGGTAGCTTCCTCCTCCTCAACTGCCTCTGGGCTTTCCACAGCAGGCTTAATCATCCTTGCCTCCAGAGTCTTTCCAGACTTGAATAAGATCTTTAGATTGCTCCATTTCCTATCAGGGATCCAATCTACTCCCAGATCTACATTCTCTATCAAGTAAGAGATTTTTGTTGCATAGTTTAGCTTACTTGATAGTTGAGGAGATTTGTCAGGTTGAAACTTCGAGTGCTCTTTATTCAAGGCCCTCAGAAAGAACTGCTGCCAATTGTATGGCTTTTCTTTGCTCTCAACTATCGCCTTCATCAGCCTGAGCTTTGGCTTGCTCACTTGCTCAGTACTCCCTTGGTTTCCCAAGATACATTTACTCACGACTTCACAGAGGACATTGTAAACTGGCAGGAGTTCACTTCTGTTCATTGTTGGGGTGTATTGTACCTTCCTCTGCATTATGGTTTTGACCCATTCTTCCTCTTTCTCTACTATGCACGTGTCTGGATTGGGACCTTCAGAAGGAAGATCAAAAAGCTCCTTCAGAACTTCTCCGCTCACTCGAATCTCCTTCTTTATCTTTTGGTGCTCTGTGACCTCCATGTCATCTCTCATAACTTTCTTCTTCCTTTGCAAGATCAGATGAGACTTGATCCTTGTATCTGAGTTGGAGACATTGTTGTAGAATTCAAGAACCTGTCTGTCAAAACAGTTCTCTGGATGGACAGATAGAAATTTCTCTAACCCAGCACTTTTTATCATTTCAAGGGCTTCTTTGATGTGAGCATACTCGGGTCTGGACTCAATTTCTGGGTTATTAAAAACCACGATGGGTTCATACCAGAAGTTATCTTTATGGGTAAGGAAACTAAGATTTAGTTTTTCCATTGAATAAGAGGGTTTGAGAGAAACGATTTGCAGAGAGTTGGGAAAAGAAGTAAGTGTTTGCTTTGGAAGTGTATTCGAAAAGGTTTACAAATGATCGTTTGGAGTTTTTATATGAGTAATGAATGGTGAGATTGAACAAAGAGATCAACGCCTGAGATTGATCGTGTTTGAGATCGTGGATAGTTGCAAGGTTTAGTGGGGGGGTTTTAAGAAATCTTGACGGTTAAAAAAGAACCGCCTAATTGAATGGTATGGATTTAAAAAGTTAGTAGCCGGAAGGTCACATCATCCGGCTTTTAGGGCGCGTGAGATAGGTAATTGAAAAAGCATGTCTGACTTGTACCACGCGCATTAAATGCTTGCCATACCAAAATCTCTTCGGAACAGTGGAAAGAGATTTAATTTTTCAGAAAGCACTCATTAGTAAATATATTGAAACCAATTAAAATATATATAAAACTAAGAGGCTTTAGCTTTGAAAATAACATAAGTATAAACTTGACCTCCACTGAGGTTCGACCTCGTCTGATATTAAGGCCTCTTCTGAGATGAGGAGCTTCTTCTGAGAGAAGATCCTCTTCTGAGTATGAATCTCCACTGAGTTGAAGGTAACTCTACTGAGATTCAATCCTTTCTTTACTCTCCTGGATCTAGGAGTCCAAGCTCTACTGACAATTCTTGAAACCTTGCTTCAGCCAAAGGTTTAGTGAAGATATCTGCCTTCTGCTTATCAGTGTGGATTTTGAGCATTTTGATGTCCTTCTTCTCCACATGATCTCTGATGAAGTGATGCCTTATATCCACATGTTTGCATCTTGTGTGGAGAACTGGATTTTCTGAAATAGCAATTGCACTATTGTTGTCACAGAAAATAGGGACTTCATTGGCAAAGATGTTGTAATCTCTCAGTTGTTGTCTTAGCCAAAGAATTTGAGCACAACAACTTCCAGCTGCCATATACTCAGCTTCAGTAGTGCTTGTGGCTACTGAATTTTGTTTCTTGGAAAACCAAGAAATCAGTTTGCTTCCCAAGAATTGACAAGTGCCTGAGGTTGATTTTCTATCAATTCTGCATCCACCATAGTCAGCATCTGAGTATCCTGTGAGTTCTAGATTGTCATCTGAGGGATACCACAATCCCATATTCACAGTACCCTTAAGATATTTGAGAATTCTCTTGGCAGCTTCCAGATGACTTTTCTTGGGGTTGGCTTGATATCTTGCACAAATCCCAACTGCAAAAGTGATATCAGGCCTACTTGCTGTGAGATACAGTAGAGATCCAATAATGGCTCTGTAGGAAGTCTGGTCTACTGATTCTCCATCCTCATCTGGTTCCATTTTGGTGTTGGTGTTGAGTGGAACTCTTGCAACCTTGCTGGTCTGGCATCCAAACTTGTTGATCAGCTCCCTTGTGTATTTGGCTTGGTTGATGAAGATTCCTTCAGTGGACTGCTTGACTTGAAGTCCTAGGAAGAAATTCATTTCTCCCATCATAGACATCTCAAACTTTCCCTTCATCAGTTGAGAAAATTTCTCACAGAGGACTTGGTTAGGACATCCAAAAATGATATCATCCACATAAATTTGAACCAGCAATGTGTCCTCTCCTTTTGTGATTCTGAAAAGTGTTCTATCAACTCTCCATTTGATAAAACCATGATCCAAAAGGAATTGTGACAAAGTATCATACCAAGCTCTTGGAGCCTGTTTCAGTCCATATAGAGCTTTCCTCAGTCTATATACTTTGTGACTTTCTTCAAAACCTGGGGGTTGCTCCACATAGACCTCTTCATTGAGTACTCCATTCAAGAAGGCACTTTTAACATCCATCTGGTACACCTTGAATTTCTTGTGAGCAGCATATGCAAGAAATAACCTTATTGCCTCCAATCTGGCTACTGGAGCAAATGTTTCATCATAGTCAAATCCTTCAACTTGAGAGTAGCCCTTTGCAACTAGCCTGGCCTTGTTTCTGACTATGATATCATTCTCATCCTTCTTGTTCTTGAATACCCACTTGGTTCCTATCACATTGCAGTGATATGGTCTGTCCACCAACTCCCATACTTGATTCCTTGTGAACTGGTTGAGCTCTTCTTGCATGGCAATAATCCAGTTGGAATCTTGAAGTGCTTCTGCTATGGAACTTGGTTCCTGGTTTGATAAGAAACAACAAAACAAAGCACTTTCACCATGAAAACTTCTAGTTTTGACTCCTGAGGTAGGATCACCTAGGATTTGCTCAACAGGGTGATCTGAGAGCCAAGTTCTCCTAGGCTGATGCCCTTCAGTAGAGTTTAACTCTTCTGAAGTTGAGTCACTAGATATTGGAATGAAATCAAATTCAGGAAATAAGACAGAGGGTTGAAGTCCTGAGTCATCATTCAAGGTATTTTCATTCTCAATGGTAATTTCATTGGTTCCCCCTTGAATGATAGTTTCAGTGAATGTCTCAGCTGTGACCACATCTTCATTGACATTGGTTACCTCTTGAACTGGGATGGTGTTCATCAGTTCAGTTACATCTTCAGGAGGGCTCTCAGGTGAGCTTTGAGGAGTGGTCTTATTTTGAGTGTCCTCTTTGAATTGTTGATCATTGAGGTTGTCCCAAGTTGGGATGAATGTATCAACACAATTCTCAGGATATCCTTTTGATTTGATACTCAGTCTAGTTAGCCTTTTGCTTATCACATCCTCATTCTCCTTACTTCTGGACTTAAAGGTAGACTCATCAAATACCACATGAGGTGTTTCTTCCACAACAAGAGTTCTACAATTGTAAACTCTGAAAGCTCTACTGATTTGGGAATATCCTAAGAAAATTCCTTCATCAGCTTTGCTATCAAAAGCTTTCAGTTGAGTTTTCCCATTGTTGTGAATGAAACACTTGCAACCAAAAATATGAAAGTAAGATACCTGTGGCTTTCTGCCATTCCATAACTCATATGGAGTTTTTCCTTGATGTTTGGTTACCATGGATCTGTTTTGAGTGTGGCAGGCAGTATTAATAGCTTCAGCCTAGAATCTTTTAGGAACCTGAGCTTCAGCTAACATTGTCCTTGCTGCCTCCTTGAGAGTCCTATTTCTTCTTTCAGCTACTCCATTTTGTTGTGGAGTTCTTGCAGCTGATGTCTCATGAAAAATACCTAATTCTTTGCAATAATCAGATATAATAGAATTTATGAATTCAGTGCCCTTATCTGATCTTATCTTTACAATGTTCAGGCTCTTTTCATTGCTAACTTTCTTCAGGAGCTCTGGCAGTCTCAGTTGAGTCTCATTTTTGCTTGCAAGGAATATCACCCATGTGTACCTGGAGAAGTCATCTACAACAACAAGTGTATATTTTCTCCCATTGATACTTACAGGGGTTACTGGACCAAAAAGATCCATATGTAATAGTTGAAGTACTCTGTCAGTAGAGGTTGCTACTTTGCTTTTGAAAGATGCCTTTACTTGCTTCCCCTCCTGACAGGCTTTACAGATATGTTCTTTGTTGTAAACTTCATTTGGCATTCCTTCTACCAGTCCATGTCTTGCTATCCTGTTCATCATCTTGAAGTTCAGATGACTTAGCCTTTTATGCCATAACCAATTAGTGTCAGTTGAGCTCTTAGCTATAAGACATGCATTTGGTGTGCAAGACTTCCAATCTGCAAGATAGACATTTCCCTTTCTTGACCCAGTTAGTAATACCTGTTGTGAAGATATATTCTTAACAAAACACAGGTTACATGAAAATTCAACACTGTATCCCTTATCACAGAATTGACTTATGGACAGTAGATTATGCTTAAGTCCACTGACAAAGGATACATTGCTTACTCTTACTGAGCCAATAATTAAAGTACCATAACCTCTAGTGGCTCCTTGAGAGTTGTCACCAAAAGTGACTTGTGGACCTTCCTTCTCAACAAATTCTGTCAGGAGATCTTTGTTGCCAGTCATGTGCCTAGAACATCCACTGTCCAAGTACCAGACTGATGATATAAGAGCTTCTCCTTTGTTGAGGTCCACTGAGCCCTGCAATCACAGATCAAGCTTTAGGTACCCATTTGGTGTTGGGTCCTACAAGGTTAGCTGTACCTTTCGGAATCCAAATTTTCCTCACTGTTCTAATCACTTTAGATTGGCTAATTTGTCTTCCATAAACATCTACATAGATTGTTATCTCCCTAGGTGCCTTGGGAGTAAACTTTCTATGGGTGTCAGCCTTTGAAGGAACAGAAACCTTCTTCACATTCTTTCTCTTTGGCTTGGGTGCACCTGGTCTTGGTTTTTGTTTATAAAGGTATGAAGGACCTTTTCCTTTAGGCACAAAAGGACTAGGTCTTTCATATGAGTCATTCCTTGAGGACTGCTCATACCTGGGTGTTCTCAGCTGAGGTTGCTTCATCTGTGAAGACCTCGGCTGATAGTACCTCTGCTGAGATCTAGTCTGATAAGTCACCTGAGCCTTTCCATTTGGTTTTGGCTTAGATTGACTTTTCTTTTGAGTGATCTCAGCTGGTCTTTTTCCTTTATCCACAGTCTGTGGTTGAAATGTCACAGACTTGACAAAAACTCTCTTTGTGCCACTTGAAGAAGCAACACTCAGAGGACCTTCTGAAGGTTTTGGAATAAAGCCTATCCCACACTTGTTATTTGGATTGGTTTGAAAATTTTGGATCTCCTCTATGGCAAGAGAGGGTTTGTTTAGAGCATCAATCCTTTTTAACAAAGTCACTTCAGATTTTTGTAAGACATCAATTTTCAGGAGAGAATCCTTTAATTGGCTTACCAATTTTAAATTCTCTTCAGTTAACTTTGTCTTAGATTCATTGAGATCTTTTATCAGTTGATCTCTATCATTTCCTTGACTTCTGAGGATTTCCACCTCTTTTGTCAGTTCAATGGTAGATTTGACTGGGTTCAGATCTGCTTGATTCCCAGACTTAATTAACTTGGAGTTTTCACTCAAGAGTTGTTTGTTCTCATCTTGAAGACAGAAACTTGCTTCTTGCAACCTTGAGAAATCAATCATCAATTGTTCCAAGGCGGACTGAAGATTGAGTTCCTCAGTTGACTCTGAGCTTAGCTCAGGTGTGTGTTCTAGAGAAATGGATGGTTTAGATTGTACCTCTGGTTCTTCTCTTGCCATGAGGCACATGTCATCTTCACTACTGTCAGAGAACAGTTCATCAGGTGACTCCAGGTTTTCATCAACATCCCCAGCCATCATGGCTTTCCTTTCTCCATATCTTCTGTCTCTTTTGGCTTGCCTTTCTCTTCTTTCTTTTGTGCTCAGTTGAGGACAGTCATATTGAAAGTGCCCAATCT
Source organism: Ballota nigra (assembly GCA_947034835.1). Classification (NCBI taxonomy): domain Eukaryota; kingdom Viridiplantae; phylum Streptophyta; class Magnoliopsida; order Lamiales; family Lamiaceae; genus Ballota; species Ballota nigra. The sequence goes on from OX344721.1 coordinate 102,357,349, forward strand.
TTTTGCACTGAAAACACCTGTTGGCATCATCATTCTTTTCCTCAGTGGACTCTCTGGTCTTTGATGATGATCCTTCAGCCTTGGTGTAATTCGTGTATTCCTTCTTCTTTTCTAGCTCAGATGAGCTTTTCTCTCCTTCTCTGGTAGTCTTTTGTGGATAACTTCTACCTTCCCTGTTATCCCTGTAAAATATCTTATATTTGCCAAAGCGGCTGTTAAGTTGTTCAAACCTTCTAGCCATGAGGCTGAGTTCCTCCTGCATCTCAGCCTTGCTTTGAGACTTGCTTGCCTTTGTACTCTTCTGAGGCTTTGGGGATTTTGGCTCAGACTCCTTAGCTTTGAAGGCAACTCCCTTCTCAGCTGAGGTCTCATCAGGAGCCCTTTTCCTGTTCAAATCAAACTCATAAGCCTTAAGTTCAGAGAATACCTGTTGCATAGACATGCTGGATAGATCCTTGGTATTCTGCATCATTACAGAGTACACATCCCATCTTGAGGTTAGACCTCTCAGGATTTTTAAGGCAACTTCTCTCTTGGTGTAGACCTTTCCCAGAGAATTTATCTCATTCATGATGTCAGTGAACCTCCCATCAAGCTGGTCTATGGTCTCAGTGGACTCCATGGTGAACTGCTCATATTTTTGAACAGCTACTGAAAGCTTGTTCTCTTTTATCTTGTCAGTTCCTTCACACATGAGAGCCAGAGTGTCCCATAGTTCCTTTGCTGTCTTGCAGTGGATCACTCTTCCCATTACAGAATCTGGAATAGTGGTATAGAGAATGTTCATGGCAATGAAGTTGAGGTTGTTTCTCCTCCTCTCATCTGCAGTGAAATTATCTTCATCTTTGGGCCATTCTTCTCTAGGATCTGCAATAGTTTCAGCTGTAGTTCTAGGGTTAGGTGTCATAAACACAAATGGACCTTTAGTAATAACCCTTAACATTTCATCATGCACACAGGCAAGATGAGCTCTCATTCTGATCTTCCAGAAATCATAGTTTTCCACTGAGAATTGTGGAAGTTTGTGATGAGACATATGGTTCAAGGGATTAACTCCCATGTTGTTCTCTGCTGGTGGTGCAACCCTAGTTGTGTTGTCAGCCATATTATAAAAGCAAGTTTATCAAAAGATCAATTCAGGTGACCTTAATAAAATACCTTTAAGCACAAGGTATACTTAGAACAATGGTCTTTTGAACCACTGCTCTGATACCAATTGTTGTTCCCGAAACGAGTAAACAGGTGTATGGGGGGGGAATACACCTGTGATTACAAATTTAAAACTTCTTCAAAACTTATCAGGTTACTTAAGACAATAGCTCGTCAGTGGACTTGAGGTCTGCTGAGAGTTATTCTGTGAAAGCTTACTGAGATAATACCTCCACTGAAAGCACAAGACTTTCAGTTGAACTACTATCTAATTAGCTTTCAGATGCGGATTAGTGAGCCCTTTAGAAAACTCGTTTTACTTTGATAAACTTGAGATTAACACACACTTATGAAATAGCAGAATGTAAGTACACAAGATGTAAAGTGGTTCAGAGATAAATCTCCTACGTCCACTGGCCTGATCAAACAGGAGAATTCCTTTCACTTGGAATTCCTTGTGTTATAGTGCCAAGGTGCACTGATCAACTTCTCCTCTCTTAGGATGATTGATCACTAGGAAATTCCAGGTCCTAGTTCCCAAAACAAACCAGCTTTCAGACTGATACAACAATCAGCTTACTAACACCACTTAACACTAGCTCTCAACCTAAACACTGAGTAGGGTTTTGAGTAGGGTTTTGGTTCCAACTATTTTGAGATAATCCTTACAAGTTTTAGCTCAATGCTTAGGATTGGATTATCTCTTTCTAAGATTTGGATATAGCTTTAAGCTTGGTTACAGAAGGTTTGTTAGGCTCTCTACAATTGTGAAACACTTGGGAAACAATGATAATTTCGAGTGCTTCTGGATGATTATGAATGTAGAGATAGCTTTGATCTTGTGAGTTTCCCGTGCTTGTAAATGTGCACGTCCTTCTGTATTTATAGGCTTCCTTGAAAATCTTCCCGTTGGATTTGAATCTTCTCAAGTAAGTCTTCTTGTATCTGATTGGTTCAAACGGCTCTATTTGAAGCTTTAAGTCTTGTCAAGAAACGGCTGCAAAACCATGCTGTTCACCAACTTTCTGTAGATTGCTAGGTGAAAGACTTTTGGTACTTGTCAGGCTGGGGCAGGTCGGCTGTCAGTAAAGTACACTGACGTGTCATCTTTTCATTGGACCTTAAGTCTGTATGCCCAGATTCTTGTCTTGCTTTAAGGTGGAACTCCTCTGAGAGAACCTTCTTATTCCTTCATTTATTGTAAGCTTCATTGAAATTCATTTTGCCTTGTTCCAACCGGATTAACTAACAGCTTTAAATATGTTTAGCATTCAATGTACTTGTTAGTTTCTTTATCAGTGGACCTTCGTCCTCTACTGATAGATTTAGTCTTAGTGAGAATGTACTTAGAAAACATTCAAGACTTAGACTTCATTCTCAGATCACTTAGTCTTCAGCGGACTTCACTCCAGCGGACTTTATCTTCAGTAGACTTCATACTAAAATACACTCTAGTTATTACTAACTGTATTCTAGTTCTTAACACTTAGAACTGTTGAACTAAACATTAACTCTACTGAATAATTTACTTACAAAACACCTTAGGAGGGACATGTTGGCATCTAATCAAAACAAGTCTTATATATTTTCCCAACATAGGAATACAAGAATATCTCAAATATCCAAGAAGATCCAAATCTTGGATTTCTTCTATGTAATTTTCGAGAGTTTCATATTTATTAGGAGAGTGAGATTTTTGTGGAATATTTTATTATGGAGAAAAGAATATATGAGATATATTTAAGATTTCTTAGAGATTAAGAAAAGATTTTCTCCATGCCCATAAAATCTCTACGAATTTCGGTCACTACTCTTATAAATAGGGGATGATTATTTCATCTCCAAGAACATAATTCCATGTGTTGGAAAAATCAAGAAGCATAGATATTTTTCTTTTTCCTTAGTTTATTAAATTGCTTGAAAGCGTCTCCCACCGGCGATCAAGTGAGGTGAAAAGGGAAATACTTGAGAAGGCTTTGGGTTGATAGAGCGAGATTACAAGTGTCCCGTATATCCAAAGGCCATTACTACGAGAGGTACGTTAATCGCATATTTACTTGTTTATTCCGCCTAGTTAAATATGTGAAATTAATTCAACATGCATGATGATAATTAGTTGTTGGAATTATTATTTGAACTAATTGGGATTAATTCATGCTAGTAATAATTGTATTTAAATTCGTATTTAAAATTCATCCCGAATAGATTCCGGGCACCCCTATTTTCCCAACATTTTCTACCTACCAAGCAAACATCGGAATTGACTTTTACCGGCAGAGACTTAGAAGGAGTACTGACCTCTCACAACGATTCGCTGGTGATATGTGCCAAGATTATGGAAACTAGGGTGCATAGATTGCTGATGGATACTGGAGCCTACACTAATGTCCTTTTTAAAAAGATGCTTGACCAAATGGAAGATTATGCAGGCTACATCAGAGACACAAATCATCGTATTCTGGTGTTCGGAAATGTTTTGACAATCCCATTGGGAATAGTAACTTTCGCTATGCAACTTGTGACGGTCAAAGAGCCCGAGAAAAATATCGCAAGAATGGTGTACTTCTTGGTCGTTGATCAAGAGTCAACATACAATGGATTCTTGGGCCGACCTTTCTTAAATTAATTCAGGGCCGCGTGTTCAACTTACCATTATTGAATAAAATTCCCAACAACAAGTGGAGTTGGCACAGTAAAAGGAGACCAGAGAAAAGCTCGAGAATGTCTCCTGCAAATTCAGTCAAGACAAGGACAAGTATCTATGATGGAAGCGTCAACCAGTCAACTTGAAAATGAACCCTCAATTTTGGAGGACATTCTCGGAGCTCAAAACGATAAGATGGACATAGACGACCAACCTTCGCCCACGGGCGACCAAATGCTGCAGGGCGGCGGGCAGAACCTGCCAGAAGCAATGTTACCCCCCGTAGCCGACAGTCCGTGCCCAAATAATAACCTGGGGAGCCCGACTTTGGTGGCCGAGTCTAACCCGGAACCCGCGGATGATTTTGACCCCCGGTTGGGTGTTGAACCCATGAACATCGAGGATGAGCTAAGTCCGGAAGGACCAATAGTTGACCCTCGATGGAAGGGGCAAAAGCGACGGGCAACTCCGGTCGAAGAATTGGAGGCCATCAAGATTGATCCCAAACAAGATGACCTTGAACTTTACATCGGGTCCGAACTCCCCGAGCCTTACAGAACCCGTATGACGGATTTCTTGAAAGCTAACTTAGACGTCTTCGCATGGTCCCATGCTGACATGGTGGGAATCAATCCGAAGGATGCCTGTCATAGGTTGAACATCAACCCAGTCCGAAAACCTGTCCACCAGAAACGACAGAAATATGGACCAGACAAATATCAAACTTTAAACGAGGAAGTTAAAGAGCTACTGGACAACGACTTAATCAAACAGGCATTATGTCCACAATGGGTAGCAAATCCTATCATAGTGCGGAAGCCGAATGGGACCTGGAGGCTATGCATAGATTTTACAGATCTTAATGAAGCATGCCCGAAGGACAACTTTCCGCTCCCGCATATCGATCTACTGGTAGACAGTACTGCAGGTCACGAAATGTTCACATTCATGGATGCCTTCGCAGGATACCACCAGATTCCAATGCACCCAGATGACCAAGAAATACAGCCTTTTATACTAACAAAAATTTGCTGTGCTGGAAGACGATGCCGTTTGGTCTGATCAATGCTGGAGCAACCTACCAGAGGCTGGTCAATAAGATGTTCGATGAACATATTGGGGAAACGGTGGAGGTGTATGTCGACGACATAGTCGTCAAAAGTACACGGAAGGAGGATCACCTCCATCATTTTTCCCAGGTGTTCGATATACTCCGGAAGTACAATATGAAGCTAAATCCAAAGAAAAGTAGTTTTAGAGTACATTTCGGGAAGTTCTTGGGCCATCTGGTCAGCAAACGCGGAATTGAAGCCAATCCAGCAAAGGTGAAGGCGATCGTCGATATGGAACCACCACGTTCTGTTAAAGAAGTGCAAAGGTTAACCGGTTGCTTAGCCGCTTTAAACAGGTTCATATCACGGTCCGGAGACAAGTGCCGTCCATTTTTTGAGGCCATCAAAAAGGGCAACTTTGCCTGGACGGAAAGCTGCCAGAAAGCCTTTGATCAATTGAAAGAATATCTTGGGGATGTGAAAATTCTGTCAAAACCTATTCCCGGCGAAAAGTTATATTTATATCTGGCAGCGTCTGACACGACCATAAGTTCGGTGTTAGTTCGGGTAGAAGGCAAGTTTCACCTGCCAATCTACTATGTCAGCCAAGCCTTACATGATACTGAGGTGAAATACTCACCAACCGAAAAGCTGACATATGCTCTTGTCATGAGTGTCAGGAAGTTAAGACCATACTTTTTCGATCATCAAGTCGAAGTATTGACAACTTTCCCACTCAAGCAAATACTACACCGACCCGACACCGCTGGCCGTCTTTTGAAATGGTCCATAGAGATAAGCCAGTTTGGCGTGACATATGCACCTCGAACCGCGATTAAGGGACAAGTGTTGGCCGACTTTATAGTCGAACTAACCTTCCCTCAAAATCCAACGAGAGGGCTGGATCACCCATGGCATCTTTATGTGGACGGTTCGTCAACAAATCTGGCCTCGGGGGCAGGAATAATGCTTATCAGTCCTGACCGCCAAGTATTCACTTCAGCGGTCAGATTCGAGTTCATGGCCACCAACAATGAAGCTGAATATGAGGCCCTCATTGCAGGTCTTCACTTGTCATTAGCTGTTGGAGTAAGACGACTCCAGATTTTCGGAGACTCCCAACTCATTGTAAGCCAAGTACGAGGTGAATATGAGGTTAGAGACGAGCAAATGATCGAGTATCAACGAATGGTTGCTCACTTGGTATCTCTATTAGATCAAGTTTTTATCCAGCAGATACCACGAACGAGCAACACTCAAGCTGACGCCCTAGCAAGATTAGCAACAAGCGATGGGCCAGCAGATCTGACGGACATTGTCATTACCAGAAAAGTCCAACCATCAACAATGGACTACGAAGTAAATCAAGTAGTCGAACACAACAACAATGATGATTGGAGAACTCCTTTAGCCAAATACTTGAAAGACGGGGAGTTGCCAAGCAACTCGTTTGAGGCTGTAAGAATCAAGAAACAAGCAACCAGATATACTCTGGTAGATGAACAGCTTTACAAAAGAGGTTTTTCACTTCCGCTACTCAAGTGTTTGTCTAGGGGGCAAGGAAGGACAGTCCTGGAGGATATACATTCTGGAGTTTGTGGAAATCACACTGGGGGGCAAGCTTTGGCCTACAAAACTGTAAGGCAAGGTTATTATTGGCCAACCTTACAAAAAGATGCAATCCAGTTAGCCAAAGCTTGCCGCCAGTGTCAGATTTTTGCTCCAAATATTCATGCCCCGACCCAGGAGCTTGTATCGGTTTATAGTCCATGGTCATTTGCAAGATGGGGAATTGACATTATTGGTCCTTTCCCGGCAGGAGTGGGAAATGTTCGATTTGCCGTCATAGCAGTCGATTATTATACAAAGTGGGCAGAAGCGAAGGCCATGGTAAATATTACACAGCAGAACATGATCAACTTCATATGGCAGAACATTGTCTGTCGTTTTGGAATTCCACAAACAATTGTGACAGATAATGGCCCGCAGTTTGACGGAAAGGAGTTGAGAGACTTCTGTACAAAGTGGGGGATCAGGAAACACTATTCGACTCCCTATCATCCCCAGTCAAATGGGCAAGTTGAAGCTGTAAATAAGATCATCAAGCATACATTGAAAATACGCCTGGCAGAAAGCAAAAGTAGCTGGTCAGAAAAACTCCCGGAGGTCTTGTGGGCATATAGAGTTTCTCCCAGGTCAAGCACCGGAGAAACGCCTTTTACAATGACTTTCGGAACAGAGGCTGTGATACCAATTGAATTAAAGACCAGCACAGTCAGGACGACCAGCTTTGATGAACAAGCAAATCACTCTGCTCTAGCCACAGAAAAAGATTTGCTCGAAGAAAGAAGATTACATGCTGAGCTAAAGAATGCTACGTACAAGCAAAGAGCAGAGCATTATTATAATTCTCAAGTCAAGATAAGAAAGTTCGAAGTTGGTGATCTTGTTTTAAGGAAAAAGCTTGCCCCACCTCCAGGCATATTTGGCCCGACTTGGGAGGGCCCATACAGGGTAACAGACAGGTTACCCAATGGAGCATATGACATAGAGGACTTAGATGGCAACTCGGCCCAATATTCCTGGAATGCATCTAACCTAAGAAAATACTTTCAGTAGGCGACCAGTTTTGCCTCATGAAAGAGTGAAGTTGAGTTGGGCGAGCTACTAAGTCCATTGGGCGAACTGGAATGGCAGAGATACAAGATGGATCCAAAAACTTGCCTAATTTTTTGAAATTTTCACCAAGTATAAGTGGTCGAACAAAGTTGAATTGGGTCAAGTTTGGTCACGGGCTAGAAGGCCAGTATCTTGTATGGTTTTATTTCCTATTGAGAGTTTAAAGATGCCTTGACAAATTGTATAGTGGTCGAGAAGCTTTGACTCCTGGTGTAAATTATGTGTTTTAATGGTTGGAAGTTTGACATTGTTTCTGTCGAGCAGGTCCAACCTAGTTTATACAGATTTACATTCTTGGTCGCGTTTGATACTTGTAATTTTTAATATTTGTTCAATGTTAAGTTGTTCGTTTAAGCAGAAATGCAAGCTCAAGGCGCAAGTTGATTATACAACCAAGCCCTTTAAAGGCTGTTCGTTTTTAAATGAACATAGCCTAAGGCCAAAAGCCCATCAAATTCTAAGGCCAAAAAGTTCTTAAGGAACAAGGCCCAACTACATTAAGATTGTTGAAGCATAGATAAAAATGCAAAGAACAATTAATGTAAGTAAAAAAAAAGACGAGCAGTTGAGCAAAATAGTTTCACTGAAGATAAGGCTTGATCGCCCAAGAAAATTACAATGAAGACGAACAAAAAAAAGTACAAGTCCCTAGTTAATCCTGTCCGCTAAGATCCTTGCCCGGCAGGTGGAGAGATATTATCATCTTTAGGATCTTCCAGAGGAGAGCCTTCGAGAGCAGGGCCAACTGGGACCACTTGAGTTAGTTCGGTAATAAGCCCCTCGGCGTCAGCTCGCTCTTGGAGAGCTCTCTCACTTTGGTCAGCGGGCTGGATTTGCTTGCCCTCGGCAACATCGCCCTCTTCTTCTTCCTCGTCCTCGGGAGGACTTGTGATAATTATTTCAGGGCCGATGAAGTCGAGCTTGACTCCATAGTCAGGCAGGTCGCCAATTTGGAGAGTTGTGCCCGGGGCTGGAGGGTTTGATTCGACGAAGTTACAGAGCTCCTTGCCGATCTCCTCAACGACAGCGGCAACCTTAAATTCGTGAGCAATCCGAATGCTCTCAGCATAGCCTGTCACGTAACCCAGAATTGAGCTCACCTCCATCTTAGGAATAAGTTCCTCTTAGGTAATGGAGTTGGCGAGCTGAGATTCGAGGTCAGCAATTTTGGTCGTTGCCTCGGTCGCGAATTTCTCCACGACCTCCTTCTGCTGCTGAGCGCGAGCAAGTTCTGCTCGCATCTGCTCGACCTCGGCCATCTTGACCTTCAATTCCTCGGAGACTTTGACGTGCAGGTCCAGAGCACGCTGCTCGCTGATTTGATGAGCTTTGGCTTTGTTCTCGAGGTCGGCGACAATCTTCTTCGCCTCTGCCTTAGCATCATCACGCTCTTTGGCAATACGGCTGACAGTGGCCGCATGCTGACGAGAATCCTTCTCGAGATCTTCGACCTGGTCGACCAAACGTTGCACGGCCGCCAGGGTGTTGCCCGCCTCAACGAGACACAGACGGCTGTTATCGCGAGGCGTCTGTGTCTTGACGGTCTCATTCAGCTCCTTGGTCCAACTGCGAGGAACGACCTCAGAAGCGCGGTGAACAAAGGAATCCGGAATCTCACGGAGGTTGGTCGGCACCTTTGAGCAGGCAAAACGGTGCACCAAGTTAGACCGCCCTGGGTACTGCTCGGGCAGGTAGCTGGAGAAGAACCCTCAGTTAGTAAAAAAAAAATGCTAAGTGTCCTGGGCGAGGAGTGTTGTACCTGTCAAGGCGGCCCTTATCCCATCCGAGATAAGTGGGGTCGGTTGAAGGGCTGGATCCTTCGCGAGCAGTGGCAGCCAGAGTTTGCTCGGCAGGACGCTCCATAGAGGGAGTTTGCTCGCTACTGCCATCAGATGGCCGGACAGCTATGGTCACCTTCTCTTAAGCAGTTTTTGCTCGCTTGGCCGCTTTCTCAGTGTCAGAGAAGGGAGTGCCATCTCCGCGAAGAAGCCTTTTCGCCCTCGGAGCTAGAGTTTTGGGTGGGCTGGCTACCGGTGCAGGCGGTTTCGCCGAACTCGACCCCCCAGCTTGTCTGGGATCGCCTTTTCCACCTTGTGCTGCGAGGGCAATAATCTTTGAGAGGGGGTCAGACTTCTTGCGTCCTCGTTTCGTCGGCATTTCCCAGACGCGATTATCGAGCTCGTAGAAGGAGGGGTGAAGGGCAACTATGGCGAGCTGATCTGTAAAGGATATAAAAAACAAGTTAACACCAAGTGTAATGTCGAACAGATCTGTTCGGCCAGCGGGCAAAGGTACTTACCCTCCGGAATGGGTCCCAAAGCCTCAAGATGGTGAGGATAAGTTGTGAGGTGGGCGACACGTAGTGTATCCTCGGAAAAGAGATGGCCAATTCTGCGGTCTTCTCAGCGACGAAGGGCGATCAGACACGCGACGAACAAAAATTGATCGTTGACGCAATTCTTGACAGTTCGCCACCCCAAGTTTTTAGGACCTGAAACAAAAGAAAAAGAGAATTAAAATTAGTCTAACCACTTCAAAGTCATAGAAGAGGTAAGACTCACGCTTTAATTCCCTAAGCTCCGTCGGGGTCTCAATTCGCTCAGGACCCCCTGGGGAGCGAGCAGAAGCACGCCAGTCGCCTCCGACCCAGAACCAGTCGTGCTTCCAGTCTCGCACCTTCCCAGGGATGTCCTCAACCAGTTTCTGGCCTGGTCGCGCCTTCAGATAGTACCAACCCGCCTCTTCCCCAGTGCAGCCAATGATCGTCATCAGGTAGCCAACTTCTTCGGCGGACAGCCTATTGGGGTATCCCTCTAGGGCGAACATAACCATCAGAGCTATCAAATTTATCCACCCAACGGGAGTAAGTTGGGTGATAGCCAAGTTCACGTCTTGTAGGAATTGGCCGACCAGAGGATGCAGCGGTAGAGAAACTCCAGCATTCAAGGTAGCAAGGTTGATCGCCGTCAATCCACGTGGTGGGCAATCAGCTCTGTCGTCCGCCAAAGGAGCATACATCGGGATGTCGAAAGGAATCTTGTAATCCCTCCGAATCCCAGGCAAGTCCTCCTCGGTGACGGCGGACACGATACAGCTCGCAGCGAACTCGGTCGCCTTAAGCTTCCGTACCCCGCGAGCAGGAATGACAAATCGGTTTGAATGCTCCTTTTCGTACTCATCCCAGTCTACACGGCGAGCAACCGCAACTGGAACTCGATGCTCGATCAGTCTGGGCGCAGGAAAGTTGATATCTCTTAGGTAGGCCCAGGTTAATTCGTCGAGGTTCACCGGCTGAAGTACCTCGACCTCTTCGTCCTCGTCCTCCTTTCCTCCAAGAGCTGGCGAGCAGGATTTGCTCGCTCCTCTCTTTCCCCGGAGGGACGAGCTTCAGATTTAACAGAGCGTGCGACCGAAGCCGCCTCGGGATCGGACTCCAGGTTTACAATGGGAGGATTCTCTTCGACGGGCCGTTTTTCGGGGTTCCGGGGAGGGAAAGATCCGGTCTCGGAATGCGACGACATCCAGTAAGGGGAAGTAAAAAATTTGAGTGTTTTGCAGATTCCGGCGAGGGAGAACTCGGCGGTTTAGGACTTTCCACGGCGGAGTAGGGATGTTTATGTAACAAGAACACACACAACGCAAGAAAAGAAGAAAGCGAAGAAGAAACTACCTCGAAGTCGTTTGAAGGTCGCCAGAAACTGGAAACGTTCGCCGGAAATTTGAGAAAGGGAAGAAGGAGAGATTCGCGCTCAATAAACAGTGAAAATGACAAAAAATCGCGAATTTTTTCTTTATATACTCTCTGAAAAAATGGGGTTCCGGGCGAGCAAGTTAAGAAATTGAAGGACTAAAGTGCAATTTCTGGGCGCGTGCAGCACCTGCCCGACAAAGCGGGAAGGCGCGTCACCTCAGGATCATGTACGCGTGGGCGGCAGCAATCATTCCGCCCACGTCACACCTCGAGCCGTACCCAGACCTTGGGATCCCAACCGTCACCGGCCCAAGTCTGCTCGACCAATGTTGTCCGCCCGTGAAAAGTTACTCGCCCCCGCGACATTCTTGCTCGCACCAGTGACACTTAAAAGTTGCCAACCCAAAAAGAGCTCATTCATCATCTTCACAATTTATTGATCGGCAAGGGGGCAATTGTTGATGGGCGAGCAGAATCGTCACATAGGCGACCAGGGTTAGCACAAAGCGATTAAAGATTAAGGCAAAATTGACTCAAAATACACCTAAGATATCTGGCGAGCAGAACCTGCATACAACACCAAGGAAAATGAGCGAACAAAATCAGATTAAGAGCCACATGATGAACTCAGTTAGCATCCCGCCAACCAGATCCGATCACAAAACCAAAACAACAACTAAGTGAGACAAGAGACCAGCAAAATCAAACTAAAGACTCCTCCAGGACAAGTCCAACATGGCGAGCAACTCTTGACTGCGAGCAAGTCCAACAAGATAAGGATAGAATTTAGTCTAGATAAGGTCAACTTAGTCAAAGGCCAGGTGTCGTGCATGCAGGTCTGGTAGGCCAAAAGTCACGACACCTCCTGCTAGGCAATTGTCTATAAATACTTAGATTTTTTCAGCTAATAAAACAAACACAAATTATTATACACGTCCAAACTTCGATTATGAATCCAAAGCAGCTCGATTAACTTACAATCGAACTTAAACACGTAAGCTTTCATACGATTCTAATCCATCTAAACCCAAAAATCCGTATTCGCTAATTACGTTAGTGATCAATCACACGTAATTGTTTGATGATCAATTAACCATCTAAAACAGATTAAAACTGATCGTCAACATACACCACTTCTATTTTTGTTTTTGCAACTCAATGTACGGGGTTATTATCTGATACTATATTGATGATGTCACAAAAAAGTTATGACTACTCACGTCAAATATTTCAAAAGATAAACATGTGGTATGTATATGTTACTAGCAATAGCATAATATCTGCGTGTTTTGCTAGATTTTTTTAATATTACATATAAAATTTAGTTTTTTATTATAATTGATAATTATTATTTAATTATCTTAGAAATTAAATAATATTAATATGCAATTGACTATTAAAAAAAAATATATATATATATATATATATATATATATATATATAATATGATAGTTATTATATTAAAAATTAATTTTTTAAATGTATTTTATTTTTCAAGATACATTATTACACAATAAATATGTATGATAATTCATGCATTGTTGTAAATTTCTAGAAAATGAAATATAGGAAATATATATGTATGTATGTTTGGATAAAAATAACTTCTTTTTAGTGTATAAAAAAATTGTGTATTTGTAATCATTTTAAAGAGAGGGGAAAAAATAAGTAGGTAAAATTACAACAAATCATATATCATTTGTATTTTCAATTTATGAATTAATAGTAGGTAGGAGTTTATGTATAAATTTAGTTAATTAGAGTTCAATTTGTTGCCCTCAATTATATTGGAATGGAGTATTTTTCTACTTATGTTTGCTTGACTTGATAAATTCCAAACTTGATCTTTTTATTGTGGTTTTGGGCTTTTTAGAATTAATATCGAAGCAATTAAAGTGGGGGTCCGGTTATTTAGACTCCATTGTAATGGAAGTACACCCACCTGACTTTTAATTGAATTTTAATTAAATTAGAGTAAATATGAAATGTTCAAAATACCCTTATTTTTCATTTTCAGTTAAAATACATTGGAAGTACACCCATCCTTGTAATGCTTGCTCATGGGATCCGAACTCCAGATACTCAATCGACAGAATTTTTTCCCGATCATCACCATAGATCCAGACAACCATGTGTCAAAAGATAATGAAATAATCCTGATTCAATTATAAAGTATAGAAAATGTAGATCCAGTGATCAATTCTCTCGGCAAGGCAGTATAAATAAATAAAATTACAGATACTCTAATCACAAATCACGAAAAATAATTCTTCTTAAGAACAAACAAACATGAAAAACAATTCTTCTTAAGGAGCAAACAAACATAATACGAAGGTGTGATGATGAAGAACTTGTGGTGCACCATAGAAAGAAAAATACTGGAATCAATATATATGCCTTCAGGAATGAATTCCTTGATTAATGCTAAATATATCGCTTTAACTATAATTTAGGCATGTTTTTAGGAATCAATTCCTCAAATGAAATGAAATTGGACGGAAAAATCATTATTCACCCCAACATCATTACTCAAAACCATTATTCACCCCAAAATCATAAAACTGTTAATAAAATAAAGTAAACAAATATCATTATTCACCCCAACAAATCATTAACCCGTCCAAAAAAATCTCTCAAACAAACCAAATGCTTTCAAATTCAAGAATAAATAAAAGGAATACATAAAAGAAAAGGAAAATTTGGTTTTGTCTATCCTAGTACAGCGGGGACAACGACCAAAATGAACGGGTGGATAGTGGACGGATGATGAACGGAAGGGGAACGTACAACCATGCTGGAATTTTATAAAATTATACTATATATATTATATTTTCCTACATTTGATATGTTAATTTTTGTCCCAGTGGTTTTGAAGTTTGGGAAAATCTTCTAACATGATTAAGAATCTGGGATCGAGTCCGGTTAGTCTCAGTTTTTCAGCATATATATTTTGGTGCACTTTCAAAGTCTTTTATAATTATTCTTTTGAGACACCATTAATCATTTATATATATATATATAATGTAATACATTATTATTTCTTCTCACTTTCAAAGTCTTTTATAATTATTCTTTTGAGACACCATTAATCATTTATATATATATATATATATATAATGTAATACATTATTATTTCTTCTTTTTTATTTTCGAAATCTACATTATTATTTCATTTATGATTGTATAGTTACTGGAATTACAAAATTTCGTTGTACAAGGTTTTTATTTTAAAATATCAATGCAGTTAAACTTTTTTTTTTTAAAATATTTAGAGTTTTGCACCTAATACTCTTTAGTAGAACAATTAATACATTTAGTGAAACAACTCTTGAACAACTAATATTCCCTTCGTCTCAATTTTGTTTTCCCATTTAATTTTTCTTGACTTTTAATGTGAGATTTGATTTGTAATATTTAAATAAATAAAATAATTTTTTTGATGATGACATATTATTCAATTTAAGTGGATGTGACAAAATGAAGATGTATTTCTATATAATTATTAGTAAAATAAAATGTAAATTAGAAGTGTATGAAGGGATGTGAATTGTGGAATGGAAAAATAAACTGGTACGAGGGAGTATCATTTAGTGAAAAACAACTAATAAATTTTAAAACCAATACTACCTTTTAGTAAAAATAACTAATACTCCCTCCGTCCCAAACGAATTTGCACACTTTCCTTTTTTGGATGTCTCAAACCAATTTGCACACTACCTAAAAAGAAAACATCGATTTGCGTGCACACTCACATAAATATACACATATTTACCCATATGCCACTACTTTAACACTTTTCTTAATATGTGTGCCATCCCAGGGGTGCAAATTCCCCTGGGACGGAGGGAGTACTTTTTATTGAAACAACTAATACTTTCAAAGCAAAATTTCCTGTGAACTTTGTTTACACAATACTTAGTCTTATTTTTATTTTACGTAATTGGGCCCCCTGGTCGAAAATCCTGGCTCCGTCACTGCAACCATGGACGCGAAGTTCTTTTCCTCTGTTTATTTCTCATCTGCGGGCAGTGGGTGTACCGATAAAGGCTTGTTTTTTAGGCGTGGGAGGAAAGTAAGGAAGAGTTAATGGTTATTTTAGGTCTTTTAGTGGGGTGTGTACTCATCATATATTGAGTATGCTAATCGATTGGGTGTACTTCCATAATAATGGGGTCTAAATAACCGGACCCTTAAAGTGGAGGTTAAGACCTGTGTACATGCTACGTGAAGCTGACCCAATATAAATGAGAGGAATCCAATATGAAAAGGCCTATGCTCAAGGGCCATGCTTAATTATCTTTAATTAAACCACCTAGTTTAGATTATTCATGTTTGTTTGGTTGTTCATATATTTTTTTGAGAGGTAATTAATTACAATAGTTTCCTAACATAATCAATTACAATAGTTCCTTCGACCACCGGGTACATAGCAACATCTTTTCATCTCGCTGTAGACTGGAACCGCAATCACCACAAGAGGGGGACCACCCGAACCCGCAACTCCGAACCACAATCGCACTGCAGCCGGAACCGCAACCACCACAAGAGGGGAACACCACCCCACCACAATAGGGGAACAACCACCCCACCACAAGAGGGAAATAAATTCCCTCTCCGTGTCTCGAACCCAAGACCTCTGGGTCTTAGGTGGTGGCCTCAACCACTTGAGCTACCAACACTTGACTTGGTTGTTCATATTTCATAATCCATAATTGTTGCGAATTTATGTTAATAAGTAGCAACTAGTGAGTATTTCATTATGGTGATATAAATCGGGTTCTTTCGGATTGAGCTTGCATATTCAGGAACTTATTTGTCCTTTATCTTCGTGTTTAATGCTTTTACCGAACTAAATTTAGATTGTATCTGGACTGTTCGGTTAAAAAAACTCGTTGAAGAGTTTGTTTCAATTGAATATAATTAAGGGACAAGACCAATAAACAAAACTTGTTTTTTTATTGTGGGGCATTAGTTCTAGAGCATAGTAGAGTAACATAACTATGTTTGTTTCATTAGTCTTTCCAATAGAAATAATTTTGTTTTCTATGTTCCCCGTGGATCAACGTCTTACTCACTACTACTACGAGTTAGTAGAGTAATCGAAGATAACGTATTTATTTTAATTTAGCTTGTCTTGATAGCGCGACCCAATTAAACTTTGCATTGTTTGGAATCTGATGCTGGATAAAAAAAAAAATTATTTTTTATTTTTTTTAGCACAGTCAGGTGTAGAGTTGATCATTCATAATCATGATCAATAAACCTTTATATTTGATGACCTGCTACCTATAGTACTATTCATCAAATTTTATGTTGTTTTGCATCATAAACAATCGTGTGTCATCTTATCATACTAACCTGCCACCCGTTGTATCAATACATTATTTTTTTTTAAAATAATTTCTTAAATTTTATTTTGTTATATATACTAATTTATTTACCCCTTGTAAAGAAAATTACAAAATTAATTAGTGTGATTAGATTATATACATAATTTAAATGACACAAATATATCTCATAGAGTCTAGATAGATACCAACAAATAAAATTATAATTTTTTTTATAATGAGATTAACTCCCTTAAAATATATTAACTTAGTAACATAACTTGAAATTTTATTTAATGACGTTATTTCATTTAAAAATAATAATTTTGTTTATTGTCATCTATGTGGACATTTATGTGGCATTTTCGACTGCGACGTCATTTAATTGTTGAAATTGTAAACTTTAAAAAGATGGCGCATTAAATTGCAAAATCGAATCTGAAAATGATGATTAATTATGTGTTGTCATTCGAACAGATCTAAACATATTATATAATAAAATTAATTGTTCATTGTTAGATAAATGAAACATTATTTTCAAACAATAATAAATTTATTTGTTGGTTTGAATCGCAACAAAATGTTATGTTGGAGTTTTATTTGCAAAGATTAAAAAATTTAGATTAAATTGCAATTTGCAAAAAGGTTGTGATATAATTTGCAATTAACCCTTGATAAAAAAACATAAAGTTTGTGAAAAAAAAAAATTCAACTAATTCTTTTATTTTTTATATGTTATACTATCTCTGTCACAAACAAACTTGCACACCTTTATTTATTTTATCTATTATATAAAATCTTTTACACTCTTAAAATAAAATTAATATTTTATTACAACACTTTTACCATGCCCTCACACCCCTTAAGTATCACACCCTTAAAAATACCATTTATAAGTTGATCAATAAAATAAAATAAAATCATATCTGTGAATTTTAAAGTATAAGTTGATCAACAAAGTAAAAAAAAAAAAACCATACCGTCTTTAAAACTGTGAATTTTAAAGTGTGCAAATTTCATAGGGGAGGAGGGAGTACTTAGTTATCATTCATCTAAATATGAATGTAATTTCACACTAATTAGTTTTAAAATTTATTCTAAAAATGTTATAACAGTTCATAAAAAATTATAATTTAAAAAATAACTTTACAATAATATTTTAATGCAACATGTAGCAGATCAGTGCGATGACATGTCGTACAATTTAAGCATGATTATATTAGTTAATTCGATATTTTGACTGCCCTAAGAAAACCCCATGTTTTTTTAATTAAAAGTTTAGGCAAATTCTTGTATACACTTGTTGCATGTCGTGTAACTGGTGTAATTTTGAACAATATTAATTGGTTTTACTGAACAATATTAGTTGGTTTCACTTAATAATTTTAGGCGTTTCTATTGAATAGTATTCGCTGCAGCAATTGCACAACATAAAATTAAATATTGAAATTTAATTTATTAGAGATCTTTTAAATTTAATTAATTTACTGGCAGAGTAACTTTTTAAATTAAATATACTTAATTCCCTTGTTTGGATTACTCAGAATTAAAAAGTTGGAAATATATGACTTCATATATTATGGCGAGTTCGAACCACCAAATATATGATAATTTTTTTATATAGAGATCAATTAACAACTACACTAACATAATGCAGTTAAAACTAATTAGCAAAATCTAAGATAGAATTTTCAACTGAGCCCTTAGAGAAATACATACACGGTATTGAGAAATGAATGATACACTTCATTAATGAGTAAAAATCACTTATTTGATATATCTTTAGAACCCCCCCCCCCCCCTCAAAATGGGAGTGAATATTTAGAAGACCTTTTTTGCTTTTGAAGTTGTTGAATGTTGATGGAGGCAATGTCTTTGTCATTATGTCCGACAAGTTTTCTGCTGTTGGAATCTGAATAACTTTGAGTGTGCCATCTTGGATCTTCTCTCTAGTGAAGTGGCAATCTATGGAGATGTGTTTTGATTTATCATGTAAGCAAGGATTGTGTGTTATGTTTCTTGCAGACTTTGAATCAGTGTAGAGTGCAGCCGGCTTTTTGAATGAAACCTTCAAATCTTCAAGGATGTATATTATTCATTGAGCTTCACATGATGTGGTTGCCATAGCTCTGTATTCTGCTTCAGTGTTGCTTCTGCTGACTGTTGATTGCTTCTTGCTTTTCCAAGATATCAATGAGTTTCCAAGGTATACTGTATAACCTGTTATGCTTTTCCTGGAATCAATACATCTAGCCCAATCTGAGTCAGAAAAATAATGTAATTTATAATCATTTTGAGTAGGATAGAAAACTCCCTGTCATGGGCTGTTTTTCAAGTATCTTAATACTCTGTGAACACCAGCCATGTAATTTTTAGTTGGCCTGCCCATATATTGAGACAAGGTCTAAATTGCGTAAGAAATATCAGGCCGTGTAACCGTCAAATATAACAATTTACCAACAAGCCTTCTGTACAAAGCAGCATCAGTTTCAGGTTTATGTATTTCAATGCTAAATTGCTGCTTGGAATCCATAGGAGTTGATGCAGGTTTGCTAGCTAAATAACCAGAAGAATCAAGAAGATCTAGTGTATATTTCCTTTGGCATAAGTGAATACCAGCAGAAGATCTAGCAATTTCAATTCCTAGCATATATTTAAGTACACCAAGGTCTTTGATAGTGAATTGTTCATGCATAAATTTTTTGACAGAATTTATTTCACTCATATCATTTCCAGCAAGAATCAAATCATCCACATAACAAACAATAGTAGTAAATGGAGTGGCAGTTTATTTGACAAATAAGGAATTATCAGCTTTAGACTGAATGTAACCAAAATATACCAAAGATTCAGACAATTTGTTAAACCATTGTTTGGAAGTTTGCTTAAGACCATACAGGCTTTTCTTAAGCTTGCAAATCCTCTTATCCCCTGCCTTACAATAACCTGGAGGAGGTAACATATAAATTTCTTCAGACAAATCACCATGTAAGAAGGCCTTATTGACATCACATTGATGTAAAAACTAACCCTTAGAAATAGCAACAGCTAAAACAATTCTCACAGTTGTGATTTTTGCTACAGGGGAAAAAGTGTCAAAATAATCTATGCCTTCTTATTGTGTATACCCTTTGGCCACTAATCTAGCCTAATACCTTTCTATAGAGCCATCAGCTTTATATTTTATTTTGTAAACCCACTTACAGCTTATACAAGTCCTATCAGGAGGAAGCTCCACAAGTGACCAAGTTTGAGTTCTTTCTAAAGCATTTAACTCTTCTATTTGCCAATTAGGATCATGCTCAGCTTTTTTATAAGTTTTAGGCTCTGTAAGTTGGCTTATAGAAGCAACAAAAGATCTAAAAGAATTACTAAGTTTGTCTACTGAAAGGTAATCATCAATAGGATACATGAGTCTTTTTGTATTTGCTAGATTAGCATGATGATCGTTAGTATCAGCTTTGGGCAATAAAGAGGTTGGCAAAGTAGTCTCATAAAGCTGTAAATAAGCAGGTTGAGATCTATTTCTAACAGATCTTCTAACATCAAGTTCAGAAATTATGTTCTGGACAGTGTTATTAGGCTGATTTTGATCATTTTCAGCAGGAATATGCATAATATCATCATAAACATTCAACTCATCTTGAATACATTCATCAAGCCATGCATTAGGATCAACAGGGGGTACAATTTCATCAAGAGAAACATCACTAACATTATTATCAGAAATATAATCCTCATCATTGGAATGTATAACAGAATCTTTGAAAATGAGTGAATCAATGAAAGATTTAGTAGCTTGCTTGTTTTCAAAAGGGAAAATGTTTTCAAAAAATTTCACATTTCTAGAGACAAACACTTTACCAGAAGACAAATCCAACAATTTATATCCTTTTGTTCCAAAAGGATATCATATAAACAAGCATTTAGTTGCTCTAGGATCAAATTTACTTCTGTTAGCAGATAAAGTATTTACAAAGCATAAACAACCAAAAGTTTTCAAATAAGAATAATCTGGTTTTCTGTTATGAAGAACCTCAAAAGGAATTTTGCCTTTTAAAATATAAGAAGGAATTCTATTGATCAAATGAGCAGCAGTCATAACACACGCATTCCAATATTTTAAAGGCAAGGAAGACTGAAATAAAAGAGATCTAGCTACTTACAATAGATGTTGATGTTTTCTTTCTACTAAACCATTTTGTTGAGGAGTTTCAACACAAGAAGTTTGATGAATTATTCCTAACTTATGATAAAATTCATGAAGTAAGAACTCAGTACCATTATCACTTCTCAAGACTTTGATTTTCTTTTGAAACTGTGTAAGTACCATGTTATAAAAGTTTTCAAGGCAAGATTTTACATCAAATTTATGTTTTAACATGTAAATCCAAGTACACCTAGAAAAATCATCTACAATAGTTAGAAAAAATTTATAACCATTGTAAGAAGCTATAGAAAAAGGTCCCCACACATCACAATGAATCAACTCAAAAATTTCATTAGTAAAAGAGTTGCTAACGGGAAAAGGTAATCTTTTCTGTTTAGCTAAAGGACAAATGTTACAAGTATTAACAACATCAGTGCTTTGAATGTTCAATTCTGAAATTTGTAACAAACATTTATTAGTCAAATGTCCTAGTCTATTATGCCAAGTATAAAAAATACCAGGATTTTCAGACGCTTTAGAAGTAGCATTAGCAGAATACTTGACTTTCAAATAGTAAAGGCCCCCACATTGCTCAGCAGAACCAATCACAGTCTTGTTGTTCTTGTCCTGCAAAAGACAATGTGAAGACATAAAACTCACTATACAATTAGAATACCTAGTTAGATGACTAATGGAAAGTAAATTAAATGTAAAATCTGGCACATATAATACATTATATAGTGTCAGCTTATCATTTAATTCAATGTTACCAATGAAAGTAGCAGTAGATATGGCATTATTTGGTAAACTTATTTTCACATTAGCACTAATAGGTGGTGAAGTAAAATAATCAAGACTACAAATCATATGATCAGTGGCACCGGTGTCAAGAATCCAACTATACATAATATCATATTTAGAATTGAAACAAGCATGGTTATAGGCATTACCTGAATCAGTTTTCCCTACAACAAAGGCACCCGCAGTTGTATGAGTTGTGTCTTGGGTCTTTTGATTCTTAGCAAAGGCTAACAATTGTTCAAACATCTCTTGAGAGAAAAGAGGATTGGTAGCAATAACAGACTGATCCTTTTCAGGTGATTTAACAAGATTAGCACTCTTATCCTTGATGTCATTCTTTCCTTTAAAACCTCTAGGACCCTTCCAACCAGGTGGGTAACCTATTAACTGAAAGCACCTATCCACAGTGTGATTATTCCCATCACAATGACTACACTTAAGAGGCTTTTTCTTCTCCTTATAGTATTTGGAATTGTTGGCAAGCATTGCCACATAATCAGGAACAATAGAAACAGTATCATTTAAGGGCCTTTGTGATTCTTCTTGAAGAAGCAGTGAATAAACTTTTGCTAAGGGTGAAAAAGGTTTATGTAGAAGGAATTGACTCCTAATACTAGAATAAGAAGAACTTAAGCCTATCAGAAATTTCATTGTGGCATCTTGTTCTTGAATTTTGGTTATAGTCTGAGCCAAATCACAAGTGCAATTCTTTAAAACCCCACAAGTACAGTTTAACAAAGGCCTATGACTAAGGTATTCATCCCATAAAGCCTTAAAGTTGTTATAGTAATTAACAAGAGACAAAGAACCTTGGGAGATATCACTAAGAGACTTTTCCACTTGATATACCCTAGTTAAATCAGAACACTCATAACGAACATTCAATTCATCCCATACCTCTTTTGCAGTGGAAAAATACTGCAAGGTTCGTTTGATATCTGGAGAGATTGAATTAACAATCCACATCAGGACTAGATCATTAGCCCTAACCCACGCAGCATGAACAACACGATCCTCTTCCGGAGTAGGAATTATCAGTGAGCCATCAATCAGTTTGAGCTTGTTCTTTACGCTCAACCCTCTACGAATTGCTTGGGACCAGGAAACAAAATTAGACGAGCCCACCAAAGGATCCAAGACAATCACAACTGCTGGATTGTCATTGTGATGGAGAGCGAGAGGAGATAACGGATTCAGCACTGGGTTCAAAGAATCAGAGTTTTGATTCACAGCCATTTCTCAAAAGTCGAGTTAAAATCGCCTGCACAAATTCGCCAGAAATAGAAATCACGAAGCCCCAATTCGCCAGAAATTGAAAACGTGAAGGCAAGAAGTTGTGAAGCCCAAAATCACGAACAGAAATTGTGAAGCCCAAAATCACGAACAGAAATCCAGTCGCCAGAAACGAAATCGAATTCGTCAAAATCGAATTCGCCAAACAGAAAATCGTCGTAAGAACACGAGCGTAGAAATTGCAAATTAATTCGCCGGAACAATCGAATTGGCCAAAAATTCATAAACCAAAGCCACGAATCAAACAATCGGAACTAATATAAACCGAATCGAGAAACCGATTAGAGCAATCGTAAAATTTGGGAAAATGAAATCGATTTCTGAATAAGAAATCGAAAAGAAGAAATGAACAAATGAGGAATTTGAGTAAATCTTCAAGAATGCGGAAGAAAAGGAATGCTAAACTCAAGAAAACGTTTCTTCTTTTTCAACTGATACCATATTGAGAAATGAATGATACACTTCATTAATGAGTAAAATCTGAATTTACAAAAAAGTGAGTATAATCTCCTTGGTAGTCTTATTTATAGACTTGCCATATATAACTAACTAAAGTTGTTAAACTAGATTTAACACTTCTATTAATGAAATAACACTTCTACCTTTCAACAAAATATACTAACACTATTACTATATATCAAATAAGTTAATCACTTATTTGATATATCTTTAGACACGGTAGAAAGAAGAATTTATTTTAATAATTAAGAAACTTATCAGATTTAAACAAGAATTTGCTACTGTGAAATGATACACAGACTTATCAAATTTGATGGATTCACCTCTATAACAAAGAACTTTTGGACCCGAGGGATGGGACTATCATAATTATATGATGTAACCCACCCCCTCCATTGTTTAATTTTTTTTATAATTTGCCCCCACAAAAATTTGAATACTCTTGAAATGAAATTATTTTTTTACAATTTCCTCAAAATCTACGCCTCACAATCTCCGCTCTCAACATTCTATCCATTACACTTTTTTTTAGGCTACGTTTGTTTTGGAATTTAAGCTTATGAAAGAAGTCGTAACTTTAAAACCATTGAATGTAGAATAAGAATGTATTTGTTTTGGGATTTTGCCATTTTGGTAAAAATAAGGTAGGAAAGGAAATATGAATGGATGGAAGAAAAGTGATGATATGAGCAATGATTGTATTGAAAAGGGTAATAATAAATTTATAAATAGGTATTTTAGGTGTCAATTAAGTATAATATTTGAAAATTGAATTTTAATTCCTAACTCGAACGGGACGTGGATCAGAAAGTTCTAATTCCATTTGGGTGAATCCCAAAACGAATGTGTTTGCCCCAAACATTTCCCGCAAGACAAAAACTTGTATGAGACCATCTCATGGCATGAGAACACACAAATTAACATCTACAACTACCAAAGTGTTAATGAGCAATGTCCTAGTTATACTTATTCTCATTATCTCATGCCATGAGACGGTCTTATACAAGACCTACTCTTCCTGCAAATTTTCGCGGGGGTGGAGATATTAAGGAACATAATCGACGAGAATAATTAAAAAGGATAACAAATACACAATGAATCACTATTTCGGATACATTTTTACAAAAGTTTGATTCTAGTGTCCTGATTCATTCAATCAAATAAGTAAAATAGCAACAAGGTCAAAAGTATCAATAAAATGAGGAGGAAAATAGTTTTTTTTTTTCCTGTAACTTGTCTATAGTTTAATTTTGATCCCAAAATATTTAATTTTTTAATTATGATCTCATAACTTATTGAATCATCTAATTTTAATCTTATTTTTGCCTAAAAATAAAAAACAGTCATTAGGATACTTCCACGTGTCATAATTTAATCTAGATTAACTTAGACAAATTAACTATAAATAAAAACAGTCTTCTTTTTATCTCTCTCAAATCTTATCAAATTTTCTCTCTCATAAACAAATATAATGTTGCATTAAGTTTGATTTATTTCACTTTTATTTCTAAATAATCAAAATTTCATACTACTATTATTTAAGATTTAATAAAAATTTATATAACCCTTAGAATCCAAAATAAAAAAAATCCAAATTAATTAATGAAAATTGATTGTACTGTTGATAGGCGACCAGGCGAGCAACAGTGATCGAAGATTAAGAAGTTAATGAACTAAGACAAAGAAGCAGGCGACCATCAGAGTATTAAAGGGAATCAACTTCACTGGCGACCAGGAGAGCAATCAAGTATATTGCACGCGAGCAGGAAAGTAAAGAACAAAAGAAATACATAGCCAAAACAAAAGATAAAGGCGAAAGACGGACAACCTTGCAACCACGCGAGCAAGCGTGCATCAAGCCCAAACACGAGGCGAGCAAGAGGTCCATAGGACCCAACATAGATGTACTAGCGAGCAACTGGTCACCAAGGAGAGCAGTTGAGTGATTATGAAGACCAAGTACAACATTGGGAATCCCAAGGGTCACCAAGCTTAGACATGGTCCAAGTGTCTTAACACTTGGCACTCATCCATTGAGCAATAGCCTAGATGTTGTACAAGTGTCATAACACTTGGCAAAGATCCAATGGTTAAGCCATTAAGATGGTGACACATAGTCATCTTGTACATCTATAAATACTTCTTCATTTGCATGAAGAAGGGAGCTTTTTCAATAATTCAAAATATTAGCCAAACTCTTGTCAATTTATTTCTTGTTCTATATTTAGCTAAATTCCATGATCTTAGTATTTGTTTGATGATCTTACTTAGCAAAAACAGCCACTAATCAACATCGATTAGAAAAGGTCATCAACAATTGGCGCTAGAAGAAGGGTACGAACCTTCGATTTCCAAAAATCGAAGAAAGCTTGAAGATTTTCGCCGGAATCTGCAAAAATTGGCCGAAATCCGGGAAGAAATCACCGGAAATCAAGTGTACATACCGTTTGGAACAAAGTTATCCATAAGTGCATCATTTTAAGGGTTTGAATGCATGCATGTATGAACTAGGGTTTTCAAACCATCATATTCATACATACAAGGCTAGTGACTCTTGAAAAAGGTGTTTAGAAGCAAGACCACATCAATCCTCTATTTATCCCATACATTTCGGCAACTAAGATGATTAGGTCACAAGAAGAACGACATTCGAGCGCATCCCCAAAACCCTAGGTCAAGAACTAGGGTTTCTTCCACCGAAGGACATGCCCGGACGGTGAGGGCAACCTCGCAAAGGAATGTTCAAGTCACCATCGATACAATTCCACCGGAAGTGGAAGCTCTTGCTCAAAACCCCGAAGAACTAGCAAAAACGATTGTTGTCCTCCAATCTTTACAAAATCGGCAAACAGCTGGGCCATCAAGAGCAACGGCGAGCAGGGGCGAACAGGCAAACAGAGAAGCAAGTTGAGAGAAGATGCGCGCCGTGATGAAGCCGACAGCGCGGAAGTCCGTAGAAACAAAGGAAAGGCTCCCATAAGTGAGCATTTGGGAAATCGAGAGGAATTATCGCCGAGTCCGGTAAGTGAGTCGAGTAAAAGCACTTCTCGGACTAGTGCGTTGGAAAGGCTGGGAACAAGACATGCAACCACGAGAGAACAATCTGGGAGAAATGATGCGCGACCACGCCCTACTGCTCGCCCATCAGCGCATGATCGAGTCAGGAGATCAGCTTTCGGCCGACTAGGGCCAAATGGAGCCAGCAACATTGCAAGGAAGGCAACTCAAGAGAAACGCCCCATCGGGGAGGGACTGCATCATGAGGAGGTTATACCTAATCATGATGAACAGCCTTCCGATGGGAGAACTCCCCCAAGTGAGTTGCAAGAGATGAAGAAAGCAATTGAAGAATTGCAGAAACAATTAGAGTCTCAGAGAGGAGTCGGGTCAACTATTCTCCCGTCTTTGCCGTTATCTCCATTAATCCTCAATGCACCAATTCAGAAGAAGATACAGTTCCCCGCCATCAGCTTATATGAAGGGAAGTCGGACCCGCGAATCCACGTGACAAAATATTCAGACTTCATGATCTCAGTGGGGGCAACAGACGCAACTCAATGTCGAAATTTCCCACTCACCCTCGGGGATGGTCCACACAGATGGTTTTCAGCAATGGCTCCTGGTTCTATTACCTCTTTTGCCCAGTTGAGCAAGGAGTTCTTGTCTCATTTCTCAACAGCTGGGTCTTACTTAACCCACAGGCACCGGCTGGCAGACATTAAGCAAGGAGACGAAGAGTCAGACAAGCAATTTTTGGAAAGATTCGATAAAGTTCTGTTGGAAGGCGAGATGGTAAGTGAAGACACAAAAATAGTTGCAGTAATGGCAGGGCTGAAAAAAGGAACCGAATTGTGGAAAGAAATGCACTTGACGTGTCCAAAAACGTACATGGAATTCCGACAAAAGGCCGGGATTCATGTATCGATGCAAGAGGCATTGCAGAAAGAGCTGGGTGATAAGAATGATCCCAAGAAAGCTGGAAAGAAACCCATGGGGAGTGATTACAAGGCCCCGAAAAACATGAAAGCTTTCAACGAGGGAGCGGAGATGAAAGACAGGTTAAATCAGGTGCTGGCTACATCAATAGAGGTTGTGTACAACAACGTCAAAGACAGAGACATGTTGTCGGAACCAAGGAAAATACGACAAGAACGCGGAAAGTTGAATCCGAACAAATACTGTGCTTACCACCAGAACATCGGACATTTCACTAGTGAATGTCGTGATCTGTTGAAACAATTGTGGAGATTTTATGAGGAAGGTAAACTGTCCGAATTCGTGAAGAGAGAACCCGGAAAGAGACCTAAGGAGGTCAATCTGCCTAGTTCTGATGACGAGGACAGTGACGACCAACCAACCAAAGCAACCAAGAAGGGAAAGAGAGTCTCAACAACACCAGCAGAGCCGATGCGGGAAGTTCTCATGCTTGAATCAAGTGGACACATTGGGGGATGTTCAGATGGAAGATCTTTGACGTCAAAAAGGAAGAGGAAAGCGGAGCTGAGGGCGGTAGCCCAAGTGAAAGAGGTAGGAGCCAACCAGGCTACTAAGAAGACGGGGGATCTAGTATTTTCAGAAAAAGATTTAGACGGTGTACTCACTCCGCACAATGACTCGTTAATCATATGTGCTAACATCATGGGGACCCGAGTCCACCGACTGCTTGTGGACACTGGATCATACACGAACATTCTGTTCAAAAGTACATTAGATCAGATAGGGGATTGTGAGGAATATGTGAAACAGTGTAATCATAAGATAGTGGGATTCGGTGATGCTGTAACCGATCCCCTAGGAGTAGTCACATTATCAGTCGAGCTTGTATCGACCGAGAATCCTGACAGGAGGATGACTAGAATGCTAGAGTTCTTAGTAGTAGATCAGCAGTCTTCCTATAACGGATTTCTCGGTCGACCTTTTATCAATGAATTCAAAGCGGATGTTTCAACGTACTACTATGTGTTAAGTTTCCAACATCAAAGGGGTCAGGTACAGTTAAAGGCGATCAAAAAAGAGCTCGTGAATGCCTCTTACAGATGCGGCCTAAAGACAACTAGATATTCATGATGGACGAGCAGCCGAGCAGCAGAGACGAAGGTGAACCTTCCATCCTAGAAGAGATTATGGGGTCCATCGACACTGAAATGATGGAAGTAGACGAGCAACAGTGCAATGGCGAACAGGAAAGTAATAACGAGCAGAAACGCGATGACGAACAGCAAAGTAGTGACAAGCAGGTGGACAAAAACGAGCAACCAAGCCATATGGGAAATGAAGAAGCTGCGACAACCAGCAACAGAACAGAGCATACAACAACGGCTAGCATGGAGACAGAGGATATTGAACCACGATTGGGCGTGGAATCAATGGAAGTCGAGGATGAATTGAGTATGGAAGGGCCCATTATTGACCCTCGTTGGAAAAGCCAGAAGCGAAGAGCCACTCCGGTTGAAGAGTTAGAGGCAATAAAAGTCGACCAGAACCAAGAGAGCTAAGAACTCTTCATAGGATCTGAGCTCCTGGAGCCATACAGATCCGAAATGATGAAGTTTCTTAAAACAAATCTCGATTTGTTCGCATGGTCACATGCAGATATGATAGGTATCAGCCCCGAGCATGCCTGCCATAAGCTCAACATCGACCCAATGAAAAAGCCAATCCATCAGAAGAGGAGAAAATTTGGGCCCGATAAGTATGAAGCGCTCGATGTGGAAGTTAAAAAGCTTTTAGATAACAACTTGATCTGACAGGCCTTATGCCCGCAATGGGTAGCGAACCCGGTGTTGGTCAAGAAAACAAGCGGGGCGTGGAGACTGTGCATCGATTTTACCGACTTGAATGCCGCTTGCCCAAAGGACAACTTCCCATTGCCACATATCGACCAATTGGTTGATGGCACAGCTGGACATGAGCTCCTTACGTTTATGGATGCATTTGCAGGGTATCACCAGATCGCAATGCACCCAGACGACCAGGAGCACACAGCGTTTTACACCAACAAAAATTTGTTGTGTTGGAAGAGGATGCCATTTGGGTTAATCAACGTCGGAGCCACCTACCAGAGACTGGTCAACAAGATGTTTGACGACCACATCGGGAAGACAATGGAAGTGTATGTGGACGATATCGTCGTTAAAAGCTCAAGGAAAGAAGATCACTTGCAACATCTTGCCCAAACATTTGAAATACTCCGGACCTACAACATGAAACTAAATCCCAAAAAGAGCAGTTTTGGGGTCCATTCCGGGAAATTCCTGGGACATCTGGTCAGTCGACGGGGGATTGAAGCAAATCCATTGAAAGTAAAAGCAATCATAGAGATGCAACCGCCCCGGTCAGTAAAAGAAGTTCAACGGTTGACCGGATGCCTAGCAGCATTGAATAGATTCATCTCTAGGTCCGGAGACAAATGTAGGCCGTTCTTTGAGGCAATCAAGAAGGGGAAATTTTAATGGACGAACGCATGTCAACAAGCGTTTGAGCAGTTGAAATAATATCTCGGTGACACGAAGATTCTTGCTAAACCAATTCCAGGAGAAAAATTGTATTTGTACCTGGCGGCCTCAGAGGTAGCAATCAGCTCGGTACTTGTTCGAGCAGAAGGAAAGTTTCACCTGCCCATTTACTACGTAAGCCAAGCTTTACATGAAGCAGAACTCAAGTACTCGCCGACAGAGAAACTAGCATACGCGCTAGTAATGAGCGTAAGGAAACTACGACCATATTTTTTCGACCACCAGGTGGAAGTATTAACAACATTCCCGCTCAAACAAATATTGCATAGGCCTGACACAGCCGGTCGCCTCCTAAAGTGGTCCTTAGAAATCAGCCAGTTCGGGATCTCGTATGCTCCTCGAACAGCGATCAAGGGGCAAGCATTAGCCGACTTTATAGTCGAACTAACTTTCCCCCAAGATCCGACGAGAGGACATAGTCATCCCTGGCACATGTACGTTGACGGGTCGTCCACAAACACAGCCTCGGGGGCAAGAATAGTTCTGATAAGTCCTGACAGACAGGTCTTCACTTCAGCTGTTCGTTTCGAATTCATGGCGACAAACAATGAAGCTGAATATGAAGCATTGATCGCTGGATTGCGGCTAGCATTAGCGGTGGGAGTAAGAAAATTACAGATTTTTGGAGATTCTCAACTAATTGTTAACCAAGTTCGGGGAGAGTACGAAGCAAAAGACGAAAACATGGCTTTGTACCAAAAAATTGTTGCTCACTTGGCCTCCATGTTCGAACAAATATACATCGAACAAGTACCAAGAGA
The DNA here is from genome assembly GCA_947034835.1 of Ballota nigra. NCBI lineage: Eukaryota > Viridiplantae > Streptophyta > Magnoliopsida > Lamiales > Lamiaceae > Ballota > Ballota nigra. The sequence continues at coordinate 102,387,870 of OX344721.1, forward strand.
CAACAATGCGCAAGCAGATGCACTCGCTCGATTAGCAACAAGCACCGGACCAGCGGAATTGTCCGAAGTTACATTAACCAGGATGTCCAACCCATCCACCGAGGATTACAAAATTTATCAAGTCAACGCAGAAATGGATGAAAATGATTGGAGGACGCCGATCATTAAATATCTACAAGACGACGAAAAACCGGACAACCCGTTGGAGGCTGGCAAGATAGCTAAAAGAGCGGCAAGATACACTATAATGAATGGACAATTGTACAAGAGAGGATTTTCGCTCCCGTTGTTGAAATGTTTAACAAAAGAACAAGGCCAAGAAGTCCTACAAGAAATTCATCAAGGCGTATGTGGAAACCATGCTGGGGGACGTGCGTTAGCCTACAAAACAGTGAGACAAGGATATTATTGGCCTACATTGCTAAAAGATGCTATCAAAGTTGCGAAAACCTGTCACAGATGTCAGATATTCGCCCCCAATATCCACAAACCACCAACCGAAATGATAGCAGTTAATAGTCCATGGTCATTCGCAAAATGGGGAATCGATATTATAGGACCTTTTCCAATAGGAAAGGGAAATGTGAAATTTGCAGTGGTGGCCGTGGATTACTACACAAAGTGGGCCGAAGCAGAAGCACTCGTGACAATTACGCAAGAAAAAATGATCAACTTCATTTGGAAGAACATCGTGTGTCGGTTTGGAGTGCCACAGGCAATTGTGACTGACAACGGGCGACAATTCGAAGGCAAGAAAATCAGAAGTTTCTGTGAGAAGTGGGGAATAAAGAAACATTTCTCAACTCCCTATCATCCCCAATCCAATGGTCAGGTCGAAGCAGTCAATAAGATAATCAAACACATACTGAAGATCCGGTTAGTCGATAAGAAAGGAAAATGGTCGGAGGAGTTGCCAGAAGTGTTATGGGCGTATCGAGTATCTCACAGGACGAGTACCGGCGAAACTCCATTCACAATGGCATTCGGCATCGAGGCAGTGATACCCATAGAATTGGAGGTCCTAACAGAACGAACAGCGACGTTCGACGAGCAGACAAATGACCAAGCTCTAGCAGCAGAAATGGACTTGATTGAGGAAAAAAGAATATCGGTAGAAATGAGGAATGCAATTTACAAAAGGAGGATCACAAAATATTATAACTCACAAGTGAAAGTCAGAGAATTCAAGATTGGGGATCTCGTGCTCAAGAAAATTTTAGCACCACCACCAGGAGTATTCGGACCAACTTGGGAAGGCCCGTACAGAATAACTCAAAAATGGGATAACGGCACATATGATCTGGAAGACACGAAAGGCAATTCGACCCAATACTCCTGGAATGCGGCTTTGTTAAAAAAAATTATCAATAGACAAGTCTTGGTTGGCATTTGTAAGAATTTATTCAGTTTTTGCATCACTTGTACAGAGTTGTAAATACAATGAAACTTTCAAGATCTTGTGAGTATTTATGTACATGTAGAATTTTTGTTACTAAGTTGTTCGCTCTACAAAGCATTTTTGCTCGCTCAAAAGTCACCATGCAGGGGGCGAGCAATAGAGCTGAATGCAAACGAAATGCCAGGCCAAGTCCACGAAGAGACCACAAGGCCCAATTTTTTAAGGCTAAGTCTTTTTAAAAGACAATAATAGCCCATTTGAGCCGAGCAGGCGAGCATTAGGGCACAGAGGTACTTATTCTAAAAAGAAAAAAGAAAAATGTGCGAACAACAATGTATATGGCAAGTAACAAAAGAATTAGAAATTGATGCAAAGGAGAGAGTGTTTTCGTTCAACCTTTTTCATTCATAAAAAGAGCAATCTGTTACAAGCAAAAGGAGAACGAAAGTCCAACCAAGCCCTAACAAAAGTCCAAAATATAAGGAAACAAAAAATACAAGATCTTCAGGCTGGAGGAACTGGAGGCGCATCCGTGGTCGCCTGAGCTGGAGATGCTTCTTCAATAGTGGCAGCTGCAACAGTGGTCGCCGCGGCGGAAGTGCTCGCCCCATCAATGGGAGTCAAGGGGAGAGAATGAAGGCCGTCGAAGATGTCTGCCTCCTTGCTCGGCTGCTCGCCGGAAGATTGGGGAGGAACAATTTCAACACCTTCCCCAAAAATATCCATGGGGACTCCCATTTCCCCAAGATCAGCCAATGGAAGCACAAACCCTTCACCAAGAGGATTATCTTTAACATAGTCAATGAAGTCCTTCCTTGCAGTGGCCAACACGTCTAAGTTGTGGTCCAAAGCGAACTTCACTGATCTTAGACTCTCAGCATAAGCGCAGACATATCCTAAGTTGGTGTTATCAGCCACATCCTGAGCATAAAGGTCGTAGGCGACCATCCCGACTTTTTCTTCTTTGAGGCGAGCAACCTCGGCCTGTAGCTCCTCCATCTTGGCGACCAGGGCCGTCTTTTCAACCTCTAAAGCCCTTGCTCGCTCGTCGGCCACCCCCAGTTCAAGAGAGAGTTTCTCTGACTGGTTCAGTGCAAACTGTTCGCTAGCCACAAAAGCGTCATACATCTGTTCCAGATTTGCCACTGCTTTGGAATGCTCAGCTCTCTCTTGCGCAAGTTCCTCATCTTTCTTCTTTAAAGCGGCAGCCTTCTCCATCTCAAAGCCTTCAATCTTGCGACCAAGGCTACGATTTGTCCTCTCTAGAAGTATAATTTGATCCAGGAGCTTCTGAGTCATCACAGCCTGGTGACTAGCGTTGTACGCGAGCAAGCGAGCATTGTCGCTTGGCGTTTGCCCCTGAACGATCTCCTCACAGGTTTTGGTCCAAGAACGAGGGACCATCTCAGTTGCTCGCCGGATGTGGGAATCTGCAATATCTAAATAAGGAGGAGGAGTCTTTACACAACTGAGCTGATGGAGCACTTCTGCTCGCCCAGGATGCTCCTCAGGCTTATACCTAAAAAATAAATAAATAACAAACATAAGTACAGTATATAGCGGAGTAGCGATCATCAGAGTAAAAATTTGAAAACTTACTCCCTCAGTTTTACGGGGTCATACCCCAGATATGAGCGATCACTAGAGGATCGTGCCTTTTTGTTTAAAATAGCGGCAACGGTTTGTTGCTCGCTCACGACTTCGAGAGAAGTATGTTTGGAGGCAGGGGAGCGAGGAGCACGGTTGCTCGCTTCCGTGACAACCTTAGAGTGCTTTGTTGTTCGCTCGACTCCCTCCCCTTCCTCGCGCGAATCGCCCCGCGGAGCTTTCTTTCTCGCCTTGTCCTTCTCCATAGCCTGTGAAGAAGAAGCTGTCTTAGAGGCCCCTTTGGAACGAGCAGTGGATGCTCGCGGGCGAGGACGAGCGCCTGGCTCTTCTCCGGCCCGAAGGCGCATGAGTGACAAAGGCGGGTCTTGCCTCTTCCTAGTTGGCTCTTCAGCAGCCATTTGTTTAACCCTCGCGGCGAGCAAGTGGTAAGATTGAGGGATGGTTGGCACAGCAACAGTCACCCTTTGACCTGTTTAAAAATGGAAAGGGTCGGGCAGGAGAGTTAGCCAAGACAAGCGACCAAGCGAACAAAAATGTAAAGTGTCAATAATAATTACCTTCGGGAATCTCGGCTTGAGCCTCTAGATGATGAGGACTTGTGAAAAGTTGGGCAATCTTACGGCAATGAGCTTTTGAAAGGTGCAGAACGTCACGATCACTCGGATTCCGGAGTACGATCACAGCCAATGTGTATGAAAACTCTTCACTAAGGCCTGGATTACCCCATTTCGGCACCTTTAGACCTACAAAACAAAAAGAAAGAAAAAACTAAAATTAGTTCCCAACGCGATCCTAGGGAAGATGAAGGAAAGCATACGTTTAATTTTGCCAAATCGCTCGGGAGTATTTATGCGCGCCTGACCGCCTGAGAATCCCACTGATGCTCGCCAATCACCACCAATGAATAAGAATTGGTTGTGCCAACTCTTAACTTTGTTGGGAACTCCCTCGATAAGTTTAACCCCTGTCCTCGCCTTGACATAATACCAACCTACCCCCTCCTCGCTGCAAGCCGAGACAACCCAGGCATATAAAATCTCAGTCGTGCTGAGTTTATTCTTGTATCCTTCGAGGCCGAAGAGGGTCATCAAAGCGAGCAAATTGCTCCACCCATTGGGAGTGATTTGGGTAATCGCCAAGTTAAGATCTTCTAAAAAGCGACCAATGATGGGGTGAAGAGGCAACGAAAACCCCGTATTGAGGATATCGAGGTTGATCGCCGTACAGCCAGGCGGAGGGTGATCAGCAGTTTCTCCTTGCTTGGGGGCATACAAGAATATGTCATAAGGAATTTTATACCGGGACCTTATACTATCCAAGTCGTCCTCTATGACCAAGCTCGAGATCTTGCTCGCCGTATAAACATTTACTTCGGCGGACATGAACTCTCTGGCGCGAACAGGAAAGGCCTCGGAGTAGCGAGCAGCGTAATCTTCCCATTCATTGGAGCGAGCAACGCCTTCTGGGATCTGAGACTCAGGAGTTACCTTGGAAGTAGGAAAACCTATTTCTTCAAGAAACTCCCAAGTTACAGCCAACCGTGGTCGCTCCACTTCGGGATGGTCGCCCTCAGCATCGATTTCTGCGGCCACTTCCTCCGAATCCTCTCCCAAGTCTGAGGAGGTCCCTCCTTCCGCATCTGGACGACCAGCAGAGTTTTGGACCTCCTCCTCGCCAGAATTATCTGAAGCCTGGCCTTCAATTGAGCGAGCAACCGAGGACACCTCAGATCACGTCTCTTCGTCCACTAGCAAAGTCCTGGGGTTTCTAGAAAAGGCTTGGCGAGCAGAACGACGAGGAGCAGGGGAAGAGATTTCTTCCATGGGACGTTTTCCCAGGATTACGTTCGATAATTTCAAGTGAAGGGGTGTCACTCGAAGAAGCCATTTAAAAGGAAACAATGAGGGATTTCAAGGAAGAAACCAAAGATAAAAGACTATTACGATGAAAACGACAGAATACGGCGGAGTACGGCGACGTCCAGACGGCGGCGATGGCGGAGTTACGAACGAAAGATACAGAAATGAAGAAATCGGAGAAATAAGCAAAACGAAAACGAAATTAAGAACAATGATCAATGATTACCTGAAGAAATTACGTGAAATAGACCAAGAATCTCCTAGAAATCGAAATGCAAAAGCTTGAAGAAGAGCTCCAATGGAAAAGAAAGCACGAATTCGAAAAAGTGAAATGAAAAAATGAAGATGGGTATTTATAAAGCTCAAAATCGGGGGTCAAAGTGGAATTTTTGAAAACTTTATAGGCCCCTACTTGCAAAGAGGAACACGCGTGGGCGTGATGATGATGTAATCGCTGCCCACGACGTTTCGGTTTCCGAGAACCTCGGAAACTCAACCGTCACCGGCACACGGAGTACCCTGATGTTCGCCCAAATGACTTAATGGTCGCCAATTTTCCCGCTTAAAAGAATTCAAAAAATTTGTTACTCGCTCCACACACAGCTATCATTCTATCGAAATTATGCCTTGTCCTTCATTAGGCAATAATTTCCCTAACAAAGAACAAGTCAGGGGGCAATGTTGATAGGCGACCAGGCGAGCAACAGTGATCGAAGATTAAGAAGTTAATGAACTAAGACAAAGAAGCAGGCGACCATCAGAGTATTAAAGGGAATCAACTTCACTGGCGACCAGGAGAGCAATCAAGTATATTGCACGCGAGCAGGAAAGTAAAGAACAAAAGAAATACATAGCCAAAACAAAAGATAAAGGCGAAAGGCGGACAACCTTGCAACCACGCGAGCAAGCGTGCATCAAGCCCAAACACGAGGCGAGCAAGAGGTCCATAGGACCCAACATAGATGTACTAGCGAGCAACTGGTCACCAAGGAGAGCAGCTGAGTGATTATGAAGACCAAGTACAACATTGGGAATCCCAAGGGTCACCAAGCTTAGACATGGTCCAAGTGTCTTAACACTTGGCACTCATCCATTGAGCAATAGCCTAGATGTTGTACAAGTGTCATAACACTTGGCAAAGATCCAATGGTTAAGCCATTAAGATGGTGACACATAGTCATCTTGTACATCTATAAATACTTCTTCATTTGCATGAAGAATGGAGCTTTTTCAATAATTCAAAATATTAGCCAAACTCTTGTCAATTTATTTCTTGTTCTATATTTAGCTAAATTCCATGATCTTAGTATTTGTTTGATGATCTTACTTAGCAAAAACAGCCACTAATCAACATCGATTAGAAAAGATCATCAACATGTACAAAACTTATGAATTTTATATTTATATCCGGATTTTGGGTCTATATTTTTTTTATTAAGTATTCCTACTAAATGCTTTGTTAATGTCGCTATCAAATATAAAAGTCCATGAACATTTTTGTTTGTGCTATTTACTTGCCGACATAAGGTATTTTGAATTAATTAATTTCACTTTATATATACTCATTGATTAAATATATTTTTAAATAATCCCTCTATATTGAAAGAGGGATAATTTAAAAATGTATTTAATCAATGAGCTTGTAGAGAGTGGAATTAGTTCATACATAAATCATTGAAGGGTGTTAATTCTTTTTACTAAATGATATTAGTTGTTTTTACTAAAAAACATTAGTTATTTTTATTGAAGAGTTTTAGTTTGTTTTCAGTAAACAACTAATATTCTTCAGTGCAAACAACTAATATCCTTCACTGAAAACAACTAATACTCCTTAGTGTAAACAATTAATACCTTTCAATGACTCATGTACACTACAAAAATAAGTCAATTCAGAGAGGGTATTAAAGAGGGAATTGAATATAGAGAAGGTATTGAAGATGGAAATTTTTCCTCTTCAAAATGCTCCTCGCCAATTTCTAGCCGAGGGAAAATCAGTTCCCTCGAAATGAATGAGGGATTTGACGAGGGAAATTGCGTGGAAATAGGCGAGGGAATGATTCCCTCGACAACCAGATCCCTCGGCTAAACCCTCGTGTAAGAAGAGGGATTTAAGCCCTCGGGAACAGTGAATGAGGGAAATTCCCTCTTTATTGCTGACAAGTCCTGACGCATTCCCTCACGTAAATCCCTCGCTTATTTCTGTGTCCGAAAAAAAAGAAATTTTGTGGGTTTCGAACCCACAACCTCCAGCCCCAAGCCCACCCCGCAAAACCGCTAGGTCACTACCCACCTCACTATCATGTACGGAGAATGTCATATTTGTCCCCTACTGAGGGCTGGAAATAGACGAATTTTCGCCCACCCACCTCACTATCATGTACGGAGAATGTCATATTTGTCCCCTACTGAGGGCTGGAAATAGGCGAATTTTCGCCCCCCATGAGTTTCGAACACGCGACCTTCTTGTATGCGGAGGCCTTGCGTGTTTCGCCATGCCGTTTTGGGCGAAGCTATTTAGTTGTTATGTTTTCTTATGTAATATATATGTTTCATATATTTTCTGTTATATATTTTAAATTACTACTTAATATTAAATGTTTGTTATACTTTAGTTGAAAATTATTATTACATATAAAATTATCCTATCACTTGTATATATTATTTTTATTATTTATCTAAATGTGTACATATATACATTTATAATATTAAAATATTTTCAATAAAATTGTAAAATAAATTCTTTTTCACTATATACTAATATGTGTACACATATATTGATCTTTTTTTTAAATCAATAAAATTTTAAAATAAATACCTTTTAAATTTTTTACACTCTTTACTAATATGTGTACACATATACACATATATATATTGATCATTTTAAAAAAAAAATCAATAAAAATTTAAAATAAATACCTTATAAATTCGTTTTCACTATTTACTAATATGTGTACACATATACACATATATTGATCGTTTTTTTTTAATCAATAAAAATTTAAAATAAATACCTTTTAAGTTCTTTTTCACTATTTACTAGTATGTGTACACATATACACGCAAATTTTTGCTCTCATGGGGGTTCGAACACGAGACCTCCATGTATGGAGAGGTCTTACACATTCCGCCATGCCGTTTGGGCAAGACGAGTCATTCGTTGTATTTTCTTCCTAAATATGTATATGTATTATGTTATTAATCAAAATAACTTAATTTTAATTGTTTTTATATATTCCATTTAATTATTATAATTACATAACTTTTATAAACTAACTTAATTTAATTGGTTTTTTATATATTCTATTTAATTATTTTTAAACTAATTTAACTTTTATAATATTTTTAACTATATATTAATATGTGTACATATATACACACATATATATTGATGGTTTTACTTAAAAAAAATTAATAAAGTTGTAAAATAATTACTTTTATATTTTTTTTCACTATTTATTAACATGTACATATATACACGTATATTGATTGTTTTACTGAATATATTTTCAATAAAATTGTATCACTTTTATATTCTTTCCACTTTTTATTAATATATGTTTATACATATATGTTGATCGTTTTATTAAAATATATTTAATAGATTTGTAAAATAATAACTTTTATATTTTTTTTACTATTTATTAAAATGTGTATATATATATATATATATTATATATATAAATAAATAATCAATTTTTCACTGTTTGTACATATATACACATATATTGATCGTTTTAATTATAATACACATATTATGTAAAACTAATATATTTGTACATATATACACATGCATAATAAATTAATACTAATATATAATTATAAATACTAATACTATAAACATTACACCCACACAAATATATATAGTCACATACGTGCACACAATTATACAATAAGTATATAGTTTATACTTAATTAATTACTTACTCTGTCCCAAGATTTTCACATTTACTGTTTTCTCGTGTTTCTTAAAAGTCATTTTATCTTTTCAAATACTAATAAACAACTCACTCGCTAAAATACGAAAAAAAAAAAAAAGTAGTGTGCAAATAATCATGAGACGGAGAGAATATAATTTATATAACTAATTAACTAAAAAAATAAAAAAACTTATATATAAATATACTTATATATAAATATACACAAATATGATATATGCGTATTTACATTAAAAAAAAAAGTTAAGTTGCCTAGGGATATATATTCCCTCGCCCAATTATCATAAAGAAAAGAAAAAAAAAAGGTTAAGTTGTCTAGGGATAATATTCCCTCTCCCAATTTTCATAAAAAAAAAATAATAATAAGTTGCCAAGGGATAATACCCTCAGGAAACTTTAGCAGTATTTTGCCAAGAGATTTTGTCCTCGTGAATTGCCAAGGGGAACCCAGCCCTCGCCCTATTCGTCGTCAGAATTTATGGGGTTCATTTTTGCTTGTTAAATTCCTCTTTATAGACGAGGATTTTTTCCCCTCGTTAATTCCCTCTTGATTAATTGACCCTTGTTAAATTCCTCTTTAATACCAAGGGATTAATTTCCCTCTTTTAAAGAGACTTTTTTTTGTAGTGGTATGAACTATTTTCACTCTATATTTTGTCTTAATCAATTTATTGATATAAATGGAGTAATTTTTTTTTGCATGTTTTTAATTTAATTATATTTTAGTGATATATTATGGTCAATAAAATCTAAATGCACAATTAGTATATAGTCCAAAAATTATGATAATAATATATAAAAGTTTTAAATTCATTAGTTATTTCACCCATTTTTTTCTCAGTATATATTTATATATTTATTTAAAAAAATGTCAGTGTTATTTCAATTTAAAAATTCAATGAATATACCCGTCAAATAGAAAGATTACAAATTCAAAGTGAGGATTTGATACGCATTATATTTATACTGATTGATTCTTATATGCACTTAAGTGCATAGCAGGCACTTGAATTTTGAGTTTAATTTTAAATTAATTTTTATTTTTAAAAATCCAAATTACTTAATAAATTTAAAAAGTCAAAATTAATTTAAAATTTAAATAAAAAATTTGTTATTTATATTTATTTGTGAGAAAAGATTTGAGAGAGATTAAAAGAAAAAGAAATTGTGTATAACCTATAGTTAATTAATTGTTTTAGTTAATCTAAATCAAATTATAACACGTAGCAGTAATATAATGACATAACAGAAGATGTTACATCATTATGTAATAGGAGATCTCATCCGTATACTCTCTACATATATGACGATGGATGCAGAGCTGCTAGTGCTAATAAAACAACAAAGTTAATCATTATTTAAGCCCCTTCCCTTTCTCTTAAACGAAAATGAGGAAGAATTTTTGTTGGTTTTGGTGTGTTATTATTTTGACGATGATGAGTTTGTGTGAAGGTATAATAAAGTTGCCAGCAAATTTAATATGTCCAGCAGTTTTTGCATTTGGAGATTCGATTGTTGATCAGGGAAATAACAACGGTATGAGCACGCTGGTGAAGTGCAATTTCTCGCCGTACGGAAAGGATCTCAACGGCGGAACCCCCACCGGCAGATTCTGCAACGGCAGAACTCCGCCGGATCTCATTGGTATATATTAATTTACTCTTTCTTTTTCTCTTAAGTTAATGTCAATAATGTGTTATATATGGGACCATGCAATGCAATCGTGAGAGAACGGAGTTCCAGTTCCTTCGAAAATCAGCTTATTTCGTCCTCGTCATACCATCCAAATTTTTATATTTGCATCAATTTCGAGAAATCAAAGAATAGATGGTCAATTGTATCCATAGAATGCAACTAGTTCTCCTTGCTTTTGTTGGTAAACGGTTCTAAAGTAGTCTCCATATTAACTTGAACCCATTTCTCTCTTCCAAGCTTCAGCTTGTCAACCAATGTTACCCCATCAATTGAGAATCTAAATTGTAGGACAAAACCTTCTATAAATTTATCGAGCCAAAATTGACATTTTGAGTTTTTTTGTCACATGCATGGTTTTGGGCGTGACTTCTAAATTCAGTATTTATCCAGCTAATTTTCGAGGGTCAAACTATATCCGATCACTTCAAATTTACACTATTGTTGTCAATTTTGTATACAACAGCTCCACATGCAAATTTGATGCCTATGAGGTTGAAAAATGTAATTGGCAAAACCAATTTAATTATTGATCAACTTTTAGCTTATAATATTAATTTCATTGAATTTGTTTATGTGTGTGTATAGTTTCAATTCTTTTCCTTTTTCTTTTTTTGAACTTTTAAGAGTGTTTATTTGCGTGTGAATGTATAATGAGGTTGACAAAATAAAGGTAGACAAAGTATCATATGAAAATAGTTCATGATAAGCTTATCATGAAATAATTTTAAAGTATTATTAATTTTATCAGGAGTATCACTAATCTCATCAGGGGTATCATTAGTTTGAGTTCAAAAAAATTTAAAACAATTACAATATAATACCACTGACCCAGATTAGTGATACCCCTGACAGGTTTAATGATACTCCTGGTGAAATTAATGATACTCTAAAATTATTTCATGTTAAACTTATTATGAAACGTTTTCATATAAAACCTACTCATAAAGTTATTGGCCAACTATTTACATTTTCAAGGACCAGGATAATTTTCTATTTTATTGTTTTATTAGTTTTAATAAATGATGCGCATCCCACATAATTAATTAATTAAGTGTAATCTCCATCTACACATTGATGCACTTCCCAACTATGTTCAATTAAGGAGCAAGCGCTTCCACGAAAGCGGACGTGACCCCTTTTTGGAGAATACTATTATATGAAACTTTCTTTTTTGAAAGGACTATTATATGAAACTTTACAATCATTTGCCGACTGGAATTAATGATAATAATACTCTTCCCTTCCAAGTTTTTTTTGGCACGCTTATTTGTGCACACAATAAAAAAAATTGCTTTATTAACTTTTCAATAGTTGAAAATATATTTTATTGACTTTAAGGTGTGCAAATAAAATTAGAACGAATTAAAAAGAAAATGCTGCAAATAATTAAGGGACAGAGGGAGAAAAAATGTGAGACTAATATCGCATGCACATCTAATATGGTGGAAACTTTCTTTTTTCTTTTTTTTAAGGCAAGTCTGTTGTTACACAATAATGTTTATATTATTAAATTATTATCACTGTGTCATAACTATGTTTTAGAGAGGATTCCTATCTTGCATCTCTATGAAACATTATTTTTGCATAATCAAGATAAATTGGAAAACCAGATTTGGCATCAAGATTATAGTGAATTTGTCAATTTGAATTTCTTTGTCGTAAAATATGAAGCAAATTTTAGTCGAAAAACTATTGAAAATAGTCTAGAGAGTTTTCACCAATTTGGCACACATTAATTAATATTGTATTTCACAAAATATATATGCAGCTGAAGAACTAGGAATAAGAGATTTGATACCAGCCTATCTTGATCCCAATTTGAAACCCCAAGATCTTCCAACCGGGGTTAGCTTCGCTTCAGGAGGATGCGGATATGATCCTCTAACTGCTCAAATAGTGGTATTTCTCTGTAATAAATTAAATTAGCTAATAATTTGCTTATAATATTTTTAATCTACCAAATAATGACTTGAATTTATAACCTTAGGATCATAGGTAGTAAGACTCTAATCACTTAAATTAATGTGTTTATAATTGTAGACAGCCATACCATTGTCTGATCAGTTAGAGCATTTCAAAGAGTACATAGCAAAGTTGAAAGGGGCAGTTGGGGAAGAAAATGCCAACAAAATCTTGAACAATAGCTTATATCTGGTGGTAGCAGGGAGTGATGATCTGGCTAATACTTACTTTACCTTTGGCCTTCGTCGCTCGTACTATAATGTTTCCTCTTATGCTGATCTCATTGTCTCATCAGCTTCCGCTTTTATAAAAGTATGTGTCACAAAAGTCTTGCAATTCAAGTGAATTTTTTTAATAGTATTAATTATTTTCACTGAACAGTTACAGTTGTTTGAACTGGACAATTAACGATCACAAGTGTAACTTTTTAGTACAAACAACTGTATACTATAAATATATATATATATATATATATTTTCCTACGAAAATTGTCGATATAACTACGAAATTTCCAACAAAAATTTAGTAGTGGGATTGCCTACATAATTTTTTAGTTATATAAGTTTTTTCATTCCTTACCTACAAAGAATTTGTCTACACAATTTTTGTAGGTAAATTATAAGTATGTAAATTTTTGTAATTGTTTGTAGGTAATTTATACCTAAGAATTTAATTATGTAGGCAAATTGATTTTATAGGCAAATTCCTTATAAGTTGAGGAATGAGGTGTCTACATGATTTGAAAATTTTGTAGACAAGTTGTAGACTATTCCTCCTACAGAAACTTTTTGTTGGAAAATTTTGTGGTAAGTTTTTTTTTTTATAGTGGTAATCGTTCAGTAAAAACAACTATACTCCCTCCATCCCAGAATACATTTGCACAGTTTACTATTCACACTACCTCAAATTTCTCTAAATTACACCTCATTCCACTAGTAATTACACAATAAAACATCTTTTTTTTTTATACGCTTATAGTGAACAATACATTCTAATAAAAAAAAAATTATCAATTTACATACTACAAGTCAACTCACAATCATTTTCCTCCCAAAAAGTCAATTGTACAATGTGTATTGGAACGGATGGAGTATTATTTAAATATAAAGAAAATTACTCAATACTTATTTATCATGTCTACTAATCAGAATATCTCAGTATTATACCTAAACTGACTAACATAACCTTGTAGGAAATATACGACATTGGAGCAAGAAGAATAGCTGTTTTTGGGATCCCACCAATAGGGTGCTTGCCAGCTCAGAGAACCCTAGTTGGTGGTAATCTCAGAATGTGCGTAGAGGAATATAATGAAGCTGCACAATTGGTTAATTCCAAGCTCTCACCACTTCTTGATTCTCTCACCAAAACATTGCTTCAATCCAGAGTAGTTTACCTTGATATTTATAACCCTCTTCTTAATCTCATCCAATATCCTCAAAATCATGGTGAGCCCTCTTAAATCTTAATCATTTGTCCTTAATTTTGTCATTATTTTGTTTATTGGTTAAACATGATGGATAAAAAATATATAAGGTGCAATGTTAACTAACAATCTGTTATAAATTTATAATATTCATTTTATGAAATTCTTCTGATTAGTGGGCTCTGTAAGTATCCAAACTACATATTTACACATAATTAGCCCTTCACACATCACCGAACAGTTTTTGTCAATTGGAAATTTAAATGATAATTGTTGGGCCATGGGGTTTGATGGACTGTAACGGGTCTATGATCACTTGTTATTTTAATTATAACACTTGAAAATAGTAAAAATTTTGGCATGATTGTGCCCAAGCATAGCCATTCTCGGCAAATTTATATTCTTTTTTATGTTCTCTATAATTGCAGATTAATTTTTAACATTATTTTTTATGTGTTTAATTATTACATGCAGGGTTTGAAGTTAGTGACAGGGGTTGTTGTGGCACAGGAGATGTAGAAGTTCTAATTTTGTGTAACGAATTCAGTGGAAGTTGTGTGGATGATACTAAGTATGTATTTTGGGACAGCTACCATCCCACTGAGAAAGCATATAAGGTTCTTCTTCATCAAATCTTGCAAAAATACATCAACAGTTTCCTCTGAGACCTTATGATCCAATCTTGCAAATTAATACCTAATGGTTTAAGAGTGTTCTATATAGGTGGTTATAATAAACATTATCAACAATGATCTTTTTTGTTTGTTGTTCTTGTGGGGAAAATAAATTCCCAGTGTAATAAAGTTTGATTCACATTGATCAAGTGAGGACCTCTTAAGTTTTCTTCTAATATAAGGGAAAATAGTATATAAATTCACATTGTTTTCTTAAAGGAGTACAATGTATGGGGTTATTATCCGGCAATATATTATTGAAGTGACAAAAAGTTATGACCACTCACTTTTGAACATTTTTACTGCATAAAAATATTGTTGGGTAACTTTAACCATTTTAAAGAGGGGAAAAATACATAGATAAAGTTCAAACAAAACATATATCAGTTGTATTGTTAATTAAGTTAAACGTTGTATTAGATTTGAAATCTGATGCTGGATAAAAGTGGGGGGAGGGGGAGGTTCTTAGCGTACTCAGGGTGTGGAGTTGATCATTCATAATTAAGTTCTATCATGTACCACATATAAATCTAAAGATTTAAAATTAATGATATGCTACCTATAATACTAATTATCAAAAAATTTGTCGTTTTGCATTGTCTAACAATTGAGCTAGTCGCTTTATCAGACTAACCTGGTAATTTCTTCCAAATTAATGGTAAATATTCAATGAATTAATGACAGTGTTGACTTTCCACAAATCTCTTAAAGATAATTGTTAAAACGAACAGGCAACTACGTAACCTGAACTAAACATATTAATTCAAAGACTTAAGAGATAATAAAACTATCAATTTAAAGCAAGGGTGTAGAAGTCGAAAATTGTTAATCAAACAGATTTTGAATGCCTAACACTTAGGCCGCTTAAGTGGAACTAGTTGATGTGATTTTTTTTTTTTTCGGCTCTACATCTTACTAATATTGTCAAAAAGTTATTCAATAACAATTTTAATACAGCTTCAAAAAAAAGTATTTATAACTGTATAAATCAATAATTCAACGAAAAACAATCAATATATATATACAATATGTAGACAACATAATTCAAGATTAATAACAATCAGGTGGCTTAGCCCCACTTAGCCATTGAGCTCCTCACGGTGATTAAATTGCAGAAACATGAATAGTTGAGTTTATTTGTAATTTGACATAAAAATCAAAAGTAAGAATCTCTCTCAGCTGAATAGAAATCTATTAAGTAACACATATAATAATCACACACAGAATTTGAGACAGCGCCCACTGAGAGACGTTCACAGTAAAAAGAAGATTTTTTTTTTTTCCAAGGAAAAAAATAAAATACTTTGAAATTCTGAAACTCACAAATGTAAAATGACCGAGATCTATAGACTATCAGAATGAACTAATATGATGTAACATTTATTAAGGAACAGAAATTGCAAGAATTAAATATAAAAACTAGTATACCCAGCCAATATAAAACGAAGTTTCTACAGAGCAACATCTGATAAGCAACATTTTCAATTCTATTTATAAAACATGAGTTGAAATTAAGATATATTGCTAATATGCTGATCATGCAAAGACATGTGGAAAACCATATGGACACAGCAATTCAGTCCTTGCAAAATGTGAGTAATAAAAAATAAAAGTTTACATTTTTATATCCCATAAACTCTCAACTTTCCCTCTTTAAAGAGAGTCAATGAGTAAACATTTAATATAGGTGGAGGTACTCTCGGCGGGAATCAAAACCAAAATCTTTGTCTGGGTGTAAACCTTTTGACTTTGATAAAGTCCGAATTTATAAAGAAAAGTAAAATTAATTCATTTAATTATTTCCCTTAAACATTTGATCAAATAAGAAATAGCAAAATAACTTTTTCCTAGGAAATATATATGCATGTCCTCTTAGCCAGTTCACCCAACCAATGTCGAATGAAATCTTTCTACAAACCAACATCAGATAAGCAACAATCCTCAAATCCATTTCAAAGATACATGAAATGCTAGCGGCGTAGATACGAAGGCACAATTATAAAACACAGATAGATTGCAAATGATGTTCATGCTTCCTTCCGTTTCTTAAACCAAGGTATCCACACGGACGTCGTTTTCTGGTAATTCTTGTATGCCTCGGCTCTGTATTCCTGCTTCAACATACGTTTCTCCACAAGAACAGTCACATAAGCTAAGCATAAGCTATTAACAAAAGCGCCGACAAAGCTCCACCCACAGCCCAAATTCGACGCAAAGATCGCCAACCCCCACCACCATAACTGCTCCCCAAAATAGTTTGGGTGGCGCGAGTAGCGCCACAAACCTTCATCAAGATTCGGCACTAATTCTCGGCCAAGATGTTTTAACCTTTGATTTCTAGTAACAAAATTGTGAAGCTGTGTATCAGCAAAATAAGCAACGGTGACCCCAGTTAAGCACACGAGTGTAGCAACTACATCCCAAATATTGAATTGACTATCCTTTGAGTGAACAATATAGAGAGGGAAGCATATTCCCATTAGGAAAACCTGTGGTAGCATCAGTTATATGATGGTAATAAAAATTAGTTTTCGGGAAACAAAATTTAATAGCTCAGGATCTTTGATGCATTCATATCTATTTTATTTTTTCGTTCAGGGATTTTGTCAAACAGGTAAAGTGCATAACCAAATTACCTGCTGAGAAACGTAGACGGTAAAGAAGGAAATCCACCACCAGTGTTTACCGTATTGTTTACGCAGATCATTGAATCTCCAATCCTCTCGAGCACCCCACTGCCAATTTTCTCGACGAAAGTAGCTATGAGTGAGCCTTAGGGACCAAATCCAGGTCAAAAAAATCACCAATCGCGATCTCCAAGCATTGGATTCCGCCAAAGGATGAGCTGCGAAGTAATGGACTAGTAAAACGGGTATCACCGTCCAATACAAATCTATCATCTGGAATCACACAAAATCTATTAGAAAGAAAAAGGCTAAAACAGAATATTGCAATTACGGGAATGAGAGATATGTAGTTAATTACAGACCCAGTGGGTAGATTGGAGGAGACCCACGACCCAGAAGATAAGATTGACATTGAGGAAGAAGAGGATGTTGGCTAAGAGAAGAGGATGGTGGTGGCACCAGGACCAGAGAGAATCGGAGGAGCTATGGCGGAGGAAGGAGAGATAGAACAAAATCGAAGGAAGAGGGGATAGAAATGCGACCACTGCGTTATTGACCTGAGTTTTGCTACTCAAAGACACCATGCCGATGCAATGCGCAGAGGCTCTTCTTTCCCAGAGATTATTTGGCATGGAAAATTATAATTAAAGTACCTAACACTTAGCACTTACCTGGGTTAATTACACCAAACCCCACTTAGCACTTACCTGGGTTTTTCCGCCCAATCTACAAACCCAACCCATGTGATATTTTTTAATTTTTTTTCTAATTTATATTGAATTTATGTTTTTTCTTGATATTAAAGAGGGAATGTTGACGAGGGTACAAAAGACTTGGTCTATACAGAGGGATTTAACGAGCATGGATGTCCCACACGGAAATTGAAAAGGGCGTGGGCCCCCTCAAAAATTCACGAGAGTCAAATCCACGGCAACTGTGCTGTGCATAACTAACAAGCTAATGAGTAATGAAGACAAGGTCCCCCTCCTTAATTCACAAGGGTTGAACCCTTGAGAGACTTTCACGGGGGCTGGTTCCCTTTGCAACTATCGGACAAGACCTTCACGAGGATCGGCAAGTTGCTTTCTCAAACGTGGGGCCGGCGGATGAATCAATGCTTACCGACGATGGTCCCTTTTTGAAATTAATACCCATCAACCTCCTCCATTTTCGGCTGAAACTTGCAGAAGCTGCACTTCGGCCACTCTGTAGTCGAGCTTTGCTCTGTGCATTCACGAAAATGTTCTACAGTTCTCTACTATAACATTATTTCACACAAGTTCTTGTAAATTAGTCGGATCTTTTATATCTATTTCTTGATGCTTTATCAAAATTCAATTAAGGAATTCTTTTTTATACAAAACAGTCTTATACATCACAATCACATGAATTACATTTAATCAGAGGAGTATCAACCCGAATCATTTTTAAAAGTAAATATAACTCAAATATCAAAAGGATGATCATCTCACACAAAACTCCATGTATACTTACAACCTCATTCTGCGCCACCTTAAAATTCAATTTCCATTTCAAATTATAACAAACAGGACACTTGAAAATCTACTAAATGCCAGTAGATTACATATGAACATAAGAAATGTACATTCATGTTTCCTTCTCTTTTCCTTCCTTAAACCAAGGCAGCCAAACCGACGTCGTTTTCTGGTACTTCCCATATGCCTCAGCTCTGTATTCCTGTTTCAACATGCGTTCCTCCACAAGCTTAGTCACATACGCCAACACCAAGCTATTAACCAACGCGCCAACACAGCACAACCACCCGCCGCCCAAGTTCCACGCGAACGCCGCCAATCCCCACCACCACAGCTGCTCGCCGACGTAGTTCGGGTGGCGCGAGTATCGCCATAACCCTTCGTCCAGAACAGGCACCGATGCTTGGCCCTGCAGTTTCAGCCGTTCGTTTCGAACCGTGAAATCGTGAAGCTGTGTGTCGGAAAAGTAGGCGATCGCAACTCCGACCAAGCACATAACTGCGGCAATTACATCCCACGTGTTGAATGGGTCGTCCTTTGAGTGGATTACGTAGAAAGGGGAGCATACTCCCATGAGGAAAACCTGTTGTGGAATTAGTATACAACAGGGTAGTTTGGTATTTAGTTCATTGAGGACTTTAATCGAACACCTAGGGAGGGTTAAAATAGCATTTAATTTTATTTTTCTTTTAATTTTTTTTTTTTTGACTGGAGCATTTGAAAAATGAGTCACCCAATAAGAAATGATATCATCACATTCTTATAAACTAGTACATTGTAATATTAATTTATAAGTGCAATGGTATCACTAAATGAATGTTATTATATATTTGCATACTATGAATAAGTTTCATAAAAAAGTTTTTGTTGAAAAATTGACGTGGTATGGAGTGATCAATTAGAGTTGTTATTCAAATCGAACAACTCAAGAGCTCAGCTCGACTTGATAAGACTCGAACTCGGTTCATTTTATTTTTTGGTAGACGAGTCGAGGTCAAACTTATAAAATACTCAATTTACAAACAAGACTCAATAGGCTCCATATATGAGCGTATGTAGCGAGTCGAGTCAGAACTCTGTTTTCAGTTTGACGGTGTAAACAAGCGAGCTGAAGTTCAGCTTGAGAAAAGGTCGAGTCGAGTAGGGTGAAATAAGAGCAGTATAAATTACCTGCTGAGAAAGGTAGACGGCGAAGAAAGAAATCCACCACCAGTTAGGACCGTACTGGCGGCGCATGTCGTTTAATCTCCAATCTTCACGAGCGCCCCACTGCCATTTTTCGCGGCGGAAGTAGCTGTGATTCAGCCTTAGAAACCAAACCCAGGTCAAAAGTATGACGATTCTTGATCTCCAACCGTTGGATTGGGATGAAGGGTGATTTGCGAAGAAATGAACCAGCATCACTGGTATCACCGTCCAATACAAGTCCATCAACTGTTAAAACAATGGAAAAAGCTACCTAATTTAATTTAATCCTCTTCCAAAAGTGGAATTAGACGTTTGTACTGTATTAGACAAAAATGGAAAACTAGGACAATTTATATTAGTCGACATTAAATTGCGGAAAAGTGTCAAGACTTAGATGATCAACGGTTTTTTCCTTTATTTTGTCTATGTATGGCAGTATGGGCTCCTCTTTTTCATCAAGTTTTAATCATTTTAAAATTGGTGTAGTGTAAATTATAAAAGCAAACATAAATCATACACGAACATACGAAAAAAATTTGACAAAGTCTCATATGCACCAAGTGCACGGTGCACTCACTTAACAGTTGATATTGTATACACTAAAAAGTTAGTCTCAATTACATTGAAAAGTTAGTCTCAATCACACTGAAAAGTTTACATTGAAAACTGATTTTCAGTGTAATTGAGACTAACTTTTCAGTGTGATTGGAACTAACTTTTCAGTGTATACATTATCAACTGTTGAGTGAGTGCATCATACACCAAATCCACGAGAGACTTACTCAAAGAATTTATAAAATGCAATGGAGATCGTACCAAGCAAGACGTATATGCTTAAGCAAATTCTTGTATGCACATTAATTTTGACTTTTTAAGTAAAATTGTGCTTTGTAAAGTTAAAATTGATCTCAAAATTGTATACACGTAGTATCGCTCATAAATTTTATTTGTGGATTGGATAATTATGAGCAACTTATTAATTCACAAAACGAAAAATGAAATGATAAATGACAGGTAATTGTAAAATTAACTCTAAAAAGTACCCAATGGCTGGATTGGAGGAGACCCAAAATCCAGAAAAGGAGGTTGACATTGAGGAAGAAGAGAAGGTTGGCTAAGAGGAGGGGGTGGTGGTGGCACCACCACCAGAGAGAGCCTGCTTCTGCGGAGGAGGTGTGGCGGAGGAACGAAACATAGAACAAAATGGAAGGAAGAGGAGAGAGAAAGGCCAGCAATGCGTTGCGCAGGTTTTTGGCATGAGAGTTCATCACAACCATGATGACACACACAACCCAACCTATGACCCCTACTTTTATAGCTGCTGCATCTTATACTTGTACATTCCATTGGATTTTTAATTCATTATATAGGTAGGGATATATAAAAAGCCACTTTCATGTATTTAATAACGATTTGTTCTCAAGAGAGACTGTATAATCTGGGAATGATGCTTTAATAATTTTAAAAATAAAATAGAGTATAATTTGGTCATTTGAAAATGATAATTTAACCCTTTAAAAAAAATGTACGTTAATTTACAGTATTAATTTGTGAATCGTCTCATCACACGATTGCATCACCTTTTTTTTTTTTCATAAATAATACACTCCCTCCATCCCAGGATTTCTTTAATAATAACAAATAACACAATTTTTTAAGGGAAAAAAAATTATTGTGTGAGTGTATAGTTAATAAATAATAATATTTTATTGACTTTTGCGATAGAGTTATTTTCTTTTTCAGAGTGTGAAAGTAATTGTGTGGCATTCAAATAAAACAGGCGTGGAAGTAACACTACAAGAAAAATGACATTTTTAATGACAGTAATCATGTTGTTGTTGCTTTTCTAGTTAAAAGTTTTCAATGACAGGAAACAATCTTTAATGATAGGATTCTGTCATTAAAGACTTATAACTAGATAAACAATAATGATAGAGCATGACTGAATTGTTGTCACTAAAGATCAATTTTTTTGTAGTGTAACTACAAGACGGGAAGTATTTCTGCACAAATTAAATGATGTGTGAGCGAACCATCTGAATTTGTAATAGCTTAAAGGTTCAACTATTAGCACTCAAAATTTTGTGATTGGGTCTTCCGTGAGACTGTCTCACTGTAAGATGAAAAATAAGTTGAGTATGATGCATTAACATTTTAAAATGAATATGTATTAATTTGCAAATCTTCTCAGTGTATGAACATATCACAGGTTTTAGCCAAATTTGCTCAATACACCTAATTTATAGCTATATATGTTTGGTAGTACATGGTGTTAAAAAAGTTACTCCCTCTATCCCTTAATATTTTGCATACTTTTTTTTTTCTTTTAAAATCAGCATATTTATAGAGAATGTCAATGTTTTTTTAAACTGATTAATATAACCACTTTCTTTACTTTAGTATTAAAATTTTACAAAATTATTTCTCAACAGTCTTCTCATTATACAATTTTATTAAAAAGTGTGTTAGAAAAAAAAAGTTTGAAAAGTTTTAAGGAACAGAGGAAGATTAAGAAGTGGTAAAAAAATTATAGTACAATTATCTCTCAATAGTACATACGGATGCAATTAACAAAAACTTTGGTGTGAATAGTCGCATTCACAACGATTTAACATAAGCATCCTATGTACTAACATTTTTTAACGACTTTACCATTCACAGTTATTATAATTGTACTCTAATTTTCTAACTTTCAAAATAAGAAAAAGAACGAACCATTAATTAATACTTTACGACCGATTAAATTAGGAAGAACGGTAGAACCTCCGACTCCCTTCATTAGTTAGGTTACCAACTACATTAAAAAAGAAATAGTTTGCACTACAATTTGCAATTGAATTTGATAAGATTTGCTACTGCTTGATAGCTTGACTCATGTAATGTGCATAATAGTAGGGATAGTACAGATGTATTTAAATAAAGGTGAAAACTTGTGTGCATTAATGGTACTATTACACTGTAAAATTCATTTTAATGGTCATAGGACCTAAAAAAATATGGAATGAAGAGTATTAGTTTATACAAATAAAAGTAAAATTTGTGTGAGACTGTTTCACGATGAGACGGTTTACAAATTAGCACAAATTAACATCTATCTCTTGTAAAGTGTTAAGTGTTAAAGCGACATGTCCAACTTATATACCATGTCACCGTGAGAAGGTATCAAGCAATGCCTACTCATAAAGGCAAAGTCTCATATGCACCAAGTGCACGGTGCACTCACTCAACAGTTGATACTGTATACACTGTAAAGTTAGTCACAATTACACTATAAAGTTAGTCTCAATTACACTGAAAAGTTTACATTGAAAATCAATTTTCAGTGTAAACTTTTCAGTGTAATTGAGACTAATTTTTCAGTGTGATTGAGACTAACTTTTCAGTGTATACAGTATCAACTGTTGAGTGAGTGCATCATACACCAAATGCACAAGAGACTTACTCACTCATAAAAGCATTACTCCCATATATGTTAGAACAATATTGTTTTAAGAAATGTATGAGATGAACTATTTTTGCAGTGGACAATCAAGTATGAAACGGAGAGAGTAGAATGTATATTGAACAATATTAGTGTTTTCCAATATACCAAATGTTTCAAAAAAAAAAATTCTTAACACTAACGCATAATATTATTCCTTTAATCGACAACTAGAATAATAAAATTTGATTGTATTTTTTTTAGTATAATAATAATCTCTGTTTCACACATCAAAAATTGTACTCCCTCCGTCCCCAAACATTTTTCACAGTTACCTTTATCTTCGTGTTTTAGCGAACAAGTTGTTTATTATATTTGAAATGATAAAATAATTTTTAAGGTAGGGTATGATAGATCTACCTCTTCTCTATTATAAAGTTATTTTATAATTTCAAATACTAATAAAAAATTCGTTCGCGAAAGCACGAGATGAATAGTAACTGTGCAAAGTATTGTGGGACGGAGGTAGTATGATTTTTTAACCGATGTCATTCTATGATGAGAACGATATTTTCTTCAGATAAAATCAAATATCTTATATGAAAGAATGAAATTAAAATTTCAACTATTTTTCTTTCCCAAAATAATGAAAGAGTGAAAATAATTGGTGAAGCATAGCGTGCAATGACAACAGGGTTATAGGGTAAAAGCAAAGGGTGGACCACAGAATTAATTAGTAGTTGGATTAGTGGGATAATGATTATGATATATTTGTAATAATTAATCCCGTGCTCCATGCTTGGATTAATGATGAGCTCCACCACAAAAGTTGTTCTCGCCGTATCTCTTTTCTTCCCCACTCAATATCCTTCTCGATCGAGGTGTTTATTGTTGCCGGCGAATATTTCCTCCCCGAAGACGGCGGCGCTTTAAATTAAGTCATCATTCATTTCATGTCCTACTTTGGACTTTTGAGTGTGCATTATTTATGTTGTGTTTTTTAATTATGAATCCATCAAAAGAACGCGGGAAGAATAGGACTTAATTTTCGAATGAATAGGTGATATTTCTTCACCATATGAAACTAATATTATTATATATAGAACATGTTTAACTAAGGTTGTGTTTGCAAGGTATGATAGTATAAGAAAGATTATTTTAGTAGGGCAAAATAAGTTAAAATCCAGTTATCATGTGTTTACTTTGCCTTGTGTGTTTTGTGTAAGAGTGAAAATAATATATTGTTGTTTACATTTCCAGTTATAAATGTACAATAAATTAAAATTACTAAAATACTCTTTAATAATAAATTCGTTACCTTTCATCAATCCACGGCCGCAGCTCCTCCTCTTTGGCGCGTCCCGCCTCCGCCGCCCAAGCGCTGACTTTTCCACATGGCGCTTTTGGCATTTCTTCTCACCAAAGATCACTCTCTCTAAGTTATAATAACTGAAATAATATGATAGCCTCTGTTTTCAATACTTAAAAGAAATTAAAATTTTAGAAAAAAAGAAGCAGAGGGAGAGATGCACGACGCCAAATAAAATTTCAGTAATTTTTCATTTAATGTGTGGACAACTTGGTCATTCCAGGCAATGAACAGTGTTCATGTTTAAATTAACCGGTCAAAAGAGAAGGTTTAAGGGTGGCAATTTGGTCTGCCCTGCAGCTGACCGCCCTGCCCCAACCTATTTGGGTTGCCCCGCCCTGTAACCCGCAGCGGGACGGATATGGGTACTACTTCTATCCGACCCACTCTGTCACGCCCCGTTCTGACCCCCATGTAATATAAATTTATAAATATATATATTATATTTAATGTATGACATACATATAAAATATAATATATTATTATATTTTTTTCATGTTTATAAGTTTTATATAATATAAATGGTTATGATTCAACTTCAAAAGTATTATATTTTTCATATTTATTAGTTTTTGTTAGTTTTATATTAAATATCTTAAAATATATTGTGTATTATTATCATGAAAGTAAATTATTATGACTCGAGTGGGTCGCCCCGATCTGCACCTCACAAGGGACGAGGAAGACATGGATCTTCAAGTATCCGCCCCGCCCCGCTCCGCTCCATTGTCATCCCTATTTAAATTCAGTAAATAGTGGGGGTTTATGCTGGCATGGTGGATAACCTGAATTTTTAAACCAACAAAGTAAACAACATACAAACCCCTGCAAATAGCGTAAAAGGGGTTTATCTCGTGAAGTAAACACAGCCTAAGTTTATTTGAAACATATCTTATAAGTTTTAACATCTTATAAATTATTTTAAAAGCTTATAAGATGAAATTTTTAAATAGTTTATAAGTTAATAAAGTGTTTGTCTAGAATAACTTATAAGATTTTTTATAATTTATAAGAAATATTTTTTAAATTTTAATTTTAATATAAAATAATTATATTTTTATTTTTTGTATTGAGGTAGAAGTGGAAGAAGGTAGCACTATAAGAAAATAAAAAATTGCCTACAAAACTTGAATTGTCTACCGAATTTCCCTACAAAAAAAATTTATAGTGAAATTGCCTACGACTTGCCTACAAAATTTGATAATCATGTAGTACTTTATTTCTCAACCTACAACTAATTTGCCTACAAAATACATTTTTTAGGCATTAATTACCTACAAGCGATTTCCCTACACAAATAATTTGTCTACAAAAATACCGTAAACAATTTTCTTTGTAGGTGGAGAATGAAAATATCTATATAATTAGTAATTTTTATAGGCAAATCCGTAGGCAATCCTCGCTACAAAAAAATTTGTTGGGAATAATGTAGCTATACTAACAATTTTTGTAGGGAAAATTATGTTTTGTTGTAGTGTTAGCAGGGGTGGGTCAGGGTAGAGTGGACGGTTGGGGATGGAGGTGTTTGGATAATAAGTTGAAAAATCTCAACTTTTTTTTACAGCTTATAAACTGTAAAGATCTTTATTTTTAATTCTATAAGCCGTTAAATATCTTATTTTGTAAAAAAACTTTTGAGTATATGCTCAGCCAAACGGGCTATTAGCAATACTAAAATATTAATTCAACAATACCATAATATTTATTCACACGGTCAACATGTTTATGTGTGTAAAAAGTTATGGTATGAGTTTAAAAATAGTGAGATTATTGAATGAATATTACGGTATTAACAAATAAAATAATTGTATTACTGAATAAATACAATTTCATACCGCAAACAAGTTTTATAGGAAAATTCGTCTTATCATCATCCATTAAAATCAGTCTTTTTGGAACCGAAACAATGAGGTCTACAAAATGCATCCTTCGGACATGATAGTATCATGTATGTGGTCTTCAAAGCTCCCAAACCCCATAGTTTAGACATGTACATTTACATTTTCCTAATTTATTTCACTTTTGTTTCCTTTCTTATTTTGGATTTTAAAGATTTAATTGCTTATTATAAATAATGTTGTGTATATTATTTTGGAGCATTTAACCAATAATATTTTCAATTCTAACATGCACTTGAATTTCAAGTTCAATTTTAATTTTGATTTTTTTCAAAATACACACTAACATACCGAAATGTGTGTGTACGCGTGTTTTTTTTTTTTTTTTGCCATCATTGTATTATTAATTTATGCTTAGGGGTCAAGTGTTGGTAGCTCAAGTGGTTGAGGCCACCACCTAAGACCCAGAGGTCTTGGGTTCAGACACGGAGAGGGAATTTATTTCCCTCTTGTGGTGGGGTGGTTGTTCCCCTATTGTGGTGGGGTGGTGTTCCCCTCTTGTGGTGGTTGCGGTTCCGGCTGCAGTGCGGTTGTGGTTCGGAGTTGCGGGTTCGGGTGATCCCCCTCTTGTGGTGATTGCGGTTCCGGTCTACAGCGAGATGAAAAGATGTTGCCATGTACCCGGTGGTCGAAGGAACTATTGTAATTGATTATGTTAGGAAACTATTGTAATTGATTACCTTTCAAAAAAAAAAAAAAAAATTATGCTTAGGGTATTTATTTTCAAAATTCAAGTACATATCATATGCACTCAAGGGCACACTATAACTCAAGTATATATTTCGTAATTTCTTACTTCTTGAATTATCTTAACTTGTTCCATGTAAAGAACGTTTGTTTTCCAAAATATGTCGTCCCGGTAATCTTTTATTATCAAGACAAATCTGAAATTTTGAAATAAGGGACGTGATTGAATTGAAATGATTTGAGAGTATTAATTACTTTTTTTTTTATATAAAGAAAAGAAACATAAATTATTAATAGTTCTTTTTCCCTGGGTAAGGTAGGAAAAATCATTAATTAACTTAGTTAACCTTTGATATTGGCAACTACCTTTCAAAGTTTTCTCCCTCATTCTAGTTTTCGTAGACAATTATTTCCAACTAATTAGGTACAATAGACCATGAAACTGATCCCCAATATACAATATAAAGAAAAACTCACGTTTTAACTGTTGTAAAATGAGAGCAATAAATAAAGACACAAGTTTGATCACCCAATTCGTCGGGAACGACTACGTTTGGGGACGAGCCAAGCCAGGAGTTTCACTAATATTCTTGTGTATGAGTGTTTACAATTCTAAGTACAATGGTATATTTATAAGAGTAAAACCCTAGTCTAAGATATGAAATCCATTGAGTTATTGGTCCATTAGTAATGTCCACATCAAATCTTCTAGATTTGGCATAATAAATCTTCTAGATTTACAACACTCCCACTTGGACATTACGACATAACATAAATGTCTTGTCATAAAAACTCCACGTGCTAGATATCGGCCAAATAATAAGTTAGGGGGGAATGTATTCGATCTTCTAGATCAAATTTTTTAGATTTATTTCGGGGTTACCGCTCCCCCTGAAGACAACAACACTTTGAGTCTTTGCATCCCAATACCACGAACGTACTTTTCAAAAGTAGACGTAGGTAAGGATTTAGTGAACAGATCTGCTAGGAGAAGCGCTATGTCTCGCAAGCAAATTGACAACAAATGCAATGTCTAGCCGAGTGCAATTTGCGAGATAGAGCAATGCTCCAACAACACTAAGATAAGGAACTTCTGGCCCCATAATTTCTTCTGAATCTTCTCTTGGCCTAAATGGGTCCTTATCCACTTCGAGGGATCGGACAACCATAGGGGTGCTAAGTGGATGAAATTTATCCATGTGAAATCTCTCCAATACCTTCTTCACGTAGGTTGACTGATGTATAAGAATTCCTTCTGGGAGATGCTCGATCTGCAGGCCGAGACAGTACTTGTTTTACCCAAGACTTTCATTTCGAATTCAGCTTTCAAGATTGAACTGGCTTCTTCAATCTCTTTACATGTTCCGATTATGTTTAGGTCATCAATATAAACGAATATGATGCAAAAACCATTTTGCTATTTCTTCGTGAATACGCATGGGAAAGCTTTATCGAATGTGTATTCCTTCTTCTGAAGGGACTCACTAAGTCGGAGTCCCGATTGCTTCAGGCCGTACAACGACTTCTGCAGTTTTATGCTATACAAACTGCAATTTTCACCATCCCTCATCTGAGGAATGTCAAATCCATCAGGGATTTTCATATAAATGTCGGCATCTAGTGATCCGTATAAGTATGTGGTTACTACGTCCATTAATCTCATTTGGAGATTCATTTTAACTGCCAAAGATATCAAGCAATGGAACATTATTGAGTCCATGATGGGAGAATAGGTTTGATCAAAATCAATCCCGGGTCTCTGCGAAAACCCTTGAGCTACAAGTCTCGCTTTATACCTCTCCACAGTATTATTCTCATTTCATTTTTGTACAAAAATCCATTCATATCCTACAGGGATAACGCGCGCGGGTGTACGAACGAAAGAGTCAAATACTTGTCTTTTGTTAACCGATGCGAGCTCTGCTTCAATTGTCTCTTTCCATTTTACCCAACTGGAGCGCTTCCGGCACTCAACGATAGTTTGGGTTCTGGATTCGGATCGTTAATGGAAAGAGCAAATGTCGCTGCAAATGTGTCGTCGACGACAGTAATATTTATATTATATATTTCTCTCGTATCTATGAAATTCATATAGACTTCAATATTTTACGTCAACCAGACCTTCCTCATTTCCCAGTGTATCTGGGTCTGGTCGTTCCGCGGTCCTAGTGCATTAAATATTTTGTGCACGTGCTTCATCACTAGGACGCTCGTCTTCTAGAGACTTTGAGTTATCTAGATGAATCTCTTCTGGAGATTTTACATTCGACTGACCAGTTTTGCTAGCTTTTTGTTTAGGTGTACTGGTATCTCTTGAGGGTCCTTTACGCTTCTGGCGTGTGGGGGCATGAGTACTTATTTTGCTTGAGACATCAACCCTTTGGGGAGCATTTACTACAGGTATATGCAGTGGCGAATCCAGAATTTAATAGTGGGGTGGGCTGCAAAGCAAACACTTTTCCAATTAATTTTCTCTACATTTTTTCATTATAGCTACGTAAATTCCAACAAAAATAATTTCAATTTTAAATACTATCTCCATCCCTAAAATTGATCCTATTTTTTTCACGTGGTTTAATGCGATATGTCGGAGGGTATTGCGGGGTTTTTTTAGGTTCGTTTTTTAATAAAATGATCGTTAATTGAAAATTCATTTTGCATATTTTTCATAAACAATCATTTTACTAAAAAACGGACCTCAGAAAACCCCGTAATACCCTACGACATATCACATTAAACCACGTGCAAAAAAACAGGATCAATTTTCAGGAACGGAGAGAATATTACTTACGATTTGCATACAATTATTTTTTTCTAATCATGTAAATTTTTTTATTTTTGTAGATAAATATTTTTAAATATTTTGAGGAATTAAAATGCCTACATAATTAAAAAATTGTGTAGACAAGCATACTTATTTTCATTGGAAATTCCATATTGATATTGAAGAATTATGTAGGCAATTCTATATTTTCTTTTAGTGAAAAAATAATGCAACAAATTACATTTTATTATATTTTCAATTTCTATTTTTTCTAGATATTAAAGTAGCACCAACAAATAAATTATATTTTTATAAAATATATAACAAACAAAAAAAATATTTCATATATATTCATCAAAAGAAAATGATCAGAATTGAATAGATAATGGTATAAAATCCATATTTAACAAGATAATAACACAGAAAAAAAATTAAAAAGATCATAAATTAATTCATTGAATGATATGATTGGAGATTTAAAAAAAAATGACGTCAAAAAATTCGCTCCTTGTTGTCCATAAAATTTATATAATTTACTTAAATTTCAATACTTTATATTTTAAGTTTTGAAAAAAAAAAGGAAAAAAAAAAGAAAAAGGAAAAGGGCGCATGTTGTCACGACCATCTGGAAGAAAGTAAAACGTGAAATTGAAACTGTGTATACTTGGCTTCAGTTTTATAATTAGGGTGGGCTTTTGTAAAATTTTGAACTGGGCTCGAATTAAATAAATTATTATTGGGCTTTTATAAATTCTTAGGCTGGCACATATACATGTGAAACTGTTTTGGGCTTGCACTGGGCTCCAGCCCAGTGCAGCCCATGAGTAGATACGCCCCTGGGTATATGCAATTTAGTTACACCTCTATGGTCAATGAACGCGTCTGGCATATTGTTTGCTAAATTTTGCAAGTTAATGATCTTCTGAACTTCCAGTTCAGATTGACTAGTGCGTGGATCTAGATACTAAAGATCACTTACGTTCCACGTAAGCTCCCGACATTCATTTAATTTTGAATTCGGATCTCCCCCTAATGTCGGGAAGTGATCTTCATCGAACGTGCAATCAGCGAACCGGGCCGTCAATTGATCCCCGGATAAAGGCTCGAGGTATTTTACGATGGATGGAGAGTCAAATCTGACGTAAATACCGAATTTCCTTTGTGGACCGATAGAGGTCCGCTTCGGTAATGTTATCGGAATATATACCGCACATCCAAAAATACGCAGATGGAAAATGTTAGGTTCTTTTACACGCACTAGCTGTAGGGGGAATGATCATTATATGCAGTTGGACGGATTTGTATCAAGTGCGATGCATGTAGGACTGCATGCCCCCAGCATGAAGTGGGTAGTTTGGAGTTCATAAGCAATGGTCTCGCGATAAGTTTGATATGTTTTATTAGCGCCTCAGCAAGACCATTTTGGGTATGGACGTAGGGGACCGAATGCTCCACTTTAATTCCCAGGGCCATACAGTAATCTGTAAAGGCCTTTGAGCTGAACTCAACAACATTATCCATGTGAATCGACTTAATTGGATAATCCGGGAATTGAGCTCTAAGCTCGATATTTTTCGCAATGAGCTTCGCAAAAGCTTGATTGCGGGTGGACAGCAAACATGCATATGTCCACCTAGTGGAGGCATCAATAAGGACCATGAAATAACGAAATGGTTCTGATGCTAGGTGAATCGGTCCGCAAATATCTCCTTAAATTCGTTCAAGGAAAACCGGAGACTCTAGTCCAACCTTAGTGCGCGACGGGCACACTATTAGCTTACCCTTAGAACATGCATCACAGATAAATTCATCAACAGAAGGGATTCTATTATTCGTAATATTATGACCAATTGAATTAGATAGAATCCTACGTATCATAGTTTGTCCTGGATGACCTAACCGCTGATGCCATAATTTAAAAAGTTCGGGTCATGAAATTTCATACTCATGGCTAGATGGAGATTGGACAGCCGGATGTAGGAATAGTACAATTCGGAGGGGAAGGAAGGAAGTTTTTTCTATAACTTGTTTACGGCTACCTCGAGTAATAGTCATCAAAAGGTATTCGTTATTGTTCTCAGTTTCAGTTTCAATGTCATCAAAAGGTACTGAGCATGGTACAATTAGATTGTGGAAACAATAAGTTATTATTGATTATGAGTTCGGTACCCACGGGGAGGACAATGAAAGCTCTTCCGGAGTCCACTATTAACATACTATCATTGCTATTGTAGTTATACTCCCCTTATGTTCTACCAAGTTATGAAAATACTTCCTATCTCTTAAGATTGTATGAGTGGTGGCGCTATCTACCAAACATAAATCACAATCTCAATCCATCATGCCAAAGGAAATAGCCCAAATCTAATAGTTGATATGTTTACAAGTCATGTATAGCAATATCCAAGTAAATTTAATGGACAGCGTTAAGGTAAACACATCGAAGCTAAAACATAATATTATCCATAAAATAAAGCATCCGAAAGAAAGGATCCAAAAACATAAATTGTTTTATCAAAAAAAAAAAATATAGTACTAAAATAATCAAATACGCAAATCACTCATCATTTCCAAAGTCCTTGAGCTCAATGCCCAGAGGATCGGCGTTGTCTTGGTCAAAGTCTGCTTCAGGCAGGCTGACATGGTGAGATTCGACTCTAGGGGCCTACCCCTTGTCGTCCTTCTGCTGCTTTTGATAAGCATCAACCAAGTGCTTGGGAGTGCGACACGTGCGAGACCAATGGTCTCTGCATCCGCATCTGTAGCAGGAATGCTCAATCTTATTTTGATTGTCAGATTTTTGAAGAGCGAAATTCGAGGTTCTGTGACCACCGGATGTACTACGACCTCGGCCTCTAGCCCAGATCATCTTACTCTCTCTCCCCCTTCCACGTTTGCGACCAATCATATAATTGTCTCTATACTGCTGTTGGAGTATAAGGTTGCTAGCGTGGAATGTTGACAGATTGTTCTGCATCAATTGGGTTATAATACGTTGCAAAGCAGAGTTGTACTCCGTTATAGACTTAGGGTCTTGGAAACGGAGTCTCAACCTTATCTTATTGTACCGGAGGGAGGAGTATATCGTTTTGTTGTTGGAAACGGTCCTTCAGGGACTTCCACAACATTCCGGGGTCCCTGAATGAGGATCTGAAAAAATGAATTCCTTACTCAGGTGAATATGAGAAAAATCAACGCTTTCGCCTTCTGGTCGTTAGTGGATTTCGAACCTTCGGTAATTGTTTCGCTCAACTCATTTAAGGCTAGATGGATATCGACATCCAGCGTCCATGTCATGTAGTTATTACTATCGAGAGCAAGCTCATCGAATTATTTCATGGTAATATCAGACATTATTCACAATAATTTTTAAAGTGACATGGTAAGAGTTGTGACCAATTTATTGACAACGGAGAAGTAAGAATTTATTTGATTATTCTAGAGCACATAGGAGAAAAGAATTGGGCGCCGTCTACCCAAAACATAAATTACAGTTCGACAAGTACCGGGCGCCGCCTACCCGGGCATGATATGCGGACTATAAATAATAAACTATGTGCGGGAGTAATCATGCATGTAGGATAATTAAATCATAAAGACATGCATATGTAACAAACATTCATATATAATTCCTTGAGAACTAATCCATGAAAATAATTTCAAAGAAAATTCCAAACTTAATAAGAGTGATTCTAGGGTGCATCCAAGTCCATACTATGCACTTGGATTTTGCACCCAATTTAAAAATCAATTTTGACTTTTTGTCTATTTAAAATTCACGGATCTGGATACGGTTCGCGGATCTGAACTCGGATCCCCCTTCTTCTCAATCTTCTTCCACTGAATCCTCACATGCCCCAAGGATTCGCCTTCAGCCGGACTCTGCCTGAACAATCGCGAAAATGGGAGAAACTCATCGGAGCAACAAAGAATGGGGAGGGGCAACGAAAACCAAGAGAAATTCAACAGCCACAAGTATGGAATTTCAATCTATGGCGCAGCATGGGTACCTCCCGTTGTTGGGAAAGAGGATATTATCGCGGATTCAGAATCACCCGCCTCCGCCACTCCGAAACGCCTCATCGTCTTTACCGGAGGTGGCGGATAAATGAAGCTAAACTTTTATCTTTGTGGCGAGGAGTCTGATTTTTGTTCGTATTAGGTTAGATTATTGTTGTATTTAGTTGCGAATTACAGAAATTCTAATTCTGGGAAAATTTATATGTCTATTTTTTTGTTCTGCTATACGATTCATGAGACATTTATAAATTGTTGTTTGTTCGGCTTTGATTCTTTGGTGATTATAATTTGGGGTATTGATAATTATAACTTGGGGTATTGTTAAATAATTCTTGGGGTATTGGTGAATAATTTTTTGGGGATATAATTTGGGGTATCGGTGATTATAACTTGGGGTATTGTTAATTATAACTTGGGGTATTGGTGATTATAACTTGGGGTATTGATGATATAACTTGAGGTATTAGTGATTATAACTTGGGGTATTGGTAATTATAACTTAGGGTATTGGTTATTACAACTTCGGGTATTGGTGATTATAACTTCGGGTATTGGTAATTACAACTTGGGGTATTGGTGATTATAACTTGGAGTATTGGTGATTATAACTTCGGGTATTGGTGATTAAGTCTTGGGGTATTGGTGATTATAACTTGGGGTATTGGTGATTAAGTCTTGGGGTACTACTGAATAATTATTTGAGATATTATTATTGAGTAATTCTTAGGGTATTAATAATTATAACTTAGGGTATTGGTGAATATAACTTAGGGTATTGGTGATTATAACTTGAGGTATTGGTGATTATAACTTGAGGTATTGGTAATATAACTTCGGGTATTGGTGATTATAACTTCGGGTATTGGTGATATAACTTCGGGTATCGGTCCGAAGCGCGCGCGGCCATTTGCGACCCTGTTTGTTGCCAGACCCGTGAATTTTGGTCAGGTTGGGCCTGACCTGCGAGTTTTTGTTGGATCTTAATTGGTCAAAATTAATTTCAAATTGATTTCAAAATTCCAAGTGCATGCTATGCATCCAAGTGCACCCTAGAATTTGCGGACTTAATAAACATGCAAATTTAACTTTCTAAATATTTCATGTATATTAACGAAATTTAACGAAATATTTCCAGGATTTTAGATTAAAAATAATTAGTATTTTGTGATGCCCGAAAACGAGCCCAAAAATAGGCTAGGGTTTCACAAGATCCCTGAGGCACGTTGCCGTGTGCGACGACGGATGCACGGAGGGGTGCGGGGTGCACACGGCAGACGGCTGGAGCAACTCGCGAAAAAGCAAAAAATCGCCAGCCAGTCGCGTCCTGCAGGCGCGACAGCTGTGGGCGATCGCGCTCTGTTGACGCGACGCTAACACCTGATCGCGACCTACAGGCGCGATCAGTGGCTTTTTTTTTGCGACACCATGGGCGCATCGCGGTGTGCGCGAAGGTGGCGCTCGGCCTCGACGCTGTGCGCGGTGGCGCCGCCGCCCTTCGCGCCTTGCGACAGCGGCTCATGGCGAAGCGGCGGCGGCCCGAGGTCACGCACGGAGGCGTGCGCCGCTGCGCGCTCAGCGGCCTTGAGCCGGAGCTGCGCGGCGGCGCAACGGAGAGCGGCGGCTAGCGGTCGTCCGTGGTCGGCGACTGCTGGCGCACGACGGGCGGCGGCCGTACGCTCAATCAATTTTTTTTTCAATTCAATTCGAAAAATAATTTGATCCAATTATCTCAAATACAAAATATAATCGAAGCAATAACTCTAGTACACATAAAACATGTAATTCATGGATCAAAGAATTCGGTACGGGGATTAATTCATATGATCTATAGAGAATTAATTTTAGGGCGTACCATTTAGTCTCGGGCAGAGTCTCATGTATATAGTTACATAAATACATCTTGGCTACAGAGTGGTACGGTGGATACTTATATGGCTATAGAGTGATTTTTAGTCCATGTATATGCATTAAAATCCACAAACACTAGAAACATACAAAGAGTACCATAAGTACTGCTTTGGGTAACAAAATCAAATAAGATTTCATATAAAAATATATCTATATATATTAAATAAATATACACCATGGATGGCAATAAGGAATTGACGAGAAAGTAGTAATCCATGCGTGGTATATCACGCTAATTAACATGTCTATGGGTGCAAACTAAAAGTAATATACTCTGTATTATGAGATACACACCTCGACTTCTTTCAAAAAGGATCCCGGTTGATTTCTCATTTCTTTTTCAGTGATCCAGATCATCGGTTCCAAATTATTAATTGGTAGAACATTCGTGCTGATAACGTGTTGTAAATTGAGAGCAATAAATAAAGACACAAGTTTGATCACCCAGTTCGTAGGAAACGACTATGTCTGGGGGCGAGCCAAGCTAGAAGTTTCACTAATATTCTTGTGTATGAGTGTTTACAACTCTGAGTACAATGGTATATTTATAAGAGTAAAACCCTAGTCTAAGATATGAAGCTCATTGGGTTATTGGTCCATTAGTAATGTCCACATCAAATCTTCTAGATTTGGAATAATAAATCTTTTAGATTTACAACATTAACGATGAAAAATTGAGATTAATTAGATATATGTCGCTAATTTATAGAATTGACGTCGAATTGGAGATGAATTAAGTTAAATGGTCAAATCTGTTCAAATTTGCGATGGATATAGACATCCGTCGCTAAACATTGAGGATTAGCGCCGGATAGACTGTTGCTAATCAGGAGACTTTCAGACTTCGTCTGGCTGCCAAGATTAGCGATGGAGATCCCATCTCTAAATTCAAAATTTGTATTAATGACAGTCATAGGTTCGTCGCTAATTCGACACTAGTGGAGATGAAGGCGCAACCCAATATTTGGATAAGTTTGACAGACTTTTGATCGAGGAGACCATAAACAATGAATCTAACTAGACTTTATTTATTTATGTATTTAATTACGTCTATTTGTATATCGTGTTAGTATTTATAGTCCTTTTTAGGCATTGTAAAAGACAGTTTTGAATGGGATAGAAAATTATCGGGTTTATCCCTTCTTCGTATTTTTATCATTGTTCTTCTGGCATTAGTATCAATGCAACGAAATTAAAAGTTAATCACATTTTCATTCTATCCGGATATTCTTAGAATCAACGGATTTATTTCTCTGCATCAGACCTGTTGATCGCGTCCCTTCGGGATACAGTGTCATTTATAGTGACCGACAAGATTAACCACGGATAGGGATGAGCAAAATACCGGAAAATCGAACTGGTGAATTTGATT
Source organism: Ballota nigra (assembly GCA_947034835.1). Lineage (NCBI taxonomy): Eukaryota > Viridiplantae > Streptophyta > Magnoliopsida > Lamiales > Lamiaceae > Ballota > Ballota nigra. The sequence continues at coordinate 102,425,178 of OX344721.1, forward strand.
TGATTCGGTTCGATTTTTTACAATGAAATTCAATTTTTTAACAATAAAAGATCCAACACCCAAACTATAATATACCTCCAGACATAACAGTAAGAAAAAAATAACAACAAAGCGAGTCATAATCAATTCCCGTTGTTGATAGGCGACCAGGCGAGCAACAGTGATTGAAGATTAAGAAGTTAATGAACTAAGATCAAGAAGCAGGCGACCGATGAAAGACGGATAACTTTGCAACCACGCGAACAACCGTGCATCAAGCCCAAACACGAGGCGAGCAAGAGGTCCATAGCGCCCAATGAAGATATACTAGCGAGCAACTAGTCACCAAGGAAAGCAGCTAAGTGGTCATGAAGACTAAGTACAACATTGGGAACTCCAAGAGTCATTAGTTTAGATGTGGTCCAAGTGTCTCAACACTTGGCACTCATCTAAGTGATAATAGTTTAGATGTTGTACAAGTGTCTCAACACTTGGCAAAAATCCAATGGTTAAACCACTAGAAAGGTGACACATAACCTCCTTGTATATCTATAAATACCCCTTCATTTGCATAAAGAGGGGGGGATTTTCTTCCATAATTAAAAAAGTAGCTTAACTCTTGCAAATTCATTTCTTGCACCTCATTCAACTAAATTTCATGATCTTAGTATTTGTTTGATGATCTTAACTTGAGAAAACAGCCACTAATCATCATCGATTAGAAAAGGTCATCAACAATTGGCGCTAGAAGGAGGGTCGAACCTCCGATTTGTAAAAATCGAAGAAAGTTTGAAGATCTTCGACGGAAACTGCAAAAGTTAGCCGGAATCCGGGAAGAAGCCACCGGATATCAAGTGTGCACAACATTCGGAGCAAAGTCATCCATAAAAACATCATTTTAAGAGTTTGAATGCATGCATGTATGAACTAGGGTTTTCAAACCACCATATTCATACATACAAGGCTAGTAACTCTTGAAAAGGGTGTTTGTTAGAAGCAAGATCATCCCAAAATCCCCGTTTATCGTCTATATTTTAACAACCAAGATGATTAGATCGCAAGAAGAATGACATTCGAGCGCATCCCCGAATCCTAGGTCAAGAACTAGGGTTTCTTCCACCGAAGGACATGCCCGGACGGTGAGAGCAACTTCGCAAAGGAATGTCCAAGTTACCATTGACACAATTCCACCGGGAGTTGAAGCTCTTGCTCAAAACCCCGAAGAACTAGCAAAAACGATCGCTGTCCTTCAGTCGTTGCAAAATCGACAAGCGGCTGGGCCGTCGAGGGCAACAACAGCAACTAATCGAGCAGCAGGCGAGCAGGGGCGAACAGGCGAGCAGCGAAGTAAAATGAGAGAAGATGTACGCCGTGATGAGGCTGACAGCGCTGAAGTCTATAGAAATAAATGAAAAGCTCCCATAAGTGAGCGTTTGGGGAATCGAGAAGAATCATCGCCGAGTCAGGCAAGTGAGTCGAGCAAAAGCACTTCTCGGACCAGTGCGTTGGAGAGGCTGGGAACAAGGTATACAACCACGAAAGAACAATCTGGGAGAAATAATGCGCGACCACGCCCTGCTGCTCGCCCATCTGTACATGACCGGATCAGGAGATCAGTTTTCGGTCGGCTAGGGCCAAATGGAGCTAGTAACGTTGCTAGGAGGGCAACCCAGGAGAAACGTCCCGTCGGAGAGGGACTGCATCGTGAAAAAGTTGGACCCAATCACGATGAACAACCTTCCGATGGGAGGACTCCCCCTAGCGAGTTGCAGGAGATGAAAAAAGCAATCGAGGAATTGCAAAAGCAGTTAGAATCTCAGAAAGGCGTCGGATCAACTATTCTCCCGTCCTCACCGCTGTCTCCGTCAATCCTCAATGCACCGATCCAGAAGAAGATACAATTCCCTGCCATCAATTTGTATGAAGGAACATCGGACCCACGAATTCACTTGACGAAATATTCAGACTTCATGATCTCAGTGGGGGCAACCGACGCTACTCAATGTCAAAATTTCCCACTCACCCTTGGGGATGGCCCGCACAGATGGTTTTCAGCACTAGCTCCTGGTTCCATCAACTCCTTCGCCCAACTGAGCAAGTAGTTCCTGTCTCATTTCTCAACAGCTGGGTCTTACTTAACCCACAGGCACCGGTTGGCAGACATCAAGCAAGGAGACGAGGAGTCAGACAAACAATTTCTGGAGAGATTTGATAAAGTTCTGCTGGAAGGCGAAATGGTGAGTGAGGACACAAAGATAGTTGCAGTCATGGCGGGACTGAAGAAAGGAACCGAGCTGTGGAAGGAGATGCATTTAACCTGTCCAAAAACGTACGCGGAATTCAGACACAAGGCAGGGATCCATGTATCGATGCAAGAGGCTTTACATAGAGAAATGGGAGACAAAGCCGACCCGAAGAAATTTGGCAAGAAGGCTGGAGGAAATGACTACAAGGCACCAAAGAACATGAAGTCATTCAATGAAGGAACAGAGTTAAAAGAAAATCTGAATCAAGTCCTCACGATGTCGGTGGACGCTGTATACAACAATGTCAAGGACAAGGAGATGTTGTCAGAACCACGAAAGATAAGACAGGAGAGAGGAAAGTTGAACCCGAACAAGTATTGCGCATATCATCAGAGTATCGGCCATTTCACCAGTGAATGTCGAGATTTGTTGAAGCAATTGTGGAAATTCTATGAAGAAGGAAGATTATCTGAGTTTGTGAAAAGAGAACCTGGCAAGAGACCGAGAGCAGCAGCGCCGTCCAGCTCAGACGATGAAGATAGCGACGAGAAACCGAGCAAGACGGGCAAGAAAGGAAAAAAGGTCCCCGCAACCCCAGTAAAGCCAATCCCGGAGATCCTAATGCTGGAACCGTTTGGGCCGATAGGCGGATGTTCTGATGGAGGACCACCCATGTCAAAAAGAAAGAAGAAAGCGGAGTTGAGAGCAATAGTGCAGGTGATGGAGGTCGGTGTGAATCCATCAACCAAACGAACTGGAAACCTTACTTTTTCGGAAAAGGATTTAGACGGGGTGCTCACCCCCCACAATGACTCATTAGTCATTTGCGCTAACATCATGGGAACGAAAGTACACCGTCTGCTGGTCGACACTGGCTCTTACACAAACATCCTGTTCAAAAGCACGGTGGATCAGCTAGGAGAATGTGCTGAGTACATAAAAGATTGTGATCATAGAATAGTGGGATTCGGAAATGCTGTGACTACCCCACTAGGAATGATTACGCTAGCAGTCGAACTTGTATCTGTCGAGGACCCTGAGAGGAGGCTGAGTAGAATGGTAGACTTCCTAGTTGTAGATCAACAGTCCACTTACAATGGGTTCCTCGGCCGTCCCTTTTTGCATGAATTTAAGGCCGCAGTTTCAACGTACTATTATTGTGTAAAATTTCCTACATCAAAAGGTGCAGGCACAATTAAAGGCGACCAGAGGAAAGCTCGTGAGTGCCTCTTACAACTTCAACCCAGAGATCACGGAGTCAACATGGTGGATAGACAACTCAGCAGCTGTGATAGAGAGAAGCCGTCCACTCCCAACGGAACTACGGACTCTATCGATACGGAGATGATGGAGGTAGATGAGCAGCTGTACAAAGGCAAACAACGGTGTAGTGACGAGCAGCAGAGTGGTGACGAGCAGACGAGCAAGAACGAGCAGACGAGCCATATGGAAGACAAAGAAACTGCAACAACTGGCAACAGAGCAGGGCATGCAACAACAGTCAACATGGAGGCAGAGGACATTGAACCACGACTGGGTGCGGAACCAATGGAAGTTGAGGGCAAAATATGCATGGAAGGACCTATCATTGACCCTCGTTGGAAAGGCCAGAAGCGAAGAGCTACTCCGGTCGAAGAGTTAGAGGCAATAAAGGTCGACCCGAACCAAGAGAGCTTAGAACTCTTCATAGGATCTGAGCTCCCGGAGCCATACAGATCCAAAATGACGAAGTTCCTTAAAGCAAATCTCGATGTGTTCGCATGGTCGCATGCAGACATGGTAGGTATCAACCCCGAGCATGCCTGCCACAAACTCAACATCGACCCAAAGAGAAAGCCGGTCCAACAGAAGAGGAGAAAGTTCGGGCCCGACAAATATGAAGCACTCGATGTAGAAGTCAAGAAATTGTTGGATAACGACTTGATCAGACAGGCCTTATGCCCGCAATGGGTGGCGAACCCGGTGTTGGTCAAAAAAGCAAGCGGAGCATGGAGATTATGCATAGATTTCACCGACTTGAATGCCGCTTGCCCGAAGGATAACTTCCCATTACCACATATCGACCAACTGATTGATAGCACAGCGGGGCACGAGCTCCTCACATTCATGGATGCGTTTTCGGGATATCACCAGATTGCGATGCACCCGGACGACCAGGAGCACACAACATTTTATACTAACAAAAATTTATTGTGCTGGAAAAGGATGCCGTTCGGATTGATCAACGCCGGAGCTACTTACCAGAGGCTGGTCAACAAGATGTTTGATGACCACATCGGGAAGACAATGGAAGTGTATGTGGATGATATTGTTGTCAAAAGCCCGAGGAAAGAAGACCACTTGCAACATCTGGCCCGAACATTTGAAATACTCCGGACCTATAACATGAAACTGAACCCCAAAAAAAGCAGCTTCGGAGTCCATTCCGGGAAATTCCTGGGACATCTGGTCAGTCAACGGGGGATTGAAGCAAATCCAGTAAAAGTAAAATCAATCATGGAAATGCAACCGCCCCGATCAGTAAAAGAAGTTCAACGGTTGACCGGATGTCTAGCAGCATTAAATAGGTTCGTCTCGAGGTCCGGAGACAAATGTAGGCCATTCTTTGAAGCAATCAAAAAGGGAAAGTTCCAATGGACGGACGATTGCCAACAAGCATTCGAGCGATTGAAAGAATATCTCAGCGACACAAAGATTCTTGCTAAACCAATTCCAGGAGAGAAACTGTACTTGTACTTGGCGGCTTCAGAGGTGGCAATCAGTTCGGTACTTGTTCGAGCAGAAGGAAAGTTCCACTTTCCCATCTACTACGTAAGTCAAGCTTTACATGAAGCGGAACTCAAGTACTCACCAACAGAAAAGCTGGTATATGCGTTAGTGATGAGCGTGAGAAAACTTCGCCCGTATTTCTTCGACCACCAAGTGGAAGTGCTAACAACATTCCCGCTCAAACAAATACTGCACAGACCTGACACAGCCGGTCGTCTCCTGAAGTAGTCCTTAGAAATCAGCCAGTTCGGGATTTCATATGCTCCTCGAACAGCGATCAAGGGGCAAGCATTAGCCGACTTTATAGTTGAGCTAACTTTCCCCCAAGATCCGACGAGAGGACATAGTCATCCCTGGCACATGTACGTTGACGGGTCATCCACGAACACAGCATCGGGGGAAGGAATAGTCCTGATAAGTCCTGGCAGACAAGTCTTCACTTCGGCTGTTCGTTTCGAATTCATGGCAACAAACAATGAAGCCGAATATGAGGCATTGATCGCTGGATTGCGACTAGCATTGGCGGTGGGAGTAAGGAAGTTACAAATTTTCGGAGACTCTCAACTAATTGTCAACCAAGTTCGGGGAGAGTACGAAGCGAAGGACGAGAACATGGCTTTGTATCAGAAAATTGTTGCTCACCTGGCTTCCATGTTCGAACAAATATACATTGAACAGATACCAAGAGATAACAATGCACAAGCAGACGCGCTCACTCGATTAGCAACTAGCACCGGACCGGCGGAGTTGTCTGAAGTTACATTAACAAAGATATCCAACCCGTCAACCGAGGATTACAAAGTATATCAAGTTGATGCAGAAATGGGTGAAAATGATTGGAGGACGCCGATCATTAAATACCTACGAGATGATGAAAAACCGGATAACCCGTTGGAGGCTAGCAAGATAGTCAAGCGAGCGGCAAGGTACACCATGATGGATGGACAATTGTACAAAAGAGGATTCTCACTCCCACTCCTGAAATGTCTGACAAAAGAACAAGGCCAAGAGGTTTTGCAAGATATCCATCAAGGTGTTTGTGGAAACCACGCTGGAGGACGAGCATTGGCCTACAAAACAGTGAGACAAGGATATTATTGGCCTACATTGCTAAAAGACGCTATCAGAGTCGCAAAAACCTGTCATAAATGTCAAATATTCGCCCCCAGTATCCACAAGCCACCAACCGAGATGATAGCAGTCAATAGTCCATGGTCATTCGCGAAATGAGGGATTTTCTTCCATAATTAAAAAAGTAGCTTAACTCTTGCAAATCCATTTCTTGCACCTCATTCAACTAAATTCCATGATCTTAGTATTTGTTTGATGATCTTAACTTGAGAAAACAACCACTAATCATCATCGATTAGAAAAGGTCATCAACACCCGTTTATAAGGTACTAGATGAGACCTCGCGAATTTCGTGAATTGATATAAAATAAATTATATATACTATAAAGAATTATAGATTTAAACATATTTTTTGTTGTTTAAAATTTGTATAAACAAAAAACATTTATAGCAAAAAACTTAAACTTCTAGTTATAAATTTTTTAATTAAAATGTTTTGGATTTGGTAGGAGTATAAAAGTTTATTAACTTTAGCCAAATCAAAATATTAACATAATTTAGAGATTAGTCAGCTAAGGCAAAACATAATTTCAGCACATGCATAATTAAATTTGGAATATGTACTACATAATATTAATTTTTGTTCACTAATAAGCAACGACAAAATTAAATATGTACATTAATTTGTACGCTAAATAAAAATTTCAAAACATAAAAATATTCGAAATTGAAAAAACTCCATAATTAAATTTGTACAATAATTAATAATTAATGTCACAAAGTGAATTTGCATGGTAATTAGTCGAAATTTAGAAGTCCATTTTTTTAAAATTCAAATATGGTAAAAAGAAATAGTGTGACATATATAAAAGACTAATAGATAAATTGCAGTTATTTGGGAGATAAAGTAGGCACACATTTGTAGTTAGCTAATATTCATTAAATGAATTATTTAATAAGTAAATGTCATGCTAGAATATGCATTGAAATTGAAATTATGTTACAAATTAAATTAATTAATCACATTAGTGTTGAAACATTTAAAACACGTGTTATTAAATTGCATCCATTTGATATTATGATTACCGTAATTAAGGGCTATAAATGATGAAAACAAATTATAAAATATGTAATTTAATTTCCATTCTGATCGATAGAAATTAAATTAATTAACCATATAATTAACATCACACTCATAAACAGTGGTATATTGGTTAAAAATAAGCTTGAAAAATATGTAAATTCAAAAATTGTCTCTAACTAATTGTATCCAATTAATATAATCGTGGATGCTTATATAATTAGACTAATATTAAGATCCAATTAAATCAATTTTTAAGATTCGTCCCACTACATAAATCAACATAATGTAGCCTATGTAAGTCATTGTTTGGACAATGCATTATTATGTACATATGTTTCCATATGTTCACAGGTCATTTAAATTCTCAAGACAAAATATAAAAAAAATTATCTTAATTTGTATTAATTAAGAACGACAATCAATTACAACGGTTATCACTAACCCAAAAATGGGTATTAGCTAATTTCTATGACTAATTATGTATTTATGCGTATTAATTAATAACGCCAATCATTCTACACGATTTTGTCAATTAACATAAGAACATTGGTCAACTATTTAAGTGTGTTTAAATGTACCATTCACATAAATCTAGCATACATGATGGAGTAATGTAAGTGAAATATGCAAAATTTTGTTATACTATTTAATATGTTTTCATTATCACATAATTAACAGAGATTCGTATAAAATTATGCATTTTGATGAAGTATTTTTTATTTGTCAATTAAGCTTTCCACATGATATTTTCCATACGGATAAAGCTCACATAAATCAAAGATACATAATTAGCAATTTGGACTAATTACTTGTCAGTATTAAACTATGTCAATTAGGCAAATACACATAGACTTTTATATGATCCGACCAAAGCAGATGCATAAATTTGAATTATACAAATTAGTTGACTTGTATCCTCTAAACATATTAAGTTTATATAAATATAAATCTATTTATATACATAATTGATTATTATTATATTAATTAAAATTAATAATAAATTAGGAAAAAGATGAAATAGGCGTCCAATTACTGCCTACCTTTTTTAGACAGTAATTTAGTCAATGTATTTAAATTTAGAAAATAAATTCAACAGTGTTTATTAATTATCAATTATTGTATGCAGAAATTAAAATTTAAATTAGAACAGATAAAGAGAGAAAGGCCATGAAACCATAGCAAGAAATACACCAATTATATAAATATTTTTACCAGTCAAATGAACATAAAAACTCTAAAGTATTCAAATGAACACAGTAACACGCTTATATGAGATTAATTATTAAAAGTTGAATTTAAAAGACTATATGACCAAATTTTATAATTTTGGAAAGTTACACAATTATATAAACTTAAGGCAATTTATTAACATCCTATGTAAATGTCTTCTTATACATAAGAAATATTGTAATAATAAATAAAATTAAATCCTAATTATGAGACTTAACCACAACTTACTACATTAATTCTTGTGGGTCAACATTGGACATAAAGTAAACATAGAACTTGTAGGACATAAAAATCTATGCTCGTTTCTCATCGCAATTTTACATCCACCGATGTATATACACCACAATTCAAAAGTAATCAAACGATCAAACATAAAATAGTCAATAAAATACAAATTGGTAATTGTACATTGATTACTTAACAATTGTTCATTCTTTCCAAACACCACAACACATTATTTTTTGGCAGTCCTCGAATCAATTTCCTCTTCAATACACATAGAATATTAGCAAGATTTCGGGGAGATTACGATGAGAGAGCTAGGCGAACCAAGAATCGAACACAACAATATTAAACAAACAATGGATAAAAAATAGATAAAGTAAATCCAATATTATTTGAACCAAAACAACAACGGTACAAGGGATATCGCCGATACAATCTATGCGGCGGAAAACCTATATGCTACACACACACAAAAATGCCGAAAAATTCCTTCACGCGATAAGCTCGAACGACGAGAGTACACCGACACCTTAATGACAAAGAACGAACAAAAACCTGCATAGAAAATGCAATTGTCAAATATCAATGACGAAGATGAATACGAATGAAAAATGAGGAGGACAAAAGCCTAATTTATAGGAAAAATGGATATCAATCAACGGACAAGATGAAATGGTGAAATATCAAATCAATGGACGAGATAGAATGTACACCTTGACTGAATGAGGAGTCAAAGATTAAGGAATTGGAAGAGGAGGGGAATGCCACATAGGCAATTTTTGCTTCCCCTATATAAGGGTATTGATCAATTCACGTTTATAAGGTATTAGATGAGTGGAAATCGCCAAATCGGGTCGAATATGTAATTTCAAGCTTATTTAAAATATTACTACTTCTGTCCCACCTTTTTTTTTACATATGAAAATTACACATTTAAAAAAAAAAAAGTGGAGTATGTAAGTATGAGATTGAATAAAATAATAGCAATTTTATACTTTATTGACTTTTGTGAGAAAAAGTTGTTACTTTTTTGGGGTGTGAATGTAAATGTGAGACATTCAAATAAGATAAGTGTGAAAGTACTCGCGGGGCAGGGGGAGTATCACGCTTTAAAGTTTAAGTATAAGCTTATTTGATAATTAATCAATTAGAATTTGAACACATTTTAATTGAGCCAAAAACAATTCGAGTTCGAGTAGTTCGATATTTTTACATTTGTTTTATCTATTTTTACTTATTGAACTCAATCGAGCTCGATTACCACAATATATGTACATTCAAACTTGTTTGATATTTATATTGAACCGAACTTTTACCAAATAATATCGAATTGAGTATCAAATATCATCCGGCCATATATATCTACCCACTTATTTCCTTATATTTTATATGTTAGTTTAATTTATTACATCACATATGATTCTTAAGCGACGAAATGAAAAAGTTCAAGTGGTTAAAGTCCTTGTAATATTATAGAAACGCCAATTAATGTCTAATTTTGTCTTTGAAATCATCACTCTTTTAAAAAATTAAAAACAAAGTTTGTTTTATTTTTCAACAAATATGCATACTTTTTACGGAGAAAATATCAAAATTAGTCCTGTAACTTAGGTTGATTTCAATTTTAGTCCTGTAACTTTGTATTTTCTCAATTTTAGTTTTGGAGTTGTCAATTTAAGTCCTGTAACTTTTCATTTTCTCAATTTTAGTCCTGTAATTTTTTATTTTCTCGGTTTTAATCCTGGAGTTGTTAATTTTAGTCCTTATATTGCCTCAACATTAAAAAACTCACTTTTGAGTCGGGAATCTTTTTGTTTCCAAACGGGGCGATTATAATTAGATGGTCGATTGATTTTTTTGATTGTGTGGTATTTCACGTGTACAATTTGCCGGAAAAAAACCTAATTCTTCCAGTGATTATTTGAATTTTTATACCAAAAAGGACTGGAATTGATAACTTTAGGACTAAAATTGAGAAATAAAAAAATTACAGGATTAAAATTGAGAAAATGAAAAGTTACAGGACTTAAATTGGAATTAAGCAAAGTTACAGGACTAATTTTGATATTTTCCCCTTTTTATGATATGGTTGCCTTTAATTTTGATTTCAAATATTCACAAAGTCCAGCTTCATACTAATTAGTAGCGACACCACGTGAGCTGCTCTAATTTCTAACTACAAATGTTATGTCATAAATTTTTATTCCACGTCCAATATGCTAGGCTCCACTTGATTGGGAGTATTATTTTTAGCAAGGGAAACAAATTTGTTATTAAAAATTAAGATAAAATTGATTGGTAGAGAGAATATATCAGATTTCTATTAAATTAGTAAACCCAAGAAAAATTGCTTGGTAGAGGCCAATACAACATCTCTTGCCATGGTGGCCGAATTATTTGTGTGGAGGTATGAACAGTGATTGGGCCGTAATATGGGTCAGGACCATGAAAACTAATCCATGATATTTTTGTATGAGCTGCCAAGTAAAAGTGAGGGTGGATAGAATAAATTTGACTACCAAACATCATCATCATTTAGTAAAAGCATTATTGCATAGAACAAAACACTATATTTACAATTGAAACACGACAACAGTAGTGTTCCATCTTGAATGATTGGGTCAATCAGGTTGCATGAGATTAGCGGTGCTTATTTCGAATTCTTCAATGAGAATGAGAATGAAATTTTATTTTCTATTTTCATTCTTACATATATTGGATGAATGACTATAATCATATTGATTGCATAACTAGTGGTGTGCTCTAATTTTTAAAAAAAAAAAATTATAATTCTGGCATGGGAGAATGCTTAAAGAGAAAGGTCATAAGAAGATGAAAATGTAATCAAATGGGATAAAAATCTCTTTATTTAGATGGGAAAATAGAATTGTGTATCATTTTTTGTTATTATTAACTACTACAATTATCCTATATTTATTCTCACTATCATCGAAGAATTTCTTAACCAAGTTTTACCTAAATTTATCAATAAATCATACCAACGGAATCGATCACATGTCCACAGGTGGGCATAATGTTATATACCACCGTAAATGTGTTAATGACACATAATCAGATGTAAACAATTAATTAAAATAATAGAAAATCTCTTATTTATGTATCATTAACACATTCACGGTGTGTATAATATTATGCTCCACCAGTAGACATGTGATATTTTCGACCATACCAATTGATTACAGAAAAGAGACAAAAGAATGAAAAATAAAAATGGAAGCACGATTGAATTGGTCAATTGTTGGCCAAAATCCCAATTCTTTTTCTTATAATTTGACACGTGAGACTATTTTATTAGTTATGTTAAATTTTTATTAAACAAGTTTAATATTTTCTTAATTTATAAAATAATTATTTTTATATCAAACTTCATAAATTTATATTATTTATAAATAGAGAGTAATATTGATATATTTTGAATCACAACATTATATTATCTCTTTTTTCCTATTTTTAATCATGTTCTATCATTTCTCCTAATATTTTTCATTTTTTATACATATTTATATTTCAAGTCATATAATTTTAATTTTTTTATTGAAATTGTAGTTTATTTTAAAGTGGTAATAATTTTTTTTATTATAGTTACGAATTTTGAATAACAAGTAATTTAATAAGTATATTTTTATACTTTTTTAAATATAATAAAAATATTTATAGATAATATGCAATTATTAAATAATAAAAATAATTAGATTGGGTTGTGTCACTAATAAAACATGAAATTTTTGGAATTGGATTGAGTAGTAGGTTGTATATGTGGAGAAGAGAAAAATAAATTATTTATTAAGAGATTGAGTTAGACAGAGTTATTGATAAATATAGTCTAACAATGGTGGAAAAAGTGAGAAGCAACGACATTGAATTGAAAACTAACGCAAATTATATTTTTTACAAAATGGATTCAAAATAGAATTTTAAATAAATAGACAAGTTTAAGCTTAATTATTTCAAGTTGGATCAGATACTTAAAAGTTTGTATTTTGAGTTTTTGTCACTACGAGTACGAGCTCGACTTATTTATCAATATAAATGAGTCGAGTTTTTCCTCTTTTAACAGCTGTAGTTGAACTGGAAAAACATACTAATTGTAGCCCAGTGGCCCGATGTCAGGTTGGCCCGGCCCGGCCTTTGACACCTCTATCAGGTGCATTCGCGCACACTCTTCTCTTCTCCATCATCTCACACATGAAATTTATCACCCTCTTCTCTATCTTTTTTGTGTTCTTATGATCTTCTCTCTTCCCCACCCCAACCCCAACCCCACATTGGAATGGATTTGCCAACCCATAGACCCAATAGTCCACTGCTTTGACGGATTTGCCAACTCCCAACCCCAACCGCGCACCATTCGACGGATTTGCAGGTTAGTTTTTTTTTCTCTTTTTTTCTAAATTTTGAATTTGGTTCTACGAAAAAATGTACAGATTTTTTTCGAAAATTTTTTCTTATCGAAAATCTTTGCCTAAATTTTGTTTGTATGTTTTTTTAATGAATTATGTCTTTTTATTAGAAATACTTTTTGAAATTTCTACTCTTTTTAAACCAAATTTTGAAAAGAAAACAAGTTTTCAGTACCTTTTTCCCTTTTTTTTTCATCTTTTTTCAACAAAATTGACATCTGTTTTTTGGGCAGTAATGTTCCCGGGCTGTCTTACCGCCAGACGAAGGACGACGGGTGACAACTATGAAATTCAAAAGATATAACGAGGGGATGGGTGCACATGTACTTTGAATTGAGTGAAGAGGGATATATGTGTCTTTTCATATATAATTAAAAATAATACTCCCTTCGTCCATAAAATTTATACCCCATTATTGGACACATGATTTAATGAAAATTAGTATTTTTATTGAAAAATAGATAAAGTAAATAAAGTAAGGGCATTGTAGGAAATATTATGTGACCCTTTTATGAGTGGTGTTTATTTTAAAAATGGAAATGAATAAAAATTTGGTGGACAATCCAAAAACAAATATAAAAGGGTAAAAATTTAGTTGACGAAGAAAGTAGTACTTTAATGTGTGTATACTACCAACAAATGTGGGTGCATATAATCTGAGCCTTTTTTTTTCTCCTGGAGCTATCACTTGGGCTTCCATTTCTTTTAGAATGTGTGGTGGATGTTGAAATTATGTGTTTTCATAGCTGAATGCTTTAGAGACTACAAGATGACATTTATACAGTATGAGAGTAGCTCCTACTCATTTCTAATTGGCTAGTTAGCTAACTGCCACAACTAACTCTAAAACTAATTATGTTATAATTAACAACCCTAATTCTGTGTGATTAGTATGGTGCATGAATGTTATACATGTATCACGTGGCAATTACTCTAATACGCTCCGGAAAACAAATTGTCCTCAGAGGCTACACCAAGTTGCAAGCATAACTTCTGAAATCTTGTTGGGGGTAGAGGCTTAGTGAGGAGGCCTACTATCGGATCGTCTGTCGGAATATAGCGAACATCCAAGACTTGAGATTGAGCCTTCTCCCGAATAAAATGAACATCAACTTCAATATGTTTGGTACGACCATGAAAGGAAGGACTGAAAGCAAGGTGAATAGCCCCCTGACTATCACACCATAATATGGATGGAGAGACGAGCGGAAGCATGATTTCTCTGCATAACATTCGAATCCAAAGAATATCTGAGGTTGCATCTGCTAACGACCGATATTTAGCTTCTATGGAACTACGAGCCGCCATGTTTTGCTTACGAGAACTCCAGGTGATAAGGTTCGGACCGAGTTTGATGCACCAGCCACTAGTACTCCTTCTATCATCCAAGTTCACTGCATAATCGACATCGGCATATCCACTTAACCTATAATTTGAAACTGAAAAAAAAAAAGCCAAAACACAAGGTACTTTTGAGGTACCGCAATACCCTTTTACACATTTTCCAATGATTATGTGTGGGGGCTTGAAGATATTGAGAAAGCTTGTTAACAGAGTGCGATATATCTGGACGAGTCATAGAAGGTATTGAAGGGCACCAACCACACTCCGAAAGAGAGTGGGGTCAGAGAAGGAAGGACTGTCCGTGAGGGATGATTTTTTGCTAGGACACGAAGGAGAAGGACAGGGTTTGCTCGTAAGGAGGTTGATCCGGAGTAATAGGTCCTTTATATACTTAGTTTGCGTCAATTTAATACTCTCAAGAGAGACACATGCTTCAATGCCAAGAAAATAATTCACCACCCCCAGGTGTTTGAGGGAGAATTTAACATAGAGATTGTGAATTAGATTTTGAATCAATCCCGGGTCATCTCCCGTGATGAGTATGTCGTCCACATAGACGAGGACAATGATCTGTTTTCCATTAATGAGCTTATGAAAAAGACAATGATCTGCGAGAGAGTGATGATAACCCGACTGTATAAGAAAGGTCTTAAGCATATTGTACCATACTTTCGGTGTCTGCTTTAACCCATATAATGCCTTATCTAATTTACACACATGATGAGGAAAAGTTGTGTCAACAAAGCCTTCAGGTTGCTCAACATACACCTCTTCACGAAGAGCCCCTTTGAGAAACATATTATTGATATCCACTTGTTGGATGGTCCAGTTTTTAGTAACAGTAAGACTGAAGACAATACACAAAGTCTGTGGCTTAATCATTGGACTATATGTGTGAAAGCAATCCATCCCTGCATGTTGTTGAAAACCACGAGCAACAAGCCTGGCCTTTAGGCGTTCAACACTGCCATCATTGTGATACTTAATACGAAACAACTATTTAGTGCTTAAGATACTCATATATGTTGTGCGGGGAACCAAGTGCCAGCTCCGATTGTCCTGCAACAAATCATATTCAGTTTGCAGTGCCTTCTTCCACTCAGAGTATACCAGAGCCTCAACTACGGTATCTGGTTCGGATAGGGATGAAAGCTAAAATGCATGAGGCAGAATAGCACCAGATTTGGTACGTGTAATCATGGAATGGGTGTTATGAATAGAAGGTTGTATTGGGTGTGGATCTGGAATACGTGTAAAGGGTTATGAAGGATGTGGGGATTGTTCTGATAAAGTGTGGGATGACCGAGCAGGAGGGGAGAGAGTAGGGTGATTAGGCGTGAAATTGTCATGATTCGTAGCTAAAAATGCCCCAGTTTTGGTCGATTTTGTTGAGTATTTAGAGTCAATTGAGTATTATTTATATACATTGATGAATTTGTCTCTTTGATGCTCATAGGTGAATTGCGGACGAAAAATGAATTTCGTAGGACTTTTAATCGACTCAAACGGATGCCCGGATGAGAAGATATGGAAGAAATACGAAA
This sequence comes from Ballota nigra, assembly GCA_947034835.1. NCBI lineage: Eukaryota > Viridiplantae > Streptophyta > Magnoliopsida > Lamiales > Lamiaceae > Ballota > Ballota nigra. The sequence continues at coordinate 102,441,091 of OX344721.1, forward strand.
AGTATTAGTTCGAGCGAGCAAAAGTGTCACTGGAGTACGCAAGCTGAAGGTTCTCGAGTAAACACTACTCAAGCACTCGAGTAGAGCACTCGAGCCATACCTGGTCGAGTAGCTACTACTCGAGCACTCGAGTAGTGCACTCGAGTTGGTAGTGGTCGAGTAGTGTCTACTCGAGCTAAGGAGCTCGAGTAGTTTTTGCATTCTGGAGGATTTCAATACTCGAGTGGGGACTTGCTCGAGTAGTATTTACTCGAGCTCTACTCGCGCCATTCGTGGATTTCGGCCCATGCAAGTCCGATTTGACCCGTTGCCTATTTATACCCCTTCCGAACACGTTTATGAGTACCACTTCATAACATATCACTTTTAGAGTTAGTTTTTGGGAGAGAGAAAGAGGAGAAGAGACGAGCAAGCTTAATTTTCACTTGTAATCGAGGTTTACTTACGAATTCATAGTTCGGTTTTGATTTTTAGTTTCTTTCCTTTAGTTCTTTGTTCTTGAATACTTGAGACTTGGTTTTATGAATTTAATTTCAGTTCTTAGCATTGATTTCTTTAAACCCTAGTCTATGTTTAATAATTTCTTAGTTAAAATCATTATGTTTATGTTCGTTACTTCTTCAATTGTTTTTGTTTCCGTAAAAACCATGTCTAGCTAAAACCCTTGCATGCTTGGGGTAGAATGAACTCGTAGAAGTATGATGTGGGTACGTAATTAGGGTAATTCGTGATGTATAGTTTTAATTCTCTTAATTAATTAATTCTTAAAATCAATCTTAACTTTTCCTTTGAATTTGGTTCGAAAAGTGTTCGAGAGAGGATGGCCTTATCACTCTTTAACAACTAGTAGACTTAATGAGAGGGTTTAGAAAGGGTTAATTAATCTACCGGTTTATCTAGGGAGGACTACCGCATCACCTTAGTTAAATTAGGGTCTCATTAATTAAGCACGATCTATTAACTTGTTAGTGGATTAGTAAAGTCGATTGTTAGGATAAAGTATTAGGGTTTGAATTCTTGAGCTTTCATCTTACAATCTTTTACTTAGGTTATTTCTTGCGTGTCACGGTTATTCCTGATTATGTACCTGCTCCGTTAGTATACGTAGGAATTCCTATCTTGAGCATCATCATCTCATATTTGAAAACACACTTTTACGTTCGTAGTTTAATTTTCCTTTTTGCATTCATAGAGTAATTTAGTTTAGATTATATTTTCTTTTTAAAAAACCCAAAAACATACACTCATATTAACTACGACGCGTAGATCTTTAGGGATCTATTCGCATACATCCCTTCCCTTGGGTTCGATAATACTTGGTCCCTGTACTTGCTCATACTACAGTGAACTCGTACTCTTGCGGGAAAACTACTAGTAGAAAGCTAGTATTTTCGGTTCAAGTCAATGGGGCCGTTGTCGGGGATGATGTTGTATGTCTTTTGAATAGGACTTGTAGATAGCTTAGTAGTTAGTAGTGAGTGCTTTATTTTTTCTGTTTTATTCTTACGTCTTCGGCAATTACATTTTTATTCTTTTGTTAGTGTTTCAGGTTTATGAAAACACGCTCGCAAGGTGATACGAGCGAAGAGAGACTACAGCTAGATCCTGAGACAATAGCAAGAAGAAACTGAGCTATTTTAAGAAGGATGAGTGCTGCTGGAGGAGAGAACGAGAACATGGACATCAGTAATGAGTTGGATGATGCTGCAGCTGAGTTCAATCAGGTAATGGAACGGGTTGAGGGCACTGGAGGGAATGGTAGTCAGAATCAAGTTCCGTTAGGGGAAAGCCAGAGCCAAAACCCGGGTACACAGAACATAAACAATCCAGCTCATAACCTTGTCCAACATCCTCAGAACAACCCTGCATATCCACAGAACAACTTCCTACAAAACAACTTACCTTACCCTTACCCATACCCGCCATATCCATATCCACCATAACCGTACCCTCCACCTCCTGTTTACAACCAACCACCAGTCTATCAACCACCACCAGGCCAACAAGTACCAGTACCACCTGTTAATCCTCAGCACGTTCCTCAGAACGCCGATCAAAACATGGCTATTCGAGGAAGGTTTGCGGCACAACCACAACGGTACTATGATGCAGTGGCATTACCCCCTGTAGAGGCAAACAACTTCTCAATTTCCTCTGGCATTCTAAAGCTGCTTACCGAGAATCAATTCAAGGGGGGTTGGAAAGGAGAATCCTCATACTCATCTGAGGAGTTTTCTTATGATAGCATCCACGTTCAATTATAACGACATGTCTGAAGATGCCAAGAGGCTCAGGCTGTTCCCATTCTCTTTAACGGGAATAGCAAAGGAGTGGTACAATAACACGCTCCCACGGGGAGGTGTAACCACATGGGCCGAGCTCGAGCGTCTGTTCCTCAAGCGATTCTACCCTCCATCTAGAACCATTAGAGCAAGAATAGAGATTTCTTCTTTCCGCCAGAAGCCAGGTGAGGACTTACGTCAGGCGTGGGAGAGATACTCTAACATCTTAATTGAGTGCCCGTAGTACGGGTACAATGAGGGAGATATCATGACATTCTTCTATAGTGGAGCTAGCAAGGCTGGTCAAGCCCATCTTGACGCGTGTGCTAATGGAGCATTTCTAAACCATGGCACAGCTAGATGCAGAGAGATCGTTGATAATATTGTCATGAATGCCGGGGCATGGAGTGAGGACTCAGAATTTCAGAGAGCTTATCAGATTGAGGAGAGTGAAGGGACGAGGAAGTTCTTGATGGCCATGATGGAAAAGATAAACAACATTGAGATTGGGCAAAGTTTGGTTGGAGGGAATGTAGCAGTGAGTGAGAAAGTGGATCAGCCCCTAGTTCAGCAAGAGGTAGCCAACTATATGGGAGGACCTTACTACAATCAGAATGGGTATCCACAAGGTGACAATCAATTTGGAAGGCCTTCTTATGGTTAACCATTTGTACCTCTAGGTCCACAACCTCCTCAAAATCAGTGGAGGAATAATCAAGGCTATCAATGAGGCCAGCAGCCTCAACAAACTAATGGAGGAAGAATGAGAACTTCTCGTATGCCAATCCGAAGGCCGAAATTACAGTTCCTCCAGGGGTTGATCCAGGTTCAAAACCTCCGGGTGGAGAAGGCGGTGCCTCAACTGAGGAGATGTTGAGAGTTATCCTTCAGAAGGTGGAGAAAGGAAGCAACAGATTATCTTCTTTGGAGTATGATGTTAAAGAGTTGCATAAGAAAGGTAATCAGCGTGATCAAGAACTCCAGAAGAGAGATGTAGAGCTGAATCGAATTCAGCAAGAGAACAACAGGCGGTTCACTTCGATGGAGTACCAGATGAGTCAGATTGCAAAATCATTGGGAAGAGAATCGGGTAAGTATCCTTCTATGTCGGAGGGGAATCCGAAAGAGCATTGCAAGACGATCCAGCTTAGAAGTGGGACCAACTATGATGGTCCTCAGATGCCTATTGATTTTGAGACGCCCAAAGTAGAGGTTGAGATAGAGGGGAAAGAGCCTAAGAAGGATAGAGATGAAATTGAGGAGGTAGGAGTTGAGTAGGAAATAGAGGGTGAAGGCATTCAGAGAAGTAAAGATATGGATGAGTTCCAGAAGGACAAAGGCATTGAGAAGATTGAGAGAGTTCCTAAGTGGAAGAAGGCAAAGGAATCAAGGGAGAAAGTGAAAGAGACCGAGCGTGATGAATGGGAGGTACCCAAATCGGTGATACCCGTCCCGTATCCACAGCGCTTCATGAAAAAGAAGCTTGATGAGAAATTCGCTAAATTCCTTGATGTTTTTAAGAAATTTCATATTAACATTCCTTTTTATGATGCTTTGGAACAGATGCCGAATTATGCCAAGTTCCTGAAGGACTTGATAGCGAAGAGACGGCGAGTGGATGAGCCCAAGTTGGTGCAGCTTAACCATGAGGTAAGTGCATTAGTGCACAAAGCACTTCCCCCAAAGTTGAAGGATCCCGGGAGTTTTACTATCTTATGTGATATCGGGAATGGAATCAATAAGGGAGCGTTGTGCGACCTTGGAGCGAGCATTAATCTGATGCCATTGTCGCTATTCAAGAAGTTGGAAGGTGGAGAACTTCAGCCGACAATGATGACGCTTCAACTTGCCGACCGGTCTATTACTCGACCTCAAGGTGTAGTTGAAGACGTCCTCGTGAAAGTTGGAGATCACATTTTTCCAGCCGACTTTGTGGTGCTCGACATGGAAGAAGATGAGTGCGTGCCTTTGATCTTGGGAAGACTGTTCTTAGCAACGGCCGGGATGGTGCTAGATGTGGTAAATGGGAAGATCACATTGAAAGTTGACGATCAAGAGATAAAAATTTCCCTATATGAGGCCATGAAGTACCCGAAGGAGGATGAGAGTTGTTATTGCATAGATGTCATTGATCCTAGTGTTGAAGACACACCTCCTATCCCTAATCTTTCTCTTAGTAATGAATTTGATAATCCTTCACTTGATAATTTGACTCATGAGCATTACGATCTTGATTATTTTAATAGGGATAAAGGGAAAAAGTTGAAGGATGAAGAAGTGAAAAATGTGGACGAGGTCCAGTTGGAGAGTAAAGGGGGAGTTAAGAAGAAAAAGTCCAAACTCAAGAAATTGCGTAGTAAAACTCCTCCAGATAAAGGTGAGAAGAAGTTGAGACCCCCACCACTTGGGGATGAGCAGGAAGCAAAGAAACTCATGATAAAGGGGAATGAAGGAAAGAAAAGCAAGCACAACTCTTATGAGAGTAAGGGAGGTAATTTTGAGTATCATGTCCCATAAGCTCCTTTGAGCTTGGTCCGGCATGAGGACCTTAAAAATAGCGTTGAATGGGAGGCAACCCATTTTCTATTTGCTTTTGAGTGTTTTATGTTATTAGGGTGTTATTTTGAGTCGTATGTTTTAACCTTGTATTTAAGTGAGTTGCTTGTAGGATTGTCTCGAGAGAGTAAAGGTATCATGGAGTTATTCAGATTGAAGGGGCCAACTCGAGACAAGGGAGTGTGCCAAGTTGTTAAGAGGAACTGAATACTTAGATGAGGTAACCACCACCCCAAACTTAGACCGCTTCACAAAGTCGAAGTTTGTTTGGTGGAGTATTTATGTGTTTTATGACATATGCACAGGCGCACACCCTCTCTTGAGTTGAGTCTGGTTATTTGGTATCTTGAGATACTCATTGGGCTGATATTGATTTGAGTTGCTACTACATATTTCATGCCTATCAATCATCTTATCACTTGCTTATTGATGATTCTTGAGTATGACTTGGTGAGTAGAGTTAAGTTGTGAGGTTGAGTTAGGAATTCTATTGTGTGAGTGTATGAGTTAGAGTTGATTTGAGAGAGAACTAGTATGCTTGCAAATTTTTCTTTTGAGTACTTATGTGATGAGAGTGGGAATTCACTAGGACTAGCATGGATGTGAAAGCCGTGAGTTTTGAGCCTTTTGAGATTAAGATACATGAATTGATCTCTTCGTTTGTGAGTGAGTCGTCACCTTAGAGGATGCTAGAACTTGTGTGTGCTCTTGCTCCTTGATTGTGTCTAGTTTGATATGCCGAATGTGATCTTAGGCCATCTTTGTTTTGATTGAGTCACTTAGCCAAAAATTTTCCTTACCATTGATATTTGTCCCTTGATAGCCAGTTTGAGCCTTAAGCCTATTTCATTTGCTAGCACATCTAAACACTATTCCAAGTTCCTAAGCCTTTTTATCCCGATTTGAGTGGAGAATAGGAAAAGTGTGAATGTGAAGGGATTGATTTGAGTTGAAAAAGGAGAATTGTGATTGCTTGAGTGATTATGAGAAGAAGGTGTGATGAAGAATATGAGTTGTGGGAAAGAAAAATTGAGAATGAGCAAAAGAAAAAAAAAGAGCTCATGTGAGTTGTGAAAAAAAATAGTGAAGTGATTGAAAAAAAAAAGTGAAATGAGTTAGAAAAAAAATTAAAGTGTTGAGAGTATTGGAATTGAAAGTGTGTTGATTGAAAATGTTCGAAGTATTCTGTTTCTAATCTCGAAGTACTAAAGTTTGAGTTTCTATTCTCCATTCACTTAAGTCACTTACCCCATATTGTTATCCCACCTGTCCAAAGAGCCTACATTACAACCTTGAGAAAAGTCCTTTTTGATTCGGCATTGATTTCTAGAGTATGGTCGGAGTTGAGAGTGCTTACAAGCCTATGGCTGCCGATATGCGTGATTGATTGTTTGAGTGAGTCCCGTATTATTGATATACACTTGTGAGGGAGTGAAACACATCGTTGAGTGCACATCCATATTTGATCTTGGTGTTTCTTGTTGTTATTGCATGAGTATGATGAAGGGGGTGAGTTAGTATACGTGTGATCGATCTTTGAAGCTCGAGTTCATTTACTTGCATGATTTGATTTTTTTGACTCATTCTTAACAATTTCACTTAACTTATTATTTCATTGCTTGAGGACAAGCAATATGGTAAGTTTGGGGGGTTAATTAGGCGTGAAATTGTCATGATTCGTAGCTAAAAATGCCCCAGTTTTGGTCGATTTTATTGAGTATTTAGAGTCAATTGAGTATTATTTCTATACATTGATGAATTTGTCTCTTTGATGCTCATAGGTGAATCGCGGGCGAAAAACGAAGTGCGTAGGACTTTAAATCGACTCAAACGGATGCCCGGATGAGAAGATATGGAAGAAATATGAAAAGTATTAGTTCAAGCGAGCAAAAGTGTCACTGGAGTACGCAAGCTGAAGGTGCTCGAGTAAACACTACTCAAGCACTCGAGTAGAGCACTCGAGCCATGCCTGGTCGAGTAGCTACTACTCGAGCACTCGAGTAGTGCACTCGAGTTGGTAGTGGTCGAGTAGTGTCTACTCGAGCTAAGGAGCTCGAGTAGTTTTTTCATTCTGGAGGATTTCAAAACTCGAGTGGGGACTTGCTCGAGTAGTATTTACTCAAGCTCTACTCGAGCCATTCGTGGATTTCGGCCCATGCAAGTCCAATTCGACCCGTTGCCTATTTATACCCCTTCCAAACACGTTTATGAGTACCACTTCATACCATATCACTTTTAGAGTTAATTTTTGGAGAGAGAAAGAGGAGAAGAGACGAGCAAGCTTAATTTTCACTTATAATCGAGGTTTAGTTACGAATTCATAGTTCGGTTTTGATTTTTAGTTTCTTTCCTTTAGTTCTTTGTTCTTGAATACTTGAGACTTCGTTTTATGAATTTAATTTCAGTTCTTAGCATTAATTTCTTTAAACCCTAGTTTATGTTTAATAATTTCTTAGTTAAAATCATTATGTTTATGTTCGTTACTTCTTCAATTGTTTTCGTTTCTGTAAAAATCATGTCTAGCTAAAAACCCTTGCATGCTTGGGGTAGGATGAACTCGTAGAAGTAGGATGTGGGTACGTAATTAGGGTAATGCATGACGTTTAGTTTTAATTCTCTTAATTAATGAATTCTTAAAATTAATCTTAACTTTTCCTTTGAATTTGGTTCGAAAAGTGTTCGAGAGAGGACGACATTATCATTCTTTAACAACTAGTAGACTTAATGAGAGGGTTTAGAAAGGGTTAATTAATCTACCGGTTTATCTAGGGAGGACGACCGCATCACCTTAGTTAAATTAGGGTCTCGTTAATTAAGCATGATCTATTAACTTGTTAGTGGATTAGTGAAGTCGATTGTTAGGATAAAGTATTAGGGTTTAAATTCTTGAGCTTTCATCTTACAATATTTTACTTAGGTTATTTCTTGCGCATCACGGTTATTCCTGATTATGTACCTGCTCCGTTAGTATACGTAGGAATTTCTATCCTGAGCATCATCATCTCATATTTGAAAACACACTTTTACGTTCGTAGTTTAATTTTCCTTTTTACATTCATAGAGTAATTTAGTTTAGATTATATTTTCTTTTTAAAAAACCCAAAAACATACACTCATATTAACTACGACGCGTAGATCTTCAGGGATCTATTCGCATACATCCCATCCCTTAGGTTCGATAATACTTGGTCCCTATACTTGCTCATACTACAGTGAACTCGTACTCTTGCGGGGAAACTACTAGTAGAAAACTAGTATTTTTGGTTCAAGTCATAGGGTCGAAAGAGGGAATGAGAGCTTGAGTGACTGAAGTAGTAGAAACAGGAGTTGGCAGATGAAATAATTGAGTATAAGGAAATTTGGTCTCAACAAAATCAACAGTTAAAATATGAAAATCCTACCAGAGGGATGCAAGCAATAGAACCCTTTGTGTGATGAGCAATATCCCAAGAACACACACTTTGAGCTTATATATTGAAGCTTGGAAGAATTATAGGGACAAAGAAACGAATAACACGTGCAACCAAATATTCTCTAGGTATGATATGGTGGGGATTTATGATAAAGCATTTGATAAGGAGAAGAATTATGTAAAATCTGGGTGGGTAAAAGATTGATCAGAAATGTCGATGTATGAAAAGTATGCCACCAATACTCCATTGATAAAGAGATACGAGCCAAGAGAGAAAGACCAAGTTCAACAATATGTTGGTGCTTCCTTTCAACAAGTCCATTTTGTTGATGACTATATGGACAAGAAAACCTGGTGTGTATACCAAGAGGCTGTAACAATCTGGATAAAGCCACAAACTCCCCCCCATTATCACTCTGAACACATTTAACTCCCCGGTCTAACTGTCTTTCCACCATATGTAAAAATCGAATGAACACTTGAGATACTTCAAATTTAGCAGTCATAGGAAATATCTATGTAAATTGAGTAAAATAATCAATAATAGACATGTAGTATCTATAACCATCAACTGACATAACTGAGCAAGGTTCTTACGCATCTGTATGTAAAATTGCAAGAGGTGCAGTAGTAGTATGAACAACAGAGGCAAAATGTTTTTTATGCATCTTTCCAAGCTTACTCAGTTCACAAAACTGAATATGTAAAGCTGAAACAAGAATGTTCAAAGATTTCAGAATCTGAGATAAGCTAGCATTACATGGATGACCAAGCTTATCATGCCACAACATGTCTTTATTAAGCACACTAGTTTTATTAGCTACATTACACAAGATAGCATGTGTAAATCTGCCTCCAAGGTTGCCCAAATCTAGCTGATACAAGCCATTTCTAAGTGTTCATTTCAGTAGAGTCTTGCGTGTTGTCAAACCCTGAACAACACAGAAATCAGAATAAAATTCAATAACAGCGTGATTATCCTTTAAAAACTGAGAGATACTTATCAAGTTTTTTGTGATGTCAGGTACATGAAGGACATTATTCATCTTAACCTCATAACTATTTTCCAAAGTCGGTAAGGTTAATGAGCCAACATTATGTATTGAAATAGAAGAACCATCACCAACAGTTAAGCATGACTTACCAAGATAAGGAGACTGCATGCTCAGATTAGAAAGTTGAGATGGCACATGATGAGTGGCACCACTATCCATATACCACTCGGGTGGAGTTGGCTGAGATGAGGCGTTGTTGGATCCAGAAGGAATGAGTGGAGCTCGATGTTGCACAAAGTTAGCCTGATATTGAGGACCATTGGAGTGACATTGCTGAGAAGGATTAGGCGGAAGTGGAGGTGGAGGTGGAGGTGGAGGAGGTCCTTGTTCAAGTCCAATGAAATTTTCATCAAACTGTTTAGTTGCAGTGTGATTAGCCTTACCACAGGTCTGACAAATCACCTTTTGTTTCGAGTAAAACCTAGATTTACCTTTTGATTTGTTATTGTTGTTACTCTTAGAGTCCTTGGTAGCAACATTTGCTGACGGAGGTGTAGAAGGAGATGGTGTAGGATTGAGTGTCTGACCCGAGCCATGAAGAAGTCTAATCTCATATGTTTGCAGAATAACTTGGACTTCAGCTAAGGAAGACACATCTACCCTCGTTGTAAGGGCAACAACAACAATATCATATTATGCCCCCAAACCGCCCAGAATATGCAAAACTAACTCATATTCACTCAAAGTTTGACCAGCAGCTTGCAAACCATCAACTATAATCCTCATCTGAAGAACGAATTCATCAATCGACAACAAAGTCTTCTTCAAAGTTTGGAATTGAAGTTGAAGCGTCATTACTCTGGCTTTCAGTTGTGATTGAAATATTTCATCGAGAACCTTCCAGGCCTGAAAAGCATGAGTACATCAACTAACATGTCCAAGCATATTTTCCGTAATCGAACTTAGCATCCAACTGAGAAGAAACTGGTCTCGTTTATACCAGTTAGTAGTGTCCAATCCACTGCTCGAAGATCCATCGGATGACACAAGATCGGTTGGTGCAGAGTAGGGCTGGGAAAAATACCAAAAATTTCGGTACGGTATCACACCGTACCGAAAATTTCGGTACAACAACGGTATGGAAATTATGCATACCGAAATACCCAAAAAAATCGGTATACGGTATTTCGGTATATACCGTACCATACCATAAGTTATATATATAATTTTATTAAATAATTGCATATATCCCTCAAATAAAAATGGGATCCATATCCATCCACGTGACCCACTACCTGCCAACCCCACCCCACCGACACCCTCTTTTCCCTACCCAAATCGGTCCCCACTCCATTTTTCTTCATTTCACTTTCTTTCTCCTCTCTCTATCTACACTCTCTATCTCCCTCTTCCTATCTAAACACTATTTGTCTCTCTCTCTCTCTCTCTGTCTAATCACTCTCTAATATGTATGACCCATCCTTCTACTCCACTGGAATCTGCCGTTATTTATTTGTGAATCACCGGTGTGCTTCGCCCACCGCCACCCACGTTCACACACGGGTTGTGGAGACGGCGGAGGAAGCTTGCAACTCCTAGATCTAGGAGACGCTCTGTTTATGTGACTTGAGCGAAGTTTTTCGAAAAATATTTTCCTACTCCCCCGCAAGAGTACGGGATCGTCGTAGTAGTGAAAGTAGACTAGGACCAAGTAGTTATCGAACCCAAAGGATTTAGGAATGTAGTGGAGCCCCAAAGTTGTGTGTCGGCATGATACTATAGGGACGAACAAGTTGGCATATGAAAACTAAACTAAGCAAAAATAAAATCTAGAAAGCAATTAAACAATTAATCTAACTTTCAATAAAGAAAGTGCAAGAGAGATAAATGCTTCGAGTGTCGTCCTTATAACGGAATCAATGCTACGTACATTAATCTCTCTCTTTTTATGCTATTTTGTTGGTTCTAACTAAGAGCTATCATTATTATATTAAATACTGATCCCTTTTGAGGTTTGGGTGATCAATTGAGCTAACTAGCACTTAATTAGCTATCAAAAACACCTAAGATAGTGAATAACTTGAAGCACGCGATGCACTTCAAGTATTCCCCCTTCACTAAGCACCTAAACCATTGAATTTGAGCATCTAGTTGTCTACCCTCTCTCGATGTAATAAACTACTAATTGAATCTAATTAACTAATCAAAATTCCTCACTACAAACTCAATTAACTCACGCCCAACTCGAGTTGCAGCATAAATCAATCTCACAAGAGCTACTAAACCCAATCAATTAATCTAATCAAGAATAACATATCACTAGAAGCAATCAGACCAACTCAATAGCACAATCCAAGCTAAATTAACATCATAACACCAATTTCATCATAATTCCAACACCCAAAGCATTAGGGGAATTAGCCCATAGCTAATCTAACAAAACCCAAGTATAAACAAACTAAAAAAAGCAGTAAACACATGGACGAACACATTAATCTAAGCAAAGATATAATAAAACTTGAATTAAAAAAAAAAGGTAAGATGAATTAAATATCACCTCTTGTGATGAAATGGAAATACAAATCTTCAATTGCTCAATCCTTGCTTGAAATGTAAAAACTATTAATGAAATATTAATCTAATCTAATCTATTCTAGAAATTAAAGGAAAATGCAAAAGAAAAAATGAAAGAAAACTATCTAAGGGTTTAGGGTTCTAAGGCTCTTGTTCTTGGTTCCTCTCTAAATCTGATGAATGTGGGTATTTAAAGTGTGGAATGAGGGTATTGAGACGAAATTGCAATGAAATCCCTGAAAAATGATGAAAATTCGAATTTAAACTCATCTGCCGAGTTGACTCGCCCTTGACTTGGTCAAACTCAGTCAATTTCAGTTCAATTTGGCCCCAACTCGGTTAACTCAGTAAAAACTCGATTCTGACTCGGCGCTAACCAGGTGCGAATTTGGCTCGGTTTGAATCCTTCTTAGCTCGGCCGAGACGATTGGTCCCAAACCGAGACAATGGCTACAACATTGTGCTCTCGTTTGGTTGTGAGTGTCTCGGTTATGCAGCAATGGGCTCGGTCGAGACATTCTCTGACTTTTCATTTTGCAATTTTAGTTTTGAGATTTCATTTCTGGTATCTCTTTTCCATTTCCGGCGCGGCGGTGAACAGCGGTGCGACGCGAGCTCTCTTCTCCCCGGGCAAAGCTTTCATTTCCAGTGACGAGCTGCTCCAAGCGTCGAAGTTTCAGCTTCCATTAATGGCGGGCTGCATCGATTTCCGGCGAGAACGAAGTGGCGGCAATGGTGGCTTCCGAATTCAATTAATTCCGGCGATGTTTGAACGAACAACGTGTTTGCAAAAAAATATTTTTTGGATAAGTGATTAAAATTAGTGATTATAAAATAATTGATTAAATGGTAAAAGTTGGTAGGGTTTGCAAATTTTTTTTCAAAAGCTAGTACAATAAATAATATTGTTAGTAAATAATGGATAATCTATTAGAAGTAGGGGGGGGGGGGGGGCAACTTTTGGCTTATTGTTTCTCATAACTTATTTAAGTTAGTAATAGAGAAATAAAACACTAAAAATTATTTTAAAAAGTGATTTTAAGTGATTAAAAGTTTTTGCAAAAACACCCATAGTGGCTTTCAGCTTTCTCTCTCTTCGTAAGCTGGCCTTTTCTTCTCTTTCCATGGTCAACTTCCTTGCTTTCTTTCTTAATTCAAGTGGGACCCACATGTTTGTTTTCTTTTTTTACTAAAAATAAATGAGGGTCCCAACCACTTTTCTAAGAGCATCTCCAACTCATTTATCTACACTATCGATGAGTTTCGCGCTACACTGTCGCAAAGTTCGCGCTACATTAAATTCATCTCCAACCGTTCGCGATACATTCTGCTCTACATGTATTTTTATTTTATTTTAAAGTTAAATTTATATAATTTTAAACATAATACTTATATAATTTTTTTTTTAATTTTATTTATATCAATTATCAACTAATATTAAACTTTTTTTAATTTGAAAAAACATATAATCCAATTATATATATTTATATACGCACTAAAAGATCTATTATACTTTGATAATCTCTAACAAGTTTGTTATATTTTAATATAATTCCTAAAATATCTTTTATATTTTGAATTTGAATTCGGGGTAAATCAGAAAAAAAAACATTAAAAAATAGCTAAAACGACACTTATTTTGAAACAAACTATATTTGAATTGGAGGGAGTATGATTTAAAATATTGTAATATATTATTTAGATTTTATTTTTTTCTTTATTACTCCCTCCGTCCACGAAATACGATCCTGTTACTTTTTGCACGGTTATTAAGAAAGTTGATATAATATGTAAAAAGTAAGAATATTGTGTCAAATCAAGTACAAAATAAATTATTTTAAAAATGTTATGTGTGTATGTTGAAAAAGTAGATAAAGTTTATTCTTTCTATTTTAGTCAACATGACTATTTTTCGTGGACGGCCCAATAAAGCAACCAGACCTATATTTTGTGGACGGAGGGAGTATAATATAAGAAAAGAAAAAAAAAATCATCCAGCGCTATATGCGGCGCAATACTGTTCACAGCAATTAAGTAGCGCTTGAATGTAGTGCTGCATTGGAGGAGGATTTCAGCTCCACAATAGAGAAATGGGAGGATGTATTGCTGTGTTGGAGATGGTCCAGCTGGCACCTGCTAGCTTTCTTCTCCTGAATTAATTCCCTCAGCATTTCTTTTCCTCCCAAGTCACGTGAATGACAAAAGACCACTGATAAGCTGAACTTGGACTTTAATTCATGGCTGCTACTTTTTGAATTTGGGCCACAAATAATGCTTAGATAGGCCCGCAAGTTTGGGCTTTTAAGAAATTCCAAAAGGTCCAGCCCAACCCTTATTTCTCGAGCCCACTTAATATTCCTTCTTGTATTCCTCTTCTCTCGATCTCAATAAAAAACATGCTCACAATTGCTCCTAAAAAATCTCTATTTTCCTACAAAATAAACACAAATACATTTCTCGATAATTAAGCACAATTGATCGAATTAATATAAATAATTGCAAGAAACTTAATAAAATAAGCAATTTAAGTATACGAATTTCTAGCAAAAATCACACTAATCATTATGGATACGCTGAAATACTTCATCTCTGTCTGTGGATGTGCCGACAACGACCCCCCGATCTAAGGTTTTTAGATATCGATGGCAACATCGGTCGAGATTTGAGATTTATCGCCCAGACGCCGCGAGTTTGATACCTAGGTGTCACCGGCACTTCAGATCTTCACTCTCCGAAGGCAACCTATGACCCAGATCTTCACTCTCCATCTACGTATACATTTTACAGTTTTTCTTTTAAATTCTGAAAATCCGATGTGTATGTAGTTTACGACAAATTTCTCGATGACAAATTTATTTATGTAGGTTTTGGTGTAGTTTATTTGATATTGGTCCTATTGAATGAACTGAAGTCTCCATATCAGCTGCTAGACTTCGGAGAATTCTCGAATACTAGTTATTAATTTTATTTGTTTACCGATTTGGGGCGGTATATACCGAAAATTTCGGTATCAAAAGGTATACCAAAAATTTCGACATGAAACAATATTTAATATTCATATACCAAAATTTCGGTATACTGGGTTTCGGTACGGTATCGGTATGGTATTTCGTATATCGAAAATTTCGAATTGGTATACGGTATGAAGTAAACCGAACCACCCATAGTGCAGAGGAGCAAAGAAGCACATTCTCAAAGCCATGCGCTCTCACAGTGGCTAGAACTTGTGAACGCTAAAATGAATAATGTGTATGATCGAGTCGAATGTGAAGCGTAATGAATGTAGGTAGTTTGTGATTCGGTGGATTCGTCATGATTGCAGAAAGATTAGGAAGTAAGATCGAGAAAAAAAAACATAATGAAGAGAATGAAGATACGAAGAGCGTTTGAAGATTCAAATGGATTGAGCTATGAAGATGGGAAAAGATCGAAGTACAAAATCAAGGGAATATATGGAAAATTGACTCGCGATACCATGTTGAAAGTATGTGTCTTCATAGCTGAATGCTTTAGAGTCTACAAGATGATATTTATACAGTATGAGAGTAACTGTTACTCATTTCTGATTGGCTAGTTAGCTAACTACCACAACTAACTCCAAAACTAATTTGTTATAATTAACCGCCCTAATTCTGTGTGATTAGTATGGTGCGTGAATGTTATACATGTATCACGTGGCATTTACTCTAATAGTGGATTAATTATTTGAGTCGAGTGGGGCCGGGCAAACATACAAAACACAAGTTAAAATTGTGAATTCTACGAGCCATTTTCTTTTAAGAGCATGTTTGACTAAATTTATTTGAAATGTATTATAAATTGTTTTAAAAGTTTATAAAATATAATTTTTAAGTAATTTGTAAATTGTTAAGGTGTTTGACTAAATATTTTGAAAATATATAATAAATATTTTTTTGTTACTATACACTTCATGTAATTTTGACCAATTAATAAGGAGAAAAAAATGAAATATGTAGTGAAAAATGTTACTTTCTCCATTTCAAATATATTTGCACACTTTATTTATTTGACGTCTCACACTAATTTACACATTTCAAATAAATACATATTGCTTTGATTGCACATTTACAAAAATATACACATATTTATTTCTATACTATTAATTTACTCAAATGATTATTTTTTCTTTATCCATGTGCAAAAGACATGCAAATACGAAATATCCTTGGATGGAGGGAGCAGTTTGTATTTTGAAGGATATGTTTTGGCCTTGTATTTTGATCAATATTCAATATACAAGCAAATAGTGGTACGAAATTAATGTCGAGAAAAAAATAAAATTAATTTTAACAATTTAATTTAATTTAATTTAATTATAATTAAATCAGAATGCAATAAGGTGCACGGTTCATGCACATTTGCTACTCAAATCCCTAAACAGGCAGGCTCTACGATTCCCATTCCCTATCCTCTCCTCTCACAAACCCCACCCCTACCTACCCTACACTTTTCAAATCACTCATGGCTTCCGCGGCGGAGAACTCCGGCAAAAAGATTGTCCTGCGCAGCTCCGATGGCGAGGTATTCGAGGTGGATGAGAAGGTTGCAGTCGAGTCTCAGACGATCAAACACATGATCGAAGACGATTGCGCCGACAACGTCATCCCTTTACCTAACGTTACTGGAAAAATCCTTTCCAAAGTCATCGAATACTGCAAACGCCACGTCGAGGCCGCCGCATCCGCCCCCAAGGCTGAGGACAAGGTTGTTTCCAACGCCGTCACCGATGAGGACCTCAAGGCGTTCGATGCCGACTTCGTCAAAGTCGATCAGGCCACGCTCTTCGACCTTATTTTGGTATGGCTTTTGATATTTGTCCAGTTATTTCGGCGATCTGTTTGTATTTGTGCACTTCTTTTGCAGATTTGTTACGCATTTGGCTCTGGATTTTATTTTGTCTTTTCAATTTTTTCTCTAGGGTTTGCTTACAACGGGATAGTTGCGTGCTTTTATATATTGGATTGCTTGTTAATCTATTGTTTAGGATCCCTATTTCTCTTTGGTGTTTCATCCTTGGTCCCAAACATGTTGGTTGGGGATGATTGGTAAGGTCAAAGACCATGGAGCACATGACGGAACACTAAGAGGAATAGGGATCTTAATGGCTTAAATAGGAAATTCCAATAAAGAATAGTGTATTATGTTGTTTATTATCTCTAATGTTTTTGGATAATATGCTGGTATTGCTTTCTTGGAGTTTAGGTTCACGTTGAGCACAGCTTCTAAAGCTTTCACTAGGATTCTGATGTATATTGCATAATTGTGAATGTTGTTTGGTTTGGTTTGGACAATCCGGTGGTTGTGTTTTTTCTTCTCCTTCTGCATTTGGTTCTCGGATCTGTTACTGATGTTCTTCTCTTATTTCTGTTAATGGTTTCTGAGGTGTTCCTGTATGCCTAGGACTTGGATATACTGGTTATGTTTTCCAATGGCATTTTATTTTTTACTTTTTTGAAGTTGGGTTAGTGTCTGCCTTGCTGCTTGTTGTTCAGTTATCTATACTATGATTCTCCTGTCTGTT
Organism: Ballota nigra; assembly: GCA_947034835.1. Taxonomy (NCBI): domain Eukaryota; kingdom Viridiplantae; phylum Streptophyta; class Magnoliopsida; order Lamiales; family Lamiaceae; genus Ballota; species Ballota nigra. Next base: position 102,458,452 of record OX344721.1, read on the forward strand.
GTAATATATTATTCAGAGGAAAGTTCATGGTCTGTGGTTGATATAGGCAGGATTATGGTAAGTTATTGATCCAATGGTTTAAGCATGTGGTACTGGTTGCACATATTTATGTTTTCTTGGTTTCCTTTTTATACCAAGATCAAGTGGAAGCTGATATGTGCTCTTGTCTCCATGCTTATTTATTGTAGTTATGTAGTCTTATCTGATTGCATATCAACTTTTTTTAAGGGAAGCTTTTAGCAGAACAGTAAGCATACTGTCTTTAACTGATCAATGCAAATATGCAACTTGGATGACACTGAAATATGTGGTACAGTCTTTATAAATGGAACATTGTTCATGATACTGGACATAATTGATTGTGCAACTTTTTTAGTAGCACTTTGCCCATACCCACATCTGTTCTGACCGTTAATCATATTCTGTATGTTTGTTTTTGTTTCTTTGTAATTTAAATTGCCCATGCTTTAAAACTGTGTAACTCTATCTGGTTTTTGTTTTTGCTAATTTATCCCCCTTATAAAATTATTGTTTGCTATACTGTGTGGCAGTATTTTTATCCAGTGAAATGTAAAGCTTTATCCAGTGAAGTTGTTTGATACCTTCTTATAGCACCTTTGAGCTTGATGAAGTTGAATATTGATTATATCAAATGACCTTCTTATACTGCTATTACTTTTTCAGTGTTTAGGGTTGTCACTTTTGAATTGAATACTGCTTATACTGCTTGATCTCAATTCTTTACTACCATGGGTCACTAATTCATTATGAGTGAAGTAGATCGCGTAGATGATTTTGCAAGGACTAGGTTCTATGCCTTTATACGATCGTTTGCAATATTTCAATTGTAATTAGAATGAAGAGGCTAAATTTGATTTGAGCTACATGTTTTGTTGTAAACTATAGTATCCACAGTAATCTGTTACATCTACCTTTTTAAAAAGGATAATCAAATGAAAGACATGCTTTTACTTAGATCCATAAGTAGTCACTAGTCAGAAGGGTTCTTTAACTATTCACCATAAGAACGGATACAATTGTGTTTCTCCCATCTGATTGGCTATCGCATACTATATCTGGCTGTATATGAAGGGGGTGTAAATTTCTAAATAGACCCCACCTAGACAGGCATCCCCCTCCCTCAGTTTTTACCGATACAGGCCCCTCTAAGACCTTTTTAGATGCTAGGCTAGAGTTCTGTCATCATGGATCATATCTTCTAAAATATCTAATGTTTTCTTCAATCTCGACATTTCCTATAGTTCTACTTTTATATTTCCAGGCTGCTAACTACCTCAACATCAAGAGCCTTCTGGATCTGACTTGCCAGACGGTTGCTGATATGATCAAGGGAAAAACTCCAGAGGAGATACGGAAGACCTTCAACATCAAGAATGACTTCACCCCTGAGGAGGAGGAGGAAGTCCGAAGGGAAAACCAGTGGGCTTTCGAGTGAAATACAATAGCAGAAAAATCTATTTGGCTGGTTAATTAAGTTCTAGTGGTTGTGTATCTATCTATCTATATTTTGTCACGCTTTCAATTAACTGTATTGCAAAGTTTGGTCCCCCCTTTTGATGGCTTAACTGAAAATCTGTGGATCATGCCTTAGTAATCGGTTTTATTAAACTAGTAACTATTGCAGAATATGTTTGTTTTGGTATTGTATACTATGTGTATCTATGTTAAATAGGATGTACTTTACGTGTGGCCAAACAAAAAAACTTGGTGGGGATTATTTCTGTCTGGATTTGTGATGAAAAAAACAGTGGGCATTACTGCCCGGCTGCTTCTTAATAATGGCCTATTCGTTGGTAGAGTCCAGAGGACTAGGAAAAGGACATGTTTGATGTTCAAAGAAAAATAATGTGAAGAGTCGATTTGAATTAGGTATTATGGGAAAATGTGATCAAGGATTACGGGGTAACTGTTTAATAATAAAAGATGATAATGTTTGTAAAAAGAATAAAAAATTAAAAACAGTTGATAATGTTTGAAAAGAGTTAAAAAAAATTCTGTAATATATCAAAAGAAAGTAAAAAATAAAAATAAAAATAAATTAAGAGTTAATATTTTTTTTAAAAAATTCTGTAATATATCAAAAGAAAGTATTCCCTTTTCATCTTTTAGATTAGATTATAGTTTTCCATATACCCTTCATCCGCACATAAATTAATTTATGTATAAGATTTATAATTAATTCATTTTACTCCCATTCACATTAAATGATGAAATTGAATATGAGTATTTTAGAAGAAAAAATTGTAGTTAATGCTTATGGGAATGGAAAAGGAACTTATATAATAAATCTATCAAAATAACAATTTTATCTATTATTGTTGAGTGGAGGGAGTAATTTTTTTATTCTAATAAAAAAAATACAAAACACTCAAATTACTTCCGCACCTAATTCTAAGTTGAGTATATTTTCTTTAAAAACGCCTCCTATAAAGGGCGTGTAGATATCATAATCACTTTTCTATAAAATTGTAAAAAATTGTTTTTTTATTAATAAAATGATTTAACCCAATTAAGTTTGAAATGTGAAAACACATCAAAGTGATTGTTAGGATCATTTCAAATTTATTTTTCAAAGCTACTACTCCCTGCGTCTATTAGTAGTTCTGTTTTTTTTTTTTTTTCCTGTTATTTTTTGTTATAAGTTGAAGTGTATTATGAAGGCAAAGGGTCAATTTAACCCTTAAACTCTTCTCTCAGGATCAAATAGACCCTCAAACTCTCATTTTGTACATTCGAAGCCTTTTTCTTGGGATCAAATAAACCCCTACTCATGTAAAAATCAACCATGCATGCCCTCTCCGTCAGATTAAACAGACGCCATTAACTAACCGATAAAGTTTCTGGACTTATTCTAAATAAATACAAATGAAATACTAATATAAATTTACTTAATCCCTAATATCCTTTTTATACTTGAAGATTAGGCATGTCTTTATAGAGAGAGAAAGAGAGGAGAATAACGAAATAATGTGTTGGCAATATTAGATAGACAGAGAACAGAATTAGTCTGTGATGGCATTTGGGAGAGAGAGAGAGATATTTAATATGGGTGCCATTTTTGGAGCCTAAAATCTGCGGTGATCGTGAGCAAGACTCGATGGATTTGATACTCTGTTATGAAGCTGTCACGTTCTCGGTGAGATGAGAATCCTTCAATTCTTCAAATTTTAGTCTTTTTGTTGTTCAGTAAGCCACGTCTATTGGAATTTTCCGATTTCAGTGTTCAATTATATTTTCTTTGTTGGCGATATTGGAGCAATTCCACTTCGAAGATTTTTTCTTCTTTGACGAAAATATTGGATCCGTTTGAGCAACTACCAAGCTCAACCGTCTGACCTTTTTTTCTTTTTCTTTTTTTTTGGAATTCTGGCAACTGTACACCAGATTCAATTACCTTACTATCTAATCTAATGCCATATGCACTTATGTTCTTAAAAAACTACTTTTGAAAACCAATTCGACGGTGCCTTACGCCAATTAACGGAAAGGGCATACATGTTTGATTTTTATTTTAACAGGGGCTTATTTGATCCCAGCTAAAAAGAAAAAGGGTTTTGATGTACAAAAGAAAAGTTTGAGGGCCTACCTGATCTGGAGGATAAATTCAGGGGCTAAATTGACCATTTCCCTATTATGAAATATTGTGAGGTACATTTATAAATAAAATGATTGTTTATAAAAAATATGATACCTATATATTCCATAAATTTTTTTTGATAAATGGACCTCACAATACCTGATAATACCCTCCTATTTATGACAAAAATTAACAACCCAAAAAACATGACTACTAATATTGAATGGAGGGAGTACTTCATTAACTTCTACCTCTACGTTCCAACTACTTCTTCATATTTGTATGGACACATATTAAAAAAAAACTATTTTATTTAATATATAATCAATGAAAATAATTAAATATAAATATTTATATTAAGCTTTTCTTTTTTAATAATGTGAAAATAGAGTTGGGACAATGTAAAATGTGAAAAATAGAGTTGGGATGGGAGTATTTGATTAGATAGGAATTCAACTTTTATTTCGAATTTTATAATTCATCTTTACCTTAAAGTTTAAGACTTTTCCAATGTAACAAGCGCAATTTTGTAAAATTATTGAAAAGTGAATATTTTTTTAGTACACTCCCACGTTGTTAATAAATTGGGTAAAAACTCTTTATTTTAAAACAACTAGATGAGTATCCCGCATTTTATGCGGGTTGTTCGTAAAATTAATTTAAAAATTTTAATTTTATTAACACATCACATTATTCAATATTATAACATTATATAATACAATCTATTTAAAAAATATGATTCAGTCAAAATGAAATAAAAAAAAAAAACACCATAGATAATCTTAATATTTTCCTTGAAAATCTTCACCACATAGAAAATAAACATAATATTGTCAAGATAGAAGAAGAGAGAAAGAAAATAGAGTTTATATAAAAACCGCTGAGTCACCATGATTTACCTCTTCCACCCAATCCTGTCGGGCCAGGGGGTGGGGCCCCTGGGGGCGAGGGCTTCGCCTTTTGCTACAAAGAGTTTATATGAAAAAATATCTCTTTAAAAATATAGTAATCGTCAAATATTAGCAATTAAACATTTACATATGGCCAAATAATCGAGGAACGACACTAAAATATTGTGAAAAGATAAAGACAAAGAAGGAATAAGAAAAAATATAGAGTTTAAAATTATAAAATTGCAAATAAGTAAGAGTCTTTCAGAATAAAGATATAGATAATAAATAACTCAAGTTGTATATAATAAATATTTAAATTTCATAATGATTCATAGTTAGCTTAATTGGTAAACATAATACAATATACTCATGAGGTCCTTGGTTCAAACCCAACTAAAATCAATTTTTTTTATTAGACTTCTTCTTATGAAAGGTCACAATGCCACATGAATGGCACATAGGATAAAGTGATGCACAATCATGTCACGTAAGACTTGACACATAAGCGAAATGTACCAGAAATCGACACATAAGCAAAACGCACCAGAAATAGACACATCAGCAAAAAAAACTCCCTATTAGTATAATAGGGGATATTCCCTTTCAATTTTACTATAAAATCGATTTTAATCGCTTTTAAAAAAAACATAATTGATTGCAAATTTGGAAACGAGGTTTTACTTTTAAATTCGATTATTTTTCATTATGATTATAACGTGTTGTATTTAGATACGAGTAATTCTCTCGTGCGATGCACAGATTGAATATTTTAAATAAGATATTGTATAATAAAATAAATTATAATCGAAGTTTAAAATAAATTTAATTTATACATTTACCAATTAGTTTTATTAATTTCTTTTGCTATTACTTTTCATTAACATGTAAACTTTATATTGTATTATACGTGGATGCATTACAATTATTTAATTGACTATTATATATTAAATTCACAACAAATACTAAAATTTATAAAATGGATTTAATACATAACAAAACTTATATAATCAAAATAAAAATTACGTAAATCCATCATATAATTAAAGACAATAAAATATTTTAAAAATAATAAAATAAACATTTTAAATTTGCGTTTTATTTTTATATGTGCTATATACTTCTTAAATTTTTTAATACATGTTATTCTAAGAATCAAACTACAAATTAAGATAGTTTTTTTTTTATATATACAATATTGCCCTTAATTAATTAGACCATAAATACATTTCTAAATTAAGTTATGAGGCCAAAATTTGACACTCCTCTATATATAATTTTTAATCTTCAAATTCACACAATTATAAAAAATATCACTCATTTCATTCACTTTTTAATACTATTCATTACTTTACCCAAAAAGTTAATATGTGATCCACTATATAGTAATAAATAAATACAAATTTTTAAACAAAATAATAAATTGAATGAGAAATCTACTTCATGATGGAGAGAATATAATTATTGACAATTATAATTCTTTATGTTAACCTATTATACACATTTGTGACAAATACTCTATTCGTTCGTAAAATATTGTCATATTTGTTTGCATTTTTTTTACAATATAATAGAGGATATTATGAGGTATTGTGAGGTCAATTTACTAAAAAAATATTTGTTTATGAAAAATATGTATGTCATACCTATCATAAAGGCAAAATATTTAAGAAAATAATTCATGATGAACTCATCATTAAATTGTTTTAAAGTATCATTAATCTCATCAAGAATATTATTAATCTCATCGGGGTATTACTAATCAGAGTTCAAGAAAATTTACAACAATTACAATATAATATTATTGACACAAATTAATGATACTCCTAATGAGATTTATGATATATTAAAATTGTTTCATGATAAGCTTATCATGAACCATTTTTATATAAAACCTACTCTTTTATAAATAATCACTTTATTATTTATAAATGAATCTCACAATACTTTATAATACTCTCCAACATACATGGAAAAAAAAAAGTACTAACAAACAAAATAATTTCCACGGACGATATTAATATTTATTAAAAACACAAATGCAAATTCAAACAATTCATGCATCAAATCCTTTATAAGAAGGAAAAAGTAAAGGCACGTAAAATCAGTTATTGCTAATTCCAAAGTCACGCGCCATTTGAATGCAACTCAGCGTGTATTATACACAAAACAAACGACAGATTAGACAGTAAATTAAAACAACTTTTTCAGTAAATTTTAGATTAGCGTGTGAAGAAAATAAAATAATAATATTTCCAAAACTAGTAAATTTATATATAGGGCAAAAAATATTAAAATTTATCAAAATAGGGATGATAAGAATTTTATTTTGAAAATAGGATTGATCGCTCGAGTGGGAGGCGATCCATAAAGAGGATCGCTCCTACCAGGAGCGATCAACATAATTGTGTTGATTCCCACCTGCAACCCCAGCTCACCCCACTTTGCCCTACCCCTCCCCTTGATCGCCTATATGAGAGGCGATCAAGGGGACAATCCCCTTTTTTTTTTTTTGCTTTTTTTTTTCTTTTTGTTTTATATTCTTTTTAATCTCAAAATTTTTTTATTTTGAAAATAAAAAATTCGTACTTCTTCCGTCACACGATTATTTTTACACTACCTTTTTTTTTTTTTTCGTATTTTAGCAAGCTAATTATTTATTAATATTTGAAAGGATAAGGAGACTTTTAAGGTAAAGTATGATCGATCTATCTCTCTACTATTATAACGTGACTTAAAAATTATTTTATCATTTTAAATAGTAATAAAAAAATCGCTCCCTAAAACACGAGAAAACAACAGCTATGAAAATCGTTGCGAGACGGAGGGAGTATTTGTTAAGTAATAGATGCAAAATTCTAAAATGACATTTATTTTGAAATGAAAGAGTAATAATAATGGAGCAACTCTCTTATGCACTTGGTGCATTGTGCACTCACTCGATAATGGAGCAACTCTGTTGTACGGTCATATTGTATTATATATAATATTTTATCTATATATAAACAAACAATCTCAACTATTGAGGGGAGTGCACAATGCACCAAGTGCACAAGAGAGTTGTTCAATTATTATTACTCTTTCATTTCAAAATAAATGTCATTTTAGAATTTTGCATCTATTACTTAACAAATACTCCCTCCGTCTCGCAACGATTTTCATAGCTGTTGTTTTCTCGTGTTTTAGCGAGCGAGTTTTTTATTACTATTTAAAATGATAAAATAATTTTTAAGTCACGTTATAATAGTAGAGAGATAGATCGATCATATTTTACCTTAAAAGTCTTTTTATCCTTTCAAATATTAATAAATAATTAGCTTGCTAAAATACGGAAAAAAAAGGTAGTGTAAAAATAATCGTGTGATGGAAGGAGTACGAATTTTTTATTTTCAAAAAAAAAAAATATATGATATTAAAAAAATATAAAACAAAAAGAAAAAAAAAAGCAAAAAAAAAAAAAAAAAGGGATTGTCCCCTTGATCGCTTCTCATGTAGGCGATCAAGGGGAGGGGGTACGCCAAAGTGGGGTGGGCTGGGGGTTGCAGGTACACAATTATGTTGATCGCTCTTGGTAGGAGCGATCCTCTTTATGGATCGCCTCCCACTCGAGCGATCAACCCTATTTTCAAAACAAAATTCTTATCATCCCTATTTTGATAAATTTTAATATTTTTTGCCCTATATATATAAATTTACCTCCAAAACTAGTAGAAAAAATGGGCGGGAAAATGATACTGATATTTTTGGCAAGACTATCCTGTTTTTATATATACTAGTGATGTACCCACCCGTGCGTTGCATGGAAGCCAATTTGTTCAATATGTTATTTAGATAAGTTATTATTTGCATTACAAATATTGTATTACTATATTATATAAATTGTCTGCATTAGATTAAAAAAAATATATATAATCTTCAATATATAATTTTGTAATACATCATCACTTTTTATAATTATTACGTATAATATTAAAATGTTATTCCATTCTAAAAATATTTTTGTTTCTTAACTTTTTTTAAATAAACTTTATTTTAATTTGTTACTCCTTCCATCCCACATCAATTTGCACACTTGACATTTTGGTATTCCTACGTTAATTTGCACACTACCAACAAAGAAAACATTGTGCACATTAAAAAACATATACATATATTTATCCAAGTGTAACTACTTTATTCAAATAACACAACTTTTTTAAAAAAATGTGCAACCCCTGAAGGTGCAAATTGATGTAGAGTGGAAGGAGCATAATGCATTAACCAACACATATTGCATATGTAAACACATTTCTAAATATCAAATAATATTCATCAAATATAATGTGTTACATAACTTTTAAAACGCGTAAATTGTAAAAACTATATATATATATATGTGTGTGTGTATATATGTATATAATATTCATCAATTAAATATAATTTAAAAAAAATTTAACATCACTTAAATATGTTTGAAACAATTTAAAAAAATAAAATTATAATCACCACATTTAAAAAAAAAAAAAACTTTCACATAAAGCAACCAATTGATCCAAAGAAACAAACAAAAAAAAAAGTATAATATAGTTCCAAGAGTCTAAACATTTTTAAACACTTCTTGATATACAATATTTTTCGTTGTGTTAATTATACTCAAGACAATTATTATCACACAACATAATATTCAAACCACGACGGTGGTAATTCTTGAAACTGCAAAATAAATTTGATCATGACTAAACACAAACTTCTTAACAAATACTCCAACATGGCTAAAAGATTGTCCTTAACTTTTATTTATAGACATAGCATAAACAATCATTAAAAATTATCTCCGCGTAAACTTGAGAGGTAACCTAGGATCAGAATGAGTTAGCAAGAATCACGGTATCAATGCTAGTTCTTCAGCACTACTACCAGTAAGAACTTTAGCTTCGATTACTCTATCATTCAACCTAGTGATTACCATCCTATATAAAAAAAAAATCATAAAAATTGACTTTATAAAAAAATGGCAAATAATACTAAGTACTTTATTAATGTTAAATAAAAAAAATTAACTTTTTGATATAATGAAAAAAAAATTATATTGTTGTTAAAATAATGCAATACAAATAAAAGAACCAATAAATGAAGTAAATAAAAAAAACCAATATAAAATATTCAGCCTTAGTTCACAAACAATGAAAATTAATCTTGCTCCAACATTAATACTATTATATTTCTTCAAAATAATTTATCACATTTACACTATCAAACATTTATAATCAATTTATATCAATTTTTAGCTAGATAAATAATTTGATAATCTACGACACCAATAAACCTGGATTTATAAATTAAAATGAGAACAAATCTTCGGTTGATAATAATCCGAGTCCATTTAACTTTTCACTCGACACTTGTATGTGCTTAAAAAAAGATAAAAAAAAATCAAGTAAACTTACAATTTTAGTAAGAAATTTAGAAAAAAAACAATAAAAGAAATATAACTCTCACCAACATTTAAATACATGATTATTGCATTTTACAGAAAGCTCAATTACTTCACCAACATTCACTGGTTTTAATTTTCCTTTAAAAATCTTAAAATGATCAATTTGACCTTCAACTGATAAATTTGGAGAAAAAGTTAAATTGTCTATAAATGATCCAATAACATTCTTCATTGATCAAACATAAAGTAATAAAAAATAGAAAAAAATAAAAATGAAAAAAAAAACAATTTCATTAACTTTGAAAAACTAAAACAACATACGTCAGAATAAATTATTTTTCTGCGTTGGTTTATTTCACACCCAATTTTAAGTCTTTTTAACTTATAGACACTCTTGTACAATGACACTAATCATATTTCTCAATGTTTGTTTGAAGAGGTGGGGAACTCGATATGTTTGATGGTATTAAAATTGAATGAGATTGAATTCAGCAAAATATTTATTGAAAAACTTAAATTATCTATACATGGTCCAATATAATTTTTCATAATTGTTCAAATAGAAAGTAATATAAAAATCGCAAATTAAGGTCAAACCCAAGTCAACCCAAATTAATATATGCTACACGGCTAGGTTTGGGCTGAATTCAATATCAATTCAGGCTATTTAACTCGATTTTCCGTTATTGTGGACTAAATCCGATCCCAATTTTGGTTTATTACTACTGATTGTGCATAAATTTGTCACTCTTAATAATTACGGTCCTTAAATTGTCATCGCAAAAAGTAACGACCCTCATTTTGTCCGCCCCAAAAGTTATGGTCCTCTCTTTGCCATCTCCAAAATTACGATCCCTAAAAGTAATTTTTTTTTTTTTAAAACTTTATATTAATATGGAACAAACACACAAATAAAATTTAAAATCAAATATTTAAGTAAACCATGGAAAAAAAAACCGCAGGCCATAAAAAAATATCACTAAGGGCCCGCTTGGTTGTGAGTGATGATTATAGCACGTAAAATAGAGATTTTATTAAAGGAGTGATGATTATAGGGTAATGAGAATTAAAGTGATTGATGAGTCATTCAAGTAGAGGGTAATGAATGAGGAGTCATTTGATAGGTAAATTATAACTCATTTTCAATCTTATTACAATGTATTGATAATATCAAGCACTACTAATTGAATCATTCTCATTACCCTATAATCATCACCCCCAACCAAGCGGGCCCTAAATTCAAATATATGAAACCCGATAGTAAATTGTATTTAAATATTTGCATTCACATAAAATAATAAATTTTCAATACAATTAAAAAGTATTATATTATTGTTAAAATATTATAATACAAATAAAAGATTTTAATAATTTTTTTCCCTGCTAGAGTAGAGAATTGAGGGAGTAAGTATGTTTGATAGTTGTATTGAAATTAAAGAAGATTGGTGAACTAATATCTTTAGAGAAGTGAGAGCAAGTATTATATATTGGATAAAATTATAATTTTAAAGTCGTTTATTTAGTTAAAAAAAGAAGAGGAGATTGAGTTTAGAAGTGGGTGGACTTATTAAAATTGTGTGGAAATATAGCTACATTCTATAAAAAAATATTATCTATAAAAATTATCGTATATAATATATTTGGTTAATAATTAATAGTTTCCGATTTGTTTTTCTATATATATAAAAAATATAATTTATTTTTAAAATCCATAAATAATAATAAATATAATGATAATTATAAGCGAAAATCAATTTTACGATGTAATCGTATAAAAACACACAGACAGAATTAAAGAACAAATGATTAAGACATATATAAAAAAAATAAGTATCTCGAGTAATGAAGAAATATAATTTTTAAGGACTACATAATTAAGAACATTAATTTTTAAAAATCACCATCCCAAGTAAACCCAAATTGAACTATGCTACATGACCAATTGGACTGAATTCAATTTGAAATTTGGACTAATTGACCCGATTTGATATGACCGGGGGCTAAATTTGGGCCCATTTTGGGTTAATTATGGCTGGTTGTGCCTAACTTTGCAAGTCTTTAAAATTACAATCCTTACATTGCTAGCCTCAAAGTTACAATATTTAAAAAATATTTTCAGAATATTAACTCTCTTCCTAAGGATTGAGTGATAGACATTAAAAAAAATTAAGCAAAAATCAACAATACTCCAAGAAGTAATCAGTAATACCCTAAGAAGGCATAAGCAATACCCCAACTATAAAAAAATACACACTTCGGTGTGTTTGTGTGTATTATGAAAAATAAAAACTGAAGTCAAAATTGAGCTTAAAATCCAAGTGCATGCTATACACTTGGATGCACCCTAGAATTTATCCATTAATTATTGACCGAATCATCATGTCCTTGATTATAGGAGTACAAACTTTATAAAGAAATATTCAGTAAAATTGAAATTTGAATTAGATGTTGACTTTGGATATACCTTAACTAAAAAATATATTATTTAAGGTATATTAATCATCTTCTTTCAACATATGTGAACTAATCAATCAATTTTTAATATTAATTAAATGAAATTAACAACTCTTTTAATGTAATTATTTTTAGAAATAAATATATTTACATCAATCTTTTTATGTTAATTTATATTTTAAAGCAAAACTAAAAATAAATTGTTTAAAGAATCATCCAAAAGATAATTTGTATCTGTTGTAAATCTAGAAGATTTATTATTCCAAATCTAGAAGATTTGATGTGGACATTATTAATAGACCAATAACCCAATGGGCTTTATATCTTAGACTAGGGTTTTATTCTTATAAATAGACTATTGTATTCATGATTGTAAACACACATACACAAGATCATTAGTGAAAACTCCTGCCTTGGCTCGCCCCCAGACGTAGTCGTTCCCGACGAACTGGGTGAACAAATTCCGTCTTTTATTTTACGCAATTATTTACAACACGTTATCAGCACGAGTCTCTGCCCGAGATTATACGGTACGCCCTTAATTAAAAATTCCATATGAATTGCATGTTTTAATGTGTACCCTTGATATGAATTCGATTGAATATTCTTGCAATTAATTGAATTATGTTTGTATATGAATTAAATTATTTTTGTAACTTGAATCGACAAGCAACGGCCACCGTCCCGTAGACGTTCGGCCGCCGCCCGTCCACCGTCCCGTAGATGTTCGGCCGCCGCCCGTCCACCGCCGTGACCAGCCGATGCGCCACCGCCTGCCCGACGTGCGAAGCCGTCGCGCAGCGCGCGCCTGATGCCGCGCCGCCGTGCGCCCGGGCCGCTACCGCCAGTCGCCGCACGCGCCTAATGTCATCGTCGCGCTGCTGCCGTCCATCTCGTGCAGTTGCCGCCCGTCGGGCTGCTGCCCATCATGTGCAGCCGCCGCCCGCTGCCGCTTGCTGCCGCCCGTCCGCCCTGCGCGACCCGGCACGGCCCGATGCCGTCTGCCGTGCGCGACCTACACGACACCACACGTGCCTTCCCCTAGGATTTTGTGATTCCTTAATCCTATTGCGATTTCGTTTTTTATATCACAAAATCCGTTTTAATTTATTTTAAAATTCTGAAAATATTTCGTTAAATTTCACTAATATACATGAAATATTTAGCCTTATGAATATGCATGTCTATTATGTCGCAAATTTTCCTAGAAATTATTTTCATGTGATTATCGTTCTCAAATTGTTTATGCATGTATATGTGATTTAATTATCTTACGAGCATTATTTTTCGCACGTAGTTTATTTCTTTATAGTCTGCATATTATATCCGGGTAGGGGGCGCCCGGTATTTGTCGGACCGTGAATTTATGTTTTGGGTAGACGGTGCACAATACTTTGTATCTATGTGCTCTAGAATAATCGAATAAATCCTTACTCTCCGTTGTCAATAAATTGGTCACAACTCTTACCATGTCACTTTAAAAATTGTAATAACGTCTGATATTACCATGAAAGAATTCGATGAGCTTGCTCTCGATGGTAATAACTACCTGACATGAGCGCTAGATGATGAGATCCATCTAGCCTTAAATGAGTTGAGCGAAACAATTCTCGAAGGTTCGAAATTCACTAACGGCCTGAAGGCGAAAGCGTTGATTTTTCTCATGAATCACCTGAATGAGGAATTCATTATTCAGATCCTCATTCAGGGACCCCGGAATGTTATGGAACTCCCTGAAGGACTGTTTCCAACAATAAAACGATATACTCCTCCATCCGGTACAATACGATTGGTTGAGATTCCGTTTCCAAGACCTTAAGTCTATAACGGAGTACAACTCTGTCTTGCAGTGTATTGTAACCCAGTTGATGAAGAATACTCTGTCGACATTCCACGCTAGCCACCTTATACTCCAGTAGCAGTATAGGGACAAATATATGATTGGTCGCAAATGTGGAAGAGGGAGAGAGAGTAAGATGATCTGGGTTAAAGGCCGAGGTCGTAGTACATCCGGTGGTCACAAAACCTCGAATTTCGCTCTTCAAAATATGGCAAGATTGAGCAGTCCTGCTACAGATGCAGATGCGGAGGCCATTGGTCTCGCACGTGTAGCACTCCCAAACAATTGGTTGAGGCAGCAGAAGGACGACAAAGGGAAGGCCCCTAGAGTTGAATCTCACCATGCCAGTCTGCCCGAAGCAGATCCTAACAAAGAAAACGTAGATCATATGGGCATTGAGCTTAAGGACTTTGGAGATGACGAGTGATTTACGTATTTGATTAATTCTAGTACTTTGTTTTTCAATAAAATAATTTTATGATTTTGGATCCTTTCTTTCGGATATTTTATTTTATGAATGAATTTATTATTTTAGCTTTGATATGTTTAACTTTAATAGCTATCCATTACTTTTATTTGGATATTGTTGTTCTCATTTATGGCTTGTAAACAAATCAGCTATTAGGTTTGGACAATTTCCTCTTGCATGATGGACGCACATAGTGATTTATGTTTGGTAGATAGCGCTACCACACATACAATCCTAAAAGATAGGAAGTATTTTCATAACTTGATAGCACGTAAGGGGAGTATAACTACAATAGCCAATGACAGTACGTTGATAGTGGGTTCCGGAAGAGCTTCCATTGTCCTCCCCGTGGGTACCGAACTCATAATGAATAATGCCTTATTGTTTTCACAATCTAAGTGTACCCTGCTCAGTTTTAGAGATATTAGAACTAATGGCTATCATATTGAAACTGAAACTGAGAACAATAACGAATACCTTTTGATGACTATTACTCGAGGTAGCCGTAAAAAAGTTATAGAAAAACTTCCTTCATTCTCCTCCGGATTGTACTATTCCTACATCCGGTCGTCTAGTTCCCATCTAGCGATGAGTATGAAATTTCATGACCCGGATTCCTTTAAATTATGGCATCAACGGTTAGGTCATCCGGAACAAACAATGATACGTAGGATTCTATCTAATTCAACTGGTCATAATATTTCAAATAATAGAATCCCTCCTGTTGATGAATATATTTGTGATGCATGTTCTAAGGGTAAGTTAATAGTACGTCCGTCGCGCACTAAGGTTGGACTAGAGTCTCCGGTTTTCCTTGAGCGAATTCAAGGAGACATTTGCAGACCGATTCACCCAACATCAGGACCATTTCGTTATTTAATGGTCCTTATTGATGCCTCCACTAGGTGGACATATGCCTGTTTGTTGTCCACCCGCAATCAAGCTTTTGCAAAGCTCATTACGAAAACTATAGAGCTTAGAGCTCAATTCCCGGTTTATCCAATTAAGTCGATTCGCATGGATAATGCTGCTGAGTTCAGCTCAAAGGCCTTTACAGATTACTGTATGGCCCTGGGAATTAAAGTGGAGCATTCGGTCCCCTACGTCCATACCCAAAATGGTCTTCTGAGGCGCTAATAAAACGTATCTAACTTATCGCGAGACCATTGCTTATGAACTACAAACTACCCACTTCATGCTGGGGGCATGCAGTCCTACATGCATCACACTTAATACAAATCCGTCCAACTACATATAATGATCATTCCCCCCCTACAGTTAGTGCGTGAGAAAGAACCTAGCATTTCCCATCTGCGTATTTTCGGATGTGTGGTATATGTTCCGATAACTTTACCTAAGCGGGCCTCTATGTGCCCACAAAGGAAACTCGGTATTTACGTCGGATTTGACTCTCGATCCATCGTGAAATACCTCGAGCCTTTGTCCGGGGATCAATTAATGACCCAGTTCGCCGATTGCACGTTCGATGAAGATTACTTCCCGGCATTAGGGGGAGATCCGAATTCAAAATTGAATGAATGTCGGGAGCTTACGTGGAACGTAAGTAATCTTTTCAGTATCTAGATCCGCGCACTAATCAATTTAAACTAGAAGTTCAGAAGATCATTAACTTGCAAAATTTAGCAAATAATTTGCCAGACGCGTTCACTGACCATAGAGGTGTAACTAAATCGCATATACTTGCAGTAAATGCTCCCCAAAGGGTTGAGGTCCCGAGCAAAACGAGTGCTCATGCCCCCACACGCCAAAAGCGTAAAGGACCCTCAAGAGATAGTAATACACCTAAACGAAAGGCTAGCAAAACTGGTCAGTCAAATGTAAAATCTCTAGAAGAGACCCGTCTAGATAACTTAAAGTCTCTAGGAGACGAGCGTCCTAGTGATGAAGCACGTGCACAAAATATTCCATGCACTAGGACCGTGGAAAGACCAGACCCAGATACAATGGGAAAGAGAAAGGTCTGGTTGACGTAAACATCGAAGTCTCTGTGAACTTCACAAATACGGGAGAAACATACAATAAAAATATTACTGTCGTCGACGACACATTTGCAGCGTCAATCGCTCTTTCCATTATAAATGATCTAGATCTAGAACCCAAAATAATCGCTGAGTGCCGGAAGCGCTCCGATTGGATTAAATGGAAAGAGGCAATTGATGCAGAGCTCGCATCGCTTAACAAAAGACAAGTATTTGGCTCTATCGTTCGTACACCTGCGCGCGCTATCCCTGTAGGATATAAATGGGTATTTGTATGAAAACAAAATGAGAACAATACTGTGGAGAGGTATAAAGCGAGGCTTGTAGCTCAAGGGTTTTCGCAGAGACCCGAGATTGATTTTGATCAAACCTATTCTCCCCTCATGGACTCAATAATGTTCCGCTACTTGATATCTTTGGCAGTTAAACTGAATCTCCAAATGTGATTAATGAACGTAGTAACCGCATACTTATACGGATCACTAGATGCCGACATTTATATGAAAATCCCCGATGGATTTGACATTCCTCAGAATGAGGGATGGTGAAAACCGCAGTATGTATAACATAAAACTGCAGAAGTCGTTGTATGGTCTGAAGCAATCGGGCCTCATGTGGTACAACCGACTCAGTGAATTCCTTCAGAAGAAGGGATACACATTCGATAAAGCTTTCCCATGCGTATTCACGAAGAAATCGCAAGATGGTTTTTGCATCATATCCGTCTATGTTGATGACCTAAACATAATCAGAACATGCAAAGAGATTGAAGAAGACAGTTCAATCTTGAAAGCCGAATTCGAAAAAAAAGTCTTGGGTAAAACCAAGTACTGCCTCGGCTTGCAGATCGAGCATCTCCCAGAAGGAATCCTTATTCATCAGTCGACCTACGTAAAGAAGGTATTGGAGAGATTTCACATGGATAAATCTCATCCACTTAGCACCCCTATGGTTGTTCGATCCCTTGAAGTGGATAAGGACCCATTTAGACCAAGAGAAGATTCAGAAGAAATTCTGGGACCAGAAGTTCCTTATCTTAGCGCCGTTGGAGCATTGCTCTATCTCGCAAATTGCACTCGGCCGGACATTGCATTTGCTGTCAATTTGCTTGCGAGATATAGCGCTTCTCCTACAAGGAGACATTGGAATGGTGTTAAGCATGTTCTACGGTTCCTCCAAGGGTTTCAAGACCTTGGACTATTTTATCGTAAGAACCAAGACGAAGCCTTAGTAGGTTATGCGGATGCTGTTTATTTATCTGATCCCCACAATGCCATATCTTAGACTGGTTACGTTTTTCTCTGTGGTGGTACCGCGATCTCATGGAGATCGGTTAAACAAACCATGGTTACCACGTCTTCAAACCACTCAGAGATAATAGCTTTATTTGAAGCCGCACGAGAATGTGTTTGATTAAGGTCCTTGGTAAAACACATTGGTGACTCGTGTGGTATCGCTAAAGGCGATACACCTCCCACCGTTATATTTGAAGACAACACTTCTTGCATCGCACAAATGAGTAATGGGTACGTCAAGGGAAACCTAACGAAACATATTTCACCTAAGTTTTTCTACTCATACGAACTCCAGAAGAGTGGCGTGATTACCATTCAAAAGGTGCAATCTAGTAACAATCTAGCAGATTTGTTTACTAAATCCTTACCTACGTCTACTTTTGAAAAGTACGTTCGTGGTATTGGGATGCAAAGACTTAAAGTGTTGTTGTCTTCAGGGGGAGCGATAACCCCGAAATAAATCTAGAAGATTTAGATCTAGAAGATCAATAATATTCCTCCCTAACTTATTATTTGGCCGATACCTAGCACGTGGAGTTTTTTTATGACAAGACATTTATGTTATGTCGTAATGTCCAAGGGGGAGTGTTGTGAATCTAGAAGATTTATTATTCTAAATCTAGAAGATTTGATGTAGACATTACTAATGGACCAATAACCCAATGAGCTTTATATCTTAGACTAGAGTTTTATTCTTATAAATAGACTATTGTATTCATGATTGTAAACACACATACACAAGATCATTAGTGAAAACTCCTGGCTTGGCTCGCCCCCAGACGTAGTCGTTCTCGACGAAATGGGTGAACAAATTCCGTCTTTTATTTTACGCAATTATTTACAACAGTATCCACAAGAATTGTTAACGAATTCCATTGTAGCAGTTCGAATCGAAGCTACCAAACTAATTAAATTATATATATATATATATATATATATATTGGAATAAGTTGTGAAATATTAAATTAGATAAACTTAAGAAATAAGAAAGATCATTAGAGAGAAAAGAGTGTAGAGATGAAAGAGAAATGGACTACTGTTTTTTAATCCTTCCCAATTCTCATTCCACCATCGTGAGCCATAGCTAATAATAGGACCACATACTAATTTATAAAACATACAATCGTAGAATTGAAAAAGAAATATGCATATACTTAAAAGAACTGAAATAAAAGTTGTGCTATGAAATAACACCACTTCATCATCACCATTCAAAATCATCTTTTTTGTTCTTTCTCAAAAACTTTGTAATTCCACCATTAATTACCACATATTTAGTGATTTCATTCCTTAGATCTGCTTTCTTTTCACAATATTTGGTGTTGATAACACCCGTATCTCACTTTTATCTAATTTAGAAACATCCAATCGCATAAAAAAAAAGTTTGAATCCAAAATTCAAGAACAAATTCAAGTTTGAATTATTGCATCGATTATAATTTAAGCATGCAATGGCCATATCTTTTAATATCACGAAGAATTTTTCTGCAATGGGTGAGATTACTCCACTGAGCATGTATACTTCTCTAAAGTTGAGACACTCCATCATTGGGGGGTTAGAAAAAAAAATATCATTCATCATGGTAACACTAACAATCAAGATTCAATATTAAAAAAAATAATAATAAAATATATGTGCAAAATACAAAATTTGTACCAAACTTTTACATCAAATACATTTCATTTACAGATTAATAAAATCCTAAAATCTAAAATACCTCTCTAATCAACACATAAGAAAACTAAATATATTGCTTTAGCAGAAACCTATCTAATCAATAAATAAGAAAATTAAATCTAAAGATATTAGACAAACCTGTCCAATATTCATACAATTGCACAAAAAATTGACGATGTAATCAACTGATGACAATGGAGAAAGCAAAGACGTGTTTGAGAACTCAACAATAAAGCAATATAAATAGGAAAAAAATTATTGAAACAGTTCCTAATTATAAGCCAATTAGAAAAAAATTAAGTTCCAATTTACCATACTTGTTAATCAATAAAAAATGAACGGTGATGATGAGATTAAAAATCAATGATCAATGGCTCACAATTGTTCCCGCCAAAAACTATATATAGCATGGTTAGTGATATTATATATTATACAGATATATAGATATAGACTAGTAATTCTCCCATGCGATGCACGGTTTCAAATTAGTATAATATTAGTATACAATTTAATATGAAATTATGTAATATGAGAAAAATTAAAATAAAGTATTAAAGTAAATATATTTTGCAAACTTACTAAAATATATATATATATATATATATATATATATGATATTTTAATTCAAAAAAATATATTACTAAAATTTATAATATGATATTAAAATTAAAAAAAAAAAGTTTCACAATCTAAAAAAATATTGAATTCAACTCATATACATATATTTTTTTTAAAAAAAAAAACTACCTCCAAGCTTTTTTAGATTGTTTAAAACTATGGAAAAACTGTTTTACCCTCTAAAATCAACCACTTACAAACATCATTTATTTGCGTCTCATGTCACTCTATTTTACAATGTACTATTAAACAATAACCTAAACTCATCTAAGCAAAGAAGAAAGTACCAATATACCCTCAATTTTACCCATTTTAATACTAATATATATATTTTTTAATTAAATTATTCACTATTCCATATATATGAGCAATTTAAAAAGGAACAAAAGGAGCAACATTTTAAAAATAATAAAATTAATAGTTTAGATTTGAATTTTATAAGTACAATATAAATGTAAATTTAAAATATTTAAAAGATCATTAACAAAGTAAAAAATATGTCAAAATAGATTTAAAATAAAAATTATTAAAATATAAAAATGATAGTAAAAAGTAAAAAAGTAAAATGAACGTTTTTAATTGGTATAATAAAGTCACTTGCTCCAATAAAACTAACTCTTTTCTTTTTCCTGACTACTACTTTTGTATATATTCGTCCCTTTATAACTGCTTCATTTTATATAAATTAAATGTTCCTTTTTAATTATCACTTTAAAAATATCAATGTATTTTTTTATCTATTTTTTTTTTGATAATATCTCTAATAAATAATTAAATTAATTGTAATAAATAAGAGTGTAAGTGATTTTTGATATATTAATAAATAAATAAAATGTGGAAGTAGATTATACTATATCTAAAACTTTCATAGGTGATAACTTTACATTAACTTATGTTGCCATCGTGCTTTGTTCAATTTTATGGCAGATAAGCGTTAAAGATAAAATATTACTCCTACCTTGATTGCAATTATATGCTGTCGAATTCCGTTAAAAAAAAAAAAATCTATGTTTCCGAATTCTGTTAAAAAAAATATATATATGCTGCCGAATTAAATGATGTTTAAGTTGTTAATTTTAAATGCACGAAACACAATACACGGACTACTATAAAACTATAAAAGTTTGTCATGCGCTTAAAAAAAGCTACTCCCTCGTTCCCTTTCTAATTGTCCCATTTGATCCAAATTGATGCCCTTTTTTAATTGTCACTCCACGTATATCAATGTATTTTTTACCTACTTTTTCCAACAACACCCTTAATTAAATGTAAAGTTATTCATCTTTTTGTAATAAATATGAATAATAAATAAGGGTACAAGTGTCTTTTAATACCATAATAAATAAGAAAATTAGTTTGTGTGAATGGATAAAATGAGACAGATAATAAGAGACGGAGGGAGTATAAAAATGCAATTATGTGTAAAGTAAAAAGCGTGCACTGAGAATTGCAAAAATAATAAATAAAAAAATACTTACTATACACAGCATGTGAAAATGAGCGGGAAAATAGGACAACTATATTTAGTAAACTTTGTTGTTTTTTATATATACCAGTAATTCTCCTGTGGGATGCACGATCTTAGTATTAATAAAATCTTAATGTAAAGTCATATTGTGTAAGATAAAATGTCATGTGGATATTTAAATTACATCTATTTTGTCTATTTACATAATGATCTCATTAAATTTATTATTTAATAATACACGTGAGTGACTTTAAATTATTTAATTAAATTATACTCCCTCCAACCGTAAATCTATTCTCATTTTCTTTCTAGAAATTATTATTTTATCATCATATTAAATATTTACAATATTTTTTCTTATTCTTAATTACAATATATTTTTTCTTATTGAGTTTATTAAATATATTTACAATAGTTTTTCTTATTCTTAATTATTAGACATTTCTCATTATTTAATTTTTTAATCTTTTGGTATTTTAAATTAATTGATAAATAATGAGTGCTAACATTAGTAAAATATTTATGTTTAAGTATATTTATTTTATAGAATATTTTGAGATTCTTTAAAAAAAAATCTCATATATTTCAAAACAAAAATGTTATATATTTTAAATTTGACCATTAAAACAAAAATTAACTAATTTAAAAAAATATGGGTGTAATTTAGTTAAGAAAAGAGTATGGATTATATCTGATAAAAATTGAAAATATGTGTATGATTTGGTTAAGAGGAAAAATATATGTTCAATTTGATTTGTAAAAAAATGCATAAAGTAAGGGTATAATTTGACTAAGAGAAAAATATATGAGCTAATTTTGATAAAATATGAAAAAATGGGTTAAAATTAATGCAAATGAAAGGGAGATAAAGAGAAAGAGGATCCAAAAGGTGAGAAAGATAGAACCGAAAGTTTTTTGGTTGCAAGTTATGAAGATGATTGTCCCTTGATGGACAAGAGCGATAATGAGCAAAAAAATCAAGAAGCATTGAAGGACGAAATGAGCATTTCTAAACTCTCAAACTCTTCAATTTGTACTTTTAATGATATTGTTTCTATTGATTTCATCTTACCTGTTGATAATTTTGACCATAAGAAGGAAGTGATGAAATATAATGGCAAGGAGGACCGATATCCTTGGCCATTCCGATGAGAAGAATTTTGAATTCCATTAATAAGTCCGACAAAGGACATTAAACCTAGCGCTCAATGAGAGGCAACCAATTTTTTACTTGCTTTCTTTTCTTTTTGCCTTGTTCTTTTAATTTTGTTTCATGGTTTGTTTTGTCTAGGTGTTGGGGTCGTGTGTTGAGGCTCGGTGAGGATTTTGAGTTTTATGGAAAGATACGTGCTTGAGGGAAACTTTAGAGGTGTTGAAGATTTGAGGGTGTGATGTTTTTCAAGAGACGTGCTTGATAGTAAACGTGAGCACACTCATGGAGCTTAACGTGAGGTGATAGTGTCTTGAAGAAGAAGAACGTGTTTGGTGCTAATTGGAGGTAGTATACCCCAAACTTAGAATTGCTTAGCAATGTCTACGTTTTGGGGGGGGGGGGGGGTTATTTGTTTTTATTTTCATATTTTACACTGCACCGGCGCACTTGAGGCTTCACTTGTACATTGCACAGACGCACGCCTCATTTTTTTTAGAGTTTTGCCTATTCGAGTACTTAGCATGTTTTGTGAGCTTAATTATCGAATTTTTGAGTAGCTTGTTTTATGTGGTGAATTGCTTGGTGAGTAGTTGGCTGCAAATCTCATTGTGACACTATTTTTCCAAACTTTTAATTGCTTAGCAATGAAAAAGTTTGGGGTGTATGTTCGTTTTACAATTCCATTTGCACCAACTTATTTCGCTCAATTTTGAAAAATTTGTGCTTAATCTTGGACTTATTGAATATCTTTGAGTACATTTTTCGGGAGTTAAGATTGTTAGGCTTTGTGTTGAAGAATCAATTGATGGTGATTGTTTGGTTTTTGAGATTTAGTTGAGCTTGATGGTATTGATTGAGACTTGCTTGTTTACTCGTTTATGTGACGATTATGCTTGATTTTGTGCTCGATCCATGATTAGACAAGCCCGTGAGCTTTAGAGCCTTTAGACTTGTATATATTTTGGTCTAATTTCTTTCTTGTGAGTATCGTTCATGCTTGTGTGCTCTAGAACTTGTCAATTGTCTTGTTTGAGGCTACATTAAGTGTGAATTTTTTTAAAGTGATATGAGGCCATCTTTGATTTGAAAAGTCACTTAGCCAAATTTTCCATACCAAATGAAAATTTTCCGTAATTAGCCATTTTGAGCCTATTGACCTATTTTCTTGGCAACCTACAAATTTAGCCAATTTATCCATTTTGAGCAGTGGAGCTAGAATGTGGGGAGGGGGGGGGGGGGGGGGGGTAGTGAGGTTGAATTGAACTTAAATGTAAATTTGGTGGATGAATTTGTGTGAGAGTGAAAAGTGTGAAAAAGGAAAAAAAAATGAGTGAAAAGTTGTACAAGAAAAAAATTTGAGTTGGTTGTGAAAAAAAAAAAGGAAAATTGTGAAGGAAACTCTCTCTTGTATAGCTATTTGGTGGAGTTTCAAGTTCAAAAGAGGTGTTTGATGGTTGATGGTGAAGGATGTGCTTGAAAAATGAGATAAGTAGATTGTTGGAGTATGAGTTTTTGAGTTGCAACTTGATCACTTGCGACTTTGTCTTGAGATTTTTAGATGTGTCTATGCGTCTTTATGTCTCGCTCCACTAGTTTACGAGTCACTTTATCCAAATTTTCCCCACCTTAACCAAAGAGCTCAACATTACAACCAAATGCAAAGTCCTCATTGATTCTTGGATTGATCACTTAGTAAGTGGTAGAGAACTTAGATGATTGACAAGCCTATGGTAGTGCACTTGTGTGAATTGATTATTGAGAGCAAACATTCCTTGATACACTTTTTAGTGATGAGTGATACACTTACTTGAGAGGAAATTGTGGATTGAGCCTTGATCTTGCATTGATTTGGACATGACTTGTGAATTTGCTAGTTGATATTTGCACTTAAGGGCTTGACTAGATTGAATGAACTTGACAATTCCTACTTATCTCTTTGACACTCATTTCTTCGCAATCCTCCCACTTGTTTTTTATTTCTTTCGTTGCTCGGGGACGAGCAACACTTTAAGTTTGGAGATGTTGATTAGTGTGAATATTGCTTGAAATTCGTGCATTTAATTTGTCTATTTTATAGAGTTTCGTGTGATTATTTGCATTAATTAGACTAATTGTGGATAATTGTCGAGAAAGGTATTTGTGATTTATTTTGCAGGAAATTGGCGAATATTTAGAGCAAATACGTGCTTATTGAGGTCGATTGAGAAACGAGTTGAGAAAGGGAATTACTTGGGTTAATTTTAATATGCAAGCATTTGGTTCAACCCAAATCAATTGAAGAATGGCCCAAGGATCGGCCCATTTACATATTAAAAGCAGCAGCCCACTTCAAGCCATTTAGAAAAAAAAAGGAATTGGAATGGGAATATTGTCATTTATAAGGCTGCCCACGTGAACAGAGAACAAAGGCAGCTGCATATTACTTGTATGGGGCCCACGTCCCAAAAGTTGGAAAGAAATAAGCAAGAAGGCCCCACGTCCTTTATCAAAAAGGAAACCATCTTCACACATGAAGAGAGAGAAAGCGGGTGGCATTAATGAGATGAAGAAACCCATTTCTTCAATTGAAGCTTTGGCCGGAATTAATGGTTATTCGGAAGTAAGCTTCGTTGCCAGCGTTAATGGAGTTACACACCGCCGTGCCGCCGAGATCGAAGCTGCTCATAACAGCAATGCACGCCACGTTGTCGCCGGAATTCGAGATCGGAGAAGCAGACCGCCGTACTGATTCGTGCCAGAGTTAACTCACGCCCAGAAACTTCGCAAGGCCGGAATTCTATGCACGTAACTCGCCATCAACGCCTCCAAGTCACCGGAAACAGAGCTCACGTGCCACGTCCAGGAGAGAGAAGTGTTTAACACTTCTATTAATTAACAAAAGCGCGTCTCTAACAGCTCGACCAACAAACCAAGTCGAGCAAGCCGGCTCGTGCGAGTCAATGTCGGTGATTACAGAATGTTAGGAAGAAATTTTGCCTTGCACGACCAAGAGGTCCGGTCGAGGAGATCTACTCGGTCGAGTCGAGTCAACCCGAGTTGACTCGGCAGATAGGTATAAGATGCGAAAATTCATCATTTTTCAGGGATTAAAGTGCAAATTCGTCTCAATATTTTTCCCCTACACTATATATACCATTTTCTCAGATTTTAGAAGGGAGATTCCATACACTCCCTTAGGGGACACACTCTCCACACACACACACACCCCACACACTAGATTAGTTTAATTTCACCTTTCATTTCTAGGGTTTTTTTTTTTTTTTTTTTGAATCACTAGAGTAATCTAGTTTAGGATTTGAAGATTAAAGTTCTATTTCAAGCTTGTAAACCTAGAGGTGACTTCTTTCCTTATTAATGCAATTTCATTTTCATTTAGTTATGTGTTTAATATTTTGTTCTTGTTTAGCTATGGTTTTTCATTTTGAAACCATGAACTAATTGTTTTGATGTTTGGGATGTTAGATACCATGTGAAATCTTGAGTTGAGATTGTTCTTTGCCTATTCTATGTTGATATTTGGATTTTTGCTTCTATTGATGAATTTGTATTGAGCTTTAATTGTTGATCTCTTGTAGCTTGTTTGTCGAGGCATGTTTAGCGTAGACGAGAGTTACATGAACATGATTAGATGAATGAGTGCGAGATTTATGATTGAATGCGTCTAATTTGCGTTTGATTCGTCGAGAGAGAGTTGATCGCAAAAAACCCTATCATTAGACATCAATTGCTTGGATGGTTGTTTAGGTAATTGGTGAGGTCTCTTAGTAAATCCAAATTGATGCATATAATTGGCTTGACAATCCTACTTAAGTTTCACTAGGTTGAAGATATCCTAAGCATCACAACTTCCGTGTGCCTTGAATGGTGAAAGTTATGTGAGAATTATGATTGATCTTAAATTTGTGCTTATTTTAGTTGCATGTTGTTTGCGTGCCCTTGTTGATTGGAATTAATTTAGCTCAATGCATGGATTGCTTGTATCGATGTGTGGATGCTTGTTAGTGTAGACGAGAGTTACATTAATTTGAAGAAGTCATTGGGTGTGAGTGAGGAGTGCATAGATGCGCTTATCTTGTGCCAATTCGTCGAGAGAGATTTGAGACATAGGATACCGTCAACAAGCCCTAAGTCTTTGATAGTCTGTTGAAGGGTTAGGTGAAGGAAATACTTGGTACAATCAATTTGCAATTGAAATTTGGTATAAATTGAAGATTGATCCTAAGGATTGCATAACGGAAACCATTTGAGGCATTCAAATCCCCTTACACTTCGTCTCGAAGTTAGATAGATTTCTTTTATTGCTTGCTAGTTTGCTTGTTTTAATTTTCTTGTTTAGTAGCGTAATCAACCCAATCTTGTCCTTTAATTTTCCTTGCATGCCAACGTGAATCGACTTAGTTAACCACTTGCTTCCCTAGGGTTCGATAATTTTTATTACTTTGTCAATTGCCTTACTATAACAACGATCCCGTACACTTGCGAGTGAATTCGAATTTGTGCTTTAACGAATTTGACAATCAGTTAACAAATCAAAGCCCAAAGGGCGAGGAATGAACCCTATATCTTGGTTTATAAAGTACCTAAAGATACAATGATAATCAAATACATAGAGAGGGGTGTGGTTAAAAGTATTAAAAAATAAAAAAGCTATTTTTTGTGTAAAAAGGTGTGCATTACGGTTGTACTTGGTAGGCATTATTAATTTTAGTAAGGGGTATAAATTTAGTATAGAAAAGTCATATAAAATTGCTTGGTAGGACATATAAAAAAGGTCCTACTAATTTATGCAAAATTCTTATACTTACTTGGTAGGAAGTAATAAAAAAGGTAAAAATTAGGTCCAGCAGCCTCCGGCGAAATTCCGGCGGTCCGGTGGCGGTTCGTGTGACAAACCAATAATAAAATAGTACGACCTTTCGGACCGAATTAATTTTGTAAAGGTGAATAGTGTTTTGGAGGTATTACGCCTTACTATTTTACAGGGTCGGACATATAAGAAACGGGTCGATATTATTTTAGTATGCCCTACCAAGTGGAATATTAATTATACAACACCCCATAATATGGCCTTTTACTGCATACCAAGTGGAGCCTACATGTAAAAGTATATAGGGTCCACTATACTAAAATTTTGGCGGGAACTTTCTTAAGAAGTTACTATAGTGTTTTATATATATATATATATATATATATATAGATATAGATATAGATATAGATATAGATATAGATGTTAAACACAATGACCACCCATTAAAGCCTACAGAACTACGGATCTAATTGATTCAAGATCTTTTCAATTTACTTTTAGTGGTTTCAATTAATTAGGACATAATTCTAACCCCCAGCGGATCACGGTTTACTATTGGGTTATAAATAAAAAATTAAATTTCAAATATAAAATTATAATCATGATATGATAATATTCAAAACTTACCATTTTAACATTATTCATAAATCCATTAAAACCAAGATTAAATATAATTATAGAAGTTCAAATATTAACAAAATATTTTATGTTGCAATCGTAATTGTATTAACAAAATACTCGATAAGTATTTCCATTAAAGGGAAAATACTTTGTTCGACCCTTAAAAGAAATTTGTATTTTTTAATCTTCTATACGAATAAAACCTAACCACAGTTAATTAGATTAGATTTAGTAAAAAAATTGCTTGCTTTAAAGGGTGCTTGGTTGAAGTCTTTAGAAGGTAAAAGAATAGTAATCAAAGTGTGTGTTTAGACTTTAAAATGATTCTATTATGACTTTGATTACCTAAAAATAAAAGAATCTACAAAAGTTCACATATATGAAAAGTATGTCTTTAATTTCATATCCTTTTTATTCTTATATCCTTTTCATTACTTACCACTTTATCAAGGGAGGAAATCTCAGCTCCTCTACTTATGCTAATAATCAGTCCTAATTAAAAGGCCAGTTTTGACCTATGAAAGCAATAAAAAATTTTGACACTCACGAAAAAAATCACTCCTAGGCTCCTAGCCAACATTACATTGAAAAGGAAAAAAGAAAAAAGAAAAGTAAAGGATTGTGCCGGCCCATTAGATCGGCGGACTAGCATGTGGATTGTGGAATAACCGGTCCGAACAAAAAAATTCATTTTTAAACGGATCACTTAATGCATGAACCTCACTAATTGGTTCGGATCAAAAAAGTGCAATTGTTCAAGACTATATGATCTAATCAAACAGCCTGCTTACCATCTCTTGTATTACAAAGGAGCTCCAATGTTCAATCGTTTCACACTCATTCGTCTGTTTCAAATTGTTCTCCTTCTCTACCGTTTCTACGTCATAAATATAGGCTATCTCATGCTTGTTTTTTACGTCATATTATACTCATTGTCCAGGCATCACACGCTTGTTTGTGATGCCGTTCAATACTCATTGTCTATATTAATGAAATTGGAGTAGAAAATAAATTGCGATGTGGGATAGGGATCTCTGACATGCTTTCTATCACTAACAATAATAACCGTATCATGTATGGTGTACACAATAATTGTTATTGGTAATTTACATGGTAAATGATTATCAATTGTGGTGTAAAACTGTAAAATGGCTCCAACAGGTTATGTTGTGGGGGCAATATTAATAGTCGAAGTTACAACCAAATTAATGGTATTGTGCTAAGATTATACAAACTAGAAAATTTGGTTTACCAGCTTTCCTATTTTTACTGGTATCGAATTTAAAGGAAACACCCGGAATCAATATTTGTATCTAAATAAAAGCACTTATTCACTTAGAAGTGCTTCTTTCAAATTTTTCAATGATAATGAGAATGAAATTTTATTTTTCATCTCCGTCCTTGGATATTTGAGGAAATGATTATACTTATGGTGGTTACATCACTAGTGTTGTGCTCTAATTAAAAAAAAAAAAAGGATAAAAGAAGAGGTTGATTGTGACATAGTAACGAGAAGGATTATAAGAAGATAGAAAGGTAATTAAATGGGTTAATGATTACCTTATTTAAGAGGAAAAATAATATTATATGTCAACTTTTGTTCTTATTAACCACTATAATTACCTTATATTAATCCTCATTTTTATTACCATTGAATTTTCAAACCAAGTGCCACCACACTATATATTCTAGTTGTTGGTAATAGGGGTGGGCATTCGGTTTCGGGTACCCGATCCGAATCCGAAAAAAAAAACCGATCTGTTCGGATTTTTTAATTATAAAACCCGAATTTTGGGTTACCCGAACCCGATATATATAATCGGATTCGGGTTTGGGTATTAAATGTCTACCCAAAAAATCCAATCGGGTTACCCAAAATTACACATATAATTTAATATATTTATTTATGTTAATTATAATAATATATATAGTTTGATGTTTCATGGTTGCAATTCAGTGTTTGGTGAATGAAGAATGAAGTTAAGTATTGGTTGTTGATGACCTTAATTCTGTGTAGATGATTAGTGACTGTTTATGCTTAGAAGATCATCAAACAAGATGATTAAACTAGAATTAGGTGCGAGATTTATAAGTAAGGATTGAGAATTGAAATTGCAAGAGTTTTGGCTTGTTTTGAATATTTGAACATATGTTTTCCTTCTCATGAAGGGGTACTTATAGATTACAAGCAAGCATAATGTGTCACCTTCTTAACCTCTCTAATTTATATGTTGACAAGTGTTTAGACACTTGTTTTATTCTTAAACTATAACATTTTGTACAATAACAAGTGTTAAGACACTTGTTTGTTTCTAATGGAATGCCTAATTAGTGGAATTCTTAGCTGTCTTCCGAGGTGTAACACTGCTCGCCTGTTCGTCTTTAAAGTGGGTACTTTGACATTTCTTCTAAACTGGTCGCTTAGCTCCTTTGATTCTTGTCCAGCTGGTCGTTTGATGTGTTCTGTCATTCTGACCAGCTGCTCACCTTCTTGCAATCCATGACTTATGCTCTGTTGTTCGCCTCTTGCCACTTCTTCTCTAATTGTCATTATTATCATCATTACTCCTTTAACCTTGTTGCTCGACTGGTCG
The DNA here is from genome assembly GCA_947034835.1 of Ballota nigra. Classification (NCBI taxonomy): domain Eukaryota; kingdom Viridiplantae; phylum Streptophyta; class Magnoliopsida; order Lamiales; family Lamiaceae; genus Ballota; species Ballota nigra. The sequence continues at coordinate 102,489,353 of OX344721.1, forward strand.
TCTGTTCAACAATTATCACTCGAGCTTAGCTGGTCGTCTTTCCTTTAATCACTACTTATGTATATATTATATTCTTGATCTTCTGAATTTGTTGCTCGACTGGTCGTCCCATCAACAATGCCCCCTGACTTGCTCTTTTATTAAGATGGAAATCGACTAATTGAGGGCAAGTCATAGTTTTTGAAAGAAGTGATGTTTGTGCTGAGGCGAGCAACAAATTTTTGAAATCTTTTAAGCGGGAAACTCGGGCAACCAACTGAGACTGAGGCGATCAACCAGACGTGGCTTTCCTCCTTCCGACGGTTGGATTCTCGATGGCCTCGGGATACGAAGCGACGTGGGCGGTGATTACTATTCGTATTCCTTCAATATCTTCTCATCCGGGCATCCGTTCGAGTCGATTCAAAGTCCTACAAACTCCAATTTTTGCCCTCTATCCATCTGTAAGCATCAAAGAGGCAAATTCATCAATGTATGAAAATAATACTCAATTGACTCTAAATACTCATCATATTCACTCAAAACATGGGCAAAACGAGTTGCGAATCATGACAATTTCACACATAATCAACCCCCCAAACTTACCATATTGCTTGTCCTCAAGCAATGAAATCATAAGTCAAGTGAAATTGTTAGGAATGAGTCAAAGAACCAAATCATGCAAGTAATCGAACTCGAGTTTCAAGATCGTTCACATGTATACAAACTCACTGATGGATCGCGCCGGTGAAGGCGGTCCGTCCCCAAGATCGTTGTTGGGATACCAAACGTGTATAAACAATTAAAGACCTAAACATGCATCTAAAGACAAGTTTAGATCTGTTACCCTTGAAGACCGAGGCGTTGATTCCACTACTGATCTTCTAATCTGTCTCCCAACCTCGTTCGTACACCGGGTGGACGGCGAACTAGCGAACGTGGAGAAAAGTGCCTCCCAATTTCGTCTCTTCAAAAACTCTTGCTCACGAAATTCAGCTGCTCACGAAATTCTTTTAGTGCTCGGGTTTCAAAGAACGAAATTGAAGCCTTTATATAGGTTTCATGGGCCAGACTAGGGATCTGTTAGAAGGTATAGGTTTGGGCTCCTCATGGACCCAAATATTCTTATGTTCAGCCCAGAACATATATTTGGCCCGTGAACATTAATTCATTCCACTAGAGAATTAATGTTGCACTCCCGTCCTATCCCGAACCGAATCAGGGCTTCTATTAGACTCTATAATTCCCCGTGTTAAAGATATCGCACGTCCATTAATTATTAAAGCTTCTGACCGCTTTAATTAATTAACATCTATTATTCCTTGAGTAGTACCACTCAACCTTGTTGTCGTACGGATTAAATCCACCTGCAGGGTTTAATACGACAATCCTTTATGAGTTTCCTCAAGGGGACGTCATCAACCTGGATCACCAGGACACGGTGCCCTAATGCCAATAAATAGACATCGTGCAAACGATGTCACTACCCAAAATACATAGTGCATTGAATCTAACAAGATTCTCACCCATAGTAAATCAAAGTAGTGAACAAGCGCTCCACATATCTAGATATCACAATTAGGGTTAAGAATTACAAGAGTCACCAAGACCTTTAGTTCTTCATAACAGTCAGAATAGAAGAACATGTCTTAACTGTGATCCATTCAATACGACATAGCGTACTAGTATGAACTAATGGCCAAGACAAGCCACTAACAAGTTCATACTACAACTTATACCAATAGTTATGTCTAGAACTATCTTAGTTGTGAATACTGTTTATATCTTATAAGGAACTGACAATGTGATCTTCTGTGTGACTACAAACCCACCACATTATCTACAATATAAGATAAATAGACATACAAGTAATACAAGCAATTAATAAGATTGCAATAATGTGAAAAACCATTTATTTCAGATAATAAGGAAATTGAATATATCCATAAAAGCCCAACAAAAGTTTGCTTTACAGTATACACCAACAATCTCCCACTTATACTAAAGCTAAACTTTTAGTATACACATAAAGACATATCACTCACCCCCTTCCCCATACTCATGCAATAACAACAAGAATCACCAAGATCAAACATGGATGTGCACTCAACGATGTGTTTCACTTCTTCACAAGTGTATTTCAATGACAAGGGACTCACTCAATCAATCAATCACACATATCAGCAACCATAGGCTTGTAAGCACTCTCAACTTCGATCATACTCTAGAAATCAATGCCGAATCAAAAATAACTTTTCTCAAGGTTGCAATGTAGGCTCTTTGGACAGGTAGGGTAACTATATGGGGTAGGTGACTCAAGTGAATGGAGAATGGAAAATCAAATTTCAATACTTCAAGATGAGGAACAAAATAATTCAAACATCTCCATGCAATACACTTTTCAACTCCTCTACTTTCAACATTTCAATTTTTCTTTTTTTCTAACTCATTTCACTTTTTCAATCACCACACTTTTCTTTTTCACACATACATATGAGCTCATTTTTTCTTTTGCTCATTCTCAAATTTTTGGTCTTCCCCACAACTCAAAACTTCATCACACCCTTCTTTTATCACAACTCAACCAACATAATTCCTTTTCTCAACTCAATCCCTCATCATTCACACTTTTCCTATTCTCCACTCAAATTGGGACAAAAAAGTTTAGGAACTTGGATAAGTGTTAAAATGTGGTAGCAAATAAAATAGGCTAAGGCTCAAACAGGCTAACAAGGGATAAATGTCATTGGTAGGGAAAATTTGGCTAAGTGACTCAATCAAATCAAAGATGGCCTAAGATCACATTCAGCATATCAAACTAGACATAATCAAGAAGCGAGAGCACACACAAGTTCTAGCATCCTCTAAGGTGATGACTCACTCACAAACGAAGAGATCAATTCATGCATCTTAATCTCACAAAGGTTCAAATCTCACAGCTTTCACATCCATGCTAGTCCTAGTGATTTCTCACTCTCATCACACAAGTACTCAAAAAGACAATTAGTAAGTATACGAGTTCCCTCTCAAATCAACTCTAACTCCTACACTCACACAATTCAGACTCTAACTCAACTCCACAAATCACTAACTCATACTCACACTAAAAAATAGCAATAAAAAAGCATAAGATAATTGATAGGCATGAAATATGTAGTAGCACATCAAAGCAATATCAGCTCAAGGAGCATCTCAAGGCTTAATATATAACCAAACTCAACTCACAGAGAGGGTGTGCGCCTGTGAAATGTAACCATAAAACATATAAAAACTCCACCCTCCCAAACTTCGACCTTGTGAAGCGGTCTAAGTTTGGGGTTGTGGGCTACCTATTACGCATAATCCCCTTTGCACTTGGCAATGTAACACACTCTCTTGCTTGAGTTCCTTCCTTTTGAATAACTTCATGATACCTTTACTTCCTCGAGACAAGCCTACAAACAACTCACTCAAGAACGAGGTTAAAACTTACGACTCAAAACAACACACCTACAACTAAAAACACTCAAAAGCAAATAAAAATGGATTGCCTCCCACTCAGCGCTATTTTTAAGGTCTTAATGTCGGACCGAGCTCAAAGGAGCTTATGGGACATGATACTCAAATTTACCTCCCTTACTCTCATAAGTGAAGATGTCTAAGTTTTTCGCTTGATTCCCATCCTCCTTCCCCACCTCTGGCGGAGGTGTCACCTTCTTCTTTCTTGCTCTCCACTGAGGTACCCACTTCTTGACTTTTGGCTTCTTTTTACCTACTCCTCCCTTCCTCTCCAACTGGGCCACGTCCACACTTTTCAATTCTTCATCCTTCAACTTCTTCCCTTTATCCCTATCAAAACAATCAAGATCATAATGCTCATAGGTTAAATCATTAAGTGAAGGACTATCAAATGCATGACTATAAGAAAGGTTAGAGATAGGAGGTGTGTCTTCAACACAAGGATCAATGGTATCAATGGAATGACAACTCCCATCCTCCTTCGGGTGTTTCATGGCCTCATATAGGGAAATCTTCACCTCTTGATCATCAACTTTCAACGTGATCTTCCCATTCGCCACATCTAACACCATCCCGGTCGTGGCTAAGAAAGGTCTTCTTAAGATCAAAGGCACATGCTCATCTTCCTCCATCTCTAGGACCACAAAATCAGCTGGAAACACGTGATCTTCTACTTTAACAAGGACGTCTTCAACCACACCTTGAGGTCTAGTAATAGACCGGTCGGCAAGTTGAAGCGTCATCAATATTGGCTGAAGTTCTCCACCCTCCAACTTCTTAAATAGCGACAAGGGCATAAGGTTGATGCTCGCTCCAAGATCGCACAATGCTCCCTTCTTGACTCCATTCCCGATATCACATAAGATCGTGAAACTCCCGGGATCCTTCAACTTCGGGGGAAGCGCTTTATACACTAATGCACTCACCTCATGGTTCAGCTGCACCAACTTTGGCTCATCAACTCTCCTCCTCTTAGCTATCAAGTCCTTCAGGAACTTGGCATAATTAGGCATCTGTTCCAAAACATCATAAAAAGGAATGTTAATATGTAACTTTTTAAATACATCAAGGAATTTAACAAACTTCTCATCTAGTTTCTTTTTCATAAAAACCTGCGGATATGGGACGGGTATCACAGATTTGGGTATACCCCCCATTCATCTCGCTCGGTTTCTTTCACATTCTTCCTTGCTTCCTTTGCCTTCTTCCACTTTGGGACTCTCTTAATCTCCTCAATGTCTTTGCCATTCTGGCTCTTTGCTCTTTGAGTGCCTTCACCCTCAACCCCTCTCTCAACTTCTACCTCCTCAATCTCATCTCTATCTTCCTAAGTTGGTTGCCCTTGATAATATCTTCTCATCCGGGCATCCGTTTGAGTCGATTCAAAGTCCTACGAACTCCATTTTTCGCCCTCTATCCATCTGTAAGAATCAAAGAGGCAAATTCATTAATGTATGAAAATAATACTCAATTGACTCTAAATACTCATCATATTCACTCAAAACATGGGCAAAATGAGCTGCGAATCATGTCAATTTCACGCATAATCAGATGCCATCAACCGCCAACGCGTATACCTATAATTGCTTATAGGGGCTTGCAGAATTTTTGACAATTTTCACTTTCACCCCCGTTTTTATGTCTTATAAATAGTCCTTTCCTCTCCTTCATTTTCCTTTTTGAAAAGTCTCGTGTATTTCTGCCATTGACATTCAATCCTCAAGCTCTTGTTCTTCAATCTCGTGCGATCTTCAACGAATTCGTGTTCATTCCAAGGTAATTATCAGTTATATCTCTGTTTCTAGTTCTTTATCACCTTTGTATTTTTTTGATTTCATCTTCTTTCATCATTGTATTCTTCCATCGCCGTCGTGGCCTTTTCCAGCGCCGCCGCCTTCTTCATTGATTTCCCTCAAGAAATGCCACTTTCGTTCTCTTGGGAGCTTTTTTTATTTATTCTCACCACATTTGTTAGAAATCTTCCTTGCTTTTCACTATGGCATCCCAATCGTCAAGCGAAACACCATTCTTGGAGATGTATCCATGAAATACAGAGAAGCGACCAGTAGAGAAACACGTCCCATCGGCTCCTCGTCGATCTCTTCGCCAAGCCCTGGCCCAAAACCCTAGAACTCTTCTCGTGGACGAGGAAATGGGCTCGAAAGCCTCCTCAGATGTTCGCTCCGTGGAGGCATATGCTGTGGACAACTCGGGCGATGAGGATGTAGAGCGACCAGCTGGTCGCCCAGGCGTAGAGGAGAATACTTCCTTCGATTTAGGAGAGGACTCGGATGAAGTGGCCGCTGAGATTGAAGCAGATAGCGACCAACTTGTGGAAGAGCGACCAAGACTGTCTGTGACTTGGAAGTTTTTTTTAGAGAAATAGGCTTTCCTATTTCTAAAACGACTCCTGAGTCACAGATCCCGGAGGGAGTTGCTCGCCGTGGCGAATGTGCCGAATATGTTGCTTGCTACTCGGAAGCGTTCCCCATCCGTTCTCGTGTGATTATGACCACTCAAGAGAATAGTTTTACGGCGAGCAAGATTTCAAGCCTCATTACGGAGGATGATTTGGATAGTATAAGGTCCCACTATAAAATTCCATACGATATTTTTTGTACGCCCCCAAGAAGGGAGAGACTGCCGATCGCCCGCCACCGGGTTGCACAACGATTAATCTGGACATATTGAATACGGGATTCCCGCTTTCACTTCATCCCCTCATTGGTCGCTTCCTGGAGGATATCAATTTGGCGATCACACAAATTACGCCTAACAGGTGGAGTAAACTGCTCGCTTTGATGACCCTATTTGGCCTTGAAGGTTACAAGAATAAGATCAGCACGACTGAGATCCATTATACTATGGTCATATCCGTCTGCAAGGACGAGGGTGTGGGGTGGTATTATGTGAAGGCGAAGGCCGGCGTTAAACTTATTGAGGGGGTTCCAAACAAAGTGAAGAGCTGGCATAAACAGTTCTTCTTCATCGGGGGAGACTGATGAGCATCAGTGGGTTTCACTGGCGCGTAGGCGCACATAAAGTCACCCGAATGTTTTGGCGAGATAAAACGTAGGCTCCACTTTTTCTGTTTATAGATCAAGTGGGACTAATTTTAATTTTCTTCTTTTTGTTGTTTTGTAGTCCCGAAGCTCTTGAAGTGGGGTCATCCAAACTTGAGCGAAGAGTTCCTATATACTTTGGCGGTGATTGCACTTTGTAATCCTAGCGACCGCGAACTTTCTCACTTGTCAAAGCCACATTGCCGCAAGCTTGCCCAATTATTTACAAGTCCTCATCACCTGGAAGCTCAGGCGGACATCCCAGAAGGTATGTATTTGTTCGTTCAGCTTGGCTTTGTGTTCGCCTGGTCGCCGCTTATTGATGATTTTTTATTTATTTCTTTCATTCGTTAGATCAATGCATAACGGTTGTTGTTCCCGTTATTCCTGAGTCATATCACTTGCTCGTCGATCGCATCAAACAAATGGTTGCGGAGGTGCCTACCAGGAAGAAGCTTGATCCCCCCACTTCTCTCATGCGTCTTCATGCTTGGGATGATCCTAATCCTCCTCCTCGCCCTCGAGGCCCAACTGCTCGCTCCCATAGGGCTTCGAAACCTTCCTCTTCTCCATGCCAGACGAGTAAAGGGAAAGAAAAAGAAAAAGAGAGGGAAAAGAAGAAAGCCCCTCGAGGTGATGGTCGCGGAGGCGACGAGGACAGGGAGCAGGTGAAACGCTCCAAGCAAACCATCGAAGCGAGCAATCGAGATGCTCGCTCTCCCATGTCAAAATCCACCTCTCTTAAGGTCGTGAGCGAGTAACAAACTGCTGATGTTGTGTTGAGCAAGAAAAAACGCCCCTCCACTGATCGCTCCTATCTTGGATATGACCCAGTGAAGCTAAGGGAGTAAGTTCTTTATTAACCCTTCACTGGTCGCCTTTGTTAAATTTATTTTCGTTTGTTCTGACTTATCTTTTTCTTTCATAGGTACAAGCCTGAGGAACATCCTGGACGAACAGAAGTACTCCACCAGCTTAGCTGTGTGAAATCCCCTCCGCCTTATATGGATATACCGGACTCGCATGTTCGGCGAGCGACTAAGATGGTCCCTCGTTCTTGGACCAAAGTTTGTGAAGATATCGTCCAAGGGCAGAATGCCAGCGATAATGCTCGTCTGATCGCCTACAATGCCAGCCACCAAGCCGACATGGCTCATAAACTTCTTGACCAGGTCGTGACCTTGGAGAGAACTAACTGAGGTCTTGGTCGCAAGATAGATAATTTCGAGGCGGAGAAGGTGGCTGCTGTGAAAAAGAAAGACGACGAGTTGGCCAAGGAACGGGCCGAGCATCCGAAGATTATGGCAGATTTAGAACAGAAGCTCAAGGCTACTCTCGATAGTGAACAATTTGCTCTTAATCAGTCCGAGAGGATGATGCTCGAGTTGGGAGTCGCTGATGAGCGAGTAAAAGTGCTGGAGGAGGAGAAGACCGGGTTGGTCGCCCAGGTGGAGAACTTGAGAGCCGAGATTGACCGCCTTCAGAAGGAGAAATCTTCTATGGTTTCTTACGATATATATGTCCAAGATGTTGCAGACAACACAAACTTTGGGTATGTATGTGCCTACGCCGAAAGTATCCGGTCCGTCAAATTCGTCCTGGATCATGGGAAGGATGTGATGGGCATGGTGAAGAAAGACTTCACTGAATTTGTGAAGGATAACCCAGTGGTCGTTGGGTTCTCGGTCCCTGTGCCAGATCTTGGAGAGTTGGGGGTGCCTCTCGACATTTTCGGGGAGGATGTTCAAGTGATTGCTCCCTGATATGCTGGCGAGGAGGCGGACAAAGAGAATGCAGGTAATGAGCCGAGCAAAGAAGCTAAGGTGTTTGATGGTCTAACCTCTCTTCCCCTCACACCTCTCAATGAGGCGAGTACCCCGGCTACAATTGGTGGCCAGCACGCTCCTGAAGCGACCACTTCTGTTGTCGAGCCCTCCGTCCCTGATGTTCCCCCAGCTTCCCAGGGTTGAAGACTTTGTACTTTTTCCTTTCTTAGCTTGTAGTAGGACTTAGCTTCCTCTTCATGTAATATGTACTCCTTTTGCTCGCCAATGAAATGGTTCTTCTTTCCTTTAAGTGTCTACGCCTTTATTTTATTTGCTTCTTGCCTCATTGTTCGCCTGTTGCATATGCTCTATTTCTGCTTAAGTACTTTCCTGGCTTTATACAGATCTTTCTGGGCTGAGCCTCCTTACTTTTTGTTCCTGAATTTTGTTATTCGCCGCGTGTATAAGCTTGTACATCCACGTGTTTTTCTTCCGGCGAGCAGCAATGCTTTTTCTAAATTGCATCTTAACGTTTTACACTTTACATTTTATCTTTGCTTTTTCACTCGTTCATTGAGCGCTTGTTTGTTCGCTCTCCCTTGTCATGTTCCACAAGTGCCTGGATGAGTCCTTGTTACCCTTCTTTTTGTTCGGAAGGAGTTGATTTTGATCAATTGGGCCTTGTGATCCTTAAATGGACTTGGCCTTATATTCTTGTACTTTAACCTTGTTGCTCGCCCCCCATTCTGCTTTTAAGCGAGCAAATTTATTTTGTGAAGCGAACAACTGAACTTTTACATGTTTATTTCTATTTTTATAACTATAACCCTTATCTATAAAATCTTACCAAAAAAATTACATGAATATCTATAAAATTTCAAAAAATTTGAAATTTCTACATCAAATTCACAACTACTTATTAAAATTTACAAAGTAACATGAAACCTAGACTAATCTTTACATATACTGTACATTTTCTGCCTACTGATAATACTTTCTCAACAAGGCCGCATTCCAGGAGTATTGGGCCGAGTTGCCTTCCATGTCTTCCAAGTCGTATGTGCCGTTGTGCCATTTGTGAGTTATTCTGAACGGGCCCTCCCAAGCCGGTCCAAATACTCCTGGTGGTGATCCCATGATTCTTCGGAGTACGAGATCTCCGACCTCAAAATCCCTGATTCTAACTTGCGAATTATAATACTTTGCGATTCTTTTCTTGTATATTGCATTTTTCATTTTGGCTGAAATTCTTTTTTCATCAATCAGATCCATTTCTACAGCCAATGCTTTGATGTTCGACTGTTCATCAAATATTGTTGTCCGTTCTGTTGGCACCTTTAGTTCCACTGGTATTACTACTTCGGTGCCAAATGCCATGGTGAATGGAGTTTCTCCGGTGCTTATTCTATATGATACTCGATATGCCCATAGCACTTCTGGTAGCTCCTCTGACCATTTTCCTTTTTTGTCTACCAATCGGATTTTCAAAATGTGATTGATTATCTTATTGACTGCTTCTACCTGACCGTTGGACTGAGGGTGATATGGAGTCGAGAAATGTTTCTTGATTCCCTATTTTTTGCAAAAGTCTCTTATTTTCTTGCCTTCGAACTGTCGTGCATTATCCGTCAAATTGCTTGTGGGACTCCGAATCGGCATACAATACTTTTCCATATGAAGCTGATCATTTTTTCTTGCGTAATTGTTACAAGTGCCTCTACTTCTGCCCACTTTGTGTAATAGTCCACGGCCACTACTGTAAATTTTACATTCCCCTTTCCCGCTGGGAAAGGTCCTACGATGTTTATCCCCCATTTTTGCGAATGGCCATGGACTATTTACTGTTATTAGCCCTGTCGGTGGTTTGTGGATACTGGGTGCGAATATTTGGCATATGTGGCATATTTTTGCAACTTTGATAGCATCCTACAGTAAAGTTGGCCAGTAGTACCCCTGCCTTACTGTTTTGTATGCTAACGCACGCCCCCTGCGTGGTTTCCACAAACGCCTTCATGAATTTCTTTTAAAACTTCCTGGCCTTGCCCCTTTGTCAAGCATTTTAATAATGGAAGCGAAAATCCTCTCTTGTAAAGTTGACCATCCATGATTGTGAATCTTGCTGCTCGCCTGGTCGTCTTGGCCGCTTCTTGAGGGTCTTTTGGAGCTTCTCCATCATGAAGGTATTTGATAATAGGTGTTCTCCAGTCAATTTCACCTGGTTCTTCACTTACTTGACTGGTTTTGTAGTCATGTGTTGACGGTTGAAGTATCTTTGTGATGGTGATTTCTGATAACTCTGTTGGTCCCGTGCTGGTAGCCAGGCGAGCAAGTGCATCTGCTTGGGCATTATTGTCTCTCAGCACTTGTTTGATGTAAATTTGTTCAAACAGGGAAGCCAAATGAGCAATAATTTTTTGATACAACGCCATGTTCCCGTCTTTTGCTTCATATTCTCCCCGGACCTGGTTGACTATCAACTGTGAATCTCCATATATCTGCAATCTTTTAACCCCCACAATCAATGCTAAACGAAGTTCGGCTATCAGCGCTTCATATTCGGCTTCGTTGTTTGTTGCCATAAACTCGAATCGTACTGCCGAGGTGAAAATTTGTCTGTCTGGGCTAATTAGCACTATTCCAGCTCCTGATGCTGCGTTGGTCGACGGTCCATCAACGTACATATGCCATGGATGATTATGACCTCTCATCGGATCTTGAGGAAAGGTTAGTTCGACTATGAAGTCGGCTAACGCTTGTCATTTGATCATTGTTCGAGGTGCATACGATATTCCAAATTGGCTTATTTCGAGAGACCACTTGAGGAGCCGACCAACAGTGTCCGGCCTTTGTAAGAATTGTCTTAATGGTAAAGTTGTCAGAACTTCTACTTGATGATCAAAGAAGTATGGTCGAAGTTTCCTGACACTCATTACTAGTGCGTATGCTAGTTTTTCCATTGGGGAATATTTGATTTCAGCCTCGTGCAATGCTTGACTCACATAGTAGATGGGTAAATGAAATTTCCCTTCCGCACGAACCAGAACTGAGCTGATCGCCACTTCTGAGGCTGCTAAGTATAGGTACAATTTTTCTCCCGAGATGGGTTTTAACAAGATCTTGGTATCACCGAGATATTCTTTTAGTTGCTCAAATACTTGTTGGCAATTATCTGTCCACCGAAATCCTCCTTTCTTTATAGCATCGAAGAAGGGTCGACACCTGTCACCAGATCTTGAGATAAATCTATTCAAAGTTGCTAGACATCCGGTGAGACGTTGTACCTCTTTGACAGATCTTGGTGGCTGCATATCTATAATTGCCTTCACTTTTGATGGGTTTGCTTCAATGCCTCGCTAGCTAACAAGATGTCCCAGAAATCTGCCTGAGTGAACTCCGAAACTGCTTTTCTTTGGGTTTAGCTTCATGTTGTAGGTTCGAAGTATCTCAAATGCTTGAGCCAAGTGTTCCAGGTGGTCTCCCTTCTTTGGGCTTTTCACGACTATGTCATCCATGTATACTTCCATTGTTTTACCGATGTGTTCATCGAACATTTTATTGACAAGTCTTTGGTACGTGGCTCCTGCGTTGATCAACCCGAACGACATTCTCTTCCAACATAGTAAATTCTTGTTGGTGTAAAATCCTACATGTTCTTGGTCATCTGGATGCATTGGGATCTGGTGGTAGCCAGAGAATGCGTCCATGAATGTGAAAAGTTCATGTCCGATTGTATTATCTACCAACTAATCGATGTGTGGGAACGGGAAATTATCTTTAGGACAGGCAGTATTCAGGTCAGTGAAATCGATGCACAACCTCCATGTTCCATTTGGTTTTCGAACTAACACTGGATTTGCTACCCATCTGGGGCATAGTGCTTCTTTGATAAGATCATTGTCCAACAGTTTCTTTACTTCTACATCCAACGCCTCGTACTTGTCAGGCCCAAATTTTCTCCTTTTTTGCTTCACTGGTCTCCTTGTTAGATCAATATTTAATTTATGGCAGGCAGGCATGCTCAGGGTTGATGCCTACCATATCAGCATGTGGCCATGCAAACACATCGAGATTAGACTTTAAGAATTCTTTCATTCTGGATTTGTATGGCTCAAGGAGCTCAGATCCAATGAAAAGTTCTAGGTCTTCTCGGTTCGGATCAGCTCTTATTGCTTCCAACTCTTCAACCGGCGTTGCTCTCCTTTTTTATTTTTCCATCGGGGATCAATGATGGGTCCTTCGAGGTTAAGTTCATCTTCAACTGTCATTGGCTCTGTTCCTAGTCGTGGTTCGAGGTCTTCAACTTTATTCGAGCAAGGTATAGCCTCTTCTCCTTATTGCTCGTTCTGGACTTCTTGCTCGTCCTCTCCTTGCTGGTCATCCACCTCCATCATTTCTGTATCTATGGATTCTATGATCTCGTCAAGGATGGAGGGTTCATCTTCAGCACTGCTGCTCGGCTGTTCGTCTACTATTGACACCTGGTTGTCTTTGGGCTGTAATTGTAGGAGGCACTCATGAGCTCTTTTTTGGTCACCTTTTACCGTACCTGGCCCTTTCGATGTTGGGAATTTAACACAGTAGTAATACGTTGAAACAGCTGCTTTGAATTCATTGATAAAGGGCCGACCGAGGAACCCGTTATAGGAAGACTGCTAATCTACTACTAAAAATTCTACCATCCTAGTCAGCCTCCTATCTGGATTCTCGGTCGATACAAGTTCAACTGGCAACGTTACTACTCCTAGGGGAACGGTTACAACATCTTCGAACCCCACTATCTTGTGAGTACAATCTTTCACATATTCCGTACAGTCTCCTAATTGATCTAATGTGCTTTTGAACAAGATGTTTGTGTAGGAACCTGTATCGATAAGCAGACGGCGCACCCGTGCTCCCATGATGTTTGCACAAATGATCAATGAATCATTATGTGGGGTAAGTACTCCATCCAAATCTTTTTCCGAAAATGTTAAGTCTCCCGTTTACTTGGTAGCTGGGTTTACCCCTACTTCTTTCACTTGGGCCACAACTCTCAATTCTGTCTTTCTTTTTCTTTTTGAGATTAGAGGTCTTCCATCTGAACAGCCTCCCACCGGTCCGCTTGCCTCGAGCATGAGGATTTCCCGCACTGGTTCTGCTGGAGCCATTGGAACTTTCTTTCCTTTCTTGGTCGTCCTGCTCGGCTGGTCGTCACTTTCCTCATCATTCGAGCTGGACAGATTTGCTGTTCTAGGCCTTTTTCCTGGTTCTTTCTTTACAAACTCTGACAACTTGCCTTCTTCGTAGAACCTCCACAATTATTTTAGCAAATCACGACATTCACTGGTGAAGTGACCGATGTTTTGGTGGTATGCACAGTATTTGTTCGGGTTAAGCTTCTCTCGTTCTTCTTGGCTCTGACAGCATGTCCCTGTCTTTGACATTGTTATATACAGCTTCTATTGACGTGGCGAACACTTGATTTAATTTCTCCTTCAATTCTGCTCCCTCGTTGAAAGCTTTCATATTTTTGGGGGCCTTGTAGTCATTTCCTGCAGATTTCTTTCCGATTTTCTTGGGATCAGTCTTATCACCTAATTCTTTCTGAAGTGTTTCTTACATGGATACATGAATGCTTGCTCGGTGTCTAAATTCAGCATACGTCTTGGGACAGGCAATGTGTATTTCTTTCCATAAATCAGTTCCTTTCTTTAGACCAGCCATCACCGCTACCATCTTGGTGTCTTCACTCACCATTTCCCCTTCCAAGAGTACTTTGTCGAATCTTTCCAAAAACTTTATGTCAGATTCATCTTCCCCTTGTTTGATATCAGCCAACCGGTGTCTCTGCGTTAAGTATGACCCGGCTGTAGAGAAATGGGAGAGAAATTCTTTGCTTAGCTAGATGAATGAGTAGGGATGGCAAAATGATCCGCTCCGCAAGTGATCCGCTCCGGCCCGCTCTGATTGGATCAGCCCCGCCCTGCCCCATTTTGAGAATGGAGCGGATCAGCCCCGCCCCGCTCACGGAGCAGATCAGGCATGGATCTCTATATTTGTTGCTCTGCTCCGCCCCGCTCTGCTCCACCCCGCTCCATACAATATTAAATATATATATATATAATATTAAAATATATATAAATTTAATTTTATATTCAATTAAATATAGTAATAATATTATGAAACCATAATACTTAATGTTTAGTTTTTTCAATTTTAGAATTTTTCAGGTTTTTTTTATATAATATATTGATTTTAAAAGTTTACAAACTTGAGATGGAGCAGAGCGGATCAGATCTGCCCCGCGCGGGGCAGACATGGATCGCAAAATGCTGCCCCGCAGCGGAGCATGGAGCAGGGCGGGGCGGCGGGGCGGTGGCGCGGGGCAGGCATGGATATTGAGATATTCGCCCTGATCCGCTCCATTGCCATCCCTATGAATGAGTTGATAGATCCAGGAGTAAGTGCCGAAAACCAACGATGGGGGCCGTCCCCGAGGGTCTGTGGAAAATTACGGCATTGTGTTGCGTCTGATGCTCCAAGCGACACCATATAGTCGGTGTATTTTGTCAGGTGTACCCTTGGATCCGCATTCCCTTCGTATAGGCTAATGACTGGGAACTGTACTTTCTTTTGTACCGGCGCATTCAAAATTGTCCGGGACAATGGTGATGATGGTAACATTGTTGGTCCGACACCGCTTTGAGCTTCCAATTATTTTTGCATTTCCTCAACTGTTTTCTTGAGGGCTTGCAACTCATTTGAAGGCGCTCCTCTGTTGGTAGGCTGTTTGTCATGATCAAGTTCAATGACTTCATCTTGACGCAGTCCCTCACCAACAAGACGTTTCTCCTGAGTTGGTCGTCTGGCGATGTTGTTGGCTCCATTAGGGCCTAATCGCCCAAATGCGGACTTTCGTATCCTGTCGTGGACTGAGGGGTAACCATCAGTGCGTGCTTGCTGCTCGCTTTGTTGTGGCACGATTTCTCTATTCTTTCTCTTGTGCTCAAGTCTTTCTCCCGTGTTAGTGCGTCCCGTGCCCCTTGTTGTACTTTTGTTCGATTATTCCTCTCCTCCCGGCGTGGACTCTCCTCTACTTCCCAATCTTTCGCTTATTGGGGCTTTGCCTTTGTTTTGTCGAGCCTGAGCGCTATCTACTTCATCATTTTGCATGTCTTCATCTTTTACTCCGCTGCTCGGCTGCTCGGTTGATCGCCTCCGGTGCCTTTGACGGTTCTGCCTTCTCTTGACGTCGTTGTATTGATTGCAATACGGCAATCGTTTTTGCCAGTTCCTCCGGGTTGCGGGCCAAAGCTTCCACTTCGGGAGGAAGAGTGTCAATGGTAACTTGCACGTTCCTATGAGATGTTGTCCGTACTGTACGTGTATGTTCTCCCGTCGATGAAACCCTAGTTCTCGATTTGCTAGATGGGTGAGTGCTCAAGAATTGTCGTTCTTGCGATCTCGCCATTCTTCGGATATGTCAAATGTTTTGATGATACCGATTTTGTGCTTGTAGTTATTTTAAGAACAACTAGCCTTATGCATGTGAATTTGATGGTTCATATACCTTTATTCACATACATATGCATTTAATATTCTTAAAATGACTAGAATCACAACAAGCGTCTTTCCTTATACTTAGAAACCCAGTTTCCGGCAACTCTTACCGGATTCCGACCAATTTTTGCAGATTCCGGTGACTTGGCGTACAAAATCTTCAAATTCTTCGATTAATCGGAGGTTCGTACCCTCCTTCTAGCGCCAATTGTTGATGACCTTAATTCAGTGTAGATGATTAGTGGTTGTTTATGCTTAGAAGATCATCAAACAAGATGATTAAACTAGAATTAGGTGCAAGATTTATAAGTAAGGATTGAGAATTGAAATTGCAAGAGTTTTGGCTTGTTTTGAATATTTGAACATATGTTTTCCTTCTCATGAAGGGGTACTTATAGATTACAAGCCCTAATTTATATGTTGACAAGTGTTTAGACACTTGTTTTATTCTTAAGCTATTACATTTTGTACAATGACAAGTGTTAAGACACTTGTTTGTTTCTAATGGAATGCCTAATTAGTGGAATTATTAGTTGTCTTCTGAGGTGTAACACTGCTCGCCTGTTCGTCTTTAAAGTGGGTACTTTGACCTTTCTTCTAAACTGGTCGCTTAGCTCCTTTGATTCTTGTCCAGCTGGTTGCCTGATATGTTCTGTCATTCTGACCAGTTGTTCGCCTTCTTGCAATCCATGACTTATGCTCTGTTGTTCGCCTCTTGCCACTTCTTCTCTAATTGTCATTATTATTATCATTACTCCTTTAACCTTGTTGCTCGACTGGTCGTCTGTTCAACAATTATCACTCGAGCTTAGCTGGTCGTCTTTCCTTTAATCACTACTTATGTGTATATTATATTCTTGATCTTCTGAATTTGTTGCTCGACTGGTCGTCTCATCAACATTGGTGTTTCATGGTTGCAATTTCAATATTTGATGAGTGGAGGATGAAGTGCAAGTGTTGTTATGTTTGCTCGTTCATTCATGCCTTGATGCCTCGATGAGTGGAAAAAGAAGTTTACTACAATTTTAGTTGGAGTTGATGCTTTAATAGACTATTTGTATTACGTATGAAATATTCACTTTTTTAGTAGTATTTGCTCGACTTTGGTAATTGGTATTGAAAACATATTTAGTACTCCCTCCGTCCAATATTAGTAGGCCTACTTTTTGGGCAGTTACTTATAATTTTCATAAATATTAATTTTATTGATAAATGAACCTCACAATACCTCATAATACCCTCCAACTTATGACAAAAAATAATTGCCCAAAAAGTAGGCCTACTAATATTGGACGGAGGGAGTAACTTTTTAAAGTTGTTTATATTATTGTTTGGTGAAATAGGATCATTTGTTATGTTTGATGAATGAAATGACTTTGTGAGGTAGTATATTATGTTTGAACGTTTAAACAGGAAAAAAAAACAAAAAAATTCGGGTTACCCGCATTGGGTACCCGAAAAATCGGGTAACCCAAAAAATTTGGGTCGGGTTCGGATAATGTAATTTTCAACCCGAAATTTCGGGTACCCGAACCGAAAAATCCGAACCCGCAAAACCCGACTCGATGCCCACCCCTAGTTGGTATCTCAATTCTACAAGAAAATGTAATCTTTAATTAAAAGTTCATCAACTAATTCTCTTATTTATCGACAACTAGTACATCTTTATATAGATTTAACCAAATAAAAGTGCAGCAACTATTTATAAAACTCATATTTTTTGGTCAGTCAGTCCCATATGAGAACATCACACATAAATCGGCAAGAAAAAACTATATTTGAGTCATATAAAGGCTCAAACTCCCATTGTTTCGTTAATAATATTGATTAAATGAAAATTCGTCTTACGGATGTTATTATTCTACAACATAAAAAGTTAGCATATTCTTACTAGTATCATAGCAAAAACATGGATCGTCAAGATATCTTCCTTCAAACACTTTCCCATAGCAAAATCTAAAATTTCAACTTCTCACAGTCTATCGCAGAGATCACAACCTTGAAATAATAGTATTTATTTTCTTTCCATTAATGACGACTATATGCATTGCAGAACTCATGTTGAATATTCTCATTGCAAGTAAAACCATTTAATACAACCAGTAGTTGTATACTTGTATTAACTAATATGAACTTTTATTTGTGAGTGCTCAAAACAAACTTGGTCATATAGCGACCCAATTCAAGAACAATTTAAAATATAGACTTGATTTAAAGGTTAAATTAGCAAGAACCAAATTGTCACCTAAGTGCTCCTAAGATGATGGGGATGGAAAATGAGACTATAGCATTTATGCTCTCTAAATCGATCCTAAAATGATGGTGATGGAGATGGAAAAGGAAAAGGAAAAGGAGACTAGCATATAAGTGTCGTAAATCCAGCCTAAAATGATGGTGGTGGGGATTGAAAGGTGACCAGCATTTGCGTATTTTTGGATTGTTAAATAGAAACTAATTGACAACCTAGTTAATCATTGAATGTGTATAGATAAGTTACCTGTCTAAACATAATAGGGTTAATACTGGGGATCTAGGGCTCTATTTGACTCATCTTGAAGGACTATTATGTTTTAGCCTTACTTGGAGAAAAGCACATTTAATTTAAAGCCTTCTGATAAATTTATACATTCATTGCTTTTAATATACGCCACATGTTTGAAGGGACATCACCAATTAAGACATGTATCATAGGT
This sequence comes from Ballota nigra, assembly GCA_947034835.1. Lineage (NCBI taxonomy): Eukaryota > Viridiplantae > Streptophyta > Magnoliopsida > Lamiales > Lamiaceae > Ballota > Ballota nigra. Next base: position 102,507,890 of record OX344721.1, read on the forward strand.
AAATCAAATATTAGATGAAACATCGGAGTGGAATAGAGAATCTTAACCACTGATATTTAGGATTACGAACGAATATCACATGTTTAGTCGCATCTCTCCTATTATCAAATTCAGCAAAGTCAGTTTAGGAAGATACTAGAATCAACCAACAGCTAAACAACTTCAGTTTCTACCAGACATGCACTTCTTCACTGTTTAGATGCTAATAACTGAAAACAGTTAGTTTATTGAAATATTTGAATGAAAACTATGAATTCTAATTCTCTTGCTGGGCAGAGTTTTGTTACTTTGACCTATACAACATACAATCAACTTCGTGTTTTTCACTTACAAGATTATAGCTTTAACTGAAAATTCATACATGAGAACCGTGTAATTGTTAGTGAGGTACCATAAATGGTTTCGATTCTTCTAATAAAAAAACAAAACTAACACAAATGATTAACAAACTCTGCTCAGTTCAGACATCTGCACATCCAAATATTTCTTCACAATACAACAGACAGCTGGTAATTTATTGGTATCCAATCACTAGAAATTCATTCATGCAAAAGACGCCCTTTCTAGCAATGAAAAGTTCAAACTGGAGGTTCATCAACAATTTATATTAAAGCTAAACAAAACAACAAAGTTCAAGACAATAACTAAACAAAAAGAAACATCAAATTTCTCAAACCATGTATTAAAGGTAATGAAATAAAAGATGAAATATCAAAGTGGAATAGAGAATCTTAACTCTAAAACTTAGGGCTACAATCTATACACAGAAATTTCTTTCAGGCATCGACCAAATGAACATCACATGTTTTGCCGCATTCTCCCTATTACCAGATTCCGCAAAGTCAAATGAAGAGTACTGGGGAACAACACAGTTTAGGAAGACATTAGAATCAACCAACAGTGAAACAACTTCCTTTTTTTTTTTTCCTTTCAAAAATGCACTTCTGCACTTCTATGCTTAGATGCTAATAACTGAAATGTTCACATAAAATAAACTAATTTGGTTTATTGAAATATTGGAAGGACACTATAATTCCAATTTTCTTCCCACGTTTTCTTACTAGGCAGAGTTTTGTTACTTGACCTCTACCGCGCATAACCAACTTCGTCATTTTTCCTTACAAGATCATCGTGAATGAAAAACTATAATAACAAAAAAGATTAACACTCTGTTCTGTTCATACATCTGCAGATTCGAAGATTTCTTCACAATACAACAGACCATTTATTTGGTGTCTAATCATTAGAAATTAATGTAAATGACGCCCTCTCTAGCAATAAAAAGTTCAAACTGAAGGTTCATTAACAATTTATATTAAAGCTAAACGAAACAACAAAGTTCAATACAATAACTAAAGAAAAAGAAAGATCAAATTTCTGATACCATGGAAAGGGTCAATTTTGTAGCTAATCCTGCAATGCTTTCTTAGCAGCATCTTCTTCTGCTTTCATCTTCCTCTCCCATTTTTTCTTCTTGTAATCCTCCAACATCTTAGGCATTTTATTTTCCATGATGTCAGCAGTATTTGCTCGTTTCTCAGCAGCTATCCGGTCGACCTTATGCCCTTTCCTCTTGGTCTTCATCTCCTTCCTTTCCGGGTCAAATTCCCAATCTGCCCCTGCGAGGAGGACTTCTTTGCGGAGACGAGCTCTATGGCGTGCACTGATGGAAAGAGGCTTCCAAGCCCCCTTCTCCCAGTAACCCCAGACACCCTTCGCGAGTTCATCTCTGTACTTCGCCAATTTCTCTTTCCATGGATATTGGTATTCTCCAACTGCTTTCGCTACAGATTTTGCAGCTTTTCCAGCCATGCCTGACCCTGTATTTGGAAGCAATACGTTTTACAATTTTTTTTTTCTAGCAGACATTTTCACAAACAGCTTAACTACAATCTACACCCTATGTGAATGTGAGGCCTCTACTGGGCGGCAATATTCCTGTAACTCATTTTTTTACCATAATAAAAATTTAATTAGCTGTTAATTATACAGAATTCCAAAGACTTGCTATAGAAATTTGTCTTCAAACCAAAATTAAACAATCTTGAAGCCAATCAACGAAGACTATGTATAAAATAGCAGCTGCTGTGAGCCTATGACCGGAAGATATGAGAAAGAGAACCTGGGCGGCAAAATAAGAGAGATCGCGACGGCGTCGGTTTGAGATGCGAGGAAAGAGAGATAGAGACTGACAAGAGAGAGAGAAAAAACGACTCAACTACCAGCGAATTGGATCTACAGGCGTGGCGGCGTAAATCTGAGACTGAGTAGTGGAGGCGGCGTAGAGGCGGCAGAGCAGTGGCGTTTAATTTGGAGCGGCCAAGGAGTCTTGGGGATTCTCAAATGGGAAATTGGAAATAAATCATTTAACCTCGACTTAAATTTAGGGGATGCTTTTAGGGTCAAAGTGATTTTAAAAAATTGATTTATAAAATGAGTGGTTTTTTTAAATCTAATGAATTTAAAGATCTGTAAATTATTATTTTTTTTTTTTTTTAATCTGAGTAGGGTAAGTTTTTTATGGTACTTGATATAGGGTTTATTGATTGATTAATCCGGGAGATCCATAATTCACCGTCCACTAGTGGGGTGTCCTATTTCAAGTCAAAACTTAGCACTGTATAGATTTGCCCATCTCATAAATTGATCGCACCTAGAAGAGTAGGTCTTATATGAAAACGTTTCATAATAAGTTTAACATGAAATAATTTTAGAATATCATTAATCTCATTAGGAGTATTATTAAATCTGTCAGGGGTATCATTAGTCTGAGTTCAAGAAATCAATTTTCTTGAACTCGGACTAATTGATTTTCTTGAACTCAGACTAATGATACCCCTAATGAGATTAATGATACTCCCGATGAGATTAATGATACTTTAAAATTGTTTCATGATAAGTTTATCATGAACTATTTTCATATAATATTTTGCCCACCTAGAATAGGGTAATTTTTAAAGTAAATTAGTATTATGTAGATTATTTTTAAGGTCGTAGGATTATGATTTCAAAAACCTAATTTTAACACTCAGATTTGTGAAGTAAGCATCACAGCATTTGTCCATTGAATTGTAGAGTTGGTTGTAGAGTAAAATTGTAGAGTTTGGCTCAAGAGAACTGTAGAGTTTGGTGATGTTGAAGAAGCTGCAGAATTTGTTAACATATGTAGAGTTTAACGGATGCAGAATGCAAAGTCTACAGATGCAGAATTTGATGGCTGCAGATATTAGATGCAGAGTTTGATAGTTGTAGAGTATCAAAGGGTGTGCAGCTATCAACTTGAGGAGTGTATCTAATATTGACAGTTATTCCAAAACATAATAATTGTTAATCTGTTACAGGAGTTGGCAAATTCGAAGTTGGGAATTCACAACCAACTCAAGGCTAACTCGGATATATATAGGGCATATATGTACAAGGCTTGTGTGTGAGTTTACATACAATTTTCATCCTCCCCGTGGACGTAGATTTTTTTAGATCGAACCACGTAAAATCATCTGTGCAAGTTAGCTTCAATCCTTTAATTGCGTTGTACGTGTGCGTATTTGATTATTTGTGGTTTAACCCAACAAATTAGCATCGTCTAAGGGAATACATGAAGCATGACGATGCTGAAGTTAAAGGTGGATAAATTCACAGGGAAGAATGATTTTGGATTATGGAAGATCAAGGTGAAGGCTCTATTGGTGCAACATGGTTTGGGGAATGCTTTCCTTACGGATGAACAATGGGCGAATGTGCCTAACCTGAATCGAAAGGTTGAGGTGTTGGAGAGGGCTCATAGTGCCATAATCTTGTGTCTTGGTGATAAACCCCTGAGAGAGGTTTGCAAGGCAAAGTCAGCCATTGAGGTAATGAACAAACTAGAGAGCTTGTATCAAACCAAATCTGTTTCGAATAAGTTGTTCATGAGGCAAAAACTTCTTGCCTTCAAGATGAAGGATGACAAGAATTTGAGTGAGCAGTTGTGTGAATTCAACAAGTGCATTGATGATCTTGAAGATCTTGGGGTGATTATGGAGGAAGATGCCAAGGCACTGATGTTGCTTAACTCATTACCAAAGTCACTGGATCATTTCAAGGATGCATTGTTGTTTGGTAGACAAGATCAATTATCTTTTGATCAGATTCAAGCTGCAATCAAAACCAAGTTTCTGCAGATGAATGGGGACAAGTTCAAGAACAAGAAGAAAGGTAACAAGTTCAAGAAGTTCCAGAATCAAAAGGATGATTCAAAGGCATCCACCAGTTTTATTAAAAAGAGAAAGTGTTTCTTATGTCATAAAGTTGGGCATCTCAACAAGAATTGTCCAACAAATAAGAAAGAGGAGGATGAGCAAAAGGCTGATGTGATAGTGGCTGAGGATGGTTATGAAAGTGCTGAAGTCTTGACAATCTCAGAGTAAAAAATGAAAAATGAATGGGTATTGGATTCTGGATGTTCCTTTCACATGTGTCCACATCAAAGCTGGTTTCAAGATTTGAAGGAGATAGATGAGGGACATTACTGCTTGGGAATGATCAATCATGCAAGGTGGAAGGAATAGGATACATCATGATCAGAATGACAAATGACAATGATATTCAAATCACAAAAGTTAAGTATGTACAAGATCTCAAGAGGAATTTAATATCTCTAGGATCTTTGAATGCTGCTGGATGTGAGTTCAACACTCAAAATAGTTCTATGATGGTTACCAAGAAAGGAAATGTGGTAATGACAGGAAAGAAAGTGAATGAGCTGTATATATTGATGGGAAATCCTATATCTGGATCTACTGATTATTCCATGGATCCCAAGGAGGCACTACTATGGCACAGGAGATTGGGCCATATAGGTGAAAAAGGAATGAACAAACTATCTAAGAGGAAGGTGTTTGGGAATGCTACTGAGGTAAGTCTGCAGTTCTGTGATCACTGTGTACTTGGGAAATCCAAGAAGCACCCATATCCTAAAGGGATACATAAGACTCATGATGTCTTGGATTACATCCATTCTGATGTATGGGGGCCAGCTATAGTTCAAACCCATGGAGGTGGTAGATATTTTATGACCTTGATTGATGATTTCAGTAGGAAAGTTTGGGTGTACATCATGAAACACAAGAATAAAGTCTTTCAGAAGTTCAAAGAATGAGTTGTCAATCAAGAAAATTAAAGGGAAAAGAAGATAAAACATCTTAGAACAGATAATGGGCTTGAGTATCTTTCAGAGGAGTTCAATGATTACTGTAGACAGAGAGGAATCATAAGGCACAAAATAACACCATCAAATCTACAGCAAAATGGTCTTGCAGAAAGAATGAACAGGACCATACTTGAAAGAGTGAGATGCATGATATCAGATTCAAAGTTGCCAAAGGCATTCTAGGGAGAGGCAGTAAGCACAGTTTGTTTCTTAATAAACAAGACACCATCATCAGCTGTAGACTTCAAGACTCCAGATGAAGTCTGGTATGGAAAGTTGTCCTACTACTCAGATCTCAAGGTGTTTGGTTGCCAAGCTTTTGTGCATACCAGAAAAGATAAGTTGGAGCCTAGAGCCTTGAGATGCATCTTCGTTGGTTATCCTAAGGGAGTTAAAGGTTGCAAGCTCTGGTGCTTAGAACAAGGACATAAGAGATGTCTTGTTAGCAGGGATGTAATTTTCAATGAAGATGTGATGGGTTATGAGCACTCAGGGGATGCTCAGGATCTGGATGGAGACATAACCACTGTCACTACATTAGTTGAGTTAGATTAGGCTAACACAGATCAAGCACAACCTCATGAAGGAGATCAATGGGAAGATGAGCAAGTCTCATATTCTGAAGAAGATCAAGAGGGAGATGTTATTGAAGATCATGATCTCAGGAACTATAGTCTCACAAGAGACAGAGTCAGGAGGCGATTACATCTACCAAACAGGTTTGGTCATGTTGATATGATCTCATATGCACTGGTAGCTGCTGAAGAATATAGTACCATGAACCACAGAGCTTTAAAGAAGCTATTGCAAGCAAGGAGAAGGATTAGTGGATGATGGGCAATGATGGAGGAACTACAATCACTTGAGAAGAATGAAACCTGAAAACTCATAGATAAACCAAAGGGAAATAAGGTTATCAGCTGTAAATGGGTGTTCAAGAAGAAGATTGAATGTGCTAAAACTAAGCAGATAAGATACAAAGCAAGGTTGGTAGCAAGAGATTTCACTCAGAAGGAAGGTGTTGATTTTAACGAAGTTTTCTCTCCAGTTGTTAAACATTGTTCCATTAGATTGTTACTTGCAAAGGTGGCCCAAGATGGTCTGGAATTGCAGCAATTGGATGTCAAGACTGCATTCCTGAATGGAGATTTGGTGGTAGATATCTACATGAGACAGCCTGAAGGTTTTGTACTTCCAGGAAATGAAGACAAGGTGTGTTACTTGAGAAAGTCTCTATATGGAATTAAACAAAGTTCAAGACAGTGGAATAAGAAATTTAACAGTTTCATGAATGAGATTGGTCTTGAGAGATGCAGATATGATAACTGTGTTTACTTTGAGAAACATGGGAATCATGTGGTTACTTATCTGTTGATTTATGTGGATGACATGCTCATTGCTAGTAAGAGCATGAAGAGGATTGGTATACTGAAAGGAAAACTGAGTTCCAATTTTGAGATGAAGGACCTGGGAGATGCAAAGAGGATTTTGGGAATGGACATTTATAGTGATAGAGCAGCTGGAACTTTGTTCTTATCTCAAAAGAATTATATGACCAAAGTTCTCAAGAGGTTTAATATGCATGAGGCCAGAGTTGTAAATGTACCTTTGGGACAACAGTTTAGACTTTCAGTGACTCAATCACCAAGACCCAATGATGACAGAAAGGAAATGGCTAAGATACCATATGCTAGTGGTGTAGGCAGTATCATGTATGCCATGATATGTAGTAGACCTAATTTATCTCATGGAATATCTGTGGTGAACAGATTTATGGCAGATCCTGGTAAAAGCCACTGGGAAGCATTGAAGTGGGCTTTTAGATACTTGAGAGGATCACTCAATACTGGATTGATGTTCAGGAAATCAGAGGTAGGAGGAAATCCACTTGAAGGGTCGTTGGGAAATTGTATAGACTTAAGTTTTGATTAAGATGTCAAAAGGTTCCTCCTAAGTCTTTTGTAAGTAAAGTATTCTGTAGAGTTAGAGTTTAGATAATCAGTTCAAATGTTAAGGAACTGGAGTACAATTAGTAATTTCTGGAGTGTATTGGAGAATGAAGTCCGCTAAAGACAAAGTCCGCTGAAGACAAATGATCTGAGAAATAGTCTAAGTCTTGAATGTTTTCTAAGTGCATTCACACTAAGACTAAAACCATCAGGAGAGGACCAAGGTCCACTGATATGAACTAACAAAGCTCATTCAATGTTAAACACATTAAAAGTTGTTAGTTAATCTGGTTGGAACAAGGCAAAACAAATTTCAGTGAAGCTTACATTTATTGAAGGAATTAAATCAGTGGGCTCTCAGATGAGTTCCACCTTAAATCAAGACAGGATTCTGAGCAAGCAGACTGAACGGCCCAATGAGAAGATGACACATAGGTGTACTCTACTGACAGCCGACCTGTCACAGACTGACAAGTACCAAAAGTCTTTCCCTAGCCTTCTACAGAAAGTTGGTGAACATGCATGGTCTTTTCAGCCATTTCTTGACAAGACTTAAAGCTTCAAAAAGAGCCGTTTGAACCAATCAGATACAAGAAGACTTACTTGAAAAGATTCAAACTCCAACGGGAAGATTTTCAAGAAGGTCTATAAATACAGAAGGACGTGCTCATTTCTATGCACGGGAAACTCACAAGATCAAAGTTATCTCTACATTCATAACTTACTACGAAGCACTCGAAATTACCTTTATTTTCCAAGTGTTTCACATTTTGTTGAGAGCATATTAAGCCTTCTGTAATCGAGCTTAAAGTTATATCCAAACCTTAGAAAGAGATAATTCATCCTAAGCCTTGAGCTAAACTGTAAGGATTATCTCACAACAGTTGGAACCAAACCCTACTCAAAACCCTACTCAGTTGTTAGGTTGAGAGTTAGTGTTTAAGTGGTGTTAGTAAGCTGATTGTTGATATCAGTCTGAAAGCTGGTTTGTTTTGGGAACTAGGACCTGGAATTATCCTAGTGATCAAATATCCTTAGAGAGGATTAATTTGATCAGTGCACCTTGGCACTATAACACAAGGAATTCCAAGTGAAAGGAATTCTTCTGTTCAATCAGGACAGTGGACGTAGGAGATTCATCTCTGAACCACTTTATATCTTGTGTACTTACATTCAGTTAATTCCTAAGTGTGTGTTATTCAAACAAGTTTTATCAAAGCAAAACGAGGTTTTCATAAGGGCTCACTAATCCGCATCTGAAAGCTAATTAGATAGTAGTTCAACTGAAAGTCTTGAGCTTTCAATGGAGTTATTATCTCAGTAAGCTTTCACAAGTAATTTCTCAGCAGACTTCAAGTCCACTGTCGAGTTACTGTCTTAAGTAACCTAATAAGTTTTAAGAAGTTTAAATTTGTAACATCAGGTGTATCCCCCCCCCCCCCCATACACCTGTTTACTCGTTTCGGGACCAACAAGGGTATGTTGACTCAGACTTTGCAGGGAACATTGACACAAGAAGGTCAATTTCTGGATATGTTTTTACACTATATGGAAGAGCAGTAGTGTGGAGAGCAGTACAACAGTCAGTAGTAGCTTTATCTACAGTTGAGGCAGAGTATATTGCATTGACTGAAGCAATCAAGGAAGCAATATGGCTGAGAGGCATACTGAAAGATTTTGGCATCATTCAGGGCAGTGTTGAGGTATTTTGTGACAATCAAAGTGTCATTCATCTTGCTAAGCATCAAGTTTTTTATGAGAGGTCAAAACACATTGATGTTAGGCTACACTTTGTTAGAGATATGGTTGACAAAAGTGTTGTGATTGTCAAGAAAGTTGCAACTGAAGAGAATGCAGCAGACATGTTCACTAATGTTCTTTCTAACTTAAGGTTTACTCATTGTATGAGCTTAATGAACTTAGTGACATGAGATGTTCATTGATTTGGACATGAGGCTGGGAGGAAGTGATGGACAATATGCACTGAGGAGGAAGATTGTGAAGTAAGCATCACTGCATTTGTCCATTGAACTGTAGAGTTGGTTGTAGAGTAAAACTGTAGAGTTTGGCTCAAGAGAATTGTAGAGTTTGGTGATGTTGAAGAAGCTGCAGAATTTGTTAACAGATGTAGAGTTTAACGGATGCAGAATGCAAAGTCTACAGATGCAGAGTTTGATGGCTGCAGATATTAGATGCAGAGTTTGATAGTTGTAGAGTATCAAAGGTGTGCAGATATCAACTTGAGGAGTGTATCTAATATTGACACTTATTCCAAAACAGAATAACCGTTAATCTGTTACGGGAGTTGGCAAATTCGAAGCTGAGAATTCACAACCAACTCAAGGCTGGCTCGGATATATATAGGGCATATATGTACAAGGCTTGTGTGTGAGTTTACATACAGTTTTCATCCATCAATTCGACGAGAGCAGTTCAATTTAGGGAATTAGGGTTCTTGAGTGAAATTCATCACTTGGTGAAGAGAGCTTCTAAATTGAGTGTTATTTTGTAATCGTTGGAGTTGCAAGTTGCATTAATAAAGTGTTTTAATCCTTCCCGTAGACGTAGATCTTTTGAGATCGAACCACGTAAAATTATTTGTGCAATTTAGCTTCAATTCTTTAATTGCGTTGTACGTGTGCGTATTTGATTATTTGTGGTTTAACCCAACAAAATTAAATTGAGTTTTAAAATACAAAATTCAAATCCAAAAAAGAACATATTGTAGTCTTGACTAAGTGAAGTTGAATACTTTAATAAGTATATAAATATTTATTCGGGGCGGGTCCAACAAATACCACTATCCGTCCCATATTCGATGGAGTCATGATTGATCGGGTTCAAACCTATTCCGGGACACGTTTGATTGGATTTTTACCCGCTCCGTGCAGACTGGGTTCGTGACTGGATCAGATGAAAACCTGCCCCATTACCATCCCGAGACCGAATCCTCTCTCGTTGAAGTGCTGTAAATTTCCTTCATTCCGCATAATCTACACCATTCAATTAAATCAACGATTAGTAGTGCCACGTCACCCGTTAACAAACAAAACTTTTAAACTTTTTACCTTTGTTCTTCTCTTTCCATTCCACACATATTGTCTCATGGAATTCATACGCACATCTGCTTATATATAAAACAATGGTGAATTTTGTACCAACAACTCAAGATTTGAAGAACCGTGTACGAAGTTGTCCATCAACTCGAAATTTTTATTCATCTAAAATTCAAGAAAAATACTTTTAGAACTTTTATCGAACACTTACAAGACTCAAATTCCATGAACATAAAATCAAGAACTCCGAAACCAATCAGGAAATCACTGCAGTTATGGTAGATTTATATGAATATTTACTGTTTATACAATTTCTATCAGGGAAAAAAAAAGCAGTTCACTCACTAGAAAATCTTTCCCTACCACCAGTCTCTCTTGGTTCTGGAATGTTGGGCTCCTAGATCCAAAAGTTGACCGTCTCTATTTTTTATTTTTGGGAACTTTGCTTCAAATGGGGGGTCCTCGTTAAATCTTATTCTTATTCCTATTTATTTTTCATCGGAGTTGAGCAGAGGTGAAAAGGAATTAGGAAAGAAGCAGTCAAAATTTACTTGGAGTATTTTAAGTTGTCTGTTAATTGATGACATGACACGCTACTGATCGTGGATTTAATCGAATGAAGTAGATTTAGCGAAATGAAGGAAATTTATGATTCCTCAACTGGAGAGGATCTGGTTCCTTGTCATCCCTATGCACCAACCCATAGTACATACATTTTTTAATTTTATTATCTTCAGATACATAGTAAATGACGTGCATGCCCTAATCACTCTCTGACGCAGCGAGAACGTAGTAATGCAAGAGATAGGGTTTGGGAAAATCCCGGGGTTTTAGAATAATATCAAACGTACCAATTACAACTCATGAATGAAGTATAAATACTAATAAGCTAGGGTTTTTAAGTCTAAAAGCCCATAAGAGTCTATGAAAATTCATAATAAAGCCCAATATGATATAAAAGTAAATAAATAAAATAACGAAATCTTCAATTTGCGATCTGTTCTCCATCATTCCCTCCCTCGTCGGAGCGATTCATCCTCGAATCAGGAAGGATCTGTTCTCCAGCAAAGTAGGGGACCAAATGTTTGACGTTGAAGACGTCGGAAGTGCGGAAACCAGGGGGAAGGCGAAGGCGGTAGGCATTGGGGTTGATCTTCTCCAGAATCTCGACCGGTCCAATCTTTCGGGATGCTAGCTTGTTGTACTCATGGGCGGGAAAGCGATCCTTAGTGAGGATGGCCCAAACCAAATCACCGACCTCGAACTCGACGTGTCGGCGCTTCTCATCGGCGTAACGCTTGTATGAAGCATTACTGGACTCCAGGTGGACCCGAGTGTCAGCATGGACTCGCTTCAACTCGTCCCAATAGGCGGACGCGCGGCACTCCGATGGGGCAGACTCGGGAAGGGGAAGCAAGTCGGACGGGCCACGGGGAACAAGGCCATACACAATGTAGAAGGGACAGAAGCCAGTGCTGCGTCCCACAGCGGAGTTATGAGCAAACTCGGCCTGAGGTAGCTTCGAGTCCCAAGATTTGGTGTTGTCTCTCACCAAACACCGCAGCAAGTTCTCAAGAGAACGGTTCACCACCTCAGTCTGTCCATCAGTCTGCGGGTGGTAGGCGCTGCTGAAGTGAAGCTCGGTATTGGCCTGACGCCACAAGCTCCGCCAAAAATAGCTCAAGAAACGGGTGTCCCTGTCAGAAACAATAGATAGAGGAAGACCATGAAGACGATATACCTCACGGAAGTAAAGTTGGGCCACGTGGACGGCATCCGACGTACGCTTGCAAGGAATAAAGTGCACCATCTTGCTAAAACGGTCAACGACGATGAAAATAGAGTCAAAGCCACGTTGAGTACGGGGAAGACCGAGCACAAAATCCATACTAACGCCCAACCAAGGAGCATCAGGAATGGGTAAGGGACGATAGAGGGCGGCGTTGGACGCTGTGCCCTTGGACACCTGACAAATATGACAGCGAGCGACAAAGCGATACACTTCACGCCGTAGGGACGGCCAGAAATAGCGGTGCTGGAGAAGAGCTAAGGTACGGTCCCGACCGACATGCCCTGCATTATGGAGCTCGGTGATAAGCTGGAGGCGAAGACTGCAAGAAGGAATACATAGACGAATGCCCAAAAAAAGAAAACCATCAACAAGAGTAAATCCCGTAATCGCACCGGCAGACAGCTGAGAAAGGATGCGCGTGAAATAAGGGTCAGCAGCATAGAGAGCGGTGAAGTCATCTAACCAAGGGACAGAGACACGCATATCAACAAGGAGAGAATGCCGACGGCTGAGAGCATCTGCCACCTTGTTCGCCGTACCAGACTTATGACGAATCACAAAATTGAACTGCTGGAGATAGGCGGCCCAAGATGCATGACGGGCAGATACACTATCTTGAGAAGCCAAGTACTTCAAGGAGTCGTGATCTGTAAAAAGGACGAACTCACGCTGAAACAAATAGTGACGCCAATGGCGCACTGCACGCACCACAGCGTAGAACTCCGCGTCGTAAGCACAATAACGAGAACGGGGTCCCGTGAGTTTCTCGCTAAAGTAAGCGACAGGACGGCCATCCTGGCTAAGGACTGCGCCAATGCCAACCTTCGAAGCATCGCAATGAAGCTCAAAAGGAACAGTAAAGTCCGGAAGGACCAAAATGGGTGCCGAGATAAGCTTTTGCTTGATGAGATCAAAAGCAGAAGCTGCAGCGGCTGACCACTCGAAGGACTTCCCCTTCATACAATCTGTGATAGGAGCCATAATAGAGCTAAAATGAGAAATGAAGCGTCTATAAAAAGAAGCTAACCCGTGGAAGCTGCGCACAGCAGTGATGGAAGTGGGAGTAGGCCAGTCACGGATCACCTCAACCTTAGAGTCGTCAACACTAACACCCGCAGCAGAAATGAGAAAACCCAAAAAGATAACAGAATCGGAGAAGAAAACACACTTCTGAGGGGCCCCATAGAACTTTTCGGTACGAAGGATCGAGAGAACTGCACGCAGGTGATCCATGTGAGCAGACTCCGTCTTACTGTACACGAGTATATCGTCGAAATAAACAACAACACAAGTGCCAATAAGGGGGCGTAGAGCCTGGTTCATGACTCGCATGAAGGTGCTGGGAGCATTGGACAGACCAAACGGCATCACCAACCACTCAAAAAGGCCTTCGCGGGTCTTGAATGCCGTCTTCCATTCATCCCCAGGACGAATACGAATCTGGTGATAGCCGCTACGAAGGTCCAGCTTAGAGAAAATAGAAGACCCGCTAAGCTGATCAAGGAGATCGTCGAGGCGAGGAATGGGAAACCGATAGCGCACAGTGATCTTGTTGATGGCTCGGCTATCAACACACATGCGCCACGAGCCGTCCTTCTTAGGGGTAAGGAGAGCCGGGACAGCACAAGGGCTCAAACTTTCACGAACCATGCCTCTGGATAATAACTGTTCGATCTGACACCGAAGCTCAGCATGCTCCGCAGGACTCATGCGGTAATGGGGCGGTTCGGTAGGGACGCCCCTGGAACCAAGTCAATCTGATGTTGAATATCCCGTAAAGGCGGAAGCTTGGCAGGAAGCTCAGAGGGGAACACATCAGAAAATTCCTGCAAAAGAGACTGAGCAACAAGTGGAACAGTGACCGGAACAGAGATATCGTGAGCAATAAGGAGAAATCCAGGGGAACCACTAGAAAGTTCCTGCTCAAAAGCTGCACGGGACAAGAAAGTCACCGAAGGAGGCGGGGGTAGATCCGAGTTAGAGGGTCCGGAAGGGTGTAGCACGATAGTACGACCATCCATAGCGAACGAATAAGTGTTCAAATACCCATCGTGAGAAACCCTACTATCAAACTGCCAAGGATGACCCAACAAAAGATGACACGCATCCATAGGAACCACATCACACCAAACAGAATCAAAGTAACGACCACCCATAGAAAAAGGAACTCGCACACGATCAGTCACAGTAATAACAGTATCACGACTAATCCAACCCAAGTTATACGGCTTGGGGTGGGAAACAGTAGGGAGAGCCAACTTGGCAACAACATCAATGGACATAATATTCTCACAAGCACCAGAGTCAATAATATAAGTGCAAACTTTACCTGAAATCGTGCAAGTAGAACGGAATAAGGCATTCCGTTGGGTGGATATGGTGTCCTCTGGTGAGGAAAGACACGCACGGCTGAGGACCAGCAGAGGACCCGAATCACCAAGCACGTGCACATCATCGGCCGGGCCAACATCGTCATCGGCGGACTCCGAAAAAGGCAACAACTCGTCACCTTCCAGAACCATCGTGCGAGAACTACGTGGATGAGGGCATGCATGCATGCGGTGACCTGGATCGCCACAATTGAACCAACGTCCGTTGAGGGCCGGGCGAGCACCGGTGGCGGCAGAGGGCGCCGAAGGGCGCTGCTGGGGTCCCAGAGGATGCTGCGGACGGGGCTGTGAAATGGGTACAGGAGCCGTGGGTAGGCTGCGACGGTCTACTCCAAGAGTCGGTGGTAATCGGCGGGCCGATTGGGCCTCCAGTGTGAGTGCCTGATGTTGAGCCTCGGCGACTGACGAAGGCCGCAGAAGGTTCAGGGTGTCCTAATATGAGACACGGAGGCCGCCAATATATCGGGAAACAATCTGGGCCGGGGTTTCACAACAGTCGATCCAAGCAAGGAGTTGGTAGAATTCGGAGGTGTAGGCATCAACAGACTTAGGGCCCTGGCGGAGGAACTGGAACCGTTGATAGAGCGTGGAATCGTAATTAGCAGGGACGAACTCGTGAGTCATAAACTCACGCAAGAGCTCCCAGTGTACCACCTCGGGCCGACCGTCACGACGGCGGGTATGGCGGAAATTACGCCACCAGGCGGCAGCCCGTGCGCGAAACCGTGTAGCGACGAGGGCAACCCTGCGATCAGGTGGGACCCCTTTGAAATTGAGGAGGTCCTCCATCGTGGTGAACCAGTCAAGAAATTCATCCGGGGAACCGTCGCCGGTGAATTCGGGGATGTCCAACTGAAACCCAGATTCCCAGCGTGTATCGAGCGGTGCCGGCTGTGGGTTAGGGGGTTGCTGTGGTAGCGGGGGAACCTGGTGCGGGGCCTGGTTATGTAGGTGGGTGGGTGGCTGGTTATTTGGCGGTGGGGGATTCTAGTGCGGTGGGGGATCAACATGGTGTTGCAGTGGGTGGTTCATTAGCGGTGGGTGCTGGGGTTTTTGCGGCGGGACAGGGGGAATTGGTCGGTGAGTAGGGGCGTAGGCCAAGGGTGCGAACGGGTTCTCGGAGAAAGTCTCCTCATCCTCCCCTCCGCCCGTTCCAGACGAGCCGTCGCCGACTACGGGAGCAGCAGTTGATGGCGGCTGGACTGCTAAGGAAAGGGTTTCAACCTTAGCAGTTAATGTTTCGAACTGGTGCCGCATCTCGGTCAAAACGGCCAAAACCGACGCGTATTGTTCACGCAGTAGAGTAACCTCTTGATTATTCGGTTTAGGCGGCATCGTGTGGTCCCGGAACTGACTCCGAATACCAACTGACGTAGCGAGAACGTAGTAAACGTACCAATTACAACTCATGAATGAAGTATAAATACTAATAAGCTAGGGTTTTTAAGTCTAAAAGCCCATAAGAGTCTATGAAAATTCATAATAAAGCCCAATATGATATAAAAGTAAATAAATAAAATAACGAAATCTTCAATTTGCGATCTGTTCTCCATCACTCTCCCTCTCAACACACATGCACTGACCACCTAAAAAATTCTCAAGTTAACATGTTGGAAAAAAAAGGGACTAAATATATGTAAAAAAAAAAAAAAAAAACTTCAATTATTAAAAGAATCCAGTTATATTTTGAGGAGTTAGAATACAATTAATAAAAAAAATTATTTAATTCATAATAAATGTGTGCACATGCTTGGAGAACTTGTCTCGAAGAAACAACTTTTTTTTCTCTTCTATTTTTTACGAATGTAAATAAAAAATTTGGAAAAAGGTTTTGAAAATTAAAATATAATTCATAAAAAAAGAACACATTTTTGCAAAAATTCGAAGTAAAATAAAATTTTCGGGAAAAAGGTTCGTTTCTTTTTCTTTGTAAAATTACAACCGAAAAATAGAAAAAAAATACTTATAACTTTGAAGGCGGTGGTGGAGAGAAAGAGAAGGAATGAAAGTAGTGGCGTGAGGAAAATAAATAAACTAGGTGAATATAGTTCATACATAAAATGAACCACTAAAGAATATTAATTGTTTTCACTGAAGAGTATGAGTTGTTTATATTGAAAAGTATTAGTTTGTTTTTTCACTAAACAATTAATATTCTTTAGTAGAAACAACTAATACTCTTTAGTGAAAACAACTAATACCCTTCAATACTTCATATATAAATCAATTTCACTTTATACATACTCTTTGTGAATATATTTGTATATGTGTTATTTTTATGTATTGGATTAGACAAAGTATAGAGTGAAAATAATTCATACATGCTATTGAAGGATATTAGTTGTTTTCATTGAAGAGTTTTAGTGGTTTATTGAAAACAAACTAAAATTTTTCAGTGAAGACAACTAATATTTTTCCGTGAACAAAACTAATACTCTTTTGTAAAAACAACTAATATCATTCAATGATTCAAGCATGAACCAATTCTACTCTATACATACTCATTGGATTAATATGCCATGATAATTTTAAATACTATATGCTTCAATTTGAGTTGTTTAATATTAAAATTTTAAAAATTAGTAATATTAATATTTACTTTAAACAAAAAGGGGTGGGAAGGGTTGAACATGATGGATCCACGGAACAGAGCGGATCCTTGAGACAATATTTTCCAGACGGGGTGCATATTAGGATAGATAAAAAACTCGTCCCAAACTCTGAAAAAACAAATTTAAATTTAAAATACCAAAAATTAGAATATTTTAAAGGATAACTATCTAATAATTACAAATAATGAATAGTAAAAAACATCTTATCTTTTAAAATAATATTTACTCATTTGATTTTTTTTCTATTTTTTCTGTGCATAAAGTAGTATTTATTTAATAAATTACAAAGGTCTATAAAAAATAAAACAGAAAAAAATATTTTTAACATTAAAACAAATAATGTATGTTAAATAATTTTAAATTATAATTTTCTAATATTAATATTAAGTATACATAAAAATTACTCTCTCCGATTCATTTTTATTTTCCACTTTCAAAGTTGCACGGGTTTTAATAAATGGGTTGTTTATTAGTAATTGTGAGTATAAAGTTGTTTTTGTGGATATAAAGTAAGGGTAAAAGGGTTCTTTCAACTTTTTAAGGGGTAAATTAAAATAATATGTGTACTTTTTTGCCATTTCGGGAAAGAGGTTGAGAAAGTGGAAAAAAAATCTTCATTTTCTGGTAATACGGACAATCTAAAATGAAACGGAGGGAGTATTTTTTAAAACTTAGTGTTTTCCATTAATTTAAAATAAACTTTAAAATAAATAATATTTTTTATTCTTTTAAAATTTAATAGTTTTATATTGTTCACTTTTGAATATTTATTTAATATATCCTTAATATTTTTATTAAATTAAAATGTCAATATATAAGCATCCATAATGTGTGTTCAATACTCCCTCCATCCCTTTTTAGATTGTTCAAAATTATGGTAAAAATGTTTATACTCTAAAACTAACGAATTACAAAGGTTCCTTATTTACCGGAATTGATCACATGCCCACCGGTGAACATATATTAATATACCCACCGCAAATGTGTTAATGCCACATAAGCAGATATAAACAATCAATTAAAATAATAGTGAGCACTTTCTTATGTATCATTAACACATTCGTTGTGGGTATATTAATATGCGTCCGTCGGTGGGCATGTGATCTTTTCCGCCTTATTTACACATTATGTTACTACGTTTTTCAATATACCCATAAACAATAAACTATAACTCCCTTAAACAAAGGAGAAATAACCAATATATCCTTAATTTTATACTATCTTCGTCCTCAAACGTTTTGCACAATTCACTATTCATCTCTTACAAGGACCTCTAAATTACACCTTATTTCACTAATAGTTACACACTAAAACAAATTCTTTTGGTTTCATTTATTTAAATTAAACAATAAACTCTCATAAAAAAAAAGTATTTTATTCATTTAAATACTACAAATCAACTCTAATATTAAATCTCTGAAAAATCAACTGTGAAAAGTATTATGGGACGGAGGTAGTACCTTTTAGTATTAATAAAAAAAAATTTAATAAATTCTACATTATTTCATATGACCAATCTATAAAGGCACAAAAAGATTAAAGAAAAAGGGAAAATGGATGTATATTACAAGTCAATAATAATCTAAGTTTTCTCTTACATAATCATTGACTATATAATATCTGAAGGAATTTAGTTACTTTATTAAAATGCATTAATTGATTTCACTAAAATATATTAGTCGTTCTCACTATAAGGTATTCATTAAAAAAAATAAAAATTGTTTCAATAATTAAATGTAATTACTATTAAAGAGTATTAAGGTGTGTTTTGGAGGATTATAAGTGATTATAATTAGAGCTGTTAAATGGGCCGGGTCGGCCCAGGCCCACTGGGCTTTTAGTTTTTACTGGGCCGGGCCGCCAATTTCCAAGCCCGTCTTGGTCCATCTCGGGCCACCGGGCCAAACCGGCCCAACTTTTTTATTTTTTTTAAATATTATTATATTTGATTTATATATTTACCTTATTAATTTATAATTTAGCATACAAATTATACTCATATAGTTATAAATATTATTTAGTTTGTCAACAACAATTCAATAATTAAAATAAAACTCAAATTCCTAAATAAAATTTAAGAATAATAATTCAACAAATCCTAATAGAATGGAAAGTGTTATTTTTTATTTCAACAATAATTCAATAATAAAAATTCAACAATTTAATAGGAAAGTGTTAGTATTTTTTATTTTGATAAGATAAGGATATTATAGGAATAAAATGGGGTATGTTTAGTAATGCATGTTAATTTTTAAATTTTATTGAGATTTGTTTAATAAGTGGAGCGAGTTTATAGGATTTTGAGGTTTGAGTAGTGATACTCTTAAATAAAATTGTATCCCTCAATTCATATTTGCCTTAATTGTACAAGTGTGTTATGTGTACCACCAATTTGTGGTTGTTCATAAGAATTCATTCATTTCCTGGATGAAAATTCAACCAATAAGTTATAATGTATTTTATTTTAAAAAATGGGGTATGATCATAAATAATATGATACATATATATAGGGATGAGGAAATTAAGACCATAATGAGTATAGGGATGGATGTGATCTGTGGCAACTATTACCAACCTTGGCCAAATCACTAATCTCGCCTACTGCTCCTTTTTTTTTTCTTATTTCTAGGTTTTCAATTTTATTCAAATTAAAAAAAAAAACCAAACCGGGCCGGCCCAGAAAACCGGGCTAAGCCCGGCCCAAGCCCATAGGCCCGCCGGGCCTACTGGGCCGGGCCAAAAAAGCCCGGTTCTTTTCGGGCCTATATTTTTAGGGCCCAACCCGTCCTTAAAACCGGGCTTTTCGGGCCGGCCCATCGGACCGGGCTCGTTTTGACAGCTCTAATTATAATCGCATAGAATTGCATGAAAAACAATTTTGAGTGTTTAAAATTTAATTCTACTTAAATTGGTCAGGTATAATTTATAATCTAAAAATTGAGAAGAATATTTTTCTTTTTCACTAATAATTTACTCTATTTAATTTTTTTTTATCAAACACTCAACATCTACTTTATACAGATTTTGCAAACACTCGTTATTATCACTATTAAGCAACTTTTTTCACAATCACTAAATTAAATCGTTTTCTCAAAATATAATTTTTTGAGAACAAACCCTTAGTTGCAAACCAACCTCTGACCATAAGCAAGTTTCATACAATTACATACCCATAACCATTAATCATTATCAAGTCTTAAGTTTATAGACCTTTACAATATACGACTACAATCAAATCGTGCAGTTCATCCTTTAAATATTTTTTGATAAATATAAAGTAGTACCAAATAGGCTTATACACGAGTGGTAAGATCATTGAAATATTGAATAGCTGCCAATCAAAAGATACAAGCATTATTTAAAGAGAGCTTTTTTATTAGGCTCCACTTGGTAGCCTTTATTAGCTCTTATTACCCATTTTAATTTCACCTAAAAGTTACTTGGTAGAGCTTATTAATATAATATGAATCCATATTTTTTTAAGGCTGACCCGGTACAAAATGGATTTTAGCATGACAAATCATGAAAATTTTATCTTGCCTGCACCTCCTTACTAATTTATTACGGAATGAAAAAAGAACAAAATGTCATTATTGTCCTCTTCATCATCTCTGGTTTGCCCTTCTTCGGCTTTTTACGCCAAAGTCCTCCTCCACTCCTTGCCATAGACCTCCACCGGCCATCACCTCTTCCACCGCCTGCTCTCATGGCTTCTGTCCGCGCAATCGATTGGCCACCAATGTTGTCGCGTCTCTCCCTCTTTCTTTTTTCGGTATTTTACAGAGGGAAGGGGGTGGCACAATTGAATTTCCACCACCGTTCTGGCGCTTGCAATATCGTAATGACCTCGATTGAATTGGGAGAAAGCGACGACAAATTGGACGAAGATTGTGATTCTAGGTTTTGTAATTTCTCACCCCCCCCCCCCCTCTCTCGACGAAGAAGACCGAATATTTTGGGTCAAATTTCTGGGTTTTGTGAAGGAAAAGGGAAAAACTCACCTGAATTTCTTGTTGATGGATTCTAAAATCTCTAAGTTTGGGGGGCTTGTTGATGGATTCTAAAATTTCTGGAAAAAAAAAACATTTTTATGGTTTTAAAATTACTCTATTTGATTGTGAATTTTCTAATTATTGAGATTTTGAGTTCTATGGATTGAATGAGAAAGAAGAACCGAATGAGGAGGATTTCATAATGGACAAATTTTTTTAATTAGGCCAAATACCAAATTAGATAGTAAAAATAGGGGTCCTGAATTTTTTTTTACGAATATAAGGTTGATCGCGTCTGGGAAGCGCGATCTACTTAGATCGCGCTTCCCAGACGCGATCAACATAAAAACCCGCCACGTCGTAGGTCGCCTCTGGCAAGGGCGACATTCGACAACTTCTGACGCGCGCACATGCCAAGATTCCCACACCACGGTCCGCGTGCAACATCTTTCCCCACGGTTTGAATACATTTCTGTGTGTTTACATTGATATATTTCTGTGTGTTTACAATACTGGGTACAAGGATGTATTTTGGCTAGTTGCAGTCTCACATATACACAAAAATAAAAGCTAGTTGGTATTTTGCTATCTACCTGAGGAGTACAATTAAATTTATTCTTTAATACAATTACACAAATAATTTAAGTAGTACTACCTCCGTCTCATTTTTTTTAATTAATTTTAATTAACTAAAATTTTAATTAACTAATTTGTTCCCGTATAAAATAAAATTCCTTTTAGAAAAAAAAAACGAGGGCTGCTTTGTATTTTGGAGAGAAAAAATGTTTTGGTTTTCCTTGTATTTTGGACATAAGCAGCCCTTTTTTTTTTTCTAAAAGATGAGGGTATTTAAAATTTAATTTTATACGAGAATAAATTTAATAATATTACTGAATAAATTTAATTTTATACGGGAACAAATTAGTTAATTAAAATTAATTAAAAAAATGGGACGGAGGTAGTACTACTTAAATTATTTGTGTAATTGTAATAATGAATAAATTTAATTGTACTCCTCAGGTAGATAGCAAAATACTAACTAACTTTTATTTTTGTGTATATGTGAGACTGCAACTAGCCAAAATACATCCTTGTACTCAGTATTGTAAACACACAGAAATATATCTGTTAATTGGTAAACACAAAGAAATGTATTCAAACCATGGGGAAAGATGCTGCACGCGGACCGTGGTGTGGGAATCTTGGCATGTGCGCGCGTCAGAAGTTGTCGAATGTCGCCCTTGCCAGAGGCGATCTACGACGTGGCGGGTTTTTATGTTGATCGCGCCTGGGGAGCGCGATCTACTCAGTTGATCGCCTCTCCCAGGCGCGATCAACCCTATATTCGTAAAAAAAATTCCAGGACCCCTATTTTTACTATCTAATTTGGTATTTGGCCTAATTAAAAAAATTTGCCTTCATAATGGAATTGAAGAAAAGGACAAAGAGTTTCTGGTTTCTACTTACCGTATTCAAGGAAGAACAAACAGAGGGTTCTCGAATGAATGGGAAGAGGAAAGAACAAATTAGTCATTTCTATATTTTTATTATATTTTATACTATTTTTATTATTTCCTATCAAGTAACTTTGAGAATTACATAAATTAATACATAGAATCAATATTAAATTTATACTCCCCTCTTAAATTATTAACATCTACCAAGTGGAGCAGTAAGGTAGTAAATAAATTTCCTTAATTTAAAGAGTTCTGCTAATCTAAACCATATACAAAAAAATAAAATGAGAAATTACGTGCAAGTACAAAGAGAAAATCGAAATGAATAATTTTATCACCCATTAGAAAAAACTTATCAACATAACTTCGATCTTTAAAAGAAAATAAATATTTTGCATCTTGAAAAGTGATAAATTTAATGAACGATTCTCACATGCACATGGATTTGAATCAAATTTCAAATTAATTTTAACTTTTCAAAGCTCAATTTATTTAATGACAAGTGCTAAATTATATTTAAATTAGGCCGAAAATATAGTTTCGTAACACCAAAAATCATTCATCAAGACACAGCAATCTTACACCAAAATCATTCAATTTGACCCAAAACATATTGTCAATGTAATCTTACATCAAAATCATTCAATTTGACCCCAAATATATTGTCAAAGTAATCTTACACCAAAATCATTGGACCCAAAATATTGTCAAGAATCCGTAAAACATAGACAAGAATCCTATAATTTGATCTGAAAAGTGCACATTATGATATGTGCCTCACATAAATGTAGCACTTGGCGAATCAAAAGAATATCAAAGAAATGTGAGCACATTACACAATTATATTGAAGAAGCGAGAGAGTATTACCAAAATATGCAAAGCTCACTCTCATGTAGGGCAAGCAATCATTTTTCGTGCAAACTAAAACGTTTCTTCTTGAACACGTTTAAAAAGCCAAGCAGTGAGCGACAAAATCTATCATTCAACCATTAAAATTAATATTGTAGCTCCGTATTCCTCTCGAATTCCTTCTTGTTCTCGTAAGATCCAAATACTTTGTATCACTCTACTCCTGTTAGACCCGAAACATAGAAAAACAAAAATCATTTATTGGAGCACTCAATTAGCAACTCATTATAAGGGCAAGAAATTAAATAGGTCCTAATTGTGCTTTAAAAAAAAAAACTTTTTTTCACAAATAACAAAACGAACTTCTCTCAAATGCTTGCACATAATCAATGCATTCTGGTGTAATTAAAGATAAATAACTAGCTCACCTTCAATTTTGCAAAACTTTGTTCAGGAACGATCATCTCTAGCTATTTGGCAGACTAGTCGACTCCTCAGCAGACTTAAAGTGATCTTCACTTGCATCACCATTGCCGTTGGAATTAGTGGCATCATCCAGTGAAACTTCCTTTAAAGATGCTGAAAGTACATTTTCGGGTGGCGAACTCGGAGTCTGAGAGCCAGAAGATGACAATAGCCACTTACTCCAGTCACTGCGCCTCCTTATCTTATCACCCTACACAAATAAAAAATATTATACATCAAAAGACAGAAAATGAAATATTCTCGACAAAGTACATCCATTTGTAGTATTATACATTCCATTTAGTTGAAGATAAAATCAGGAGATGCGAAATGAAAACCTGACCTGTACTTCCACAACTGTAGAATGTCTCAAGGAGTCCAAAATCAGTGGGATATCCTTTGTCAATAGATGGACCTGAAAAGCCAGACGAGAAAGGCAAGCTTGATATGTAACATTCACTTGATATCTCGTAACCTGATTCTCAGGGCTCATTTACACGACACATGACACATTCAGGTCCTTTCAACAAGCTTCACAAATTAATATATGGTTAAACTTAAGCATATTTCCCTCCAGCTAGAAAACGACCAAGTTCTTCATTCAAATCTATGCTTAAATTAAATATGTGCATTAAAATTATTAGATGCTTCATATCTTAAAATGATGGTCAGACTACATAAACTAAAGATGCACATATTCACTATGAACTTACTCGGCGAAAGCTGGCTATCAAAGTAACAGGCACCCAACCTTGATCATCCATGTTAGACCTCAAAAAGCTATCTTTCACCAAATTATCATCACTGGGACATAATTAATACTTGATTCAGTATAACAAGCCTCTTTTGAGGCATACAGGAAGCAAAAGGATGGAACATGAGCACAAATTAAACTTGAAGAACTCACCTGAAGTAAAAGTCTATTTGCTTTACAATCATACTTGTTAAAGGATTCTCATTAGCAGGAGGAAATATCATAGGTGTGAGGGGCGGAACCATAGGCATAGCCCTAAAAGACTCTGGTGCCATTGGTGGAACATAGATAAAAGGAGGTGCCATATCTGCAAGTCCACAACAATTGTTAATAAATTCAGAATAATTAAATTCCTAAGGGAATGTATATTTGATGCACTCACCAAACCCCATTTGTGGTCCAGGATAAACTCTCATAGGTGGGGGTGCCATATAGGGGGCAGCACCAGGGGGCAGTGGAGGCGGCCCCATATATCCCATTGGAGGCGGCATATATTGAGGAGGAGGAGGAGGAGGAGGATGAACATCTCTTCGATCTTGATCTCGTCGTCCACCGTGATTATTGTGGTATCCACCATCTCCACGAGGTCGGGGCCCATAACCACCCCTTCTTGAATTATTCCTCTGAGAAGAATGATCGTTTCCGGTGTGTGACTGAGAGGCCCCGACTCCCCCAACCGGTCTTGCCCCTCTAACTGAATTATCAACAACAGCAGGAATCATTGGATAAGGTACTTCAAAAACGGGAAACGGCGGGGGCATTGGGGGAGCTGGCTGATTAAAAGTATTATGAGACGGCCCACTCCCTGAAGAGCTACCTCCGCCACCACCTCCTCCACCGCGGTTCCTGGACCTTGGCCTATTGGATATCGAATTGTTTCCCGTAGAATTACCATGAACATTATTAACGGCTGGTCGCTGAGGAGGTTGAGATATCAAAGGAGCCTACCAAACCAAATAAAAAAGAGATATATTACAAGTAATAACACAAAAGACCATTAGGACTTTCCAATGTAAGCACAAATACTAACATAGCAAGTATAAATATCTTCATATAGACTCAGATTGAGCTTTCTTCCAAGTTTCCAACAAAAAGAGAAAACAGAAACACCACTGTTAAAGATTACATTTCCCTATTTTTTTTATACAATCACTTCTAGTAGAAAATAATCAACGTCTGTAAATCATTTAAAGTTACAATTCCAAAACACAACAAAATAATCTCTCTGTATTCACTTGTATATTGAAAAAGTGTAGAGTATTCACTATAAGAAATTAAGAATCAAACTTATCTTGTACCATTTAATAAAAAAGAATACAAATCACATGAAAGAACTAAATCCCTAATCCAAATCAACACGAAATCAGTTATATTATACAACTACGTTACCTGCAATGAAGCAACTGATCCATCAGATACAGGCCTGGGGATATCCAATGGCGATCTCGTAACGGCCCGTACTTCAGATAGAGCGGGCCAGGAAGCAGTCCCACCCATAACAGAGGGGGGCTCAACGACGCCGTTTAACGGTCTGTTCCAAGCGGGCCTCCTGGGAATCCCGTTGACATCAGAGCTTTCAGGGCCCGAACTCTCAATTATAAAATTATCAGGAGCAGGAGTCTGGTCAACCGGCGGAGACGAAGAAGGCCCGGGAGGAGCGGCGGCCGTCGCAGAAGAGACTGGAGGCGAGTTCTGCTCGGAATCGCCTCGGACTATGGAAGCCCACGGGGAGGGGAGGTTCTGCCGGCGAGAATGCGGACTATTAACGCCGGCGCCGCCATTAGGGTCGGAATCTGAAGGGGGCGGCGAAGTATCCGTCACCATTCTAGGGGGAAATTCCAGAATCGAAGGAAAATGAATGTTCAACTGAATGTAGTTTTATATACAGAAGAAAATAGGGAGAAATCGATTGAAAGAGAGTTGAAAGGGGTGATCAGATTAGGGTTTCGGCCGCATAGAACGGCGATCAAAACTTTTCTCTCTCTACAACAGTGGGGTGTGTGTTTTGACTGTTTGTGTAAGAGAGCAGACCTGTGTCAAGTTGGCCCATTTTTTTTCCTTAGAAAACCCTAACTCGTTGCTATAATTATATATATATATATATATTTTTTTTTTTTTTTAAGTGGGATATTTGTCAATTTTCCTAAAAACTCAACAAAATCCATCTACATTAATGGGGAAAAAATGGTTCCCTATTTAATTCTACCAAGAAATAAGAGTCTCACTATTTATACTAGTGATCGTCCTACCCGTGCATCGCACGGACGAAATTTGTTGCAATTTTTCAATAATAATAATAACTCAATTATATTTATAAAACTAAATTATTACATTTTTTAAAAAATACATATAATTTTTTTTTATCAAAATCAATGATACTTCGATAAAAAAATTTGATACACTCCCAATTAAACATTTATATATAGTATGACTTAAGTTTCACATATTATCTAACATCTTTGTTTGAGCATCATCATTATTTGTCTTACTAACAAAACATATATCTTAAAATTCAATGTAATGTGATTATTGATAAAATTAAAAATTTACTGAAAATATTTTAATGAAAAATATTAACTTTATACATTTTTAATACATGTCTAAATAATTTATTGTTACATGCAAGGAATAATCTATATTATACATATGGTGAATAATGTATTCACTAATCAATTTAGTCTATTTACACTAAGAAAAAGTGTAAATTTTGATTAAACTAAAAGGTGTATTAGATTAAATTGAAATTTATTATAATAAAAAACTAAATTCAGTGTAAATTTTTAAATGTAATATAACTACATTTAATAATATAATTAACTTATACCACATCCGTCTCTGAAAATTGGTCCTTTTTTGCACATAGTTTAATACGAAATGTCGGAGGTATTACGCAGTTTTCAAAGGTCCATTTCTTAATTAAATGATTGTTTATGGAAAGTATGTTAAATGAACTTTCCATTAGCAATCATTTTATTTGAAAATGAACATCTGGAAAATCCTGTAATATTCTCAGACATATTGCATTAAACCCACCTGCAAAAAAACAGGACCAATATTCAGGGACTGGGGTAGTACTTTTCACTGTAAACAACCTTAATTGTTGAGTGAGTGCACTATGCATCTGATGTGTAATGAGTCCGAATGTTTATCTGCCAATATTCATTACTTGAAAAGTACCAAAATACTTAATATAGAAATATTGTATTAGAATGCACGATATATATTTTTTTCAAATTTTTACTATAACAATTAATAAAATAAAATGTTATTGATAAAAAAAATTATAATTTGATTTTTAAGAAAAATATATCTAAACTTTGTATGGAAGTCATTTTCATAACTAAAGTTTTAATATAATCATTAATAATTGTGTATGCTTTACAAATGTCAAAAAAATTCAAACAATGGTTGATCACAAAATTTTTTATACATTCTTTTCTAATTATAGGGTATGTTTGGTTTGGTTTAAGTTTCAGGGAGTTGGAAAATTCATGAATAGTGAAAAGATATATTTGAATTTTGTTTATATTTGTTGATAAGATGTAATAGAGTAGGTTTGAGAAGAATATAGTAAAAAAGTAGGAGATGAAAATATTATTATATTGTAAAAAATAAAAGTATGGGTTATTGGTAAAAGAAAAGGTACGAGAGAGAATGTAAGGGAGTATAGGTGTTATAGGTTATGATTTTGATGAATTTTGAAATTTAGCTTGTATAATCTTGAAACAAACATAGTTTGGATTACACTATGTAATTCTCAAGCTGGATGTCAAAGGCTTAAACCAAACATATCATGAACAAATGTTTGTTTTATTATAAAATACATATTTATAAAGAATAACATATTATTTAATAGTTCTTACAATATACTCATCTTAATCAAATAACATGTCTGATATAAATTGTACTCGTTTCATCCCCATCAAACTTTATATGTTGTTAGGCACGATTATTAAGAAAATTTATTGAAAAGTGGCTTTTTAAGAGTTTTGTATAAATATAAAATGATATTGTAAGAGAGTATCATTTTTATTTTAGGGGTCTTAAAATTATTGTGGGACAAATGAAAAAAATGAAAGTATAAAGTTCATTGTGGGACGGAGGAAGTATATATAATTTGAACCAGTACAATTATTTATAGTATAATATTGGATAACCACTGAAGGCATCAAAATATGCATCTCCTAATCAATAAATGGTAATTCCAATAGAACAAATCGGAAGATGAGTATTCACTACGTCTCACTAATACTTTCACACTTACCTTATTTGAACGTCTCACAACTACTTTCATACTTGTCTTATTTGAACGTCTCACAACTACTTGCACAGTTGCCTTATTTAAACATCTCATAACCAAGGGTGCAAAAGTCGGAAATCAGTAATCGGACGTTTTGTGGCCGCCTAGTACCTAGGCCCACCTTGGCCCCGCCTAGGTTTTTTTTTATTTATTTTTTGTATAATAGAGCCACCTAAATTTATCCAAGCACGCCTACAACCGAACCGCCTAGGACTGCCTAGGCACCGCCTAGAACTGAAAACACCTAGAATAGACATTTTTTGCAAAAATCGGGTCAGTAGGAGGCCATCTAGCCTGATTTCTACATCACTGCTCATAACTACTTTCACACTTCTAAAAATAAAATAACTCTCTCTCACAAAATTCAACAAGGCGGGTATCCACAAGGTGGCAATCAATTTGGAAGACCTCTCTATGTTTAACCATTCGTACCACCTGGTCCACAACCTCCTCAGAATCAATGGAGGAATAACCAAGGATGTCAAGGGGGTCAACCATCAAACCAAACCTAATGGAGAAAGAACGAGAATTTCTCATATGCCAATCCGAATGCGGGAATCATAGTTCCTCCAGGTGTTGATCCAGGTTCAAAGCCCCCAGGTGGTGAAGGCGGTTCCTCAACTAAGGAGATGTTGAGAGCGATCCTTCAGAATGTGGAGGAAGGAAGCAAGAGATTTTCCTCATTGGAGTATGATGTGAAATAATTGCATAAGAAAGGTGATCAGCGTGATCAAGAACTCCAAAGAAGGGACATTGATCTAAATAGGGCTCAACAAGAGAACAATCGCAGGTTCACTTCTATTGAGTATCAAATTAGTCAAATTATAAAGTCTCAGACTAGAGAGCCGGGCAAATATCCCTCAATGCCCGAGGCAAACCCAAAGGAGCAATGCAAAGTTATCGAGTTGAGAAGTGGACCAAATATGATTGTCCTCAGATGCCTGCTGATTCAGAGACATCCCAAGATGAGACAATTGATAGAGATGAGATTGAGGAGGTAGAAGTTGAGAAAGGGGTTAAGGGGAAAGACACTCAGAAAAGTAAAGATATGGATGAGTCCCAGAAGGGCAAAGACATTGAGGAGATTGAGAGAGTTCCAAAGTGGAAGAAGGCAAAGGAAGCAAGGAAGAATGTGAAAGAGACTGAGAGAGATGAATGGGGGGTACCCAAATCGGTGATACCTGTCCCATATCCACAGCGGTTTATGAAAAAGAAACTAGATGAGAAATTTTCTAAATTCCTTGATGTGTTTAAAAAGTTACATATTAACATTCCTTTTTATGATGCTTTGGAACAGATGCCTAACTACGCCAAGTTCCTGAAGGACTTGATAGCGAAGAGACGTAGAGTTGATGAGCCCAAGTTGGTGCAGCTGAACCATGAGGTGAGTGCATTAGTGCACAAAGCGCTTCCCCCGAAGTTTAAGGATCCCGGGAGTTTCACTATCTTATGTGACATCGGGAATGGAGTCAAGAAGGGAGCGTTGTGCGACCTTGGAGCGAGCATTAATCTGATGCCATTGTCGTTATTTAAGAAGTTGGAAGGTGGAGAACTTCAGCCGACAATGATGACGCTTCAACTCGCCGACCGGTCTATTACTCGACCTCAAGGTGTGGTTGAAGACGTCCTTGTTAAAGTTGGAGATCATATTTTCCCAGCTGATTTTGTGGTGCTAGACATGGAGGAAGATGAGCATGTACCTCTGATTTTGGGAAGGTCTTTCTTAGCTACGGTCGGGATGGTGTTAGATGTGGTGAATGGGAAGATCACATTGAAAGTTGATGATCAAGAGGTGAAAATTTCCCTGTATGAGGCCATGAAACACCCAAAGGAGGATGGGAGCTGTTATTCCATTGATGCCATTGACCCTTGTGTTGAAGACACACCTCCTACCTCTAACCTTTCTTATAGTAATGATTTTGATAGTCCTTCACTTAATGATTTAACCCATGAGCATTATGATCTTGATTGTTTTGATAGGGATAAAGGAAAAGAGGAGTTGAGGGATGGAGAGCTGGAAAGTGTGGACGTGACCCAGTTGGAGAGGAAAGGAGTTGAGGTTAAGAAGAAAAAATCCAAGAAGTGTGTACATCCGTGGAGGGCGAGAAAGAAGAAAGTGAAACCACCGCCAGCGGTGAAGAAGGAGGATGGGAATAGAGCGAAAAACTTAGACATCTTCTCTTATGAGAGTAAGGGAGGTAATTTTGAGTACCATGTCCCATAAGCTCCTTTGAGCCCGGTCCGGCATTAGGACCTTAAAAATAGCGCTGAGTGGGAGGCAACCCACTTTTATTTGCTTTTGAGTATTTTATGTTATTAGGGTGTTGTTTTGAGTCATATGTTTTAACCTCGTATTTGAGTAAGTTGCTTGTAGGATTGTCTCGAGGGAGTAAAGGTATCATGGAGTTATTCAGATTGAAGGGACCAACTCGAGACAAGGGAGTGTGCCAAGTTGTTGAAAGAAAGTGAATTATTTGGATGAGGTAACCACTACCCCAAACTTAGACCACTTCACAAGGTCAAAGTTTGGGGGGTGGAGTTTTTATATGTTTTATGGTTACATTGCACAGGCGCACACCCTCTCTTTGAGTTGAGTTGGGTTATATATTGAGCCTTGAGATGCTCCTTGAGCTTTTATTGCGTTGATATGCTACTACATATTTCATGCCTATCAATTCTCTTATGCTTGTTGATTGCTATCTTTGAGTGTGAGTATGAGTCGATGAGTTGTGAAGTTGAGTTAGGGAGTCTATTATGTGAGTGTAGGAGTTAAAGTTGATTTGAGAGGGAACTCGTATACTTACGAATTTTCCTTTTGAGTACTTGTGTGATGAGAGTGAGAACCACTAGGACTAGCATGGATGTGAAAGCCGTGAGATTTGAGCTTTTTAGAGATTACAATTCATTAAATTGATCTCTTCGTTTGTGAGTGGATCGTCACCTTAGAGGATGCTAGAACTTGTGTGTGCTCTCACTTCTTGATTATGCCTAGTTTGATATGCCGAAAGTGATTTTAGGCCATCTTTGATTTGATTGAGTCACTTAGCCAAATTTTCCCTACCAATGATATTTATACCTTGTTAGCCCGTTTGAGCCTTGACCTATTATTTGCTAGCATATTTTAACACTTATCCAAATTCCTAAACGTCTTTTGTCCCAATTTGAGTGGAGAATAGGAAAAGTGTGAATGAGGAGGGATTGAGTTGAGAAGGTGAATTATGATGGTTAAGTTGTGATAAAAAGAAGGGTGTGATGAAGTTTTGAGTTGTGCGAAAGACCAAGAATTTGAGAATGAGCAAAAGAAAGAAAAAATAAGCTCATATGTATGTGTGAAAAAAAAAAGTGTGGTGATTGAAAAGAAAGTGAAACGAGATAGAAAAAAAAATTGAAGTGTTGAGAGTAGTGGAATTGAAAGTGAATTGCATGAAGATGTTTGAAGTGTTCTGTTCCTCGTCTTGAAGTATTGATTTTTGATTTTCCATTCTCCATTCACTTGAGTCACTTACCCCATATAGTTACCCCATATAATTTTATTACAACCTTGATAAAGTCCTTTTTGATTCGACATTGATTTCTAGAGTATGGTAGAAGTTGAGAGTGCTTACAAGTCTATGGCTGCTGATATGTGTGATTGATTGATTGAGTGGGTCCCTTATTATTGATGTACACTTGTGAGGGAGTGAAACACATCGTTGAGTGCACATCCATATTTGATTTTGGTGGTTCTTGCTATTATTGCATAGGTATGATGAAGGGTGTGAGTTTGTATACGTGTGAACAATCTTTGAAACTTGAGCTCGATTACTTGCATGATTTGATTCTTTAACTCATTCCTAAAAATTTCACTTGACTTATTATTTCATTTCTTGAGGACAAGCAATATGGTAAGTTTAGGGGGGTTGATTAGGCATGAAATTGTTAGATTTTATAGCTCATATTGCCCGTATTTTGATTGATTTCGATGAGTATTTAGAGTCAATTAAGTACTATATTCATGAACTAATTAATTTGCCTCTTTGATGCTCATAGATGGATAGAAGGCGAAAAATGGAGTTCGTAGGACTTTGAATCGACTTAAACGGATGCCCGGATGAGAAGATATGGAAGAAATATGAAAAGTATTAGTTCGAGGGAGCAAAAGTGTTACTGGAGTACTCAAGTAAGGAGAACTCGAGTACTTAGTACTCGAGCACTCGAGTACTGTGCTCGAGCTGGCTCAAGTTGAGTACGTAGTGCTCGAGCACTCGAGTACTGTGCTCGAGCTGGCTCAAGTCGAGTACTCACTACTCGAGTAAAGCAGGTCGAGTACCTTTTGAGCTCTGGAAGTTTGATGTGCTCGAGTAGGTGCAGCTCGAGTACTTAGTACTCGAGCACTATTCGAGTAGACGTGGATTTGGCCCTTTAATTCCCAATTCGGCCCGTTGCCTGTTTATACCCCTTCCGAACACGTTTTTGGACACCACTTCACGTAGAGAGATAGTTTTTGGAGAGAGAAGAGCACCAAGAGTTCGAGCAAGCATATTTTACTTTTAATTGAGGTTTTAACATTACAAATTCATAGTTAGAGTTTTATTTTGGATTTATATCTTTTCTTTCTTAGATACTTGTTACATAAGACTTTGATTTATTCTTAATTCAATTTTCGTTCTTAGACTTTAATTCTTTCTTAAACCCTTGTTTATGTTCTTGAGTTTTTTTATTAGATTAATCATATTTTCGTTCGTTGATTGTTTAATTGCTTTATTTACAGTTAAAACCATGCTAGGCTAAAACCCTTGTATGCTTAGGGTAGGATGAACTCGTAGAAGTAGGACGTTGGTACATAATTAGGGTAACTTGTGATGTTTAGTTTTAATTTTCTTAATTAATGAATGCTTAAAATAGATCCCGGATTTATCTTTGAATTTAGTACGAACATTGTTAGAGAGATGACGATCTTATCACTCTTTAATAACTAATAGGCTTAACGAGAGGGTTTAGAAGGGGTTTATTCATCAATCGGTTTAGGGTCTCATTGATTATTGGTTTAGTGAAGTCGATTGATAGGACAAAGTATTAGGGTTTAATTCTTGAGCTTTTAGTCTTTCAGTCTTATACTTAGGATTATTTCTTGCACATTACTATTATTTTGATTATGTACCAGCTCCGTTAGTATATGTAGGAATTCCTATCCTGAGCATCACCTTCTTTTATTCGAAACCAAACCTTAGATAATTAATTTTATTATTTCTTTTGCATATGTAGAGTAATATAGTTTAGATTTAATAATTCTCAAAAAGCCAAAAACATCCACTCATATTAATTACGACGCGTAGATCCCCAGGGCTCTATTCGCATACAACCCATCCCGAGGTACGATATACTTGGTCTCTATACTTGCTGATACTACAGTGAACTCGTACGCTTGCAGGGAAACTACTAGTTGAAGCTAGTAAAGTTAGGTTCAAGTCAGCGGCCAATGGCCGCCGTTGCTCGGTAGTGCGTGGTGCTCGGCCACCGCTCGACACACGGAGGCGGAGGGGCAGGCACGAGCACACGGTGAAAGGCCGTGGCGGAGAGAAAGCTCTACGCCCGGTGGCTTCACACGGGGTGGCATAGCTCGCGGTGGTATCGAGGTCGCAGCGGCCGCTGCACCGTGGTGGCCTTCGAGGCCCGCATCGATTTTCGGTGGGGAGGGAAACGGGGCCATGGCGCTCGCGACAGCCTGGAGGTTCGCAGCGGCGTGGCTGTGGGCAGTGGCGGACGTGCGGCGGTGACTTGATGCGATATATACTAGCTTTTTACTAGTAGCTTCCCCGCAAGAGTACGAGTTCACTGTAGTATGGGCGAGTATAGGGACCAAGTAGTATCGAACCCAATGGATGGAGTGTATGCAAATAGATCCCTGAAGATCTACGCGTCGTAGTTAATATGAGTGCAATGTTTTTTGATTTTTGGAAAGATTAAAATAAACTAAACTAAATTACTCTACTGAGGCAAAAGAAAGAACTAAACTAATTATCTAAAGGTTGTTTTCAAATATGAGATGGTGATGCTCAGGATAGGAATCCCTACGTATACTAACGGAGCAGGTACATAATCAAAATAATTGTGACGCGCAAGAAATAACCTAAGTAAAAGAATGCAAGATAAAAGCTCAAGATTCTAAACCCTAATACTTTACCCTAACACTCGACTTCACTAATCCACTAACAAGTTAATAGATTGTGCTTAATTAATGAGGCCCTAATTTAACTAAGGTGATGCGGTCGTCCTCCTTCGCTAAACAGGTAGATTAACTTACCCTTTCTAAACCCTCTCGTTAAGTCTACTCGTTGTTAAAGAGTGATGCGGTCGTCCTCTCTCTAACACTTTTTGAACGAAATTCAAAAGTAAAGTTAAGATTAATTTTAAGCATTCATTAATCAAGAGAATTAAAACCTAACGTCACAAGTTACCCTAATTACGTATCCACAACCTACTTCTACGAGTTCATCCTACCCCAAGCATGCAAGGGTTTTAGCTAGACATAGGTTTTACGTAAATAATAGCAATTAAATAAGCAACGAACATGAACATGATAAATAAGACGAAGAAGAGATCAAACATAAACTAGGGTTTAACGAAATTAAGAATAAACTAAAATTAACTCAAGAAAAGAAGTCTCAATGTGTTCAAGAACGAAAATATAACCAAAAGAAACTAAAAAGTAAGATCGTAATTCGAATTCGTAATGAAAACCTCAAAAAAATGTAATCGTAAACTTGCTTCTCTTCTTTCTCTCCAAAAACGAACTCTAAAACTCTAAAACTATCTCGTGAAGTGTGTTCTCCGGTATATCCCAAAAATCGAGCTTTGGACGCGTATATATAAGCCATGGGCCGAAAAACGTCTTTGAAAATGCACAAATTGAAGGCGCTCGAGCTGGCCAGCTCGAGCAGTCGCGCTCGAGCATGGAGCTCGAATGGAACAAGTGCTCGAGCGCTCGCGCTCGAGCTGCTCGAATGGTGAAACTTCTCTGCATGTTTTGGGGCGCTCGAGCAACACGCTCGAGCGGTGGCGCTGCGCTCGAGCTGCTCGAGCGCTCGAAATCTTCTGTATGTTTTGGGCACTCGAGCAACGTGCTCGAGCGCTAGTGCTCGAGTGCTTTACTCGAGTGCTCCCAAATTTTCACCAAGTAGCACTTTTCTTCTTCAACACTAACACCAATCGTATTTCTTCGATATCTTCTCATCCGGGCATCCGTTTGAGACGATTCAAAGTCCTACGAACTCCGTTCTTCGCCCTCGATTCACCTACGAGCATCAAAGAGACAAATTCATCAATGTAGAGAAATAATGCTCAATTGACTCCAAGTACTCAACAAAATCAGCCAAAATTAGGGTATTTCAAGTGACGAATCATGACAATTTCACGCCTAATCAACCCCCCCAAACTTACCATGTTGCTTGTCCTCAAGCAACAAAATAACAAGTCAAGTGAAATTGTTAGGAATGAGTCAAAGAATCAATCATGCAAGCAAATGAACTCGAGCTTCAAAGATCAATCACACGTATACTCACTCACTTTCCTTCATCATACGCTGCAACAATAACAAGAAACACCAAGATCAAGCATGGATGTGCACTCAACGATGTGTTTCGCTCCCTCACATGTGTATATCAATGATCAAGGGACTCACTCAAACAATCAATCACACATATTGGCAGCCATAGGCTTGTAAGTGCTCTTAACTTCTACCATACTCTAGAAATCAATGCCGAATCAAAAAGGACTTTCTCAAGGTTGTAATGTAGGCTCTTTGGACAGGTGGGATAACAATATGGTAAAGTGACTAAAGTGAATGGAGAATATAAAATCAAACTTCGGTACTTCGAGATAAGGAACAGACTACTTAAAACATATTCAATCAACAAACTTTCAATTCCAATTCTCTCAACACTTCAATTTTTTTTCTTTCTCACTCTTTCATTTTTTTTTTCAATCACTTCATTTTTTTCTTTTTTCGTACAAACACATGAGCTCATTTTTTTCTTTTGCTCATTCTCAATTTTTTCTTTTTCCCACACCTCATAACTTCATCACACCTTCTTCTCATATTCACTCAACAAACAACCTTTTCCTTTTTCAACTCAATTCATTCCCTTCACATTCACACTTTCCTATTCTCCACTCAAATTGGGACAAAAAGGCTTAGGAATTGGAATAGTGTTCATATGTGCTAGCAAATAAAATAAGCTTTAGGCTCAAAGGGGCTAACAAGGGATTCAATGTCATTGGTAAGGAAAATTTGGCTAAGTGACTCAATAAAATCAAAGATGGCCTAAGATCCTATTCGGCATATCAAACTAGACATAATCAAGAAGCAAGAGCACACACAAGTTCTAGCATCCTCTAAGGTGACGATCCACTCACAAACGAAGAGATTAGTTCATGCATCAAAATCTCATAAAGCTCAAGTCTCTCGGCTTTCACATCCATGCTAGTCCTAGTGAATTCTCACTCTCATCACACAAGTACTCAAAAGAAAACTTATAAGCATACTAGTTCTCTCTCAAATCCACTCTAACTCAAACACTCACACAAAAGAGTCCCCAACTCAAATCCACAAATCACCCTACTCATCAAATCATACTCAAAAATAGCAATCAACAAGCATAAGATGATTGATAGGCATGAAATATGCAATATCGACTCAGATCAAAATCTCCCCAAGGAGCATCTCAAGACACCAAATAACCAAACACACTCAAAGATAAGGGGTGCTCCGGTGCAATGTTACAAGAAACATAAAAAAAACTCCACCCCCCCAAACTTCGACCTTGCGAAGAGGTCTAAGTTTGGGGTTGTGGGTTACATCATCCAACTAATTCAGTTTCTCTCAACAACGTTGCACACTCCCTTGCTTGAGTTCCTCCCTTTTGAGTACTCCATCGAGACAAGCCTACAAAATAAACTCTCACGTACGAGGTTAAAACTTACGACTCAACAACACCCTAATAACATAATAAGAAACTAAAAATAACTAAAAGTGGGTTGCCTCCCACGCAGCGCTATTTTTAAGGTCCTCATGCCGGACCAAGCTCAAAGGAGCTTATGGGACATCATACTCAAATTTACCTCCCTTACTCTTATAAGAGTGGTGCTTGCATTCCTTTCCTTGATGCCCCACCATCATGAGCTCTTTGGCTTCCTTCTCATCCCCAAGTGTTATGGGTCTCAACTCCTTCTTACCTTTATCTGGAGGGGTCTTACCAAACAGTTTCTTGAATTTGGATTTTTTCTTCTTAACTCCTGCTTTTCCCTCCAACTGGACCACGTCCACACTTTTCACTTCTTCATCCTTCAACTTCTTCACTTTATCCCTATCAACAGAATCACGATCATAATGCACATTGGTTAAATCATCAAGTGAAGGATTATAACATTCATGAATATGAGAAGGATTAGGGATAGGAGGTGTGTCTTCAACACTAGGATCAATTGCATCCATGCAATACAAGCTCCCATCCTCCTTCGGGTGCTTCATGGCTTCATATAGGGAAATCTTTATCTCTTGATCATCGACCTTCAAAGTAATCTTCCTATTTGCCACGTCTAGCACCATCCCTGCCATCGCTAAGAACGGTCTTCCCAAGATCAAGGGCACGTGCTCATCTTCCTCCATCTCTAGCACTACAAAGTCGGTTGGAAAGATGTGATCTCCAACTCTTACGAGGACGTCTTCAACCACACCTTGAGATCTCGTGATGGACCTATCAGCAAGGTGGAGCGTCATCATCGTGGGTTGAAGTTCACCACCTTCCAACTTCTTGAAAAGCGACAAGGGCATAAGATTGATGCTCGCTCCGAGGTCACATAGCGCTCCCTTCTTGATCCCGTTCCCGATATCACAAAGAATGGTGAAGCTCCCGGGATCCTTCAACTTCGGGGGAAGCGCCTTGTGCACTAATGCACTCACCTCATGGTTCAGCTGCACCAACTTCGGCTCATCCACTCGCCGTCTTTTCGCGATCAAGTCCTTCAAAAACTTTGCATAGTTGGGCATCTGTTCCAAAGCATCATAAAAAGGAATATTAATATGTAATTGTTTAAACACATCAAGGAATTTAGCGAATTTCTCATCAAGCTTCTTTTTCATGAAGCGTTGTGGATATGGGACGGGTATCACAGATTTGGGTACCCCCCATTCATCTCGCTCGGTCTCTTTCACTTTCTCCCTTGCTTCCTTTGCCTTCTTCCACTTTGGAATTCTCTCACCCTTCTCAATGTCTTCCTCTTCAAGCTCTTTGCTCGCTTGAGTGCTTTCACCCTCAACCTTCTTCTCATCTCTTACTTCCCCACTCTCATCTCCATCTTGGGGCGTCTCAGAATCAGCAGGCATTTGAGGACCTTCATAGTTGGTTCCACTCCTAAGCTGGATCGCCTTGCAATGCTCTTTCGGGTTTTCCTCCGGCATGGAAGGATACTTTCCCGACTCTCTATTCAATGACTTTGCAATCTGGCTCATCTGAAACTCTATGAAAGTGAACCTTCGATTGTTCTCTTGTTGAGTTCTAGTCCACTCAACGTTCATCTTTTGGAGCTCTTGATCACGTTGATCACCCTTTTTATGCAACTCTTTCACATCGTACTCCAAGGATGACAACCTCTCACTTCCTTCCTCCACCTTCTGTAGAATCGTTCTCAACATCTCCTCAGTCGATGCACCGCCTTCTCCACCAGGAGGCTTTGACCCCGGATCAACACCTGCAGGAACTGTAATACCAGCTTTTGGGTTAGCATATGAGAAATTCTCATTCTTCCTCCATGTGTTTTGAGGAGGCTGCTGGCCTCCTTGATAGCCTTGAGTGTTCCTCTATTGATTTTGAGGTGGCTGAGGACCTGGAGGTACAAATGGTTGGCCATAAGAAGGTCTTCCATATTGATTACCTCCTTGGTAGCCATTCTGATTGTAATATGGACCTCCAATGTAATTGGCTTCCTCTTGATGTCCACTTGGCTGGTCTACTCTCTCATTCTCTGCTGCATGCTCTCCAACCAAATTCTTCCCCAACTCGAGGTTGTTGATCTTTTCCATCATTGCCATCAACAGCCTTCTCGTTCCTTCACCCTCTTCAACCTGATGCACTCTCTGGAAGTCTGCATCCACACTCCAAGCACCGGCATTCATGACAATGTTGTCCACGATCTCTCTACACCTCTCTATTCCTTGATTCAGAAATGATCCACTAGCACATGCGTCTAGATGGTCTTGTCCAGCCTTGTTGGCACCACTGTAGAAGAATGCTATCACATCTCCCTCACTGTACCCGTGCTGCGGGCACTCTATCAGCATGTTTGAGTATCTCTCCCACGCTTGACGTAGGTCCTCTCCTTGCTTCTGGCGGAAGGAAGAGATCTCAATCCTTGCTTTGATAGTTCTCGATGGAGGGTAGAATCGCTCGAGGAACAGACGCTCGAGCTCGGCCCATGTGGTTACACCTCC
Organism: Ballota nigra; assembly: GCA_947034835.1. Lineage (NCBI taxonomy): Eukaryota > Viridiplantae > Streptophyta > Magnoliopsida > Lamiales > Lamiaceae > Ballota > Ballota nigra. The sequence goes on from OX344721.1 coordinate 102,548,162, forward strand.
CCGTGGGAGCGTGTTGTCATACCACTCTTTAGCTATTCCCGTCAGTGAGAATGGGAACAACCTTAGCCTCTTGGCATCTACAGACATACCATTGTAATTGAAAGTAGATGCTATCATTAGAAAGCTCCTAGGATGAGTATGAGGATAATCCTTCCCGATCACCCCCTTGAATTGATTCTCGGTAAGCAACTTTAAAATTCCCGGGGAAATCGAGAAGTTGTTCGCCTCAACAAGAGGCAATGCCACTCCATCATAGTATCGATGTGGCTGCGCTGCAAACCTCCCTCGAATAGCCATATGTTGATCTGCGTTCTGAGGTACGTGTTGAGGATTAGCAGTTGGTACAGGTACTTGTTGGGGTGGTGGTTGGTAAACATGTGGTTGGTTGAAAACTGGGGGTGGAGGATACGGGTATGGTGGGTAAGGATAAGGTGGGTATGGGTAGGGTGGATAGGGTAAATTGTTTTGGGGTAAGTTGGGATTTGGGTAAGCAGGGTTGTTCTGAGGGTTATGGACAATGTTATGAGCTGGACTGTTTTGGTTCTGAGTACCCGGGTTTTGGCTCTGGCTTTCTCCTAACGGATCTTGATTCTTGCTGGTATTACCATCAGTATTGTCAACCCGGTTCAATGCCTGATTGAACTCATTCTCGACATCATCCAACTCATTAGTGATGTCCATCGGTTCTTTCCCTCCGGCAGCGTTCATCCTTCTTAAGAAGGCTCGGTTTCTTCTTGATATCGTTTCAGGGTCCAACGGTATTCTCTCTTCACTCGTATTGCCTTGTGAGCGTGTTTTCATATACCTGACACACTAATAGAAGGATCAAAGCGCAACTGCCGAATAAAAAAAAAACAGAAAAGAAAAACACTCACTACTAACTATTAAGCTATCGACAAGTCCTATTCAAAAGACATACAACGCCATCCCCGGCAACGGCGCCATTGACTTGAATCGAATATACTAGCTTTTTACTAGTAGCTTCCCCGCAAGAGTACGGGTTCACTGTAGTATGGGCGAGTATAGGGACCAAGTAGTATCGAACCCAAGGGATGGAGTGTATGCAAATAGATCCCTGAAGATCTACGCGTCGTAGTTAATATGAGTGCAATGTTTTTGGATTTTTGGAAAGATTAAAATAAACTAAACTAAATTACTCTACTAAGGCAAAAGAAAGAACTAAACTAATTATCTAAAGGTTGTTTTCAAATATGAGATGGTGATGCTCAGGATAGGAATCCCTACGTATACTAACGGAGCAGGTACATAATCAAAATAACTGTGACGCGCAAGAAATAACCTAAGTAAAAGAATGCAAGATAAAAGCTCAAGATTCTAAACCCTAATACTTTACCCTAACACTCGACTTCACTAATCCACTAACAAGTTAATAGATTGTGCTTAATTAATGAGGCCCTAATTTAACTAAGGTGATGCGGTCGTCCTCCTTCGCTAAACAGGTAGATTAACTTACCCTTTCTAAACCCTCTCGTTAAGTCTACTCGTTGTTAAAGAGTGATGCGGTCGTCCTCTCTCTAACACTTTTCGAACGAAATTCAAAAGTAAAGTTAAGATTAATTTTAAGCATTCATTAATCAAGATAATTAAAACCTAACGTCACAAGTTACCCTAATTACGTACCCACAACCTAGTTCTACGAGTTCATCCTACCCCAAGCATGCAAGGGTTTTAGCTAGACATAGGTTTTACGTAAATAATAGCAATTAAATAAGTAACGAACATGAACATGATAAATAAGACGAAGAAGAGATCAAACATAAACTAGGGTTTAACGAAACTAAGAATAAACTGAAATTAACTCAAGAAAAGAAGTCTCAATGTGTTCAAGAACGAAAATATAACCAAAAGAAACTAAAAAATAAGATCGTAATTCGAATTCGTAATGAAAACCTCAAAAAAACGTAATCGTAAACTTGCTTCTCTTCTTCCTCTCCAAAAACGAACTCTAAAACTCTAAAACTATCTCGTGAAGTGTGTTCTCCGGTATATCCCAAAAATCGAGCTTTGGACGCGTATATATAAGCCACGGGCCGAATCGTGAACTCATGGGCCGAAAAACGTCTTTGAAAACGCACAAATTGAAGGCGCTCGAGCTGGCCTGCTCGAGCGGTCGCGCTCGAGCATGGAGCTCGAATGGAACAAGTGCTCGAGCGCTCGCGCTCGAGCTGCTCGAATGATGAAACTTATCTGCATGTTTTGGGGCGCTCGAGCAACACGCTCGAGCGGTGGCGCTGCGCTCGAGCAACGTGCTCGAGCGCTAGTGCTCGAGTGCTTTGCTCGAGTGCTCCCAAATTTTCACCAAGTAGCACTTTTCTTCTTCAACACTAACACCAATCGCATTTCTTCGATATCTTCTCATCCGGGCATCCGTTTGAGACGATTCAATGTCCTACGAACTCCGTTCTTCGCCCTCGATTCACCTACGAGCATCAAAGAGACAAATTCATCAATGTAGAGAAATAATGCTCAATTGACTCCAAGTACTCGACAAAATCGGCCAAAATTAGGGTATTTCAAGTGACGAATCATGACAATTTCACGCCTAATCAGGCGGCAGGAGCACGCACGACGATGGGCGGACGACGGCTGGGACCGGGCCACACCGCACGCGACGGCCTGGTGGCTGGCGGTGGTCCGGCCCGTAGGCAGATTTAATTTTATTATTTTTCGATCCAATTAAATTGCAAAACAATAATCATTGATGCAATAAAATAATTTAAGTGCACATAAAATCATAGCACATATGGATCAAAAATTCGATACGATAATTAATAATCATGCAATAGAGAAAATTAATTTAGATCCGTACCGATTAGCTTCTGGCAGAGTCTCGTACTGATAACGTGTTGTAAATCGTAAGCGTAAAATAGAGACGCGAGTTTGTTCACCCAGTTCATCGATAACGACTACGTTTGGAGGCGTACCAAGTCAGGAGTTTCACCAATATTTGTGTGTAATGTGTGTATACAATATTGAGTACATAGGTCTATTTATAATAGAGAAAACCTAGTCTAAACCTAAATTTTGTTTAGGTTATAAGCCCATTAGTAATGTCCACATCAAATCTTCTAGATTTGGTATAATAAATATGCTGAATTTATAACAATAATAATTTGATTTACTATACAATACTAGGAATGAATATTGACACAATCAAATCCTAAAATAAATTTAAAAAAGGCAAATTGCAAATAAAATCACGACTTTTTCACAAATTGCAATCTAATATAAACTTTTGAATCTTTGCAAATAAAACCTCAAACTTAAAATTTATTGGCAATTTAAACCAAAAGACAGATTTCAATCTGCTCGAAAATGATGATTAATTATGCGTTGTCATCCGAACCAATCCACACATATTAATACAATTAGTTATTCATTGTCAGATAAGTGAAACATCATTTCCGGATAACAAAAAATGTATTTGTTGGTTCGAATTGCAACCAAATGTTAAGTTAGAGCTTTATTTGCAAATATTCAAAAATTTAGATTAGATTGCAATTTGCGAAAAAGTTGTGATTTTATTTGCAATTGACTCATTTAAAAAATAATTAGAAAATAAAAGATGAAATATCAAGTTCGATTCCCTTAATCTATTTTTATTGTACTAAAATATATACACATATAACATGTTAATATATCTATTTAATTATACATTAATATTAATATGTATATATATGCGGGCGGGTACCCACGGGGCCAACATAAGACCCAGACCCGACTCATACACAAAACGGGGCGGGTCCGATCTGGCCCAAATGCCTCGGGGCAGGACGGGTACCCACCGAACGGACCAATATTGTCATCCCTACAAAAATTGCAACCAATCGCACATATATACCAAATATAAAAAAAAACGTAACAAATAAAAAAAATGCATACAAGTAAAAATACTAAGCAAATTTAATGAACTAGTAATTCTAAAATTTAGTAGTAGCAATAAATAATAGTAACCAAAAAACTGTAGTAAAAAATAATTTCCTTTTTTTAACCCTTTATTAAAACTTAAAGCACTAAATCCGAGCTGAAGAGCAAGACTTAGAGGGTGTTTGACTAAACTTATTTGAAACATCTTATAAGCTCTAACATCTTATAAGTTGTTTTAAGAGCTTATAAGATGTCATTTTTAAGTAGCTTATAAGTTGCTAAAGTGTTTGGCTAATACAACTTATAAGATCTTTGATAATTTATAAAAAATAATTTTTTCTATTTTTTATGTTGAGGTAGGGGTGGGTATGGGTTGGGGAGGGGTTGGGTGGTTCCAAGGTGAGGTGGGTGGTTGGGGTGGAGGTGGTTAGGAAAATAAGTTGGGAAATCCCAACTTATTTTTTTATAGCTTATAAGATGTTGGGAACTTATTTTATGATCTTATAAGCTGTTAAACATCTTATTTTGCCAAACACATTGGTAGTACTTATGAGCTCTTAAACAGCTTATAAGATGTTTTAAGGAGCTTATAAGCTCAGCCAAACACCCTCTTAGGCGTGTGATTCAGGTGAAGGCTGTGTTTCAATTCGAAGAGGCAAGGTTATATACAATCCTATTTTTTTTAGACTATACACATCCACAACCCACCTCCAACCCAACCTAAAATAAAATATTAATTTCTCTCTCATTCTTTTACACAACCCAATACTTAATTTAACTTTATTCTTTTTATACTCACATCAACAACCCAACTCAACCTAAAATAATAATAATTTTATTATTTATTAATTACATATATTTTATAATCAGTTTTTATTATATTTAAAATGTATAAAAATACATAAATTAATTTAATATTCTAAATTATATTAAGAAAAATAATTTAAATATATTTAAAATAAAATACAATAACAAATTGAGGAAAAAATAGAGGATATGAGATTATGTTTCAAAATATATCAATATTGGTGTCTATTTATAGAGAATTGAAAAATACGAATTTTGATATATTTATTTATTTATTTAAATAATTTATTATCCACAATAATTATAATATACCATTTATTTACATAAAATTTAATCGTCAAATACAATTGCGCCATGTGTCATTAAATAAGTGGACGACCTACCTTTTCATTTGGTTGAGTTTGCGCCCGGGTTGCATCTCCCATTTCATTTCCTCTTTTTTTTTTTTTTTTTTCCTTCCTCATTTTGTCGTTTCTGGGTTGAGGTTGGTTTTTGCTACCGATGTGGGTAGTCTTAATACACCCCATCAAAATGTGTTTTGAAATTTTTTTTGAAAATTTTGGCAATTTTTAAATTTTTTTTGAAATGCAAAAAAAAAAAAAATATTAAATATATGAATTTTCGGATTTTTTTTCAAAAAATTTCTAAATATTTTTTTGAATGGAATATATTCATAAAACATGGGACTGTATCTAACCTGGCCAAGATCTATGTAATTTTGGATAAAATATTGGGGCTTCTAGAAACTAGGAAGAATGGACCCTTAAAAAAGAATGGACCTCAATTAGCGAGTGGGCTTGCAATCAAGTTGGGCATACCCATAAATAAGATTTTCAATATTCCATAAATTAAAACGAAGGAAAATAATATAAAATGATCAATTAAGTAATATATACATATTCTTTTTCTTTTTTAAAATTCAATGTTTGGGCATGCTGATTGCTGATGCCCCGCACAGCTACATGCTACTGCAATATATAAAATATAAAGAATTGTTTACAAATTTTTTAATAAAATAATTTTTAAACCCATGTATAAATTCATGTTATATATATATATATATATATATATATATATATATATATTTTTTTTTTTTTTTTTTTGTATAAATCCATGTTTAATAATGAAAGTTATTAGTCTGCGTACAACTTAACTATATATTTAATTAATTGAATAGTTAAAATTACTTGGTGATGTCAATTGTATTTTTAAACATTGCTATGTTTCCATTTTTTGGCACACCATTTTAAAAAGATAATTAAATATAGATATAGTACATGTGATGTGATGGAGAGGGAAGAGAATAAAGTGTAATGTAGTTAAATGAGTGGATGTGAATAAAGTAGATGAATATAATATTATTAGTTGATTTCCAAATAAAGTATGTGAAGTTTATAGTGGGACGGACCAAAATGGCAAATTGGAAACATAATAGCAGGACGGAGGGGGTATTATTTAGTAAAAAAATGTTGTAATTGTTCAGTGAACAACTGACCTGTTTAAAAATACATTTAAGTTGTATGGTGCATGTATTAAACAATCAATTAATGAGTAGGTTTTATATAAAAATGATTCATGATTGATTTAATGTATTTAATATTTGATCAGGAGTATCAAAATTGAGGTCAAGAAAATCTACAACAATTGAAATATAATACTACTGATTCAAATTATTGATACTTTTGATGAGATTTTTATACTACCGATCAAATATTTGATATTGTTTATCAAATACTATTTAATTTCATCTAAACTTTTAAGTAATTATATCTAGAATCCTCTCTGCTTGCCATATGATTGATCAATCATTTCCTTTTATGTCAATTATGTGACACTTGTGATCATGACATATTTGATTTGGATTAGCTCAAACCCTGCATGTCTTTCAAAGCTTCATTCTTTTAAAAGCAACTCTTTCTTCGCCAATATATCGCAGAAAAAGATATGGTTGAAAATCGAGATGCCACGTAAATTTGTGTGTTTTGAACAGTGTTTCACACTTTCACTTCCTCCAATTTACGAAGCAATTGCGCATATCGAATTAAATATCCCTGCACATCTTTTTAATCTATATTAACATGGATGTATTCAAGATTTTACTTTAAGGAGCAATTTTTTTAATATAATGATATTGTATATTTCTTCTATCAATTAAAACTGTGCTCAAATAGTTGGATATAGATTTTAAAAAAATATATAAAATAAGAGTTTTATGAGGTTAGGGGTTCATTTATGAATAAAGTATTTTTTTTGTGAGTGTGATAATAATTAATAAAGTGTAATTTCTATAAAAAGAATGTACATACTATTTTTTATAGACGGTAAATAATTTAAGTAAGTATATTTTTGTTGGATGGAGAGAGTATATATATATTTTCAATTTAAAATGTTGAAACTCATTTTAAAATTTAAATACAAAATTTTACATATAAAATAAAAAGTGCTCCATCGATCTCATATTAGTTTTTATTTTAAGGGTGTAAAGAATATTAATGAAAAAAAATTATTGCGAAACAGAAGATGTATATACACTACGCGTGGCATTAATTATACATACATGAAAGAGAGAGATACACGCACATAAGTTTAACGTGGAAGGAACGCTACTTGTATGTGATGACACATGCACAAAGCCGCAAGGACCATAATCGCTTAAGGCGGTGTAGTATCACACCTGCTAACTCTTTTCTTGTGTCACTAGTTCTCCTTTCTTCCAAGTCAAATTAACTTCAAATCTATAAATACATGCACTTCTTTGGAAAATAAAATTTTAATTTCTTCTTCATTGTTCTTTTAGATCTCTAGTGTTCTACTCAAATGGGAAACATCCCATGCTCTAAAATTCAAGGTAATTAAGTTCTCAATATTTTAGTAAACTTTTTAACCATTTTTATTCATTTATTTATTATTATATATTGGTAATTCACCGAGTCTTATATTGCACTCATCACGTTTCAGTTATATTAGTTTGCACGTTTTGTTTCACGTTTTCAATAACATTTAGTGTCCATGCATGTTTCACACACTATAAAAAAATTGACATTTAGTGACAGTAATCCTGTCATTATAACTTCTCAAGCTAAATTTTTTTAATGACAGGATCTTGTCATTAAAAATTGCTTCTTGTTATTAAAAAATTTTAATTAAAAAAACAATAGTGCTAAAAGTCAATTTTCTTGTAATGATATTAATCTGAATGTTTCAGTTGTATTAATATGCATGTTTCAGTTATCAATTGGTACACAAAAGAGTAACTAGTGTTACTTAATTTGATCAGGTAGACATGGAAAAGGAGGAGATACGGATAGCTTAATAATTAGGGGCAAATCAAATAACGTGAATGAGGAGTACAAGCAAGCGTTTAGGACAACTTCTTACATGGAAATTTTGAACAAAGTTCAAGACCACCACCATCTTGTGACAACGCCATCAACGTGCCTCGACGACGCACATTCCGCCGCCTCGGCACCGTCTCAAACTTGCCATCTCTCAAGATACTTACTCGACCCCCATCAAGAATCCCTAATAACGTCCATTTCCGATGCTTCAAACCCTAATCATCAATTCCTCTCAAATTACTTCAAGGTTAGCCTAGAAGCCTCTAGAATTTGCGAAACCCTCCTCACAAACATCCATCAAACACGCATCAATCACCGACGAATCAAAAAAGCGATCCAACGGCTACCAACCGATCATAACCCTAGCAACGATGAATACCGCCTTTTATACAAGAACCTCGCCTCGTTCGCCTCGAAGGGAAACCCCTTTTCGACGATGAATCCTCAAAAATTCCAAGAGCTACACGACACTCACGAAATCTTGTTCCGAGAATTGACTTCGAGGTGTAGGAAGATAAGTAGGAGGAAAAAGATGATGAAGCTAATCAAAAGAGGGCTAGGTAGTTTCCTAGTGATGGGGTGTGGTGCATTTGCTATTGTTCTATTGGTCTTGCTAATGCATTGCACGGTGGGGATGGTGGGTGTATTAGGGTTGGTGGTAGGGTCTTCGATGGCGAAGAAAATGCGAAAAATGAAGCGCAAATGCAAGGAGGAATGGCTCCAAGGGGTGGTGGTGAAGCTGGATATAGCGGCAAGAGGGGTGTATATAATGATAAATGATTTTGGAACAATGAGCCAAATTGTGAAGAGGTTGAGGGATGAGTTGGAGAGGAGGAAATATTTGGCGGGTGTTTGTGTTGGAAAAGGGAAGAATGAGATGTTGAAGAAAGTGGTGAGGGATTTTCAAATGCATGAGTCTTGGTTTGAGGAAGAGTTGCAAGAGCTAGAGAAGCAAATATGCTTGTGTTTTCTTGACATAAATCGATCCACAAGGCTACTTGAAAGAGAAATGTTTAATGGATAATTTAAGGTTATATGTATAAATTTATTTTTTATTTTTTGTTGGCAATCTTTTTAAGTTAGTGTTGAAGTGTATAGTTCGTTGCAGGATATATATTTATATATAAAAAATATTAATTCGAGCTGCCATTTGGGTGTTCTATTACAAATTGATATAAATTTAGGGAAAATTTCACTTTTGGTTTCAAGAAAATGAATACAAAACACTTTTGATACCTATGTGTGAAAATAGTCCTCTTTTTGTAGTTTGGTCCCATCCGTTAATTTTCAAGACCAAAAGTGTAAATTTATTCCATTTTCTTGGGACCAAAACTACAATTTATCATATTTTTTTGGGACTAAAAGTATAAAAAAAATACGGAACTAAAAGTATCGATAAAAGGATCATTTTGAAATAGACGCATTTTTTTGGGATCAAAAGTGCAATAAACATGCATGAATGGTTATAATTATATACCTCCTCCTTCCCAATTTATTTTTCACACAAATGGGTAATTTGTAACAAGGTTTCCGTGTTGTTGATTCCTAGGTGTAGTGCTTCTTCCCTTATGTTGTCCATTGCTAGTTGATTTTTCTGAAACTTTAGTATATATGAGAGTTGATTTGTAATATTTAAATAGATAAAATAGTTTTTGCATGATAGAATACGGTTCAATTTAAGTGAATTAAAAGAAAGGAATTTTTGTGTGTAATTATTAGTGAAATAAAATGTAATTTAAAGGTCTTTTATATGAGGATAACTGGTGCACTGTAAAAGCTTATTTGAAATGGGGAATATAAAACATTGTCAGTAAATTTTATTTTAAGACACGGAGTTTGGGGTGGGGATTGTGGGATGAAATCGATTCAGGCTAGCAAATATAGGACAAAGGCTGGCCAAATTTCTAAATATTGAGCGCGTAATATGCACGTGTTTGCCTGATTTGAGCATGGAACACCAAAATCGGATCAATTTGTCGCGTTATACTATTAATAATTTAATATAACTAAATTAAAATATGAAAATTAGATTTAATATTAATTAAATTATTAAATAAATTCAAGTTTTAATAAATCTTGACAGGATTAATATCGTGTTCACCGCTAATATAACAATGTCACATTAATGGCTCGGTGGTGAGTAACTCGCCCAAGTTCTCCCACTGCAGACTAACGATGAGAATTATCACTATAAATTTGCGGCGAATATTTGTGACACTCAAATCTGCATCATGTCATATATAGTCAATTGGAGGGAGGTTATTACTAACACCAAGTGTACGGATCTAAAAATAATATTAATGGTGTATAATGAATATATTTTTAAATAAATAAATGTCAAAACAAAATGAATAGTATTAATTGGGCTAATTGCACGAAACCCTCTCGTGGTTTCGAAATGTTGTGTGAAATCCCCTCATGATTTGAAAATTGTGAGAAACTCTCATATGGTTTACTAAATATAGCGAAGTTAATGGTATTATGAAGGACATAATAAGAATCTGATAAAATCATTAACTCGTTTTTTGAAAAAATGGAAGAATTTGTTATATTTAGTAAATTATAGGAGGATTGCATGCAATTTTTAAATTATGAGAGAATTTCATGCAATTAACCCAATATTAATTTGTAGAAAAAACTTTTATAACACCAAAATGATTTTAGATTTAAATTTGAGCCCAAAAAATATTTGAAAAATTTGTTATTGGGCCAAATGGTAAGGACTAAGAGGAGTAGTAAAAAAACTGCAGATTTTGGCCCAAAATTACACAAGGAGGATGGAAAAATATTTTGAACCAAAAAAACACACAAAAATGAACCACCCCAGATAGAACACGTATCACCTGGGGAGAAAAACAACGTGTCTACTACCACACCGCCACAATTCCGCTGAAGTTGTTTTACTTTTAGTTGCACGAGCATCATCCGGAACCATTTTAAGGTCCACCTTCTTAAATGGCTCTACCTTCACCATATAGTTTACAAAGCACCAACTCTCACACAATACTTGTCTTTATTTTGATTATACAAACCAGAGTTAAATTTTGGCAAAACAAAGTTGTTTTATATTTATTTTTAGTTTTGTAACTTTCCGTTTTTCACAAATCGTCTCAAGACAGGATTCAGAAATGACCAGGTCTACAAAAAATACAAAGTTATGAGTATAAAATGCACATTTTTTTTTTACTATTTTGGAACGATTTGTGTAAAAAGTAAAAGTAACGGGACCAATAGTATTTTCAACTTATACAAATACTGTAAAATGCATTGCGTATGTACCGATAAAATAAAACATAATGGTAAATTATACGGGCACACCTATTCACACCCACTAAATTGCTTACTTCACCCACGGTGGATAGCGTTGACCATACACCAAGTATCTCTCAATCAACTTTAATTACAAACCACAAAAAAAATTAAAAGGAAAAAAAAAAAAAGTCACACACATACATAAATGACCCTTAATGATTTACAACCCTACAATCCGATCTAATCTCAGTTCCACCACCAGAAATACTGCTCATCTTGATCATAGACTTCACAAACGCCTCAAAAAAATCATCTTGAGAGGCTGCATATTTCTGAACCAAAGTCTTGGTTCTTGAAGCGGAGAGAAGCGCTTGATCGGATGAGAAAATGCTCTTTCCTTGAAGAAGCAATTTGAAGTATAAATTGTCAAAGTGGGTCGGTGTGGAATCTAAATTGGCCCCAGCATTCTTGGCCTTGTTATGGAGTGGACACACCTGCCTTAGGCTACCTGCAAATGAAGGGTGCATTGAAGGGTCGATGTCGGTTTTGTTGTTGAAGTTGTGGATTCTATTTGCGAATGAAGAACAATGGGAGAAACCTAATGTGTGCCCTCCTGCATAAGTTTACCAACATATAGCACTTGAGATAATTAGTATGACTTTAATAAAAAAAAAAAAAAAAAAATTGATCCACGGTCCAAAATTTGGTGTCTAAAAACTTAACTGTTTCAATTTAATCTCGATATTAAAAAAATTGCAAATTTTGGTTTCAAAATTGTGTGGAAATAGAAATTTGAAAATAATGTCGTTTTATATTATGTCGGGGGTTTAATTTGGGTCGAGATAAGATAATAGACAAGACCAAAATTGAACATTTGTATGATAAAAATGACATCAACCATTTTTTAATTTCTAACTATTTTGGACTAAAATTGAATTTTGTAAAGTATTAGTGAACTAAATCAAGATAATTAATATTTTTAGGACCAAAAACATTTAACAAGAGATGAAACTTTTTAACTGCATAATGATTAATATACATACCTGAAAGTGCCACTAAATCATCAATGGAGAGGCCTCTTTGGGAGAAGCTTTGTAGCAATTGAGATATATTGAATGTGGGAAATGGCAATTGTAATGAGTCATTGGCCTTTGAAATGCGTCCATCTTTTCTCCCTTTGGGCACATCCCAAGTGGGACCTCCAGACTAATTAAACATCAAGATTGCTTAATTTTGACCAATTAAAACATACTTCGATCCTCTATTTTACTGTCGTATTTCATGTTATCAACCAGTACACGCAGTTTGTGTACTAATTATTTCAAATCTTTCGTCCCATTTTTTCTTTTCCTTTTAGGCGTACACCAAAAGTGGGACAAAATATTTGAGATAATGCATATATAACATGTATTGATAAATAAAACACTAGACGAAATACCATGTAACATCGTTAAAAACTAAATAGTCAACTTACGAGTGCAACAACATCTCTTGCAGCAAGGGCTAAAATGTCGGAACAAGAAACCACACCGGGGCACTTCTTCTCCACTTCCTTCTTTGCATTATCAATCACATAAAATGCATGCAATGAAACATTTGGAGGTCCATCTTTTTCAGCTTTATTCTTCCCATTGGAATTCAAAAGCACCGAAGCATCACAACCCTTCCAAAAAAAAAGTACAACAAAAACTAAATATATTTCCAAGAATAATATTCTACATATATATAACTAAAATTAAATTTACCCTAATGAAACAATCATGGAAGTGCATTCTGAGAAGAGCTGCCGGAACTGTTTTGTCATTGATGATGCCATTCTTCACAACTTTTTCGATCAACGACTCCGCCTCCGGGCACGTTTGGTGGTAATAATTCACGCTCAGTGCATTGGAAGAGCTCAAAAGTACAGATGAAGAAAGTAAGAGAGTGATCAAGGAAACAAAGATGGACACCATTTGAATTAAGTGCATTCAACTTAATTAACTAGGCTCGATCGATCTAGTTTCCCTTGATTGAATGATGAGTCCAAACAAGGTCTTAACGGTATTTGTAGGGGTGGGGTGGTTAGCATGTTTGGTGGGCTAGTACCACTATGACTTCTGTTACGAGATTCTCCAGATGTACTAAAGACATACACATTAGTAAAATTTCTTTGGTTAGCTATCATTTTGCTTAAACTTGAAATAATTCCATTTTGGTTTTAGTAGTTAGCATCATTTTGGAGAAATCGTTATAATTGAAGTCTTAATTAATTTGTAACTAATTCACTTGACGTCGACTCGCAGAACTATATATAAAGTGTGACTAAAATAATAATTTAACCCTTTCGATTCAGTATTCCCACAAAAATAGTTTGTTTTCATTTTCCTCACATTAATAAAACATCATTTATTATGCTTGAAACTCTGGATTTTACCTGTAATTTTTTTGATATGTACTTATTTAATTTATTGGATACAACACACTTTTAATATCAAAGTGAAGTGTAATTTAATTAAAACAAATTATCGGAGAAAATTAACATATTATTTTGTTGACAGAGAAATACTTACTAGAAAAGACCCATGGAAGACATGTCAAGTTTCCCTACTCATCAATAACTTTAAATAAAATCATGGGACATAAAGGGAATCGGTTGGTGAATAAAGTTGAACAAATAAAGTTAATTACCTAGCTTGCTATACATTGTCATAACCTTTTCACAAAACACTCGAGATCCTTATGTATTTTTTTTTTAATTTTAAAAATATTTTGTGTTTGTTTTATTTAATTTTATTAGCAGATATCGTTATGTTATAATGGTGACACACGTATAAAAGATATTTGTTTTATGGAACACGGGTTTTATTTGACAGTGACAAAATATAAGATGAATCGTGCAAAAAGATTGTAATCAAGTTCTAATTCTGATGCAATTTTAAATAAAAAAAAGTACACCATGTGGTGGTTAATTAATATTTTAACAAGGAAATGCACGTTTGCCTTAATTTTAAGGCAACTATTTTAATCCTCTGGAAAAGATTAGTAGTACAAAGAAAATAAATGTACTTCAAATAGCAGTTTTTCTACTATAAATGGTTTTAATTGGTACTTACTATTGTATCACAATGAATCAATGATAGACATTCAAATGGTTGCTGATAAAAGGAGGGAGGGACATTGATCCAATAAGCTACATGAAGATGCAATATTTATTAAATTGCCAAAAAAAAAAAAGTGATTAAATTGAAAAAGTTGTCAAAATGAATAATTTACCCCTTAATAAAAAAATTATATCCACTTGATAAGAAAAATAAATAAATTTTAAAGTAAAATTTATATTAGAATATTTGACACACGATATGTCATATACATAATACACATGTCAAGATTTTAATTCTTCTATTATTATGCCTTAAATTTTTATTTTATTTAGTAGTGAACTCTCTTTTGTACTATGCAGTGATGCAAAAATCCCTTTAGATAATCCGTCTAGATTCATTTATGAAATTTCACTTAATTTGATGTAAAATAAGTGTGTGATTGTCTAGTTGAATTATTTTTGTTGGAAGTTGGAATTATGTTGTTAACTTATATATTTTTGTTTGTCATTTAATTTTTATTAATTTTTAATTTATTTATATATTGATTGTTATTCGTTGAATAATTAATTTATACAATTATATATACTAAAAAAATTAAGCCGTATTTAAATTTTTTTTTTTTTTTTACCATATTAAGTAAGATGTAGAGGGAAAAAAACTAAAATGAAGAAAAACTCCTACCAATTAATTCCTGATTAGACTTTTTAAATTTGTCCATTTTCGACTTTTATATTTTTTATATTATGTACCAAATGCATGTGCTAATTTAACCATAAAAAATTATTTAATATGAGGATGGACTTCATTCTCAAAAGTGATAAATTAATAGAAGTATCGAGAAAGAGTTAGTTAAATTCAAGATGCGAGATTGTAGTACTTTTATCATGTGCAACGTAATAATGAGTAGGTTGTTAAGGACTACGAATGATATAATAATTAGCTAACGAAACAATTTTATCAAACTACTTTCTTACGGATAATAATTGCTCACACTTTTTGGTAGAATATAACAATCAGCAAGAAAAAATATGAGATTTTTTTCCGGTTATAATTGCAAAAATATTTATGAATTTTATGGTTTCTATCAATTACAATATGAAATTTTTTTCACTTATCAAAAAAATATAAACTTTTTTCTTTACAATTTAATACACAACTTTTTAAATTTTGCAATTTGAAACATCTAATAATTTTTCGTCTACAATTAAATATCATGGTTTTCGGATATGCCATATGGAGCACACGTAAATGCCAACAAATATAATTTTTTATAAGGAGGATAATGTCTTTAAAATGCATTTTTAGTTATGTTTCTAAAGTTAAAAACATGTTTAAAGATGTTATTCTCAATCTAAAAAATCATAATTATATTTGTTAACATCTACGTAGACTTTATGTACAATATCTGGCAACGATGATATTTAATGGTTGTCCAAAAATTATCAGATGTTTTAAACTGCAAAACTTAAAAATGTAGTATATTAATTTGAAAAAAAAAAGGTTTATGTTGTAATTGATAGAAGTTATAAAATTCATAATTCTTTTTGCAATTAACTCATTTTTTTAAACGATAAATGATAATCCAAATTCATAATCTCAAAAACAATTTCAAAAATCATAAGAGTAAATCCAAATAATTTGTGACATGCACAAAAAACAACCTCCGGATCTTTTATTGGTATAATTATATTTTGGGGGAAAAAAAAGTATGAGGCCATGTTCGAAGTCGGGATTTGGAATTTGGTTTCTTCATCCCAACTAATTTTTAAATTTGCAAATATAATTCTCCATCTAAATACATATACAAATCTAAAATAATCATATCACTCTTTTTGCCAATTACTCATTTTTTCTCCTACTTTTTTAAACTTAATTATTGTCATACTAACTATCAACAATAAAACAATATATCATTATCACTCAAAAATATTGATTTGACATAAAATTACATCCGAATCAGAATTGTCTGGTGAGTGGGGCCAAAAAACATATAACTAATTAACAAACTAAAAATTATCATCCATGTACATATTGCATTTATTGGTAAATAATGACAAATACAAAAATAATCATATGATAAAATTTTAATATATAAAACAAAATTAGTGCGAAAAATTATATAATCACATAGAAATGTTATTAAAAAAAAATGAAGATAGCAATAATTGCATCAGTATATTCTAAAATATGTGTACTGGATTAAAAAAAAAATTGAATGTTATGAAACAGTGAATATGTGGATGTCCTTTTGGTTCTCAAAGTAAATACATGAGGTGATATGAAATAATGAATATGTGGATGCCCTTTTGGTTCCCTAAGTAAATATATGAATTATTCATTTCCTAGAAGATTCATGAAATTCTCTATAAGAGTCCATTCATATTCTTGCATTAATATAGGTTCATGAAGTTTGTATATAAATAGGTGGGATGCCACCTTCATTTGTAAGTGTGTGAAGAAAACAATAAAAATATATACTGTCTTGGTATGCCCCCAGACGTAGTCATTTTTTACGAATTGGGTAAACAAATTTGCGTTCTTTCTGTTCATTTTATTTATTTCACAATACGTTATCAGCACGAGTGTTCTGTGTTTTTAGATTTCAGAATTTTAATTCTTTCGTCAACTAACAGGTATGTTATTACTATAAAGTTATTTAGATTTTACTATCCCATGTTTAATTTCAAGAAAACAGAACTTCATAGAGAATCTTAAACGAATAATATATACATAGATATTAACAATGTCATTGTGAGTAATATATGTATTCCTCTTGCGTTTATGTGCGTTGTTTTGCGAGTTAACTTGGAAGATTAATAATATGTTTGTGCTTGTGAGATATATTCAGATTATTCTTAATTATTTTTGTTTAAAATTTTATAATTTTACTAGTTTCATTAATTTTAGGTTGTTCCACCTTATATTTCTACTTACATGTAAGTGTTATGAATTAAATAAGGGTATTGTTTGATGGAAGCTTGTTATTTATTTGTATTGATGTATTGTTTGAATTATAGTGGTATCATTATATACGCTTGTGGGTTGCTCTTGTTTATTTGATCAAATAAATTAAATATGAATCTGGCAAAACTATATAATGGTTAGAAAAGATAAAAGCATATTGGTGAGTTTCTTGATAACTATTTTGGCTCATTTGTTTATGTGTTGAGTTTTATTTTGAACTCGATATTGATTACTATATATATTTAGAGACATGTTCAAGCCAATATCTTTATATATGTGACAAGACAACAAGCACATGTATCATGTACTTGATCAATTTTTTAGTTTTCATTTTATGAGGTGAATCTATAATTGATAAGATATGCTTGAAGAAAACTTTTTATATTTCGTATATTTCGAATTTGCTCCTATAGATTAGCTATCCTCGCTTACTGGATGTCAATGTCATATGCAAAGCACATAATGTGTAGAGTTAATTAACTTATTTTGTATTACTTTTGTGCTTTGTTTCAATTTCAGTCTCCATTTTAACTTAAAAAAAAACATAAATGTACTCGTAATGATTTTTAGAAGTATTTTTTTGTAATCCAAAAATATTAATTATTTTGAACACACTGATTAGAACAAAACCTTTTTGACAAGACGTATAAATGTCTCTAAGAATACTCACACTACCAGAATACATTCTCTTATAACAATCTTCCCACAATAACTGAAAATAAAACCAGGCACAACATTATTTTTATGCCTTCTTGAGGCCTTTTAAGGAATATTATCCTTTGTGTTGCATCCACTGCGTCCTTTTAAGAAATATTATCCTTTATATTTGTGCTCTTCTTTTTTGAAATTTTAAGAATATGATTGTGAGATTCAATATGAGCCAGTGAATTAATCGAATTTCAATAGAACCGTCTTTGGATTCCCAAATTCAAAAGCTGGTTTTGACTTTTGAGATCCCAAACCAAACATCACCATAGTAAATTATAGCTTTGTTTTCTGCTTCTTACCTATCATATGCCCTGTTCTGAGTTTCACTGTTGTATGGATTTTTTTGGGACCTTACAATTACTTAACCCAAAATGATTTGGCTAAAAATTATTGGGACCCCATCTCTGTTAAGGTGGAATACAGTGCAGTCTGATTGCATGTGCTGGTGGGATTAAGAATAAAGTTAATTGGTCCAATTTGTAGTATGTATAAACTTCGTTAAATACAAAATTTTGCCTGACTTGAAATTCTTGTCTTTAATATTTAATGCACAGTCAATTCTTTTCCCACGACATTGTTTAGTAGTTCGAAAAAAAAAATGATTTAAAAAAATATTATGAACCAATTGTTTGTATTCTCTTGTATATTGAGAAAATCTTGAGTCCAACCTTCTGATGCTAGTTCATTTCTTGAAGCAAATGTGACTTAATCTCAATTTTTCGAATATTTACATGTAAGAAGTTGTGGGCATGGTCATGGTAGATATACCTCATATAACCATAATAACCATAATCGTGATAAACTACAAATTGTCTCCACTTTGAGAAAAAATGTTATTTTTGTGTCACGGAAGGTCGTTGGTCTCGTATGTGTCGAACATCGAATCATCTTGTTAAACTTTACTAAACATCCCTAAAAAGGAATGATGAGAATGTTGAGACTAATCATGTGTAATGATGATGATGAGAAAAATATGTTTTTGATTTAGAAAGGGGGGAGACGAATTTTAATACTATGAGTTGTAGTGCAAACTTGATTGATGATTTTGGAAGAGTCACAATATTTCTCCCTGGAGGGATTAAACTTGCTATAAAATTATGCACTCCAGTCTCCCAAGTCTCATGGATTTGTTGAGTTTTAAAGATCAACTGAAAAGAAAATTGTTTGGAAAATAACATTAATCCTTCAACATAAGAATGTGAACTAAAAGTTCAAAATATTATACATTTGCAACAAATTGCAAATCAATTACCAGATGCATTAAGTGACTTCAGAAGAGTTACTGAATCGCATATTTTTGTAAACTTATTCCGGTAAAAATTGATATCCCTGAAGGACAAATAACAATTGATTATCACGCCTGAAACGTGGGTAACCTCTTCTAGTAGAAAAAAGGATTAAATAAATGTGATGAATCAAAGAAAAATGAAGGACTCACTTGTAGTGAGACAATTTAGCCTCCTGAAGAGGTTGACTCTAAAGATGATGCTCCTGAAGAGTTAAATTCTGAAGAAAATAATTACTCCCCTATATAACTAGTGTGTGGAAAACAACAATCATTTCCCATCTGCGAATATTTAGTTATGTAAGTATATGTATCACCACCACGCTACAAACCAAATCAGTTGGCTAATTGCACATTTATGAAGATCATTTCCCGGAATTAGAGGGAGAGGCGAATAAAAAAATGAATGCCAAAAAATTTTCCTGAAGGAAAAAGATCTCCAATATTTAAACTCACACACTAGTCAAAGTGAACCAGAATTTCAAAAAAAAAATTAATTTGTAATATTCAATAAATAATCTGCCAGATGTTTATATCAATCATAAAGGAGTGACTACGTCGCATATACCTGCAGTATATGCTCTACAAAGTATAGAGTTTCCTAATGAAATCAAGTATATTTATTTATACGCCAGCAACGTAAATAACCTCTAAACATGAAAGTTATAAATCCGCGGTAAATTAAAGCTAGCTAAATATTAAGCCACTTCTGAAATCTCTTGAAGAGATACTTCTTGAAGACGAAAATCCTAATAATGAAGCATGTGCACAAAATAAATTAAAATACTAGGATTGCGGAACGACCAGATCAAAATTTTATGGGAAATAATGAAGATCTGGTTGATATAAATAAATGCAGGAGAAATTTATAATACAATATTATCGTTGTCGACAACATATTCGTGTCCACTGTTGCTTTTACTATCATCATTAATAAAAACTAGTAACTCTCCTGTGCGATGCACGGATTGAGTATTTATAACAGTATGTGACAAATTTTAATAGAAATTAAAAGAAAAAAAGTTCATTTAATCTTCTTTAATTTTTCTTTTAAATATTTTTCTACAAATATATGAATTTATTATCATCATTTGAACAAATTATGTTTTGAAAATAAATACATTAATCAATTTTCATGATATTTAATAAGTACTCATTGCCAAATAAATGTATGATATGATAGTACTGAATTATCCATATCAATATTAAAAAAATTGTACTTTCTCCATTCATCAAAATTGTGCTCACATGGATAAACACATGTTCTAAAAAATGGTAGACAATAGATAAAGTAAGGGGCTTGTAGGGTATTGTGGGGCATTATGAGGTCCATTTATAAATAAAATAATTGTATATAAGTGTAAAGTCAATGATATGTGGGTAATTAAATGATAGTCGGAGAATGGTAATAAAATAATTATTTTTATAAAAGAAATGTACATACTTTTAGTGGACGGATAAATAAGGAAATGAACATACTTTTATTTTTAGGCTAATATAAATATTAATTTTCAAATATTTATGTTATACATAAAAGACTAAGTCTCTTGTACATTTGATCGGTGCACTCACTCAATAACTAAGGTTGTTTACACTGTAAAATGTGGATTGAATAAATTGAAAATCGATTAATCAATCCACACTTTTCAATGTAAACAACCTTAACTATTAAGTGAATGCATCGTATATTAAATACACAAGAGACTTAGTTCTTTTGTATAACTAAATATTTGAAAAATCAATATTTATATTAGCCTAAGTATAAGTTAATTGTTAAACAACCTAGTTAACTAAAAGTAAATAGGGCTCTTCTTCGCTTTGCTAGTTCGTAGGAACCCACTAATAATTTGATAAATCGTTAAACTTCACTCTGGGCAATTTAATTTTTCAGTGATTTTTTTTTAAATTAAAAAATAGATAAAAGTGTCAAGATATCGTCTCAGCAAACTTTAAAGGAAAAAAAAAACAAAAAATCGAAAAAAATTGATCACTATTTTACCTATATTATACTCATTAAACCTTTTCTTTTGACGCCAAGTAAGTAAGCCCAATATAAAAATAAAAAACAAAACAAAAAATTGTTTAAGTCCAATATCATGCCCACTTCTCGTAAAATGCACCAGCACCCCATCCCACGAAACCACCCTACCCTACCTCTATCCCCTCCAGTATTACTACTTTACTCTTTTTAACTTCATTCTTCAATCTCTTCATGGAATGAACCTCGAAGAAGAAGCTCATAATGACGATGATGCTGAGCAGCTTACATGGATTGGTGACTGATTTTGCAACTGAAATAATAATCATCCAGAAATATGTCGAGAAATAGAAGATAGAGAACCTTGATATAAAGCTTTGACCAGTTTCTTCAATCTTACATTTTAAGATTGATGCTAATTGTAGTCCTATTGTCTTCAAACACAGGTCGGGTGGATTTAATTTCAATTTTCATTTTTCCTCCAAAAAAGATACAATTTGTGATAAACTAAAACATGAGATGATTTAGGTGCTTCAAAATTTTCTTTGCAAGAGCTTTCGAAAAATAAAATCTTTGTAAGAATAACACCGGAGAGGACACATAATCACCACTATTTATAGCCTCTATTGATACAGCTTCAATTACATATTTAAAATTTAAATTTGAATAATTCGTACTTATCTATAATAATGTTATCTCGATTTGCCAGTTTTCTGCAAAAAAAAAAACTTGAGAAGCATGTTGTGCTCCTTGTTGCGTGCACAATTTTTTAGAAATCTGCGTCTTTTTCTTCAATTAATATTTAAAAATCAAAGAAAAATATTTTACTCGTTTTTAAAAAGAGTGAAACCTACAGTTTCACCATAGAATGAGGTGGTGCACACTTGCTCAATGAGATATCTAAATATTGGACAAATGTTGTTTTTATATAGTTATAGATGAATAATGTGTTGATCAAAGCATGTGCCCTTTTCTGCATCCAGTTAAAGGATTATCACAATGACTACAAAGACAATCATACATTTAGACGTGGGTTCTAATCAATTGGCTGAAAATTAAACTAAATAGTATTTTGCAATTTTTAACTCAAATAATCTAACTTGTCTCAAAATAAAAAAAGTAAGCTTTCATAATATTTAATCCCTCCGTCCCGAAGGAACTTGCCCACTTTCCTGTATTTTTTTTTTAAAATGTGCCCCAGAGGTCTGCAAGTTCCTCCGGAACTGAGGTAGTACAAAACTGGTTACATTTGCTAATACAAAAAAAAAAAAAAAAAAACACTGGTATGTTATGTTACATATATATAGTTGGGCCTTGATACAGACCTCTGAATTTTTTAGAATGCACGGTCTAAGCAATTCCTTGTTTTCATATGTAACGTGAGGATTGACAGCAATATCTGCAAACATGAAGGAAAAATTAATTGCTTAGTGAAATATATATAGATATATAGAAGAACAAAAGTTGGTAAAGTATTGAAATATTGTTTAGCTTGTTTTACCTTGCTCTGCCCCTGGAAAAATGGTAAGTGTTGCTAGTAGTAGGGATTAGGATTTTTATACTATTCACCGGAGGAAGTGAAAGGTCTCTGAATCATGGTTTGGCTATCTAAGATATATGCTTCAGTTTGAAGTTTAAATATAAATTTTGTTTATCTCGCGATTATCAATGTAAATTAATCTGCCTCGGTTAGGTAAAAATTTGTTCAGCAATTAAATACTCCATTGTCTTTATTGGGAATCGTGGGCGACTGTATGGCAGTTTCTCATTTAATAAAATTCTGAAATTTAGAAATTTAAAATTTAAGTAATTAATTGTGATAGGAATTATCGTTAACACACTTCTAATCACGTGTAACTCACGGTTTCATTATAGAGCGCGTTATTGTGTACTCGCCCAGAAATTCAATTTCAAGTTTTACCATTGCTGCTGCTTTTATATAGTTATTATAGATTTGGATCCAGTACCGAAGTTGGGTGCCAGAAGCACTTTGACTAGGTGAAATAGTATGAAGCAAATTGTGGCAAAGTTAGACTCGCTAAACAATATAAAGTGTTGATTTTATTATGCGTTGTACAAAAATAAAATGAGAATAACATGGTGGTGAGATATAAAGCGAGATTAGTAGTTCAAGGGTTTTCGCAGAGACTCAATATTAATCAAACATATTCTCCTAATATGTATGGAATGATGTTCCGTTATTTAATATACTTGGCAGCAAATATAAAAGTTTACGAATACTTCAAATGATGCAATCGTTGGATATTTATACAGTCATCTTGAAAATAAATATATATATGAAAATCCCTGAAGGATTTAACATTCCTGAAGCATGTCAATCAACCAAAAGAAGATTATTCTATCAAATTGCAAAGGTCTGTGTATGGGCCCAAACAGTCTGGACTTATGTGGTATAATCAACTTACTGAATGTCTAGTTAAATAAGGTTATACCAATAAACCAATATGCCCATATATTTTCATAAAGAAAAAATGAGCCACATTTTTTTTATAATTACAGTATATGTTGATGATCTCATTGGGAGTCCTGAAGAGCTCCAAGAGGCAATTGCACATTTAAAGAAAAATTTGAGATAAAAGATTTTGGACGAACTAAAATTTGTTCTGATTTACAAATCAAGTATCTAGAAGGTGGAGTTTTTGTCCACCAAGTTGGTTATACCCAAAAAGTATTAAAACGAGTTTACATCCTTTAAGTACTCAAATGGTCGTCCAGTCGCTTGATCCTAATAAGGATCCTTTTAGACTGCGAGAATATGAAGAGATACTTGATCCTGAAGCACTATATCTCAGTGCATATATTGCACTAATGTATCTTGCTAACAATACAAGACATTAGTCATTACCGACTACAATATTTGAAATTCAATGACGAATATTGATATGTGTCGATTAAATGATTTCAAATGATGTTTGAATCAGGGGGAGAAGTAATACACTAAATTATATGTATTGTTTTTCCTCACTAGGGTTTTTGTCCCAGTGAGTTTGTTTCCCCTAATAAGGTTTATAATCAGACTTATTCTACGCATAAACAACGGACATATAAGGGGGGAGTGTTATGAAACAATGAATATGTGGATGTCCTTTTGATTCCCAAAGTAAATACATGAGGTGTTATGAAATAATGGATATGTGGATGCCCTTTTGGTTCCCTAAGTAAATATATGAATTATTCATTTCCTAGAAGATTCATGAAATTCTCTATAAGAGTCCATTCATATTCTTGCATTAATATAGGCTCATGAAGTTTGTATATAAATAGGTGGGATGCCACCTTCATTTGTAAGTGTGTGAAGAGAACAGTAAAAATATATTCTGGTTTGGTATGCCCCCAGACGTAGTCATTTTTTAAGAATTGGGTAAACAAATTTGCGTTCTTTCTGTTCATTTTATTTATTTCACAATATTGAACATAATCTACAAGTTTTCAAATTTTTTTATTTATGTGGCCACAACATGATTATGTGGCACCCCAGATGTCAATGTGGTTTCGCTCCAGTATCCACCTCTACTCCTTGGTCCTAAACTTTAACACATATTTACTATTTATTTTATTTTAAAATCCACCTCTACTCCTTGGTCCCAAACTTTAACACATATTTACTATTTATTTTATTTTAAAATCCACCTGATTTCTCCATTTAAATTTGTCAAATCCCTTTCAAACTTAAAGAAAACATGGTTCGAATGATCTTGCTTCTAATAACACGCTGTATATGTAATTGAATTCTAGAAAGACGACTAAAATACATATTTGCACCCAATTTTCTTTCTCAACTACAACAATTGAAGTATACCAATTTTTTGCCTACACCAAAATCTCTTTTGCTTTCCCTTGCCTTTTCGCCTTCTTTATGCGGGCTGCTTTTGGTAAAATGAAGTTAGGACGCCACGGCCCCTAAAAAATACCAAAAGCCCAAATCCACCAAGAACTTAGAGACCCATACCGGGCCTAGAATTGAATTGGGCTTGAAAATGTCTGTCCAAAAGCCCAATTAGACGGGACAACATTTGGAAAAGTTTTGGTAACACCATCAGTAGTAGTGAGCCTGAATGAGAGTGCTTGGGCATTGAGTTTAGAAGTTGATTGCCAGTTTGCACCCCAATTTCTGGACATAGGCACCCATCCTGATTTAGAGCCCTTGGATTTGAAGTGATTGAACGGATCCTGCATTTCCCACATTGGTAATTAGCACTAGCTCAAAATACTCCCTCCCATTCATGCTGAATCTCACTCCACCATGTTTCTTGCATGGAACCCTACATCACCGTCACCATAAACACCCGATGTCAAGAATTTTTGTATCGCATCCAACAGTCTTACTTCACAAATATTTCAAAATGGAATGTCTCTTATTAGATTGTCAGACAAATCGGTTATAACTCATTTGACCCATCTTCCTCCATGGATGATAAGTTAGATCTCGTCTAAGATTTTTTTTAGTAGGTCTTGTGTAAAACTGTCTCATGTCATGAGACAATGGGAAGAAGTATAATTTGGGTATTGATGCATTAATACTTTGGTCACTTTGATAGGGGTGAATATTAATTTATGTTCTCATGCATGAGACGGTTTCATATAAATTTTTTTATTATTTTTTATTTGTAAAAGTATAATGCTAAATATATAGTTAAATCAGAGCCAAGAAATTAGGATATATTACTCTGGTTAGGTTCAAATCTAAGATGTTATATATATAGTTATTTTAAAAAAAAGGTAAAAGTTTGTGTGAGACTATTATTCATGAAAGATACAAATACTAAAATAAAGTTTTGCCAATACATATCACTGTTTCACATAAAACCCCTTCTAAAAAAATATAGAATTATCTGGGGATTTAAACCAAATTCGTCCTCTATCTTTTCACCTTTATCAAAATGGTCCTCTATTTATTTGTTTTATCAATTTAGTCCCGTATCTATTTAAGTTTCGCCAAAATGATCCTAATTAGCCTAAAAATGTACAAAACCTCATCATTTTGGTCCTATATTTATTTTCTTTACCAGTTTTGTCTCGTATCAATTAATATTTCTCCAATTAGATCCTAATTGAACACAAAAAACATAAAATGTCACTTTGTTAGTCATGTGCACTAATTTTTTAGGGGAAGCCTATGATGTGGTTTCTTGTTTCAATGTGGCACACTAGGTGGCAATCTTTGCCAAATAAAAAAAATCTTGAAATAAAATACAAAAAATCCATTAGGATCATTTTGGAGAAATTTGAACAAATACAAGACTAAATTGATAAAGCGAATAAATAGAGGACCACTTAGATAAAGGTGAAATGATAGATATGAATTTGGTTTAAATCCCAAACCTCCATCAATTCATGTAAGTCGCTTTTCATATTGTATTTAACTATATATCTCAATAATTAACTCATATTGATATAGCATATACAATCCTTTCCTTTGATTATTGTTTACCATCTCTGTGTCATAAATTCAAAATGAAACATAAGGGACACATGTATCATTCCAATAATACCAGTACCATATAATTACTAAAATAAAAGATGAGATTCAGAAATAATATGAAAAATAGAGCTAGGATTCATGAATAGTGCATATTACGAGGAATTGTAAATAAAATCATTTGAAAAATAAGAAATTATATACCTTTGGTAGAGGACGGGGACGATGCCGGCTCTATAAATGGCGATCTTCTCCCAAGCGGGCTGAGCCATGTCGAAATGGTGGCGGGGCGGGTTACACCACCCGCTGGGAAGATCCAAATTGGGAGGGCAAACGTTGGTGGCGGTGATAGTGACAGATACACCCTTATTGCAAAATTGAGGGTCAGATTTGTGATCACACCTAATCTTGTAGCATTGGCCACATGATGCTCCATCGTTGAACAACCCTGTTGCATACAAGTTCCCATATCCACATGCACCCCCTGTCATCCAACATTATTTTTCAAATATTCAAACAGGAGACGTTATACTTTTGCAAGTTTCACCACAAGAAAATTGACATGTAGTGACAGTAATTATGTCATTATAATTTTTCTAGCTGAAAGTGTCTTAATGACAGGAAACAATCTTTAATAATATGATCTTATCATTAAAAATTTCTAACTAGAAAAACTATAATGATGTTAATAAAAGTTAAATTTCTTATGGTGAAATTGAATATTACAAAAACCTACAAAATATGCATGAGATTGTCTCACACTTGCTCTTCAATTCTACGTGCCTAGATCGATCACTTTTAATGTTTAAGAGAAACTCTAGATTCTTAATCAAAATTAAAACAACCAACAATAAAATATACTCTCTCTGTTTTCGGATCAGTTCTCACATTCCTCTGGGCAAAAGCAGAACTAATTTTTCGCTTTATTAAAATAATAAAGTTGGGACATTTCGATTACATCATCTTTAATGGTGTGATTTTGAGTTAACTGGGAAGAAAAAATAAAGACATGGTGAGTAAGTAATTGTGTTAAAATTAATGCGGGACAAATCAAAGAAATTGAAACGTGTGAAAATTAATTTGGGACGGGGAGTACTAAATAAGTAAGTGGAATTAATCTCATTTATATTAAATTATAACGTGGCTTACTAATTTTCCAGAAAAGAAAAAATATTAGGTAAAATACTAGTTTTTGTGTGTGTGTTTTAACGGTTTTAGTATTAGTTTAATAATAATATTGTATAAAAAATTAATATCATATTAACTTGCATGGTAAAACCGATATCCCCTATCTATAACTATATAATAACAAAATGTTATGCCATTTTTGGAAACTTTATTTTTCATCCCAAAACCCAATTACTAAATCTGTCAATAAAACTATAATAAACTCTATATTAAATAAAACGTGTAAATTTATTGAATTCTTTACTTTAATTCATTAATATCATGGACCATTCATTTTCTACATATCCAATTACGATATATAGTATGTAAATGAAACTGTTAAAATCATTGACCATTCCCTTTTCCCCGATCCTTACAAACTTGATGAACTTAAAATAATTGACGATTCACTTTCAAATTAAAATTACTCACCCTCCATCCAAACTGCAATTACACATAAATAAATAAATATACAGTTACATTTACATACTAATCCATCCATCTACCCCACTATCTAAAACTAATTATCATAAAAAAAGTTGTTACGCCTTATTACAATTATCCCTAAATATAATTACACCTCATTACTTACCATTAGTTTTTCTACATGTTCCGCTTAATAACCCCAGTAACCAGTTTTACACATACATAAATAAATAGATTACATTTGCAGTGCTAACAAATAACATCACCTTTCTTCTGCAGGTTTTATAATAACTACATCTCAATGGAAAAATCTAATCAGTAGACTGAGAAAGCAAGCCTCACAGGTAAATTAGAAGAACTACCCTCTTCTTAACTCTTTTTTTTTTTAACAACACCTGCAAAGGAAAAACACCCAGGAATGAGATGATGGGTGAGACATTTTTTTTTAATTCGGGATGTTTGTTATATTTCAGCAAAACATCACCTATGACCTTACAACATTTACAAAATTGACGATATTGAAAGGCGGGAGAAAACAAGAGAAAGATAAATTTGAATCACGATCGAAAACAGCGTCAAAAGATTCAAAACAGTCTCAAAGGTATGTATACATATCAATTGATCTTCACGATATTGTTCCCTGTCACTTTTATAAATATAATTTTATATACTACACCACTTTCGGAAATTAATCTTTTGTGTGTTGTATTTTAAAAACCATCCTAGGCATCTGAATATAAAAGTGAAATATGTGAATATACTCCAAATTGGATATGGATTTACACCACCATAAACTATACTGATATGTGAATCTATAATTATAAAACCAAAAGTGAACCCTACTAATAAAAATGTAGAATTTTTATTGTTTTTATTATTGGTATGAGAATGACAAAACGGGTCATGGTAGGGAGGGCAACATTTTCAGATTAATTCTATTACTTATCAGCTCAATAAACCTCATAACCTGAGTTAACTAAGATTAAAAAGTTATATACATGTAGATTATAAACATAAATATATTGTATGTAGCATGAAACCAAAAATGTTAAAGAAGAAATGTTTAACTAAAAGATAAGAAAAACCAAAGGAAAAAAATAACCTTTCGAGTTGGATCTCCAAAAAAAAAAAAAAAAGAGTCGATGCATATGCATTCCTGAACAAAATTCAAAACCATCAAACTAGCCATATAATGGAAAGGTGGGTGGCAACGAGATGGGTTGGGTGGATGGTCAGAGTTACAAGAGTTAGGTCAGAGACCTCACATCCTCTTCAAGAGAGCTTAAAACGTCTTTAAAGTCTAAACGTGTCAGTTAGCAAGAAGAAATATTTTTAGGAAGAAAATAGTAAACCTGTATAGAGTGGACTATCATAAGAATTCTATAAGCATTTCTTAAAAACAAAGTGTGTGAAATTATCATAAAAATTCCACAAGCAATCATGGGTTTATATTTTCCTTCTATTTGGATATAATTCTCAACTTCTCATCATATTTCAGTTTTTAATTTACATTCTTCACATGCAAATAAACCCAAGACATTGTAATCAGAGACATGGTCTTTAACTCAGATGCTCAAAAGTCATACCAAACATATTTATGATGATTCCCTTTGGTAAGTTCTCGATTTGTAGAATCAATTCCAAGTCATCCTTAACGGAATACAACTTAGAATCATAAGTTCTATACGAGCAAGAGCTTCCCAATGGAATTGCATAAATAATGGAACATGCTATGATATATAACTAAAAAACATGTTATTCCAAATAACAAAACAACTCCCTCTATCAAACCCTCAGACATATCAAATAGATAATTGTAGATACACAAAATTAGTGTCATGGGAAAAAAATCCTTGAAAGAAATACAATGAGAAACTATCGATGTATTCAATTCAAGAAAAATTAACCCAAAAAGTTGAAAAGAACATCTCAAAGAAACTAATCTAATCGTTTCACAAACTATTGTTACCTAATTATTTGTCCAAACAAACCCCTGCTTAAATGCAGTTGATTTGATCTTCCATTACCTTAAGGCCTTAATATATAATAAAAGAATCCTAACTCTGAAAACCAAATTCACAACTAAAAAAGAAAACAATAGTCGAAAATGTGTACCTTGGACCCTCTCGGAGATCTGGAGGAGCCGATCTGGTGGTCGGTAGAAGAATCTTCGCCATCAATTTTCCCAAAAACCCTTTAACAAAAATGAAGGAGTATTGTGGGTGCATACAGTACGAATTTAAGATTGAAGAGCTCTTTTCTAAAAAAAAAATGGGGATACAATGGGCTAGGTTTTTTTTTTTTAAATACGAATGGGTTGAAATTGGTTCATACATGAATCATAGAAGTGTATTAGTTGTTTCCACTGAACAATACTACTAATAGTTATTTTCGCTAAAGAATATTAATTATTTTCACTGAAGAGTCTTAGTTTGTTTTCATTGAACAACTAATACTCTTCAGTGAAAACAACTAATGTCCTTTAGTGAAAACAACTAATACTTTTTAGTGAAAACAACTAATATCCTTCATCAATGATTCATATATGAACTATTTTTACTCTATACTTTATTTTTTTAAGTAGAAGACAGTGCTAACCTTTTATTTAAGAGTTTTATTGGTCGATTTAAAATTCTCTATTATACTTATCCCTAACTTGGAATTGGGACGTATATCAAGAGGTTTGATACTACATATCTTTTTTTTTCCACTGAAGTGCGGAATAATATTTTATGTTGGGTTCAAAAAAAATATATATATATTATGTCAATCCACTTTTGAATTTGCATATTTAATTTCAGTTATCCTTAACATAACTTTTGTAATATAAAATTCCCAGAATTCTTATAAAATCATAATCACATGTATTCTTTTAGGAAACAAATCAAACAAATATTAATCTTCAAATTAAAAAAAGTTTAAATTCAATGAGTTTTAATATAGTTAGCAATTTCACAATACATATTTAAAACAATATAAAAAATTGTATGAAATGGTATTAATTATGTGTGAGATAATTTTTTTTAATTATATTCTATTATTACATTTATCAGTTAGTATGATGAAAGTTTGTCTCATACATAAGATTATTTTGCACACAAAAATTTCAAAATGATAATATTGAAAGCAAGCTATCGCATACTCCCTCCTTTCCATAATACTTTTCGCACTTTCTTTTTCCGATTGTCCCATAATATATATTTCAGACCTTTAAATTAAAAATCTTCCATAACTTCTGTTGATAGGCGAACATCATCCAAAATGAAGCGAACAAGAGTTACAGGCTTAAACAAAGAGTCAACATTGAGGTGCATCTACCAATCTGAGAGGTGTATAAAGTGACGAACAACTCCCCCGACGAACAACTAATGGGCGAACAGGTATTAGGACCCGAGACCAAGAATGAGCCAACCGTGAAGTCATCAATGACGAACAACTTGGTCAAACTATGATACAACAAACAGCCAAGGAAGTATGTACAAGTGAACAAAGGACAAAGATCCCAAAGCCAAGCTGAACAAAGCCATAAGGCGAACAACTTCCAAAGTACAACCTCAAGAGGCGAACAACTTTCAGTTGGAGAATCAACAAGATCAATCAAGCCGACCTAGGCGAACAACAATGAGTCCGAGATAAGACCAAAGAAGACTTTGTAGCTAAGATTCAGTTTAGATAAGATCAAAGGGACACATGTCAAGCATGCAGGCTAGGGAGACCAAGAGTCTTGGACACCTCATGCTTGCTAGTCTCTATAAATAGTTGTTCTCCAGCTGTGAAATACAATTTCAAAAAAAAGTTAAAATACATAAACAATTCCAAAACACACACAAATACACCTAAAACGCCCACACATACGAAATCAGTTCAATTTCGACTACCGAATTTACTAATTCGATAAATTCACACCTCGATTTACCAATTACGGTGGTAATCAATCACACGTATTGATTGGTGATGTAACACAGATTTAAACAGCCATTAATCCATCCGATTAAATACGTTCATCAACAATTTGGCGCTAGAAGAAGAGTTCGAACCTTCGATTCAGTGTGATTGCTCAAGAACTTCGAGTCTGAAACTTGAAGATTCAAAGAAATCCTCAAGAAATTCTTGAAGATACAAGCAAAAGTGTTCTTGGTGTTCTTGGTGTTCTTCAAAAACAATTTGAAGATTCAAAGATTAAGAAACTAATCCAACATTAGAATGCCTCAATCCAAACAAACACAAGGATCACGCCTGTCAAGAAGAGCATCTCCTACTCGGGCCTCAACAGCAGACCATCAAGACCGTGATCCTAAGCACGCGAACAGATCACATCATACAGCCATAACACATAACCACCCGCCTGAAATGGAGGCTCTGGCGAACAACCCTAACGAGTTGGCTAAGACCATAGCAGCTCTCCAAGCCCTCAAGAAACAACAGGAACAAGCTAGACCTTCCCAAGCAAGGCCTAGGGATAAGTCTCTGGAAGTTGTGAGGGCTAAAACTGTTAGGGGCGAACAACATGAGGTGAACAGCGCTCAAGTTAGGCGGGACAAGGGCAAGGCCAAGATGGCTGACCTAAGAGAAGAGCAGGCTGAGTCTGCCCGTGGGCGAACAACTTTGTCAAGCCATGGGACTACTCGTTCCAGTGCCCAGGACAGACTTGGTCAACCACAACATGTCATGGAAGCTGCTCGCCAGAGAGCAGGTGATGGGCGAACAACTCTTGAACAGCCTCGCCCAACAGTGCATGAAAGATTATCTCAGTCCGCCTTCAGACGCCTAGGGCCGAATGCGGCGAACAACCCTAGGAAGCAACTCCAGGAGGAGCCCACCCCGAGTGAGGGACTGCGACGAACAGAAAGGCATGCGCCTTTGTTCGCCGAACAGCCTCCAAGTCAGGGGGCACCTTTGGATGAGTTGGCCAGTTTAAGAAGGGCAGTGGAAAGCATGCAGGGGCAATTGGACCAACAGAGAGGTATGGGGACGACCAGCATGCCATTATCCCCATTAGCCCCCCACATTTTAAAAGCCCCAATTCAAAAGAAGGTTCAATTTCCGGCAAGCATCCAGTATGAAGGTCTGGCAGACCCTCGAGTCCACCTTACCAAATATACGGACTACATGGTTTCCGTGGGGGCCAGCGACGCCACCCAGTGCCGGAACTTTCCATTAACGTTGGGCGACCGGGTTCACAAATGGTTTTCAGCAATGCCACCGGCATCAATCAACTCGTTTACCCAACTGGGTCGGGAGTTTCTTTCGCACTTTTCAACAGCTGGCTCGTATCTTTCCCAGAAACATCGACTGTCAGATTTAAGACAAAATGACGACGAATCTAACAGAGCATTCATGGAAAGATTCGATAAAGTGTTGTTGGAAGGAGAACCGGTCAGCGAGGACACTAAAATCGTCGCTGTTATGGCAGGACTGAAAAAAGGGTCAGAACTATGGAAAGAGGTACGTCTGAAGTGCCCAAAGAATTACGCCGAGTTTAGAAATCAGGCCGGCGTGTTCGTTTCCATGCATGAGGCCCTAGAAGCAAACTTGGGGGAGAACAAAGTAGACCCCAAGGAGAACAACAAAAAGCCTGGTGGAACAGGATACAGAGTCCCGAAGAACATGAAAGCATTCAACGAAGGGACAGAACTCAAAGAAAAGCTCAACCAGGTGCTAACAGTGTCAGTTGACACTGTTTATGATAATGTAAAAGGCAAGGAGTTGCTCTCCCCTCCGCGAAGAATCCGTCAGGACACTGGCAAACTCAACCCCAACAAGTACTGTGCCTACCATCAAAGCATGGGGCATTTGACAAGTGAGTGTAGAGATTTGCTCAAGCAACTCTGGTGATTTTATGAGGAGGGAAAGCTCTCCGAATTTGTTAACAGACAGCCCGGCAAGAGAGGCCGGGAGAGCAGCCCGGAGGAAGAAAGCGATGAACAGCCTCAACGGAATAATCGCCCCGGACGACCAGTTCCCGCTGCAGCTGCACGCCCATTGGAGGATATTTTCATGATGGAGCCTTCCGGCTCTGCCGGAGGTTGTTCTGATGGACGTCCACCAATGTCGAACAGAAAGAAGAAGGCAGAGTTACGAGCTATGGGCCAAGTTCAGGAAATAGGGATCAAACCAACCATCATGCAAACGGCAAAGTTGACCTTTACCGAAGAAGATTTGGAAGGAATCTCGACCCCACATAACGATGCGCTTGTAGTCTGTGTCAAAATTATGGGAACAAGAGTCCACAGACTTTTGGTGGACACCGGAGCCTATACCAACATCATATTCAAGAAGACGCTCGACCAACTGGAAGATTGTTCGGGCTACATTCAAAGTACAACTCATAGAATTGTAGGCTTCGGAAATGCTGTAACCACTCCAGTAGGGGAAATTAGACTATCTGTACAACTTGTAACGGCCAATGAACCCGAAAAGAATATTACACGAATGGTTGATTTTTTGGTCGTAGACCAGGAATCAACTTACAACGGGTTTCTTGGTCGCCCCTTTTTAAATGAATTCAAAGCTGCATGTTCCACTTTCAACTATTGTATAAAACTTCCAACAGCAAGTGGGACAGGCACAGTGAGAGGAGACCAAAGAAGAGCTCGGGAGTGTCTCCTACAATTAAAAGCAAAGTTTACTCAAGTGTCCATGATGGAGGCAACCACAAGCCATCCTGACGATGAGCCGTCAGTACTGGAGAACATGATGGACATGGACGACCACATGGACACTGACGAACAACACTTGGACGAGCAAGTGTTGGACGAGCAACTCACCACCACCTTTGAAGAACTTCCAGCTGACGAACAAAGAAGTGGTGGTGACGAGCAACCTTCATCAAGCAACTTGGAGGGCCGGGTACTGGCTAACAACAACGGATCGAAACCAACGAATGATCTAGATCCCCGCCTGGGGGCAGAGCCCATGGACATCGAAAATGATACAAATATTGAGGGGCCAATACTTGATCCCCGTTGGAAAGGGCAAAAACGACGAGCAACTCCAGTCGAAGAACTAGAGGCGTTCAGAGTTAACCCTGACAATGAGGATCTTGAGCTTTACATAGGATCTGAGCTCCCTGAGCCATACAGATCCCGGATGAAAGAATTCCTCCTCAAGAATCTAGATGTTTTTGCATGGTCTCATGCAGACATGGTGGGGATAGATCCAAAGCATGCTTGCCACAGGCTCAACATTAATCAAGCCAAGAGGCCAGTCCATCAAAAACGAAGGAAGTACGGCCCAGACAAATATCAAGCGTTGAATGAAGAAGTTAAAAAGCTGTTAGACAACGATCTGATCCGTCAAGCACTTTGTCCACAATGGGTAGCAAACCCTGTGCTGGTGAGGAAGCCAAACGGAACCTGGAGGCTATGCATAGACTTTACAGATCTGAATGCAGCATGCCCGAAGGATAACTTTCCTCTCCCGCACATCGATCAATTGGTGGACAGCACTGCGGGTCACGAAATGCTAACATTCATGGATGCTTTTGCAGGATATCATCAAATCCCAATGCATCCTGACGATCAAGAAAGCACAGCTTTTTACACTAACAAAAACTTGCTGTGCTGGAAGAGAATGCCCTTCGGCCTCATCAATGCCGGGGCAACTTATCAAAGGCTGGTGAACAAGATGTTTGACCAACAAATCGGAGACACGGTGGAAGTCTATGTAGACGACATCGTGGTCAAAAGCCCCAAGAGAGGAGATCATCTCCAGCATTTGACCCAAGTGTTCGAGATTCTTCGGCATTATAACATGAAGCTAAATCCGAAGAAGAGCAGTTTTGGTGTCCATTCGGGGAAATTCTTGGGACATCTTGTTAGCCAGCGAGGAATTGAGGCCAACCCAGCAAAAGTTAAAGCTATTATGGATATGCAACCTCCACGATCAGTAAAAAATGTGCAAAGGCTCACAGGATGCCTAGCAGCTTTGAATCGGTTCATATCCAGGTCAGGGGACAAGTGCCGTCCATTCTTTGAGGCCATCAAAAAAGGAAGCTTCTCATGGACTAACAACTGTCAAAGGGCCTTTGATCAACTCAAAGACTACCTGGGAGATGTTAAAATCCTATCAAAACCAGTCCCATGAGAGAAGTTATTCCTATACTTAGCCGAATCAGAAGTTGCTATCAGCTCTGTTCTGGTGCGCGAAGACGGCAAATTCCACCAACCTATATACTACGTCAGCCAAGCCTTGCATGAAGCAGAGATCAAATACTCCCCAACTGAGAAGCTGGCGTATGCCCTGGTCATGAGTGTGCGAAAGTTAAGACCATACTTTTTCGATCAGCAAGTCGAAGTACTAACAACTTTCCCGCTCAGACAGATCATCCATCGCCCTGACACTGCTGGACGTCTTCTAAAATGGTCACTAGAGATTAGCCAATTTGGGGTGACCTATGCTCCTCGAACAGCGATCAAAGGGCAAGCTTTAGCCGACTTTATAGTCGAACTAACTTTCCCACCAGATCCGACGAGAGGACTAGATCACCCCTGGCATCTCTATGTTGATGGGTCCTCGACAAATGTGGCGTCAGGTGCAGGAGTGGTACTAATTAGCCCTGAAAGACAAGTATTCACCTCGGCAATCAAATTCGGTTTTATGGCAACCAACAACGAAGCAGAGTATGAAGCTCTCATTGCTGGTCTTCACCTATCCCTCGCCGTAGGTGTTAGACGGTTACAAATCTTCGGAGACTCACAACTGATTGTAAACCAAGTCCGAGGTGAATACGAGGCGAGAGATGATCATATGATTGGTTATCAACAGATTGTTGCTCACCTTATGTCCATGTTAGATCAAGTCTTCATCGAACAAATCCCACGGACAAGCAACACTCAGGCAGATGCTCTGGCCCGACTAGCAACAAGTGAAGGGCCAGCAGAGTTGGCAGACATTATAATTACAAAGATGAAAAATCCATCAGCAGTAAGCTATAATGTCAACCAATTTGACGATCAAACTGCCGATGAGGACGACTGGAGAACAAATATAGTCAAATATTTGAGAAATGGAGAAAAACCAAACAACCCTTTTGAAGCCGCCAAGCTAGTGAAGCGAGCCGCCAGATATACTCTGGTGGGAGAACAGCTTTACAAAAGGGGAATATCAGTCCCACTTCTCAAGTGTTTGCCTAGAGGGCAAGGACGAACAGTCCTCGAAGAAATTCACGCCGGAGTATGTGGAAATCACACTGGGGGGCAAGCCTTGGCGTACAAAACCATCAGGCAAGGGTATTATTGGCCGACATTACGTCAGGATGCGATCAAGAAAGCAAAAACTTGCCATCAGTGTCAGATTTTTACCCCGAATATTCATACCCCGGCTCAAGAGCTCGTGTCAGTTTACAGCCCATGGCCTTTTGCAAAATGGAGGATGGACATCATTGGTCCTTTCCCGGCTGGAGTCGGAAATGTTCGATTTGCCGTTGTGGCAGTCGATTATTACACTAAATGGGCAGAAGCAGAGGCCATGGTGAACATCACGCAGCAGAAGATGATCAACTTTATTTGGAAGAACATTATCTGTCGTTTCGGAGTTCCACAGGCAATTGTGACAGACAATGGTCCACAGTTTGATGGACAAGAGTTGAGAGAATTATGTGCGAAGTGGGGGATCAAAAATCATTACTCCACACCTTATCATCCTCAGTCAAACGGACAAGTTGAAGCTGTGAACAAGATAATCAAGCATACATTAAAAGTAAGACTGGCGGAGAGCAA
The DNA here is from genome assembly GCA_947034835.1 of Ballota nigra. Classification (NCBI taxonomy): domain Eukaryota; kingdom Viridiplantae; phylum Streptophyta; class Magnoliopsida; order Lamiales; family Lamiaceae; genus Ballota; species Ballota nigra. Next base: position 102,586,217 of record OX344721.1, read on the forward strand.
AAGTGGTTGGTCTATCGAACTCCCGGAAGTCTTGTGGGCATACAGAGTTTCTCCCAGGTCTAGCACCGGAGAAACACCCTTTGCTATGGCTTTCGGAACAGAAGCAGTAATACCTATTGAGTTAAGGACCAGTACGATTAGGACGACCAACTTTGATGAACAAGCAAATAATTCTGCTCTAAGTGCTGAAATGGATTTGCTCGAAGAAAAAAGATTCAATGCTGAGTTAAAAAATGCAACATACAAGCAAAGAGCGGAGCGTTATTATAATTCCCGTGTAAAAGTCCGGGAATTCAGAGTTGGAGATTTGGTTCTAAGAAAACTGCTCGCCCAACCTTCAGGAGTACTGGGACCAACTTTGGAGGGCCCATATCGTATAACGAAAAAATTCGTAAATGGCGTATACGATCTCGAAGATATGGAAGGCAAGCCGGCCTCATACTCCTGGAATGCAGTACATCTCAAGAAGTACTATCAATAAATGGGCGAACAATTATCTTGGGGGCAAGTATGGCGAATGAAGTGAATCAAGCAAATGGAATGGATCAAGGATCAAAAACTTGCATAATTTTTTGAAAATTTGGCTAAGTATAGATTAAAAAGTTGCTCGCCACATTGTATAGTCTGGTGCTGCGTCTTTTATTTTTTAATAGAGTTGCTCGGCAAAAATCTATAAGCGAGCAAGTTTTTAGTTTGTGTTCAAAGTTGTTCGTCATGTTGTATATGTTAGTGATGAACAGTCTTATAACACCTGTAATTTGTTCAAAATGTAAATACAGTAGTTGTTCGTCAACAAAAGAAAAGTCCAAAGCTCGAGGTACCAGTCCATTTGAGGACCAAAGCCATTCAAAGGTTGTTCGTCTTTTAAGATGAGCAGAACCTAAGGCTAAACCCTATTCCATTAAAGGCAAAGTTCAAAAAGTGAACAAAGCCCAATACAATATGTTATAATTGCGAAAGCATTTCATGAAAATGTAAAGGCAATTAACATATAAGAAGATGAGCGAACAAAAGAAAGACATTCATTGAACTAAAGGCTTTTAAGCCCAAAAGATAGTACAAGCTGAAAGTAGCCATTACAAGTACTACAAAAAAGGAACGAGCAACTATTACAAAAGAAGACAAAAAGTTAAGTCCTAAAACTACTGCTGCTCGGCAGGAGGAGGATCTTGAGGTTGCTCGGCAGAAGGGTCGACAATCATGTCTCGAGCAAGATCTTCGGCAGCTTTATCCTCCACCTCTTTAGCGTTTTGCTCGTCAGCTACGGCCACCTCTTCCTCTTGTTCGCCTTCATCAACTGGAAGAGGAGGATGAGTGATGGCAATACTGGGGTCAAGTTTGTCAAGTTTAACCCCAAGCACAGCCAAATCCGCTAACTGAATTTCAATATTGTTCGGCGGTGGATAGTTTTCTAGGAATTCATTTAAGTCCTTGCTCATTTCCTCCACCAGATCCTTGAAGTCATAAGCATCGGCCGTGCGGATGCTGTCCGCATAGGCGCAGATATAGCCCAGGTTGGAGATAGGCCCACTCCGAGCTTGGAACTCTTGCTCGGCCTGCTCCCGAGTAAGCATCTCAGCCATTTGCTCCTTCAAGCGAGCAAGTTCCGTTTCAGCCTCTCCCCTGGCTTTTCTTTCCTCCTCCAACACAGTAATAGAGGAGTGTAGCTCGGCCTTTGCATCCTTAAGCTCGCCAGAGACAATCTGATAGTCCTCGATGCGCTTCTGCTCCATGTCATTGGCCAGCTTTAGTTGATCCTTTAAACGAGCAATCTGGCCATTGAAGTTGTTCGCCAGTCTCTCTTTTTCCTCAGTAAGCTGGCGAACAGAAGCGGCATGATGACGAGCAGTCTCCTCTAGCTCTGCTACTTGAGCCATTCCCCTTTGAGCTGAGACAAGGGAGTTTGCGGCTTGGACCATTGATAAGTGAAAATTATCAATGGGGCCTTGGGCGAGGACGGCTTTGTTCAGCGGCCGTGACCAGGCGCGAGCAACAATCTCAGCTGCCCGACGAACATGTTCATCCGGAATGTCACGAAAGCTCGCCGGGGTCTTTGAACAGGCTAACTGGTGAACCAGGTTTGCTCGCCCTGGGTAATCGTTGGGCCGATATCTGCGAACAAAGAGAAGGTCAACACTTGAAAATTTTGGCTAATAAAAAAACTTGTTCGGCAAGAGAGTAAGAACTTACTCAGAGAATTTTCGCTCATCCCGACCTAGGTAGGTAATGTCATCTGGGCTTCTGGGGGAGCCTGTGTCTTTGCTCGCCTTGTCGGACTTCTCCGTAAGCTCAACGGATGAGCGGCGTACAATCTCACCTTCAGGGCGAGCACGGCTCGAACCCACCTTCTCCTTCCCCTTGTCGGGAACGCCATGGGACACTGGAGTCCCGTCTGCTTTCTTTAAACGTTTCCCCCCACGAGGAGGGGAAACGGGAGGGGAACGGATTTGAACAGAGGGGGCAGCCTGTCTGGGAACTCTAGCCCCCTCAGGCTTGTTCGTCATTGCAAGCACGTGGGATGGGGGGTCACCTTTCCTCTTCTTCCCTCTTGGCGGCGCCATTCCGAGAACCTTTTGCTCAAGAAGGGCGTATGCGGGAGGAACGGCAACTGTCACTTGCTCGGCTAAAAAAAAAAAAAGTTAGACGAGCAAGTTAGGAAACTCAATGGCGAACAAAGCTAAAACCCAAAATTTGGAAATTCATACCTGGGGCACCTCGACCTGGGCCTCCAAGTGGTGTGGGTATGTCAAAAGGCGAGCAGCTCTTTGACACCTTGTTCGGCAAAGGTAGTCAATAGTCCTATCTTCCTTGTTGCGGAGGCCAACCAAGCACGAGGTAAACAGAAACTCGGAGCTCAACTCCTCCTCTTTCGAATCTCACTTGGGTAGACGAGGGCCTGCGAACAAACAAGAAAAGTTAAATTAGAACAACTTAGCCCAAAGGCGAACAAGAAATGGACTTACGTTTCAGTTTTCCATAGGCTGCTGGAGAATTTATTCGTCCAGGGCCGCCGTGTGGACCAGAAGATGCTCGCCAATCACCCCCAATCCAGAAGAAGTGTTGCTTCCAGTCACGAATCTTGTTCGACACCTCTTCCACCATTTTCAGCCCAGTTCTGGCCTTGAGATAGTGATAGCCTTCTTCTCCTATGGGGCAGTTTGTAATTGTCATCAAGTAGTTGATTTCTTCCGCAGTGATCCGATCAACATACCCCTCCAAGGCGAACAAGCACATGGGGCCTAGAAGGTTCATCCACCCAATTGGAGTAATTTAGGTGATGGCCAAGTTGGTCGCCTCCAGGAATCGACCAACAACGGGTGGAAGAGGCAGCTTTAGTCCGGCAATCAAGGTGTGAATGTTGATCGCCGTGCATCCTGGAGGTGGACGATCAGCTCTTTCCTTTCTCCGAGGGGCCCATATGTGAATATCATATGGGATCTTGTATTCCTTCCGGATAGAGTCCAATTCATCTTCGCGAACAACACTTTTTATCTTGCTCGCCTGGTACCCAGTTTTCACCTTATCCATTATTTGTCTCTGGGGACGGGGAAAGCTGTTCGCATACCTTTCAGCATATGCTCGCCATTCAAATAGTCGAGCAACCCCAGCTGGGATCTCGTTTTCCCGCATCTTTGGGGATGGAAAATTGATACCCTCCAGGAACTCGCGAGTGAGTTCGTTAAATCCTGGATCTTCAGAGTCAGCGGAAGAAGACGAAGAGTTGTCGTTCAAATTGTTGTTCGCCGCGACTGTCAGTTCTCTCCCAGATGGGCCCGCACCAGTGTTTTCCACAGAGCGAACAACTGAGTCCACGTGAGCGTTCGACGCTGAGGAAACCTCAACTGGTTCTAGATCGCGAGCAACAATGGAAAAAAGGGGATCTAAGGTCTCCTCGGTTTTATTGCTTGAATGCGAAGACATAGGAGAGAGAAAAATCCAGATGGCGGTGGAGAGAGTGTTGCAGACGGCGGCGCTTCCCCGGGGAAGTGGTGGCGCTCGGATCCACACGGCGGCTAAAGGAATTTTGGGACAAAAAGTAGAGAAAAAGACGGAGAAAGAAGGGTAACTACATGGGAATGAAGATTTGAAGCCAAATGCTGAAGGACGGACGCCGGGAAACTCGAAATCGCCGGAGGAAAGAAGAAATCGCCGGAACACTGTAGTATGAGGGGGAAAAGTGGGAAAATTTTCAGTTTCCCCACTATTTATACCCCAAGCAAAAACGGGGTCCAAGGCATAATTTTCTGAAAATTCAGGGACTCAACTGAGAGAAGACGGGGTCAATTTCGAGCTAAACTAAAAGTTGAAGGACCTATAAGCAATTATAGGGGCGCGTGGCCTCGGGGCTGCTCGCGCGTGAACGGCGCGCAATCATTGCGCTGGCGTCATCTTCGTGATCTCCCCAGACCATGGGAAGACGAAACGGTCACCCCAATGTTGCTCGTCACAAAGTTGCTGTTCGTCCAAGTTTTGACCAGAATAATATCCTAACTACAGTTGCTCGCCACAAAGTTGCTCGTTTAATGCAACATCTAGTCAGAATAGGGGGCAATTGTTGATAGGCGAACATCATCCAAAATGAAGCGAACAAGAGTTACAGGCTTAAACAAAGAGTCAACATTGGGGTGCATCTACCAATCTGAGAGGTGTATAAAGTGACGAACAACTCCCCCGACGAACAACTAATGGGCGAACAGGTATTAGGACCCGAGACCAAGAATGAGTCAACCGTGAAGTCATCAATGACGAACAACTTGGTCAAACTATGATACAACAAACAGCCAAGGAAGTATGTACAAGTGAACAAAGGACAAAGATCCCAAAGCCAAGCTGAACAAAGCCATAAGGCGAACAACTTCCAAAGTACAACCTCAAGAGGCGAACAACTTTCAGTTGGAGAATCAACAAGATCAATCAAGCCGACCTAGGCGAACAACAATGAGTCCGAGATAAGACCAAAGAAGACTTTGTAGCTAAGATTCAGCTTAGATAAGATCAAAGGGACACATGTCAAGCATGCAGGCTAGGGAGACCAAGAGTCTTGGACACCTCATGCTTGCTAGTCTCTATAAATAGTTGTTCTCCAGCTGTGAAATACAAGTTCAAAAAAAAGTTAAAATACATAAACAATTCCAAAACACACACAAATACACCTAAAACTCCCACACATACGAAATCAGTTCAATTTCGACTACCGAATTTACTAATTCGATAAATTCACACCTCGATTTACCAATTACGGTGGTAATCAATCACACGTATTGATTGGTGACGTAACACAGATTTAAACAGTCATTAATCCATCCGATTAAATACGTTCATCAACAACTTCATCTTCACAATATTCAATATTTTATATTAAACATCATTATTTTTTTAATCCATACATATACACAATTCAACTTTGTTCTCATTCTTTTACTTTATAGATTTATAGATAAATATTTATGAAATTTCTCCTCAAAATTGTATTCTTTCTTTCACTTTTGAAATTTGTGTGTTCTCCCATTTGTGAAAGTTTTTATGAGATCAAAAAAAGAATAATCCAGCTATTACATTTGATCTTGAGGACTGCAATTAAAGTTGGTGTTAGTAGAGATAAATGAAAAAAAGAAAAAGAAGTGTAAGGTCATTATTACGTTATAGTATTCAATGTAAGTACATTAAATTATAAATTTGAATATTATTTTATTATATATGTCATATAATATTTATAACTCTAAGAGATAATCATACAATTATTTTTATCTTATGTTGCTAATATACATTCATATGTTATAAGAGTTTCTTCATATACAATTTAAAAAATATAAATACCACCGTGCATCGCACGGGTATAATACTAGTTATACTAATAGGGAGTTTTACATGCTTATGTGTCGACATGTGGTTAATTTGGATGACGTGTCGTATTTTTATGAAGTTTGAAAATTTTATAGATGATGTGTTAGTATTCTGTTGGTGTGTGTTCAATATGTGGTATCCATGTGGAATCATAACGATGGATCTAATTAAAAAAATGTAATGACATAGATTCGAACTTTGCACCTCTTACATAATAATTTTTAGTATTACTTACCAACTAGACTAATTTATAGGTTTTTACATATTTTGAATAACTATTTAACTTATGTCCATAAATGTTGTTAGATAATTTATTGTATCTTACGTACTATATTGATGAATGAATTAATTAAATTTTAATAATTCTAATTACATGAAAATTAATATTTTAATTAATTATTCATATTATCTTAAAATCAAAATTATTTTATTTTATTTATTTAATCTTATTATATTAATAAGTATTATGCCTTAAATTGCACGATGCACCTGAGTTGCACGGAAAATCCCATATTAGTATAGTAGAGAATAAGAGATATTCAACATACTTTAATATGTTTGTAAGGAAATATATTGTATGCAAAAAAATACAATAATAAAAAAAATAACTATACTTGAAGTGTATATATATATATATATATATATATATATACACACACACACACACTCATATGTATCAGGTGCACGGTGCACCCACTCAACAGTTAAAATTATTTACACTAAAATGTGAAGGTTGATTACACTGAAAAGTTTCCATTGAAAATCAATTTTAGCGTAATCTAACCATACTTTTTAGTGTAATGAAATCATACTTTTGTGAATGGGTGCACTATGCACCAAGAGCATAAGAGGGTTACTTATATATATATTATATATATATATATATATATATATATATATATAAGTTTCTTGTGCATTATGTGCAATATGTAATCAAAGTGTACTTTTAAAATGTTATGATTGGTTTTTCGGAACATTTAGTGTTGTTTACATTGAGCAATTTGATTGGACAATCCTAATTGTTCAGTATAAACAATTCTTATTATTCAGTATAAACAAATTGTCTAAAAATATATTTAAGTTGCATGGTGCACTTGGTGCACACAAGACCTTAACATATTTAAAAAAAATAAAAAATTATTTCAACCCGCGTATTACGCGGGATTATGTTGTAGTTTATATGAGATTTATTAAAAAGAGAGAGAGAACGTACCCATTGTCCCGGAAGCATCACTTCCTCCGTAGAAGGTTGCATGAGCCTGAGACCACCCTGAAGCTGTGAAAGCATCAGCATTAGCATTAGCATTAGCATTAGCATTCATCATCAAACAACACATTAATCCAACTACGACCACTGAAACCCAAGAATTCTTACACATTTTAATGAATTAATGTATATAAGAATAAAGATTTTATTAAAATAAATCACTAGATATTGGAAGTGTTATATATAGGCGAAAAAAGAAGCAGCATCCATGTGACACGGAGTAAATTTGAAACTCGGATTTTTTATTTAATTTTAAAAAAAAATTAATAATATCTCTGAATCGCATTCAGTTATACCCATGTTATGGACCCATTCCTTGTAGAAAAGGCGACATAGAATGAAGCCAAGAAGGGATGAAATTACTGACTTGTAACATAGTTTGGAGGCGTTTACGTGTAAGAAAAAACACAAAATTCAATGCCCTAAAGATAGAAAATATTAAGAAAATATGTGATTTCTTAAGACCATATATTCCAGAGACATGGCCTCATTGTTTTCATGGGCAAGGCATATCATGCCTTTTGAGGTGATCCTTTGTCTCTATCTCATATTTAATGCTATCCATTTTGCTGTTCCGATGGGCCTATTCTAGATTGAGATGATAACAGTTTGAAAGTCAGTAATGGTCCAAATTCATTGAATGGTCAAAACAAGAGTGTAAAAAAATTAAAATTGAATTGATAAATAAAAAATATACTTAATTACTGACTCTTCAATTTGGTATTTGAATAATATTTTTTTTTATGGGCACTGTTATTCACCCACATGAAAATTCTTTGTTCACCCACCTCTTTTTTTTTTTTTTAAATATGTTTAATAAAAATACTAATATACCCTTTATAAAAAAAATATACATTATATTTATTAAACACTCATGCTTTCAACATCAACCCCAAAATCCCATAATTCACGTAAAAATTTCTATTCTTTCACACACAGTTGCACCATTAAAAAAAAAAGGTATAATCCTAAAAGTATAAATTATAAAGACACAATTTAAATGAGATTGAAGTATTTTTGTTTATTTATAAATTGGTACACCATGAAAATAAAAGGAATTGTGGTTTTTTTAAACGACAGGAAGCAGTGGTTCAATTAAAATAAAAAATAATTGTTGATGTGCTATTTTTTTAATTTCAAATCGATGGTGTATATATATAATAAATGATGTAAATATTATATTAAGGTTATAGTTGTAAATTTTAAAGGGTGTATTTAAAATAAAAATAAAAAATAAGCAATATACATGGTGGATTAATTTAGTAGTGGGTGAACAAAGTATAATCATGGATGTTAATAATCGTGCTTTTTTTATAACATGATTGATTGAGACCTCATAAATTCATTCGTCACAATATATAGTAAAGGAGGCCAATATACACTCTCATATATAAAATCGTGTCAAGTGAATTTTTCTTTTAATATTTATTAGAGATTAAAACATCTAACAACCCCTACTTATAAATTAGACGAATTATAGATTGAAATTGGTTTATACATAAATTATTGGGATTAAAATCATTTTCGTTCCGTAATTTTTTACTTTTTTCTTTTGGTCTCATACTTATTTACTTTTTCGATTTAGTCCCACAATAATTCAAATTTACCCAAATTAGTCTCAAATGGCCGGAAAACTTGTGAAACGGTGTCGTTTTGGTCACGTGCTAATTTTTCCCGCGAAATAAGATGACGGGTCCCATTTTGCGGACTTGACACACTAACTAAGTAATTTCTCTTATAAAATAAATATAAAACTAAAAAAATATTTTTCATTACAAATACTGCTGGATTATATAGTACGCTGTGCAGAATCGGTGTCTTCCATTACTTTAATTACAGGTAGCTTTATTTTTAATTTTAAGTTTTAAGGTTTTTTTTATTGAAAAAATGAGTTTGAGAATATTTTTTAGTTTTATATTTATTTTATAAGAAAAAGTACTTAGTCAGCGCACCACGTCCGCAAAACGGGACCCGTCATCCTATTCCGCCGGAAAATATTAGCACGTGACAAAAACGTCTTTTCACGAGTTTTCCGGCCATTTGGGACTAATTTGGGTAAATTTGAATTGTTGTGGGACTAAATCGAAAAAGTAAATAAGTGTAGGACAAAAAAAAAGTAAAAAGTTATGGGACGAAAACAGTTTTAATCTCTCATATTCCGCCGGAAAATTTTAGCACATGACCAAAATGACGTCGTTTCACGAGTTTTCCGGCCATTTAGGACTAATTTGGGTAAATTTGAATTGTTGTGGGACTAAATCGAAAAATTAAATAAGTATGGGACCAAAAAGAAAAAGGTAAAAAGTTACGGGACGAAAATAGTTTTAATCCCTAAATCACTGAAGGGTATTAGTTGTTTTCATTGAAGAGTATTAGTTGTATTTACTGAAGAGTAATATTGATTTACACTAAAGAGTCTTATTTGTTCGGTGAGAATGAACTAAGACTCTTCAGTGTAAACTAATACTCCCTCCGTGCCGGTCTAAGTGTCCCATTTCTTTTAGTTGAATGGTTTAAGAAAGTGTATTTGTTTATTAATATATGGTAGAAAAGTAATGAATAGTGTTTAATAAAGTAATGAATAATGTTGAAAAGTGGATTGAATGAATGGCGTTTTTGGTAATATTGTGTGAATTTGAAGGTTAAAGTTTATATGTAGTAGAGTGTTGCTTTTTCCATTTATGGAATGGGACACTTAGTGTGGGACAACCAAAAAAGGAAAGTGGGACACTTAGAGTGGGACGGAGGGAGTAATACTCTTCAGTAAAAACAACTATTACTCTTCATTGAAAACAACTTATACCCTTCAGTGATTCATATATAAACCAATTTTACTCTATACATATTCTATAAATTATTGTGAATTTTAGGTTATTTTTTTATGTTTTCTTCAAAATACAACCAAGCTAGCTAAGGCACCTAGTTCATTCTCGATGAATTTGTTTTTTGAGAAATTAAAGTGGTGAGATGGATGCAGAAGCATAATTATGTATTTGCATATATATTATTGGAGTTTCATATTTTTTTCAAAGGCGTTTCAATTTTCTTTAGACATATTATTTGTGTTAGGATATAATGGTTTTGTTGTTAATATAAGTACTAGTATATCACCCGTACGTACGCACGGTTTGCAAGTATAAAATAAATATAATGTTTATATTTGTTGTAGTTCTCTCATCAAAAAAATATATATTTATTTTATGTTAAATGAGGTAGAAATAATTAATATATATAAAAAAAATTATACTTTTTTCTTTTACATCATATGCGTATTGTTGATTTTCATTTTTTAATTTTCTGTATACATATATATAGAAAGCAATCGTGCTTTTTTTACGTGATGTTCAACTTGTGAATTTTTTTTATTTTCTTTTAAAACTGTTGAAAATATTTTGCGCTCAAAATGTAGAAAATATTTACATTGTTAAGTAAACCTAATTCGAATATTTATTTGACAAAAAATTATGTGAACCCGAGTTTACGTGAGTGTGGTTTCTTCAATATCACTATTATTTATTCACTATCACTGTTGTGTATATGCACTATCATTGTTTGAAAATCAAGCATTTTTAAATAGTAATAGTGAATGTGCATAACAATGATACTCGAAAAAAAAATCAAATGAATCCGGGTTCATAGGAGAAGAAAACTACACTATTTGATTATAAATTTAGAAACACTTCCTTATAAACCATTTTGACTGTTGAATTTATAATAATTTTCATATTTCCATCTCTACCGCATATTCAGATTTTCAAAGTTTGTCGCTTGATTTTCTAGGCACCTAGTGTAATTGCTCATGATTGAAAACTCACGTCCTCAAGAAAGGTATGATGTTTTTTAGCGACTGACCTTAACTCTTGATAAATGTGATTCAAAATATTACATGAATTGTAATTAGAAGAGTTATTAAATTCTAATTTCGATAAGGTACTCATTTGAGAGACAAAATGTGTAGGATTAGCTTGTTGTAGGATTAGTGCGTAAATGAGTAATTGATAAATATACACTTATTTTAGATGCATCTCACACATCACTGTTTCGCACAATAATTGACCATATGTAATTGTTTTGGAGCACTATCATAATTAAAATTTAGAAAACATCATTTGTTACTTTTTATTTTTATTATTTGATTAGTTATATAATAATTGATTTTCACGGCTAAATTTTGTAATTATATAATTAGAGTGACAAAAGTTATACAAATTTAAGAATTTGTAAATTAAATTTATATATTTATGTTTCTTTTGTAAGAAAATTTTTCTATGTGAAAATTTTAGTTATTATTTTTTTTATATACACAAACATATGCGCACACACACATATTTTATTAGAGATTATCAAAATATAATAGATCTTTTAGAGATTTATGTGGGGTATATATATCAAAATTTATAATTCTTAATTTATCCTAAAATCTCTAGAACAACACTTATTTTGAATCGAGGATGTTGATAGGCGAGCACCCAAGCAACAGGATTAAGTTAATTAAAAAATTAATTAATTAAATAGTAGATAAAAGAAAAAAAATGTCATTTAGAATAAAAGATTAAAAGAAGTGAGCAGCAGGGCTTTATCCCTAATAAAGCGGAGGAGGCGAGCAGCTGAGTCAACTGCCAAAGCACATTAGGCGAGCAGCTGGTCGGACGAGCAACAGGTCACCAAAGAACAAAGACAAGCGAGCAATATAAACAAGAAGATTCAAGAAAGATCAAAGAGGCGAGCAGGCGAGCAGAAGGGCACCGCAGAGGATCATCAAGAACCCCATCAATTAAGCATTACATTAGGAGCAAACAAGTGTCCTAACACTTGTCATTGTAAAAGATGTAATAGCTTAGGAATAAAACAAGTGTCTAAACACTTGTCAAGTTGTAAATGAGAGTGATTAAGAAGGTGATGTTGGGAAAATTGGGGTGCCCGAAAACTATTCGGGATGATAATTAAATATGAATTTAAATTTAATTATTACTAGCATGAATTAATCCTAATTAATTCAAATAATAATTCCAACAATAATTTTATCATCATGCATGTTGAATTAATTCACATAAAATCTATGTCGGAAAACTAAGAGATTATGTGACTACGTACCTCTTGTAGATATGACCTTTGATTACAACGGGACTATCACGATCGTGCTATCAACCAAAAGACCTTCTCAAGTATGTCTCTTTCGCCTTGCTTGATCACCGGGGGGAAGTGCTTTCAAGCAATTTAAAATAACAAGGAAGAAAGAAAAAAATAGTGTTGCTGATTTTTTTTTCAACACTATGAAAAGTAAACTGGAGATGAAATAATCATCCCCTATATATAGGTGAGGGTGAACGAAATTTTGGTGTATTTTAAGGGAGAGAAACTCTTTTTCTTGGCCTCCAAGAAATCTTGAATATATCCCATATTTTTTTTTTCTCCATAATAAAATATTCCACAAAAATCTCAACATCCTCCTAATAAGCATATTTTTGAAAATATTAAAGAAAGAATCCAAGATTTGGATCTTCTTGAATATTTGAGATAATCTTGTATTCCAAGAATACTTATCTTCCATAATATCTTTCCAAGAAAATCAACAAAATCTTTTTTTCTCCTAATATATCTTTTTCGAAAATATCATGAAAAAATCAGCAAATATATTTTCTTTTATATTAATCACCTTATCATTATTGGGCTACTTAATTGGGCTACTTGAGGGGCCTTTAGGAGAATTAAGATTGGACCTCCAATGGACTTCTAAATTTCAATATTGAGCCCCAATATAATTCAGCCCATTAATATTAATTAGTACCACTAATAAATTAATATTGCACTATCCATCTTAATCCATATTACGATAATATGGGCTCCCGATTATTATTTTCCGTGTTTAAGATTAACTAGTCCATTAATTAATTGAGCTTCTGAATAGCTCTAAATTAATTAACATCTTTCACCTTGGAGTAAAGACAACTCAACATTATTATCCGTACCGAAGAAACTAATTCTTCACTTGCAAGATTTGGTACGATAAAACTTCTGAGCCCACCAAGGGGATAAATCACACGAGCCGTACTCGTACGCGTTTCTCCGTATTAAATCTTAGCAACCGTCGTATGATTAATATTATTGTCCAAAGCACAAGGTTCGAAGTCACGATGATTCTCACCCAACATGAATCAAAGCAGTAACCATTAAGCACACACGGTCCTATTTAAGTGACGAAGATTAAGAAATCAATAACCACTGAGGTCTAATTCTTCACATTTTAGAACAGAAGAATTTATCCTCGCTGTAGGTCCTCTTCAATACATACTAAATGTGCTAGTGCAATCTCTTGGTCAAGACAAGTCAATTTGAGATGTACACATCGACCTTTCACGGCGAATTGTTCAATTCCACCTAGGTCGTGAATTTGCACGTTTAGTTACAAGAAAATCGTTAATGTGATCTTCCGTGATCGGGTATCACCACATTAACTACAATGTAACACGTACTATATATATTGAACGGTTTGCAATAAATATTCAACATTCAATCATATTTAAAGCAAATGTGATAAAAGATTTATTCTCATAAATAAGTGTTTTTCATGTATAACTCCAACAGGTGACACCTCATGCTTGCTTGTACCCTTTAAATACCCCTTCATGAGAAAGGAAAAATAAGTTCATTTTATTAAAAACAAGACCAAATTCTTGCAAATTTATTTCTCAACCCTTACTAAGATTAATCTAGTGTTTAATCCTAGCTTTATTACCTTGTTTGATGATCTTCTAAGCCTAAACAGCCACTAATCATTCATATTGAATCAAGATCATCAACAGAGGAAGTATATTATTATGGAAATATTTGTATATACATAAATATATATATAAATTTGTCCAACTCGAATCACATAATCTTTGTCAGTCTTACACCAAACTAAATTTTGACAGCCACATTATTTTTAGTCAAGTCAGAAATTAGTCTGGTGCATCAAATTAATGCAACATTTAGTTAATTCGTGTATTAAAATATAAATTTTAAAAAGATATGTTATGATTGATAAACATCCAAAATGTTGTGAATTTCAATTAAGGTCGAATATAATCATCAAGATGATAAAATTCACACACATAAAAAAAATTTACTTAGAACAAAAAATTTAGGGAATGAAATGTATACACACACACATACATATATATATATATATATATATATATATATATATATATATATATATATATATATATATATGATATTCTAATTAATCAAAACAATAAATAAAATTTAAAAAATTCATTTTCAAGTGAAATATCTCCAATAAAAATATCACATTTATTTTCCTAATATATATTAATTGATATTTATTATTTTAGTTAATATCGAAATTTTAGAATTCATGACCAAATTAGAAATAGTTTTGGTGTCACTTTATTTTCTATTTTTAAGTATAAGTTTTTGTTATTATATATGTATAGGTTTAAAGATATATTGATATTGAATGTATTTTGGCTGATAAAAAGTGATCAAACTAGATTTTTATTAATCGTCTTTGCCACCAAAATATATAGCATCCTCAAATGGAATTTTTTTTTTTTTGGATTGTGTTTTTAAATAGTGTTATCTTCAAGTTCATTGGGATATGAATAGGATTATGGATGAGGTTAAAGGTAGACCGCTGAAGTTGATTGTTGGTACGTACTTGGAAAGATTCGTTTCTTCTGGGGGTTGAATTTGTAAATACTATGTAAATGACCTATAGAGTGGGTATTTCTTATAGTACCATTTTTTCATCAATAAAATTTTCTTATAGCTTGTATGCACCCATATATTAAATATACACTTGGATTTAAGTTTAATTTCAAATCAAAATCAAAATCTAAGTACATGTGTGCACAATAATCACTCTTCCTCATAAAAAGATTTTCTTGAAAATTAATATTTAAGACTTTAAAATTTAAGAACTTGAGACGAAATTCAACCAATTCTTTAATTGATACCAAATCAATCAAGTCATTATTGAATCATCCTCTCATTCATTTCAAACATACAAAACCACCCCATATCCAATTCAAGAAAGAGTTAATTTCCCACAATCAAAATCACCCATTCCAACAAAAGCCTTATAAGTAAGCTTAGTCAAGAACATCCTCCTCAAGAAGCTCACTACTCTGTTATCACTCTCTTGTATAAAACCAACCAAATATGCTGCACTGATGAGGCTAAAACATCTCCATCTCCTCTCCTTAGCATATTTCTCCAAGCCCCTCTTCGTCTTTTCAACCACTTCCTCTTCGTTGCAATTCGACAAAGCTTCCCCTAAACATCTAGCAAGAACGATGCTGTCTTCCAAGGACGAACACCCTCCCTGGCCTAAATCCGGGGTCATGGGATGCAAAGCATCGCCCACTACACAAACGTTGTCTTTCACGATGTTTCCCAATAAAACGTTCCATGGCAACCTGAACTTTAAATGAGCACACGAGACGCAATCTAGCGCGGTCTTCTCCACCACATCCGATATACGTTTTTCTACATTGTTCATAACAAACTGCTTCATTTTCACTGGATCATCCTCATTTACATTATCTGTACAAAACCAAACAAAATGATCATTTGATGGTAAAAAAAAATTAGTTATCTTAATTCTCCAATAAAATTTTATAACTAAAAATTGGTAAGTTTTTATATGGTGGATCTTTGTCTTTGTGTTGTGTAGTAATTAATTTCTATTCTTTTTTATATCGTACAAGGTGATCAATATGTTAAATGTTGATTTTTTGTTTAAATCAGAGAGAATTGTTGAGGGAGGCTTACAATCAAAGAGTGAAGGAGTGAAAGTGCAAAACCAGTATAAGCTCTTGTCATCACAAGGAATAACACCGCAACGCACACCTCCACCGAAGTGGGCGTGCAATTTCGGGTCGAAACCATGGCCGTTTGGATACACGGCGAACCCTCTTATCGCTGATCGACCAGCACTAACTGCATTCCCCAGCCCCAACCATTTTGCAACCACTGAGTTCACTCCATCACATCCGATCAACACCTTTTAAATTAAACAACAACAAATTACAAACTGTCATTTCAGTAACAGAAAAGAGCAAACGATTGAATGTTTCTTGTGGACTAAAGTCGAAAAAGATTCACCTTAGTTCTGAAAACAGAACCATCAGCAAGGTGCACCAACTTTAAGTCACCTGATTCCTCAATGGAAACAATCTTGGAAGAATATCTGATGGTTCCTTGAGGAAGTTCTCTTTCTAAAGATTCTAATAAGTCTTTTCTTTTCACACAACGGCATTCAGACTTGCCTCTGCATGTAAAGTAAATATACATGTTTTAGAAAGTAATTTTTTTATCAAAATGGAGAAAGAGGGACTAAAAGGAAAATAGGAGATGTATCACAAGCATTGTGTTAATAGTCCTTTTCTTGATTAAATTCAGTTTTTTTTCAGTGTTATGTGTGCTACTCATTGCATGTTACCTTATTCAACTTAGAAATGTATGAGACGTTAAGTCACTTGTAAACCAGTTTTATCGTGCAACTCAAAATGGTATTAGTTGTTTTCATTATACAGTAGTACAATCAAACTAATACATTTTAATGAAACGACTAATATTATTTTAAAGTACACACAAAATGCAAATAAATACTAGATACTTTGCCGAAACGTATTTCTTATATTCCTTGCGAAACCTTAATTCTATCAAGTTTTATGTTACTCTGCCGAAAGAATTAGTGGGGTATATTACCAAAAGAACTCAAGAGTTTCTCCCTTTTGTGCACTAAACAATATAATCTCACTTGAACACAAATAAACTTGTTAATCTCTTTGTTAGGGAAATATATTAATTTCACATCTCCCTACAATTTCAAACTTTTAGATGAAATGAAATTCTTTCGGTCTTGGTCATGAAACCATGTCTTCCATATGTGCATAGATTATTTCAACATTGCATTCAATGTGCATAGATTATTTCAACATTGCATTCAATGTGCATAGATTATAATATGAAAAAATATCAACTCACAGCCTGAGATCTTCCATAGTAGCTTGGGTTGGAGTAGACGTGCTTGATAACTTCGAACCAACTTTGAAACTAACACAAAAACAACCAAATCACCATTAAAACACACACACACAAAGCATTTATTGATCAACAAAAAAAAATATATATTGGAGCCATTGATATACCCATGAATTTGGACAGATTTGTCCCTGAGAGAATCTCCAACTCCCACAGCATCAAGTGCCCTCCAAGCATTCGTAAACAGAGAAATAGCAAATCCCGTAAGTCTTGGACCATCCGACGCCTCCAAAACACAACTCCGAATGCCCAACCTGTGAGGCATCTCATCAAACACCTTATCTACGCAACAAGAAGCATGATTTTCGGGCTTAAAAAAGGCGTACCTGTGAAGTCCCAAAGCTGTAGTGAGGCCAGATATGCCAGCCCCTGCTATCAAAATGTCCTCATCATGGATTATCTGCTCCATTTTGATCAAGTAAAAACAGAGATGAGTTTGAAGATGGAGAGGTTAAGGAAGACAAGTGTGGATGCTTTGGAATTAGGGGTTGGATTATATATACACTGTTTTGATTGATGACACAATCGAATTCGCCATACTTTTGACTTGTAGCCTCCAAAGTTGAACTTGGCTACCAAGAAAATATTTGAATATTCTTGATAATAAAGTTGTGGCACTTTCAACTGCTTCTTGCTACATCTCAATTCAAAAAAACGATTTCTTCAAGTATGTCCGTACATTATTACTATTTAAAAATTAAAAAAAATTAGCAATAATGAATATACATATTAATATTTAAAAAGAAAATCACGTAGACTTACTCATTTCAATTTCCTTTTCTTATATTTTATTTCATGCTGCATGCATATTGCCATGTGAAGAAGGAATTGAGGAGTATAGAAAAGGGGAAGTGGGATTCATGCCTTGGTGGGATTCATGCAAAAAAAAAAAGTAAATTTCTCACTTTTATATAAATAAATAAAAAAAATAGTTTTCTATTCAACTTTAATTTAAAAATCCAAATGCCTGCACCCCATCTGCCCCAATCACATTCATCTCAAGTTGAAATTTCATTTACACTAATTCTACCGAGATCTAAATTTCACCCCACGAAAATATTCCACGTGGCAATATGATAATTAATTTGTATTTTTTTAAAATTGAAAGTAATATGTTGAGGTGTCATTAAGAAATGTCATATCATTTGTCTCTGATTGATTGCTACATAGAATTCCAACAATTCAAGTGAGCAGCATGCAAACAAATTCTGCAATTTTGTAGCGTATATACAAGACTAAAATTGCAGCATTTTAAAAAGGAAAATTTTGATTCGTTATGGAACTAAAGTCACCAACATTCAATAAATAAATACATGACTAATTGTGCAATCTACTCCTTCACTACTAGTACTAGATGAAAGAGGAACAGACTTGGTGGGATGCAGTGCATCATTCTATGTAAAATTCCAATATTACAACTTGATCAGATAACCTTCGGATGTGATGTTTACAACCATTGAATATGTAACAATTGGTGTATTGAAAAGTATCACTGCAATTGCCGCATTAGTATTACTTTAATAACTGAGGTGTGCACTTACTAAATCTGGGAGTGTATATAAGCGCGACGGTTGTAACAGTTTTTCGGTTATGCGAAACAGAATTGGGCGTTTTTTCTTGAAGCAATGGCGTGCGATTTCAGTTATGGGGTTAGTTACGGAATGGTGTGGGCAATATGTACTTGTATCAATCGGTTCCAATCGTGATGATTCATCTGAGAATTTAGAGATAGTTTCATAATTAGGGTTCATGAGTTCTGGAGTTCAATTCGTAAGATTACTCTGTAATTCGTCTTCAATTTCATAATAAGAAGTTCCCCCTCTCTCCCGTGGATGTAGATCATTTGATCGAACCACGTAAATCGCGCGTATACTTTGATTTCTTGTTTTAGTCCATTAATTTTCTGGTTTTGTTTCTTGCGATTGAACTTTGCTTGCGGTTTCTGCGGTTTCTTCTCTGGTTCAACTAACAAACTGGCGCCGTCTGTGGGAAACGCCACGACTTGAAGATGACCTCGTTGAAGTTAGAAGTGGACAAGTTCACGGGCAAGAATGATTATGGGCTTTGGAAAATCAAGGTGCGAGCTCTTTTGACACAGCACGGATTGGCGAATGCTTTCTTAACGGATGAGCAATGGGCCAGTGCTCCGAATTTGAACCGCAAGGCTGAGATTCTGGAAAGGGCATTGAGTGCGATTATTTTGTGTTTGGGAGACAAGCCATTGAGGGAAGTTTGCAAGGCTAAGTCAGCCATTGAAATCATGGAGAAGCTGGATAGCCTGTACCAAACAAGATCAGTTTCGAATAAGTTGTATGCAAGGCAGAGGCTACATGGTTTCAAGATGAAGGAGGATAAGAACATGAATGAACAGTTTGATGAATTCATCAAGTGCATAGATGATCTGGAAGATCTAGGAGTCAAAGTCGAGGATGGTGATAAGGCACTTATGTTATTGAATGCATTGCCTAAATCATTGGAAAACTTCAAAGATGCACTGTTGTTTGGGAGACAGGATCAGCTGGACTTTGACCAAGTTCAAACTGCCATCAAGACAAAGTTTCTACAATTATCAGGGGATAAAAATGGCACTGATAAGAAATCTAATACTGATGGTGAAAGCTTGAATGTAAAATTCAAGAACAAGAAGAAGAACAGTAAGTTCAAGAAAGGACAAAGCCAAAAGGAAGAATCAAAATCTGGAACAGGTTTTGTGGAGAAAAGGAAGTGTTTCTACTGTCATAAGGTAGGGCATTTGAAGAAAAATTGTCCAAGTAAAGGAAAGGACAAACAGGATCAAAAGGCAGATGTTACAGTTGCTGAAGAGGGATATGATAGTGCTGAAGTCCTTACAGTTTCTGAGGCCAGGATGCTCAATGAATGGGTGCTTGATTCTGGATGCTCTTTTCACATGTGTCCTCATAAACACTGGTTCCAAGACTTGAAAGATATTGATGGAGGTAGTGTACTTCTAGGCAATGATCAGTCATGTAAAGTGGAGGGGATAGGCTCTGTGAAAATCAAGATGGAAACTGGATCAACTGTCATATTAACTCAAGTTAGGTATGTGCCTGACCTCAAGAGAAATCTGATTTCACTTGGATCCTTGAATGCTGCTGGTTGTGAATTTTGCACCAAAGATGGGGATATCATCATAACAAAGGAGTCAAAGACCTTGATGACAGGAAAGAAGAAAAATGGACTGTATCTGCTCATGGGGAATTCTGTGAAAGGATCTGTGAATGTTATGATGAGCAGTGTGAAAACCATGATGTGGCATAAGAGGCTTGGTCACATAGGTAAGAAAGGTCTGATTGAGCTTGCAAAGAAGAATGTATTTGGCAGCAACCATGTCACAAAGATGGATTTCTGTGAGCACTGTGTCCTGGGAAAGGCCAAGAAGCAACCCTATCCTAAAGGGGTTCACAAGACTGAAGGGATCCTTGACTACATACACTCAGATGTGTGGGGTCCTGCAAGAACAGAAACTCATGGAGGGGGCAGATACTTCATAACTTTCATTGATGATTACAGCAGGAAGGTGTGGGTCTATGTGATGAAACACAAGAGTGAGGCCCTTCAAAGGTTTAAGGAATGGATCACAAAACAAGAGAATCAAACTGGAAAGAAGGTCAAGCATTTGAGAACTGACAATGGCCTGGAGTATCTTTCACAAGAGTTCAGTGATTTCTGCAAGACAAGGGGAATTACATGACATAAAACAGTTCCATCTAACCCCTAGCAGAATGGACTTGCAGAGAGAATGAATAGGACCATCCTTGAGAGGGTAAGGTGCATGTTAGCTGATGCAGCAATGCCAAAGTCATTTTGGGGGGAAGCTGTAAGCACTGCATGTTTTCTCATCAACAGGACTCCATCATCAGCCATTGAGTTCAAAACACCAGATGAAATCTGGTATGGTAAGCTTTCAAATTACTTTGATCTTAAGGTATTTGGTTGTCAAGCTTTTGTGCATATTAAGCAGGACAAACTTGAACCAAGGGCTCTTAAATGTGTGTTCATTGGATATCCTAGAGGGGTGAAAGGTTATAAGCTGTGGTGCTTAGAATCTGGACACAAGAGGTGTATAATAAGCAGGGATGTTGTCTTCAATGAGGCTGTGATGGGATACAAGCATACAGCAGGAACTCAAGAAACAGATGGAGACATTTCTCTGGATAAAGCTACTGTTGAGATTGAGAAGGAAGATCAAGCTCAAGAACAAGCCAATGAACAAAATCATGATGAGCAGGTAGTTTCAGACTCAGAGGATGAACAAGATGATCCTAACCAAGAGGATACTGAAGTTCAAGATCTCAGCAACTATAGACTCACAAGGGATAGAGTTAGGAGGAGTATTAATCCTCCCATCAGATTTGCAGAAGCTGATATGGTGTCTTATGCACTTTTCACAGCAGAAAATGTGGATTATCATGAGCCTAAGAGTTTCAATGAAGCAGTGACCAGTGAGGATAGAGATCACTGGATGCAAGCTATGGTGGAAGAGCTGCAATCTCTTGAGAAGAACAACACCTGGAAACTTGTAACAAGGCCAAATGGTAAGAAGATTATCAGCTGCAAATGGATTTTCAAAAGGAAAATAGAGGTTGTAAAGAGTGAGCAGATAAGGTACAAAGCAAGACTTGTTTCTAGAGGTTTTACACAGGAAGAGGGAGTTGATTTCAATGAAGTTTTCTCACCTGTTGTAAAGCATTGCTCCATAAGAATTTTACTTGCAAGAGTGGCTCAAGATGATCTGGAATTACAACAGCTAGATGTGAAGACTGCATTCTTAAATGGTGACTTAATTGAGGATATCTACATGAATCAACCTGAAGGATTTGTGCTGCCTGGTAATGAGCAAAAGGTATGTTACCTAAACAAATCACTCTATGGCCTTAAGCAGAGTTCCAGACAATGGAACATAAAATTTGACAGCTACATGACAGAGATAGGGCTTGAAAGGTCAAGATATGACAATTGTGTGTACTTTGAAAGACAAGGAAGGCAGGTGGTCACTTATCTATTGATATATGTGGATGATATGCTCATTGCAAGCAAAAGCATGAAAAGGATAGAGGTCTTGAAACATAAGTTGGGAACAAGATTTGAAATGAAGGATCTAGGAAATGCAAGAAGAATTCTGGGGATGGACATTTACAGGAATAGAGCAGATGGGATCTTGTTCTTATCTCAAAAGAACTACATACACAAGGTGTTAAAGAGGTACAATATGCATGAAGCAAGAACAGTATCTATACCTCTTGGGCAACATCTGAAGCTATCAGCTGCTCAATCACCTAGAACTGAAGAAGAACTGAAGGAAATGAAGAAGATCCCATATGCAAGTGGAGTAGGAAGCATCATGTATACCATGATATGTAGCAGACCAGGTCTAACTCATGGTATATTAGTTGTAAGTAGATACATGGCAAACCCTGGGAAAGAGCACTGAGAGGCATTGAAGTGGATGTTTAGATACATGAAAGGAGCTGTCAATGCTGGTCTTATGTTCAGGAGGAGTGAAAACAAAACTGATCCTTTGGAAGGTTTTGTAGATTCAAACTTTGCTGGAAATATTGATACAAGAAGGTCAATATCAGGTTATGTTTTCACTCTATATGGGACAACCATTGTATGGAGAGCTGTGCAACAACCTGTGGTAGCATTATCAACCACAGAAGCTGAATATGTTGCACTTACAGAAGCTGTGAAGGAAGCAATGTGGTTGAGGGGAATACTTAGGGATTTTGGAATTGATCAGAAAGTTGTTGATGTTATGTGTGATAGCCAAAGTGCTATACATTTAGCTAAGTACCAAGTATTCCATGAAAGGTCCAAACATATAGATGTGAAGCTCCATTTCATCCGAGTCATTGTGGACAAAGGATTGGTCAAAGTGAAGAAGGTTGCCACTGAAGAAAATGCTGCAGACATGTTCACCAAGGTTTTGTCAAGTGTTAAGTTCAAACATTGTATGAAGTTGATGAACTTGGTGGTATGGGATGTGCACTAACATTCTGGTACGTTTTGGAGAGAGGAGAATGGGCAATATGCATTGAGGAGGAGGATTGTAACAATTGGTGTATTGAAAAGTATCACTGCAATTGCCGCATTAGTATTACTTTAATAACTGGTGTGCACTTACTAAATCTGGGAGTGTATATAAGCGCGACGGTTGTAACAGTTTTTCTGTTATGCGAAACAGAATTGGGCGTTTTTTCTTGAAGCAATGGCGTGCGATTTCAGTTATGGGGTTAGTTACGGAATGGTGTGGGCAATATATACTTGTATCAATCGGTTCCAATCGTGATGATTCATCTGAGAATTTAGAGATAGTTTCATAATTAGGGTTCATGAGTTCTTGAGTTCAATTCGTGAGATTGCTCTGTAATTCGTCTTTAATTTCATAATAAGAAGTTCCCCCTCTCTCCCGTGGATGTAGATCATTTGATCGAACCACGTAAATCGCGCGTATACTTTGATTGCTTGTTTTAGTCTTTTAATTTTCTGGTTTTGTTTCTTGCGATTGAACTTTGCTTGCGGTTTCTGCGGTTTCTTCTCTGGTTCAACTAACAGAATATGAATGAATTAGTCCAATCCTTGAGATTTTATACATACATGGTGTTGTAAAACACCAAGTCACACACGTTTTATCTATATTCATCAACTTGCCATTTGTGTACATTTACTAAATTTCTTTATTTATCACGGCCCTTATTTCAAGAAAAAAGGACACATAGTTTGATTGTTCCATCATCATACTATATGCACCGTGAAAATCAATCAATACAATTAAAACTCGTGGCATTAGACAGCACAAATTAACACTCACCCCTACTAAAATGTTAATGAGTCAATGCCCTAATTATACACATTTTCATCATCTCATGCCATGAAAATGGCTCATACAAAACTTACTCCAAAGTTAATGGAGCATCTCTGCTTTTTGCACCACTGTATTATATGCATTGTAAATCAATCAATACAATTATAATACAAAATAATAAGAATATATAAACCCTGCATGATGTCATTATTGGAAAATTTCGCAATTGTGTTCGGATTGAGCCATTTGAAATATAAGAAATTTGAAAATGAATGAATTTAAAAATTAATGGATTTCAAATGACATGATTTTGCTAAGTATTTAAAATTCCTCCGAATTTAAGCTAAATTTTAAATTTATTCATTTGAATATTTTATCCAAACATGTGAAGTGGATTTGATTGTTAATTTAAAATTCATAGTCTAAATTCCTACATCCAAACATAACCTAAGTTCAGATATTTAGTTATATATTTTTAGGTGAGATAAAAAAAAATTATAGTATTAGAGTTTCTAAATCACATCCACATTTTAAGTTCACGTGAAATCGAATTAACTATTTTTTTTTTTTTTTCCAAATCATGATGTTTCAAGTCGTAGCAAATTTCTTGCAAATTTGAGAGAGAGAGAGGTAGATACATAATGAAAATAAGTGCATAAAAATACAAAAACTCACTCAATGTCTATCACTCCCATAAAATTTAAAAAAAAAAAAATTACAAAAAGGACAGAAGAGAATCTTTCATGGACTGTATTTTATTACGAAGAACAGGAATTGAATACCATCTTCTCAAACTGTTTCACCGAGTCAAAATTCATCAATTAATTGAAAATAAAAAATATATTCACATTTACTTTGAAATCAATACAATAATTAATAAATAAAAAAATCTAAGCACATTTACTTTGAAGTCGATAGGAAAACACCATGTTGCACAAGAATCTGCCTAACAAGGAAGAGAAAACAGAAAAAATGTTTTGGAATATCAACAGATGCAATCTATATATACATATAAAAATACAATAGTCCTGTTAAAAATAGCAGTATATTTTTCCGCCCAAATTTTCATGCTATTTCTGGAAAAAGAAATTTCCTACTCATTCCTCGAGAAGATGAGAAGGGAACAAATGCTTTTGTATTTTAAATTAATTATTTCCTCTTGGCCTAAAACATGCTGTCATCATAATTACCTACATATCAATCGTGGGGAAATGCGTGAACAGTGGGTTAATTGCAGCAATCAAAAGATTTTTTAAGTTTCTTAATTATTTTATTAATTTTTTTGTGTAAAATCTTGCTTGGCAATATTAAGGCTCTATTCCTGAATAAATTAAATAAATGAACACTCTTATTATTTTTTTGCCTTAAAATTTGAATTAACACATTCAACAAATTGTTTTCAAACAATGTACTCCTGTTATTATACTTAAAATACTTAATTATTTTTTAAAAAGTTCATGTTATTATTATTAGAGTCATATTATTGTAGTAAAAGAGTAGCTCACTTTATTGTATTATTTAACATTTTATCTACTTTAAACATGTTTTATTTATATATTTTTGAGTTAATTTAGTTGGACTCAATTAGCTTATTTCAAAGACTTTAATTATTGGACCCTTAAAAAAAACATAAGAAAGTATATATATTTTAATTTTCCTCAGCATTTATATAAAAAAAAAAAAAATTGGATTAGTTAGCAAATTAATTTGCTTTAAAAAAAAAAACAATATGTACTATCTTTCGAATAGTAATTATTTTCTAAGAGTAACTCCTGTGCACTAGGTGCACCATGCAACTCAAATGTATTTTTAAAATATTATATTTATTATTACTGAAATATTAACCCTATTATTTCTGAAAAATTACATTTTAATTAATGTATTTTTCATTAATAATAGGGGTAACTTTTTAGTAATAATAGGGACAATTTTTCAAAAATACATTTGAATTGTATGGTGTACTTTGTGTATACAAGACTATCTCATTTTTTAATTAAGTAACTTTATAACTATAATATTATTCTCTGATGATGAAGGCGATCCATCAGTTTTTATTATATATGTTTTTTGTTATAATTGAATTATATTACATATATATTAATAAATACTATAAACTATCCACCATACTTAGAAAAACATCGAAACATATATTAAAAATAAAGGAGATTTGTAAAATTTTAAGAATGTCTATTTTGAGCAAGTGTAGTCACATTTTTTTTTTTTGAAGTCACACTATGAAGTCTTAAAGTAGGGGAATGATTTGATATAACTAAATAATTTTTCTTGGAATATATGACAATATGCCACTTTTAAGTTTTCATTTACAAAAATATCACCTAATTATAATTTTACGATATTTATTAATTTACATATTGCATATGTAAAGATAAATTTAGATCCAAAATATGAACTTTAATATTTTTAAAATGATTTTTAGTTGATTTTGATAATACAAGAAGCATTTTAAATTTTTTATTTTATAAGTTTTCCTCACTTCGTCTCAACATTACTTGCACACCCTATAAAAGAAAACATTCACACTCACTAAAATATACATATATTTATCCATTAACAATACTTTACTAAAAAAAATCTTAATTAGTGTGCATAATTAGGTGGGCAAATAATGTTGGGAGGAAGGAGGTGTTAAATTAAAATCTAAATTATGAGATATTTGAGTGTATAATATCTTTAAAAATTCATATATCAAAATCTAAATTATGAGATATTTGCCTAGTATCTTTAAAAATTCACTTATTAATAAAAAAATTAGTAAGAAAATTCAAATATTCATGGATGTGTAAAATAAACTTAATTTATATTTCAATCTCAAGTTTTTTCCACATTAATTTATTTAATATTCATACCGTGCATCGCATGGGAAAAATACTAGTAAATGTAAAGGAAACACGAGAAATCCAAAAAAAAAAAAAAACACTGGAAATAAACCATATATAAAAGTATCAACTGCAATCAGGATTCCATTCTAAAATATTTTATAATAAAAGAAGAAAAAAGTTAAAAGAAAGGGTGTCCATTTATAAACCAACAAAGCTTATCCAAGCAAATACAAATTAAAGAATGTGCTGCTCACGAATCAAGTTGGCCTTGATTACTAAGGCATGCAACTAGCAAACTATGGGAAGTAACAATGATGAAAATTGAAAAGACGAAACAAAACAAAACAAAAAGGCTCACCACTCACATAAGCGGCACAGTGTTAGTCTACAATGATTACAAGTAACAACATCCTCCTACGGTTAATTCTAAAATACTTGGAAATGAGCAGACATCCATCAATTCATTCACCCCTCACAATAGATACAAGCACTAAGCCCGGTCTCCACCAGGAGGGTTTATTGGCCCGTTGTTCGGCCCGTTAGGTCTGAATCCACGGCCCCTGCCACGAACTCCTCTACCACGCCCACGGCCTGCGACAAATCAGATTCAATAGAATGAGCTAAACACTATCACACAACAGAGCAGCCTAGTGATAATGTTCACCATTTTTTTTCCGGAAACATTAGGTTAACAGGAATGAGACGAAAAAGCATGTAAAGCAAACCAACATTTCTTTTTTTTTTTTTTTTTTTTACGTTGAAAGAGGGAAATTAGGCTATAAACATCAGAGAAAAAATCGTAACTATCTCTAGTAATAATATGCAACTTTTTTTGGGGAAAAGTAAGCATGAATGCAAAGCATGCAGGCGCACTCCAGTGCACTACAGAAAAGCATGCAACTAGAGCTGTCAAAACGGGCTAGCGGGGCAGGGCGAGCTAAAACCTGCAAAAGCCCGCCTTTTTGGCGGGCTGCAAAATTCCAACTCAACCCACTTATTGGCGGGCCACGGGTTTTGGCGGGCCGGCCCATTTGTAATTTTTTAATATGTTTTTTATTTTTAAAAAATTGAAAATATATAATTTAAAAGCTCTAATATATATAATTCATCAAAATCAAATATAATCAAACAATTTATCTGAATAATTATCATTATAAAAATATTAATATAAAATTTATTATCTTTAATTAGAATAATAATTTTCTACAAATTGAAATTCACAATATATTACAATAGTAATTCATAAAAATAGACTCCTATAATTCAAATTCATCATCTATAAACATTAATTTTACAAAATAACCTTAAAATGATACTATAATAGTTGACAATGTACAAAAAAATGTAAAAAAAAAAATTAAAAACTTTTTTTAAGGCGGGCCGGCTCGCCCCTACCCGGCCCCCAACCCTCATTTTAAGTATGGCGGGCGGGCCGGCCCAACGGGCCCAACCCACTTTAACAGCTCTACATGCAACAGGTAAGATCTTCTTGCTGAGTCACAGGAGTCACCCGTTAAAATCTAAATGTTGCCAGCATACAGCAAAATACACATAAAAAAGTGAGACGAGGATAACACAATTTTCCATGTTTACAGAATTTTCATCAAAGAAATTCAACCCAATCTATAGTAAGTCCATTTAAGAAAACGAGACATCTGAATTTTCATTTAAGAAAAGAGGACTTGGCATACAAAGGAAAGAGACTGATGCTATTAAATTAAAACGCAAAACAAATACAAGGCAATGTCACAGTTGGAAGACCAGCAAAGGAAGTGAGTGTATCAAGAGCATTTAGTCCAGAGATTTATTAATTTCAATGCAAAAAACCTAACAGTAAATTAAAGATCAGTACCTCGAGGTGCTTCTTGATTGTAGCCTCCAGCATCATTCTGACTATCAAACTGATTATTATAGTAACCTCCCCTACCACGGCCACGGAAACCGCGACCTCTACCTCGTCCCCTACCCCTGGGTGGGTACCCACGATTTCTCTCATAGCCTCCATCCTCAACTTCGTTAGACTCAAACCCATTCCCTGCAATCAAATAGAGTAAAAAATTGGTGGAAAGTTTACAGGTCTTGATATTATATTAATCTTAAATGATAAAAAAAAAAAAAAAAAAAAAAAAAGCTGATTTAATACCAGTCGGGCCTCTGGGCCTCCCTCTTCCCCTCCCCCTACCAAATCTGCCTCTTCCCCGACCAACAGGGGATCCCTCTGCACAATAATAGAATTGTAAAATATATGTTTTCCCGTATCACATGTAGTCAACATTAAGGAATGTGAGAATAGGATGCTAGTACACTACCTCCATCATAGTCGAGATCTGTTGACACTTTCACTTGATCAGCTGGTATGGGAGTTTGGTACCTATTGCAGATAATAGAACATCAATGAATCCACTTCCATGAATCCAACAGGAGGCCAAAGAAGAGTTTACAAATCTACAAAGACTTCAAAATTCTATAAACATCACACTGAAAGAGCAATAATTGCATTTTTCTTTGAAACCAGTAAAAAAAGTCAATCCAAAAGAAACAAGTTCCACCCCATATTAAAATTTTGAGGAAGTTTAACTGCATGTTATATTTTTCATAATAATAATAATAACATTAACAAAACAATAATAATAATAAATAAAAAACTTCACAAAAAAATAGATCAGCAGCTCACCCAATATTTGCCGTATCCAACTCCTTTTTCGAGAGAGTAATTGTGACCATTGACACTTTCCTTGTGGTCTCCAGACTGTTAAAATTAGCAAGCATTGTAATAAAGGAAGAAAATCATATTAAACTCCTATCTGCAGTATGTTTGAGTTAATCTTACGTTTGGAGGCCCTCCTCCAGGGGTTCCCATGTGTCAGTTATATCAGTGGATTGGATTGCTGTAATTTGGTGAAGACCAACGATTCTCCTCTGATATAAGAATATATACCATCACTATCAGAAATATAAAACCAACAGTCACGAAAGTAATGGAAAGAAATGGTTAAAGGGAAACCTTGATTAACTCCACAATTGTTACAGTTTTGTTGATGGCTCTGCCCATTGCCTTGAATACTATCTCTTCTGAACCCTTTTCCTATGATCATTGAATCCAAAACACATATTCATGCAAACATTGCATATTAGGATTTTAAAATGGTTCATAAAGACAAACTACTGTTCCAAACGAGTGCCAGAGTGATTTCAGGCACACCAGGTTCTACTAAATACAGGGTACTCTGAGAAGAATATTTTGCTTATGACAGAGCCTGAAGCCGCAAAGAAATGAATATGATCAAATACCAATAACATGAATAGTCCTACAAATCTCAATGCAAGACAAACCTTCAATCATGAAATCGAACAACTCCCCAAATTTTGTAGCAAATGTTCCAAAACAGATTATTTACCGAGTACAGTCTAGCTACAGAAGTTCCAGAACAAAGAAGCATAACCCCAATAAAGAATCGTTCAATTTTCACAAGTATGAAATGAACAAAAGTTGCTACTTCATTTTATGACCCACCCTATCAGCATTTTTACCCCTGAAATGCAAAAAACAAAAGGTACATAATTTGAAAATGCACTTAAATAAACGCAAATAAAAGAACAACAGAATACTGAGTATATCTGTAAACAAAACATCACCCAGCTAATAATAAACAAATAAAATCTCTACAAACAAATCCAAAACTTCCACAGCACATACAAAATAATATAAGATTACAATCAAATAAAACAATTACTAAGCAACAAATCACAGCACTTTATAAACACATAGTCTCCCAAACTAGCACACTAATAAGTACATATATTCACCAGTACACACACATACCTGAAGCAGAGTCATGGCGTAAGTGATGTAACTCCTCATCCTGCCCTGGCTTGTAATCCGAATTTCATTCTCATCAATTGGAGTCTCCACCCTCGGCTTCTCTACCTTCTGGTACCGATCCATGCTCTTTGCTGAAATATAATAATACTTTCAAATTAATCTAACAAACTAACAGAGAAAATCAAGGTAACACCAATTAAATAAGAATAGAATCTGAAAAAAGACGGAAGGCGGGAAACTAGGGTTTTGATGGTGAAATAATGGGAAACAGATCTGGAAATGGAGGAATTAAAGCATAATCAATCTAGGAAAAACGTACCTGGTAAAAAGTGTATTTATGGAATGGAAGGATAAGATGATGAAGATATGCTCTACGAACGGAATGCCCTTCTCCGGCTTCGTATCTTTGTTGCGCCCTGATCCCTTTGCTGCCTACTTCTCAATTATTTATACGTCCGGTTCAAATGCTGTGCCCTAGTTTAGGTCAAACCGGTTTATCTTGCTTTGGTGGTTTGTTTTTTTTTTTTTTTATTATTTGTTAAAAATAAATAAAAATCACAAATTCTTATAAGCACCCAAGTGCAATTCAGATTTTGAGTCCAATTTTAAATTAATTTTAATTTTTCGTAATTATTGTTAAAAGTTAAAATTGATTTAAATTAGATTTAAAATTCAAATGTTATGCACTTAAGTGCACACAAAAATCACTCGATGAAAATTAAATCTAGTAAACTCAATTGAGTAAAGCATTTCTAGCCTACTCACTAAGTAATTCTGGAGTTGGCACCTCGTAAATCAGTTTTATTGTACTACGTTATTCATCCTATTTGTTGTAAATCCGGAAGATTAGATATTCCAAATCTAGGAGATTTGGTGTGGACATTACTTGAGGACCAAGAATCATATTGGGCTTTATCTATTAGACTAGGGTTTTACTATTATATATATCTCATTGTATTCATGAATTATGTACACTCTCATACACATACGCATACTAGTGGAACTCCTGGCTTGGATCACCCCCAGACGTAGTCCTTCCGGACGAACTGGGTCAACAAATCGTGTCCCTTTATTTACACGCTAAATTACAACACGTTATCAGCACGAGTCTCTACCCACGATCAATCGGTACGAATCTCAATTTATTTTCTCTTGAATCTGATAAATTATTATCCGATTAATTATGAGAGCATCTTCACATGTCTATGAATTTCTTACCTGCATATATATGTGCCTATGTATATACATATGCATACTTGCCGTGGTATTAGATAAGAAACTCAATTTGAATTAAATTTCCAGTATTTATATATGTGCTGCGCATATCTACAAGTATACATCCCGTGAACAAATTCCCTATACACATATATGTATATGTTCCAAAATCTTATAATGTAACCTACTCCGCCACCGCTCGGCCAATCCACCGCCGCCGCGACGACGCAGCCGCCGAGGCCGCGAGCCCCGCGTGTGCGCCGCTGGACAGTCGCGCCCAGCAGAGCGCCGCCCCATGGTGTTGCTGCTCCTCCGCGAACGAGTGCCCTTCGCGCCTCCACGAGCGCCCACAGTAGCGTCGCCTTCAGCCGGCCGCCCGCGTGCCCGCCGCCGTGTGCCTCCGCCACCGTGCGTCGAGGTACTGTCGCTGCGTGCCTCCGATATACGGTGTCTTCTCCCGTAGAGAAGAAGAAAAGAACTTGGGCCTCTCCTTTTTCATATTAACCTGGGCCTTGTTTTATATTCAATAACTAGGGCCTATTTTTAAGCTAGCGAACCCTTTATTAATTTAACTTGGGTCTCTTTAATTATTTACCTTGAGCCAGTTTGCCTGAAGCAAACATGAAAATTGTATAATTATTCATGCGCATTAAATTTAAATTGTCTCTTGGATATTACTAACAAATTTTGTGTTGAGCTTTCTTTTGATCTTGATACTTATATGATTGCTCCACCCACTTGAGATGTGTCCAATTCTCTGCCCGAGATTAAAACGGTACGCCTTTAATTTATTTTATATGAATCACATGTTTTATTGTGTACTTGGATAATTGATTTCGTTCCTATATTTCCCTGTGTGAAATTAAATTACGTGAAAGTTATTTTGTGAATTGAATATATGAACAACGGTCGTCGCCCGTAGTCGAACGACCGTCGTCCAACAGCACCGCGCGCGCCAGCGCCGAGCGCCGCCCGCAGGGCGCGCACCTCGTCCCGTAGCCTCGCACGCTCGCAGCGTTGCGCAGGCCCGCACGCGCTCGCAACCAGCGCCGCACGCTCCCGCGCGCGTTCGCGCCCAGCGCCGCGCAGGCCCGCACGCATCCACGCCGCCCGTCGCGCCCGATGCCGCGCGCATCCGCGCCCGTCGCGCCCGATGTCGCGCGCATCCGCGCCCATCTCGCCCGGTGCCGCGCGCACTCGCGCCCGTCGCGCCCCAACGTCGCACGCCCGCACACGCCTATATCCGTTGCCGCACGCACGAGGTCGACCTACGAGCATCGCACCCGTCCGCCGTGCGCGACGCACGCGATGCTTTTCTTCGGATTTTTCATGATTCTTTAACTCGATTCGTTTGTGTTCTTGATATCATAAAATCCATGTTTCGCTTTATTATATAATCCTGAAAATATTTCGTTAAATTACGTTAATGTACATGAAATAATTATTCTAATGATTATTTCCTCTGTCCATTAAACCGTATATTTTCTACAAATTATTTTCATGAGATTATGGTTATTTATTGTTATTGCATGCTTGAGTGATTTGATTATCCTACGTGCATTAACTCTGTGCACATAGTTTATAGTCCGCTCTTTATGCCCGGGTAGGCGGCGCCCGGTATTTGTCGGACCGTAAATTTATGCCTTGGGTAGACGGCGCCCAGTACGTGCATCTATGTGCCTTAGAATAATCAAATAAATCTTTATTCCTCCGTTGTTAATTAACTTGGTCACAACTCTTGCCATGTCACTTTAAATGAGTTGAGCGAAACAGTTCTCGAAGGTTCGAAATCCACTAACGCCCTGAAGGCGAAAACGTTGATTTTTATCATGAACCACCTGAGTGAGGAATTCATTATTCATGTCCTCATTCAGGGACCCCGGAATATTATGGAGCTCCCTGTAGGACCATATACTCCTCCCTCCGGTACAATACGACTGGTGTATGCACCGTATTGTAACCCAGTTGATGCAGAACAATCTGCCAACATTCCACGCTAGCAACCTTATACTCCAGCAGCAGTATAGGGATGATTATATTATTGGTTGCACACGTGGAAGGGGGAGAGAGAGTAAGATGATCTGGGTTAAAGGCCGAGGTCGTCGTAAATCCGGTGGTCACTGAACCTCGAATTTCGCTCTTCAAAATCTGGCAAGGTTAAGCAATCCTGCTACAGATGCGGATGCTGAGGCCATTGGTCTCGCACGTGTCGCACTCCCAAGCACTTGATCGAGGCTTATCAAAAGCAGCAGAAGGACCTAGAGTCGAAACTCACCATGCCAGACTGCTTGAAGCAGACTTTGACCAAAACAACGTCGATCCTATGGGCATCAAGCTCAAGGACCTTGGAGATGATGAGTGATTTGTGTATTTGATTGTTTTAGTACTTTATTTTTGGATCCTTTCTTTCGGATATTTTATTTATGGATGAATTTATTAGCTTTGATGTGTTTACCTCAAATAGCTGTCCATGTGTTTATTCGGATATTGTTGTTTTTATTTATGGCTAGTAAACATAGCAGCTATTAGGTTTGGGTTAATTTCCTCTGGCATGATAGGGTTGAGGTAGTGATTTATGATTGGTAGATAGCGCCACCACTCATACAATCTTATAGAAGAACTTTCTTCCTTCTCCCCTGGATTGTATTATTTTATACATCCGACCGTCAAATCTCCATATAGCCATGAGTATGAAATTTTATGACCCGAACTTCTTTAAATTAAGGCATCAGCGGTTAAGTCATCCAGGACAATATATGATACGTAGGATTATACCTAATTCGAATAGTAGAATCCTTCTTGTTGATGAATTTACTTGTGATGCATGTTCTAAGGGTAAGTTGATAGCGCGCCAGTCTCGCACTAAGGTTGGACTAATGTCTCCGTTTTTTCCTTGAAGTGAATTCAAGGGGACATTTGCAGACCGATTAACCAAGCATCAGGACCATTTCATTATTTCATGGTCCTTATTGATGCCTCCACTAGGTGGACATTTGCATGTTTGCTGTCCACCCGCAATCAAGCTTTTGCGAAGCTCATTGCGAAAACTATCGAGCTTGAAGCTCAATTCCCGGATTATCCAATTAAATCGATTCGCATGGATAATGCAGCTGAGTTTAGCTCGCAGGCCTTTACAGATTAATGTATGGCCCTGGGAATTTAAGTGGAGCATTCGGTCCCCTATGTCCATACCCAAAATGGTTTTGCTGAGGCGCTAATAAAACGTATCAGATTTATCGCGAGACCATTGCTTATGAACTCTAAACTACCCACCTCATGCTGGGGGCATGCAGTCCTACATGCATCCAAATCCGTCCAACTGCATATAATGATCATTTCCCCCCTACAGTTAGTGCGTGGGAAAGAATATAGCATTTCCCATCTGCGTATTTTCGGATGTGCGGTATACGTACCGATTATGATACCCAAGCGAACCTCTTTGGGCCCACAAAGGAAACTCAGTATTTACGTCGGATTTGACTCTCCATCCATCGTGAAATATCTCGAGCCTTTATCCGGGGATCAATTAACGGCCCGGTTCGCTGATTGCACGTTCGATGAAGATTACTTCCCGGCATTAGGGGGAGATCCGAATTCAAAATTGAATGAATGTCGGGAACTTACGTGGAACGTAAGTAATCTTCAGTATCTAGATCCGCGCACTAATCAATCTGAACTAGAAGTTCAGAAGATCATTAACCTGCAGAACTTAGCAAATAACCTGCCAGACGCGTTCACTGACCATAGAGGTGTGACTAGATCGCATATACCAGCAGTAAATGCTCCCCAAAGGGTTGAGGTCCCAAGTAAAATGAGTACTCATGCCCCCACACGCCAAAAGCGTAAGGGAACCTCAAGAGATAGTAACACACCTAAACGAAAGGCTAGCAAATCTGGTCAGTCGAATGGAAAATCTCTGGAAGAGATCCGTCTAGATAACTCCAAGTCTCAAGGAGACAAGAGTCATAGTGATGAAGCACGTGCACAAAATATTCCATGCACTAGGACCGTGGAACGACCAGACCCAGATACAATGGGAAATGAGGAAGGTCTGGTTGACGTAAACGTCAAAGTCTCTGTGAATTTCACAGATACGGGAGAAACATGTAATATAAACATTACTGTCGTCGACGACACATTTGCAGCGTCAATAGCTCTTTCCATTATTAATGATCTAGATCCTGAACCCAAAACAATCGCTGAGTGCCGGAAGCGCCACGATTGGGTTAAATGGAAAGAGGCAATTGATGCGGAGCTCGCCTCGCTTAACAAAAGATAAGTATTTGACTCTTTCGTTCGTACACCCGCGCGCGCTATCCCTGTAGGATATGAATGGGTTTTTGTACGAAAACGAAATTGAGAAAATAATAATGTGGAGAGGTTAAAGCGAGGCTGGTAGCATAAGGGTTTTCGCAGAGACCCAGGATTGATTTTGATCAAACCTATTCTCCCGTCATGAACTCAACGTCATGGACTCAATAACGTTCCGCTATTTGATATCTTTGGCAGTTAAGTTGAATCTCCAAATGAGGTTAATGGACGTAGTAACCGCGTACTTATACGGATCACTCGATGCCGACATTTATATGAAAATCCCAGATGGATTTAACATTCCTCAGTTAAGGGATGAAGAAAATCGCAGTATGTATAGCATACAACTGCGTAAGTCGTTGTATGGCCTGAAGCAATCGGGCCTTATGTGGTACAACCGACTTAGTGAATTCCTTCAGAAGAAGGGATACACGTTCGATAAAGCTTTCCCGTGCGTATTCTCGAAGAAATTGCAAGATGGTTTTTGCATCATATCCGTATATGTTGATGACCTGAACATAATCGGAACATGCAAAGAGATTGAAGAAGCCAGTTCAATCTTGAGAGCTGAATTCGAAATGAAGTCCTTGGGTAAAACCAAGTACTGCCTCGGCTTGCAGATCGAGCACCTCCCAGAAGGAGTCATTGTTCATCAGTCGACCTACGTGAAGAAGGTATTGGATAGATTTCACATGGATAAATCTCATCCACTTAGCACCCCGATGGTAGTCCGGTCCCTCGAAGTGGATAAGGATCCATTTAGGCCAAGAGAAGATTCAGAAGAAATTCTGGGACCAGAAGTTCCTTATCTTAGCGCTGTTGGAGCTTTGCTCTATCTTGCAAATTGTACCCGGTCGGACATTGCATTTGCAGTTAACTTGCTTGCAAGATATAGCGCTTCTCATACGAGGAGACATTGGAATGGTGTTAAGCATGTTCTACGATGCCTCCAAGGATCCCAAGATCTTGGAATGTTTTATCGCAAGAACCAAGACAAAACCTTGGTAGGTTATGCGGATGCCGGCTATTTGTCTGATCCCCACAACGCCGTATCCCAGACTGGTTATGTTTTTCTCTGTGGTGGAACCGCAATCTCGTGGAGATCGGTTAAACAATCCATGGTTACCACGTCTTCAAACCACTCAGAGATCATAGCTTTATTTGAAGCCGCACGAGAATGTGTTTGGTTAAGGTCCTTGGTAAAACACATTGGTGACTCGTGTGGTATCGCCAAGGGCGATACATCTCCCACCGTTATATTTGAAGACAACGCTGCTTGCATCGCACAAATGAGTAATGGGTACGTCAAGGGAAGCCTGACGAAACATATTTCACCTAAGTTTTTCTACCCATACGAACTCCAGAAGAGTGACGTGATTACCATTCAAAAGGTGCAATCTAGTAACAATCTTGCAGACTTGTTTACTAAATCCTTACCTACGTCTACTTTTGAAAAGTACGTTCGTGGTATTGGGATGCAAAGACTTAAAGTGTTGTTGTCTTCAGGGGGAGTGGTAACCTCGAAATAAATCCGGAAGATTTAGATCTAGAAGATCAAAGACATTCCTCCCACTTATTATTATGGCCGATCCGTAGCAAGTGGAGTTTTTATGACAAGACATTTATGTCGTAATGTCCAAGGGGGAGTGTTGTAAATTCGGAAGATTAGATATTCCAAATCTAGGAGATTTGGTGTGGACATTACTTGAGGACCAAGAATCATATTGGGCTTTATCCATTAGACTAAGGTTTTACTATTATATATATCTCATTGTATTCATGAATTATGTACACTCTCATACACACACGCATACTAGTGGAACTCCTGGCTTGGATCGCCCCCAGACGTAGTCCTTCCGGACGAACTGGGTCAACAAATCGTGTCTCTTTATTTACACGCTAAATTACAACACTATTGAATGGTATAAATTGAAATATTAAAAAAATATCACTTAAATTATTGAAGAGTAAAATTGTGATACTAAAGAGTATTTCACTTAGAGGAGTGTATTGGTTATAGAGTCTGTAGGATTTTTTTTAGACTTTTAAAGTTTGGGGTATTCAATCTAAATTTTCAAAAGTCTTTAAAAATCATGAGTATTCAATACGGATTTTAAAAAGTCTTAAAAAATCTTTAGGTATTCAACAGTCTATGAATTTTAATATTCCACGGATTTTCTTAGATTTCCCTTCCAAAATATGAATAGATTTCACTCTCCAAAATCTCTTTTAATAACCAGAAATTTCTACGGATTTTAAAAAGTTTTAAAAATTCTCTTCCATTGGGATGTCAATGGGGCAGAGTGGGGACGGGGTCAATTCCCCATCTCCGTCCCTGCAAAATAAATGGGGGAAATTTTCCCCCCATCCCCGCCTCGCCGGGGATCCCCGTCTCGCGGGGATTTCCCGTTCCCCGCTTAATAATTTTTTTTATCTCATTTTTAAAATACAAAAAAATATTTAAATTAAAAATTTTAATCATACACAACAATTACTTCAAGTTGGTGTTAAAAAAAAAACTAATTTAAACAATTTGAAGAACCTCTAATTCTAATATTTTTAATTAACATATATACTAAAGTGAAAATAATATAATTTGTAACTAATAACATAATATTAAATAAAAAAATATAATTTTTAATAAATATTTGTCCCCGCTTACGGGGCAAAAAATTATATGTCCCTGTTTGCTTTGGGGATTACCCGTCTCGTTGTCAAGTCTACTCTTAAAAAAAATATAAATAAATTTTACTCTCCAAAATCTCTTCTAACAACCTGAGACTTTTAATGATGGCGAGGTATAACGGTGATGGAAAGGAAGATGAAATAATAATGTATTTTTTTAACTAATATTTTTTTTCTAAATAATTTGGATAACTTTTTTTTTATATACAAGTTTGTCCCATATATATTTGCATCAATGGTTCCAGCGCCGGAGTCTATGAAAATTCATGTAAATCAATAAAAAAATGTATTTCACAATCATGTAAAATTTATGAAAATCCAAGTAAATCAATAAAAAAAGTCAGTCAAACTCTGCATGGAGTCTATAGATTTTCTAAATTCACAGACTTTTTAAAGTTCAAAAAAATCCAATAGAATCTCAATTGAATACACCCCTCTTAGAGTGGGTTTTATATGAAAACGTTTCGTAATAAGTTTAACATGAAATAGTTATAGAGTATCATTAATTTCATCAGGAGTATCATTAAATCTGTCAGGGGTATCACTAATCTGGGTTTGTGGTATTATATTGTAATTGTTTTAAATTTTCTTGAACTCAGACTAATGATACCTCTGATGAGATTAATAATACTTTCGATGAAATTAATGACACTTTAAAATTATTTTATAATAAATTTATTATGAACTATTTTCATATAATATTTGTCTTTCACTTAAATTACTCAAGGATATGAAATCTTGATAATTTAAGGATATAAATTGTGATATCAAAGGGTGCCTCACTAAAAATACTAAAATGTATTATGTCTTGTCGTCTTTGTTCTTTTCGTCTTGATACTAAAGGATCAGTTAAATTACCCAATGATATGAGTTTTGATACTATCACTTAAATTTTTTAAGTCGTGATATTAAATGTTGTGGGTCCCAGTGTGTACGTAATACTTTCTCCTAAACTTGAGTTCGAATCATTTTGAGAGAACGTGATTAAAATAAAATCGTGTCTCGGATTATATTTGGGAGGGACGATAATCTTATTTTATGCATTTAGAGTTGTACGCTCAACAAATACTAAGATTTATAATTTTACTAGAGTGTACCCACGCAAATTTCGCGTACTGAAAAAGTATATTATTTTTATTTTCTGTAGATTAATATAAGAATATTTTTGTCTAAAAAAATTCGAGATATATACAATAAATTATAGGGTTTGTTTAGGTGTGGCCCGTGCCCTTCACTAAACCCTGTAGGTATATCCTACAAACTAAATAATTAAGAAAAATATCAAAATTCACATAAATTAATAACAATTATGGAATAACATTACTTAGACTAATAATTTAATAATAATCAATTTTCATTTCAATATTGAATAATTTATAAATTAATTAACATTATTAGTTATTGTGAGTATACGGTAAGAAATTAATTTATATAAGAAACAATACAAAATTTGAAATAAACTTTAACGTTACAAATACATGTTCATCGATCAAAATGAGTTCCAAGTAGAACTTGTCTCTATTAAAATCATTAAAAAATATTATCCAACTTTTTCAATCCTAACTTTAACGGTCAATTTTTGGCTCTCACTCTTGATATTAGAAATCAGAGAAAATTGAGGTGTCATACTCTTGAAATCTAAAATGAGATTTAAATTACAACAATTAAATCATCATAATTATTCAGATAAAAATATATGGTATAGTTAAATATATTATTTTTGCACATAAAGAATATTTAAACTGAA
Organism: Ballota nigra; assembly: GCA_947034835.1. NCBI lineage: Eukaryota > Viridiplantae > Streptophyta > Magnoliopsida > Lamiales > Lamiaceae > Ballota > Ballota nigra. The sequence continues at coordinate 102,626,828 of OX344721.1, forward strand.
CGATATGGAGCATAAATCAACAATCATTATTACATTCATATTGATATTGATATTTAAATCTAATCAAATTGTGAGCACTTAAAATTATGAATTTAATTATAAAATAAATATACTAATAACAATAGATATATAACTAACCAACAATTGATGAGAGAAATCTCAACAAAAGAGTGGAACAAATGAAACTTTGATGTGAAAAAATGAAATACAATATGCTCTTATTTATAATAAAAAAAAATGCATGCAATATTATATCTTGTCCATAATAAGAATATATCACATAAGAATATTCATTGGAATATATAACTATATACCTTTTATTTTAGAAAAAAATAACCGAACATTATATTATACTATATATACTAACTCAAACTTAGAAATGATAAATTTAGATTCATTCAATAAATAGATCATATTTAATTACATTAAGGTTTGGAAAAAATATGATTTATAATAAATTCTAAAAATAACTAAATAAGAAAATGGAAAAAATATCTATTTGCATTAATTATGCAGATATAAATTAATGGTTTAGATTTAATGACATAGAACGAAGAGTCGAGATTAAAAGTTTAACCAACTTTTAATGAGAGCGCAGCATTTCAAAATGGAGAGATTTGAGACATGCCACCTCATCCTTAGAATAAGGTGGTGTTGATACATCAACTTTGAGAGGTTTGGAAATATATTATAATAAGATATTATTGTCTCTGTCCAATTCTACTGGATCTTTTTTTTTTCAATAGTTTTTTTTTTAATATGTTGAAAGGTATTATAGGATATTGTGATGCTTATAAACAATCATGTAATTCATAAATAAACCAAAAAATACCTCATAATGTCTTTCAACTTATCACAAAAAAGAAAAGAAAAAAATCTAGTAAAATGAGTGTGAGTTGACTTGTAGTATATAAATTGATAAAATATTTTTTATGAGAGTATATTATTCACTATAAGTGTATAAAATAAATAAAAGATGTTTTATTATGTAATTATTAGTGGAATGAAGTGTCATTTAGAAACATTTAAAGTAGTGTGAATAGTAAACCTTAAAATGTCGGTATTTCGGTATATACAAATATACCGTGGTATGTCTATTTTTCATACCGTTACCGTACTAAAAATTCGTTACCAGAAATTTCGGTATGGTAAATGCGGTATATCGGTATTTTTCCCACCCCTACTAACATGTATCAATATAAACACTTATATTAATCGTTTTTATTAAAAAAATCAATAAAATTATAAAATAAATATTTTTTTATATTTTTGTTCACTATTTACTAACATGTATTTGTTAAAAATACAGATGAAAACACCTTCTTCCACTAGGGCTCGGGATCGGTGAAGCCTATGGGGTGGCCGATCGTACATATTCTACAACAAACAACAATTATTCATCATCGATCACCACTCCTTCCACTCAACATGTATAATTATTTTCATCAAAATAAACCAAATTTATTTCCATAATTAATATATAAATATATATATTAATCAACTATATATATATATATATATTAACAAAATTAATTATTTAATTAATGTCCACTAATGATCTAATTATAATACTACACAAGTATAACAACTATTTACTTAAACAAATTAATTAACTAACCGGTCTTATACCTACATACATGTATATATTATAACAAAATTAATTAATTAATTTTCACTAATTAATTATCTAATAATAATACACAAAAAAAAAAAATATATATATATATATATATAATTAACAATTAATATTAAAAAATTAAACAAGTTAATTATATATATCTACATGCAAGCACATATATATACATATATAGATATTATATATATACATGCATATACTATGTCATATAATTAAGGGTAGATTTCATATAAATTCACCACATTTATGCTTAGTATCAATTTAATCACGAACTTTTAGATTTTTGTATAAAAATCCAACCTTTGATGCTATTGCAATTTAATACACATTTTTTTCTTCCGGCCGACAACCAATGACAGGGATTGTCGGAGCGTGTGTCATCTTGCTACGTAAGATTTCACATGTTTACTTTATTTATTTTAAAATTCACATCACAAGTAACACTTACAATTTAAATAACACATTTCTACTTAAAATTAAAATAGAACCAAATAAATTAAACAACAACCAACATAAATTATATGTAATAAATCTTTTTACGTTCTTAATTTTTTAGATTTATTTGGTTGTTATTTTAATTTTAAGTAGAAAGATATTAATTAAACGATAAGTGTTACTTATGATGTGGATTTAAAATATAAATAAAATAAACATGTATAAACCTACATGGCAAGATGACACGCGCTCCGGTGAGCAAGGACGGAGCCAGGGGGGTTCCGGGGGGCACTGGGTCCCCCTGGCATTTTCTAAAACAGTAGTATATATGTGTTAAGATGCAAAGTCTATGCTAATTATTCATTGGCCTAGTGGTTTGGCTGTAAAAATGTGTCACTCTTTTCACTATATAATTACCCTTCAATGCCGTGTCTGGTTAGATCAAAACACTTTCGTAAATCTAGCCGCCCTTCTTGATACAGGAAGCACTAAAAGTATGATAAGTTATGATTTAATCCCTAAAAAGTATCATAAAAAACTTGAATACGACATTGAAACTAAAACAGTTGAAAACAGAATAATAAAAATAACCCATCATATAGAATCTCTAGGAATTCAACTCTTAGATTTTGCTTGGTACACATTAACCACAGAAATAAAAGAACAGAAACACAATAACACAAAGCAATGGAAGCAGAAATAAAGTAAAACAAACAGGATATCAATAAAGCCTAAGGACAACAAATAAATGCTACTGAGTAATATCTTAAAACAAAATAACAGAGTGGAATAGAAACGAAGCTCTGAGGAGAGGATGAAGATCATACTTACAGTGAGGAGGTTTGGACTTCAGAGTGGAAGCGGTAGAACAGGGAAGAAATGGTATACTATTTTTGGGTTTTTTGAAAATTATGATTTACAAAGTATAGGGCGTTATTATAAACCTAAGGGGTGTTGATAACTAACTTATAGGAATCGGAAAGGGAAGAAAATTAGGCTTGCATATTTGTGCTTAAAGCTCTAATGTTATTGCCGAAGTTCTTTCGTCGTATCTTACAATGAAGAATGAAGCCTCCTTATATAGAGAGGAAGGCTTACAATCTAAGCTAATAATACAAGTCGGTAATCATGGCCGACAAAGAAAAAAGAAAAAGTAAGGCGTAAAACCTAAGCTATCAATACAAGTTGGTAATCATGGCCGACAAAGAAAAAAGAAAAAGTAAAACAGTAGGATTTTTCGAATCGTCATGGCTGACGTTTTTAGTGGACACCTGTCAGCTTCTTATTCTTCAATAGTCTCTATGAGTTTCATCGATTGAGATATCATCATCATGGTCCGTATCTCCCTGAGAAAAGTTTTGGGCATAGAGTTACATTTCATCAGTGTTTTTGATACAATTTTGAGAGTCAAGCATGTCTCCTTCTCCAGAGAATGGTAGTAAGAATTTTCAATTTAGAGGAGCCCAGATTTGTAAATAGTGTCCTTCAGCAACAAGATGAAAATCTTCCCAAGGAAAATTTTCAATAAATTTAGATTGTTGAAAAGTTTGGATTTTTATTTCATTTTCAGTAGTTCCTATCTCATAAGGTTCGTTTACTGCGAGTTCCTTAAGAGAATGACTTTTATCGGTTAAGATGATTTTTTTTCTTGCTGGTCTATAGGAAAGTTTTGATATTTCGGGGAGGCTAGCAAGAATTTTGCAGTAAACCTTTTCAGAAGGCCCTAGGGAAGCCATGTTCCCTGCGGTTAATAAAAGTTTTTCTCCTAGACAATTTAGAATATTTTCAGTTTTTTCAGTCAATTTGAATTCTAAAGAGTCTATCATACCGTTATGATAGAATTTCAATATTTCATCATCAGGCATATTGGTTAAATTTAGATCAATTTGTAAAACAAATAAGCCAGGTAAAACATTTCGATAAATTCCTTCATTATCCTTGACTTGTGCAATTATTTGATTTATATTTAGATTTTTTGCAAGGAATGATCTCTGCTTAAGAGTGACCCCCTTGTATTTCATCTTTTTAGGTTTAGAATTTTCTATATAATTGGAAGCGAATCCAAGTTCAAGCACTTCCTTTTGTAGAATGATAAGATGTTTTGGAAAATCTTAAATTTTTTTTATATATATATATATATATATACTGCCTGTGTTCGAGTGTGAATATCCACATTTTTTGCCCTTTTTTATCTTTTTCTAATTTATACACCAAAACTCTTAAATATTGCAGTTTTTTTTAAAAAAAAAAAATAATAGGTTTTGTTTGGATTTAGGGTACACTTGATATAATATTAATAATTAAAGTAGAGTGTGTGATGAAGTCATTATAGTCATATATGTCTTAGACACATTTTTGTGGACTGTCAAATAAAAAAGTAGACACAGTTTTAGTGAAATAAGAGAGTATTAAATTGGGCCCCCCTGACTACATTTTCTGGCTCCGTCACTGCCGGTGAGCCACGTCATCGGTTGTCGGCCGGAAGAAAAAAAAACGTGTATTAAATTGCAACAGTGTCAAAGTTGGGTCTTTTTACAAAATTCTAAAAATTCGTGATTAAATTGATACTAAACATAAAGATAGTGAATTTATATGAAATTACCCCTATAATTAACATACATATGAAAATGCATGCATGCATGATATATACGTACACTTAATATATATATATATATATATATATGAAAATGCATACATGATAATTAACAAATAGTTTAAATTGGTGAGGGAATGAAAATCCTCGTGAAGCGGAATTCAAAGTTGGTGAATGAAATTTTCCTTGTGAAGCGGAATCCAAAGTTGGTGAGGGAAATTTCCCTCGTGAACTGGCCGTGTCTGACCTGGACGAGGGATAAAGCCCTCGTGAATTTGCAGAGGGTGTTTCCCTAATTAAATCCCTCGTCTTATGTTCATGGGACCACACTTTACTCGCTAGTTCTCTCTTTGCAGACGAGGGAAATTGTACCCTCGTGAATTCCCTCATTCAAAATATTTGCTCGGGAATTCCCTCTTTAATATCGAGGATTTCATTTTCCTCTTTATATTCCCTCTGCAAAAAATTCTTTGTAGTGACTAATGATAATATATATAGCCCACGTGGGGCATTACTTTTGAGGATCGGGATGGGTTTTGCATTTTGTGCAATGTGTGTGGGGTGGGGAGCAAAATTGTAAACTTTTGGTCGAGTTTCTTGACAATGTTTCCCTGCCCTCTTAATTATCTCATATTATACTAATATGGAATTTTACTTGCTTATGTGTTGTTTTATAGTTGATTTGGATGACGTGTTGTATTCTTATGAAGTTTGAATTTTTTAGATGATGTGTTATTGTTCTATTGGTGTGTGTTCAATATGTGTCATCCATGTGACATCTTAATGATGAGTTTAATTTAAAAAATAGTAATGACATAGGTTTGAACCTTGCAACACTCACATAAATTTTAGTGTTACTTACCAACTAAACTAATTTATAGGTTTATACATGTTTTGAATAATTATATATTTAACTTAAGTCCATAAATGTTAGTATTAGATAATCTATTGTAATTTTTTATCAACTTATATATCTCACTATATTGATGAATTGATTAATTAAATTTTAAATAATTCTAATTACATGAAAATTATTATTTAATTAATTTATTCATATTGTCTTAAAATCAAAATAAATTTATTTGATTTATTTATCCTTATTATATTAATAAGCACTAGACCTTGAATTGCACAAAAAATTCCATATTAGTATAATAGGGAATATGAGATATTCAACATCCTTTAATATTTGCAAGGAAATATATTATATACAATTATATACAATATTAAAAAAATTAACTATACTTGAAGTATTTAATATATATATATATATATATATATATATATATATATATATATAATAAATCTCTTGTGCATTAGGTGCACTGTGCAACTCAAGTGTATTATTTAAACTTTTATGGTTGTTTTTACGGAATATTTAGAGTTGTTTACACTGAACACATATGATTAGACAACCTTAATTGTCCAGTGTAAACAACTCTGATTGTTCAGTATAAACAAATTGTTTAAAAAATATATTTAAATTGCATGATGCGCTTGACACATACAAAACCTTGACATATTTAGAAAGAGAAATTTGACATATTTAGAAAGAGAAATTTATTTCAACCCGCATAATACGTGGGGTTTTGTTCTAGTTTTACTCAATTCATTGGTTTTGTTAGAGGCAAACCTAGAAAGTTGGTCATGGACATCATTTGGTAATGTATTATACTTCATCTGTCTCCTAATAAACTTCACACGTTTTTTATAATGTTCCACAATAATTTTCACACTTTAAATTTAAAAATAATTTTTTTTTTTAAATGTATCACTGAACATATGAAAATTTTATAAAGGACGGAGGGAGTAATATCTGAGATAACATGGATATCAAGTGTTAATGCATCATATCCAACTTATACTCCGCTCACCGTGAGACGGCATCACCCAAAACCTACTAAAAGAACAATGATTGTTAAACTTATACTCAGTTTTACTATGAGACAATCTCACGCAATATCTATTTAAAAAAAAAAATGACCGCATTGTACTAGGTGAATATTTCTCTCAAGTCTCAACTTCTTCTTTATTACCCGTATTCATTTAGATTCGTTTCACATTAATTTGCACACTACAAAAATAAAACATTGACTTGTGTTCTCACTAACAAACACACATTTCTTAAAAAATATGCAAAATCTCATAGGGTGCAAATTAATGTGAGACGGAGGGAATACTTTTATTTTAAACCTCTCCCGACGTACTCAAACAAAAAACAAAAACTTGTATGAGAGACAACACAAATTAACATTCACCCCTACCAAAGTGTTAATGCGTAAATGCACAAATTATATCACATATCATTGTCTCATACCATAAAACGGTCTCACACAAGACCTACCCCAAACAAAATTATTGATTTTTCCCTCACTCAATAACCACTGCAACAGTGCCTCACTGGGAATTTCAGAAAATACATGGATCCAGTTTTTAAAAAAGAAAAAAAAAATTGCGAGATAACATAGAATCATAACCCAAATCAAACCAAACCAAAAATACCTCAAAACTGTGGAATAATATTTCAGCTTTCTTACCATCTCCACAAACGTCTCATAATCCAAATCAAACCAAAAATACCCCAAAATTTTGTAATAACATTTCAGCTTTCTCACCATCTCCACAAATCCAGCAGCTGGGTACTAAAATATCAGCAAACGAGAGCGAGAGAAGAAAAGATAGGACAGAGAACATTTTTGTGAATTGAAGAGAAGAAAGAGAGGAGAAGCAAAGACGTTTATTCAGATGCAAATGTTCGGAGGTTTAGTAATAACCGATTATCTACATATAAGAATCCTATCCCTCCCATTTCAAGTAAGCACAGCCTAAAATAATCAACTGCAATGAGATTCTATCACCAACTTCGATCTAGTCATTAAAAAATGGGAAAATATAGCACAACATGAAATGTGATTTTTTTTTTTTTAATGATACCTTTTCAAGCATCTAGTTACAAAAATATCTCAAAAACCTGCAAAAATCGAATCTCATGCTTCTTTTTTTTGGTAAAAAAGTATTTTATAATACACGAAGAAAAGGGCTAAAAGGATGTCCATTTATGCGTATCAACCAACAAGCTTTTATCCAAGCAATACAAATTAAAGAATGTGCTGCTCACCATTCAACTTACATTTGATTACTAAAGCATGCAACTAGCAAACAATGAGAAGTCGTATGATGAAAATTGAAAGTCAAAACAAAAAGGCTCACCACTCATATGCGGCACGAATCAGTCTACAATGATTACAGATAACATCCTTCTACGGTTAATTCTAGTGAAATAGTACTGGAAAAGGAGTAGGCATCCATAATTTCATCGATCATTATTCTCCTCTCACAATAGGCACCAGCCAACAAGCACTAATCCTGGGCTCAACCAGAAGGGTTGATCGGCCCATTTGGTCTGAATCCACGGCCCCTGCCACGAGTTCCTCTACCACGGCCACGACCTGCACCAAATAAACATACCACATAGCAGGTTAGCAATTACAAATACTGCACACAAGGATAAACCTAAATACAAAATACCCCAAAAAAGTTGTGGCCTTACAAATTGCACCAACTGAAAGGAGTATTTATAAGAAAAATAAAAACCTCATACTGATGTTGATAATACTTGTAAGATAACAGTTTTTTGGGGAATAATTAGGTTAGATGCTGAGGACTTTTTTCCGAATCTATCCCTGGTTTAGTTTCCCTAGTTATAATGTGTTTTTTGTTATTGGGGAAGGGGTGGGGAGTAAGGGGGGGATACAGAACAACATGCAAGATCATCTTCCTGACTAACAAGAGTCACCTCAAAATCTAAATGCCTACAGAATACACCGTTGTCCAGGTCTACAAAATTTTCAGAATCTTCAAATTCAACCAATATATGCAAAAAAGCTGATTTTTCATTCAAGAAAGAAAACTTGAAATACAATGGAAAAAGACTAATGTAAATGAATTAAAATCTTCACAGCACAATTACAGGTCAAAGGCATGCTTGGAAGACCAGCAACGGAAGTGGGGGTACTTTGTCTCATATAGTAACAAGAAAATAATCTAAAGCACTTATCCCGAATTTATTTCTTTCAAAGAGAAGCCAAAAAATAAGCCAAATGATTATTTAAAAATTAGTAGTACCTCGAGGTGCTTCTTGATTGTAAGCTCCAGCATCATTTTGGGTATCAAACTCAGTACCATAGTATCCTCCTCTACCACGGCCACGGAAACTGCGACCTCTACCGCGTCCCCTACCCCTGGAGAACCCACGATTTCTCTCATAGCCTCCATCCTCATTCTCGGTAGGTGCAAATCCATTTCCTACAATTAAATACAGCAGAAATAACTTAGAAATCTGCAAAAACAAAAAAAATCATCGCCACAATTTATCTGAAAGGAAACTTGAATTAATACCAATTGGGCCTCTAGGCCTCCCCCTTCCCCTGCCCCTACCAAATCTGCCTCTTCCTCGGCCAACAGGTGATCCCTCTGCACAACATTAAATTGTAAAATATATGCTTTCCAGCATTATTATGAAGAGAAATAAAAGAATGGGAGAATACGACACTACCTCCATCATAGTCGAGCTCTGTCGACACCTTCACTTGATCAGCTGGTATGGGAGGTTGGTACCTATTGCAGATAACAAAACATCAATGATCCCTCTTCCATGAATACGACAGGATGCCAAAGAACAGTTTACAAATCGACAATTGCAAAAATTGCCTTTTTCTTTGCAATCAGTTAAAAAGTGTGGAGCCACTCCAAAAGAAACAGGTTGCACCTCATATTATTAAAAGATTAAGTGTTGTTTATATGAAATCATGTAATATTTTCAGAATAATAATATTAATAATATAATAATAATAATAACAACAAAATATAATAGAAATAATGATAATAAAAATTTAAAAGATTAAACTTCACCAACAAAGTAGATCACTCACCCAATATTTTTCGTATCCAACTCCTTTTTTGAGAGAGTAATTGTGACCATTGACACTTTCCTTGTGGTCTCAAGACTGCAAAAATTAGCCAGCACTGTCATAATTGCTGCACTCAATCAATCCCTAAACAGAAAACAATGTTAATGTTTGAGTTGGTCTTACGTTTGGAGGCCCTCCTCCAGGGGTTCCCACGTGTCGGTTATATCAGTGGACTGGATTGCTGTGATTTGGTGAAGACCAACGATTCTCCTCTGTATTAAGAATGCATTAATATCACATACCATAACTATTAGAAAAAATATAAAATCAACAGTTATGAGAAAAGCGGAAAGGATTGTTAAAAAGGGAAACCTTGATTAACTCCACAATTGTCACAGTTTTGTTGATGGCTCTGCCCATTGCCTTGAATACTATTTCATCCGAACCCTTTTCCTATGATCATTGAATCGAAAACAATGTATAATAGGATGAACAAGATAGTTCATAAAGACAGAAACAATTATATTAACATAAATGCCAGAGCGACAACAATCTCATGCAGACCATGCTCTACTAAATACTCAGGCTACCTGAGAAGAATTTTTAATACCAGTATCATGCAAGTCACTATAAATCTCAACCGAATCCTTCAATCAAAATATCAAAGTACTCCTAAGATTACTAAAGAACTTTGGAGCAAACGTTTCATAACAGATTACTTACAAGATACAGTTTAGTTACTGAGGAAGTCCGAGCACAAAGAAGCATAACCTCGATTGCGAATATACCGATTTTCACAAGTATCAAATCATAGAGAAGTATGTTATGTGAGAATGCAGTCAAATAAACAAACAATAGAATTGCAATCACTTCTGTAATCCAAACATCACCTTCGAATTACAAATCAATAAAAAACTATACAAACAAATGCAAAAATTCCACGACTCATACAAAACAATCTACGGTTGAAATAAAAAACAATCTAGCACACATAATAGGGACACGTGTGTACAGACAAACGTACCTGAAGCAGAGTCATGGCGTAAGTGATGTAGCTCCGCATCCTGCCCTGGCTCGTAATCCTAATTTCATTCTCATCAATTGGTGTCTCCACCCTCGGCTTCTCCACCTTCTGGTACCGATCCATTGCTCTTGAGGAAACAACAGTGATATCAAATTAATGCAACAAGCTCACACCGCGAATTAGGGTAACGACTAACAAATTAAGGAAGAGATTAGTGGCAGCTAACAGATCTGGATGAAGGAATCTGAATAAGAGAACGTAATTAATTATACCTCAGTGTGTTTATGTGTGAACGGAAGGAAGGATAACAGGATGATTATATGTCCCACAAAGGGGAACGCCCTCTTCTCCGGCTTAGTTTCTTCGTTACGCCCTGACCCTCTTTGCGTACTTCACACTATTTATACTCCGGTTCAAAAAGTGTGCCCTAGTTCTTTTTATTTAGTTTTTATTAAGGTCAAACCGGTTTCACATTGTTATTTTGTCTCTATTGTGTATATAAAAATAATAAAATAACAATTTTTCTTTTGAAAGAAAATAATAATATATTTAGAAAATACATACTCCAGTATAAAATGAGATTTTTATATCTAAAAGATAGTAAAACTATCAAATATAGTGTAAAAGATTTTTACCTATCGATTCATGGGGTTTTCTTAGGTCAGACACCCTATCGAGTTGCCTGATATCAGGTATGCTCTATAAACCATTAGATCTAAAATTTAATAAAATCTAATGGTTTAAAATTGATGACCTGCAACCTATTGAGTTAATCATTTATTTTTCTATCGCTTTGCATCGAGTACTATCGAGTTGTGTCGTATTAGTATATCAATATATTATTTTTAAATAATTTTTTAAATTTTATTTTGCAAAGTACTAATTTACCCTTTTAAAACAAATTAAGAAAATAATAGATGAGATTATATACATAATCTTATAAAATATTTAAACATCATTTAATTACGATTCAAAATCATCATTTTTCTCCATCCCTTCTTGAAAAATTCCTTCAATCTTCTTTCAATGGTCGCAACCTCTTCTCTCTCTACCGGCGTCCAAACTTCATCTTTCCAACAGTCCTATCACCATCATTCATTCTTGATCTACTAGTGTCCTTCACGCTCGACTACTGCCACCTTTCACACCTGTTGTACCGCCGATTTTAACCACTGCCCTATGTTGTGTGTCGAATAAATCCTTTAGGACGAGGACGAAGAGAGGATCATCATGCGAGTTCGTCAAAGGAAAGAGATAAACGTAACTCTCGTCTCGATGCTCGTGCCCAGCCGTTCGGTCTCGTCCATGAATGACATCAGGTTTTCGCTTCGCCCAGAAGGTATCCGGCCTCGTCATACGGACGACCAGACCCGATAAGAATACTACCTAGACGAAGAAGAGGTTTGGTAGAGTAAAGGTCCACATCGTCTAAAAAGGACGAGACGACCACATGATCAATCACATCCGCTGTTGAAGAGATTTGGATGCCATCGGATGACCTTTCCGATTCCCAATACCGGGTACAAGAAATCACCACCAACTTGGCATGGGAAGCCATACTTGTGGAAGAATATCCCGCGATCTCGGGGAAGGTACGATCCCCTTTCCACGTGGCCAGCTGTGATTGGGCCAGGATCAACAGCACGGAAGATATTGTCCACTAACCCGGTATGGGCCTGACCCAACATTAAATGCTGGGCTGTACCTGTCCGTCAAGGGTCAGTCCAAGAGGGTGCCTTTTGGACTATAAATACTTGTTCAAACCACAATAAATACACACGAACAACATTAAAGCCCAAGACTGACTTGGCAAATCTTCTTGCATTTATTACGTCTGTTCATCTTTTATTATCAAAGGCCTCAAGCCATTAATACACGATAATATTCACAAATCACATAGCCGTTACCCATCCAAAAGCCACATTAATCCGTAATTAGATACATATTTTGGGTAACAACACCCTATTGTCGCCGTCTTTAACCGCCGCCCACCCTCTCGCCGTCGTCCTTCGCACTCGACTACCGTCGTGCGTCACACCTGTCCCTATTGTTGCCGTCCTTAACCACACCCCATCGCCGACGTCCTTCACGAATCACGACTACCCACCATATCGTCCGCCCTACAAATTTCAACTGCGCAATTGTTGTTCAATTCAACACTTTAATGTTGGATTATTGGGCGATTTTCAGTAAGCATCGACTTCAATTGCTTTTGTTATGAATTCTAATTTGTGGAGGTTTGATTTATGGACTCCCTGGTGAGCAATTTTTTTGTGAATTAGTTTTGTATTGTGGTTGCACTATTGTCACTATGGTGAAATCTCATACAGACGAGATTAACCAAAATATGAGAGGTGTAGAGTTTGACGTAGAATATAGGAATTCATACATCTAAATTGGTTAGTGCTTTACGGCCTTGTACATAGTCTCATGAACGAAATCCACCATAAGATTAAGGAAAAACTCATCTCGGGATGTAGCATTCTTCTCTAATATATGTTGCATTTTTCTATACCATGTACATATGGAAAAAATAATTTATTTCTGATTTGTGAAGTTTAGTGGGGGTTCTTAGAATGTGTTTGCAGATTTAACACAATTTTATCTTTCCAATATTTGTAACTAAGCAATATAAGAACGTCTCTAGCTTGTTGAGTTCATATATTCGTTCTTTACAATTATTCCTATACGAGGATAAAATGTGCTTGTCACAATGATGATCTTTGTGCTGTTTTTGTGTTTATTTACAACTAGAATTATTGGGTTTCAGTGTCTCTGTTTGTAGATTGTTTTCAAGTAGATTTTTATGTAATATTTCTAACAGCACAAGGGTCCACAGTTTTTGCTTTTATCTATGTTTTCCTTTTTATAACGAGTGGCGGAGCTAACATATTTTATATGGGGGGTGGGGGTAAGCATAAAAATTTAAAACATATTCATACAATTATAATACAATAAGGTAAAAACTTGTGGGAGATCATCTCTTGGCCAAGGTAGTCAAAAGCGCTCGCTTTAGTGCTTAAGCGGCCATAGCGGAGCTTGAATTCATGTAACCACTTCTATCCCTTTTAAGCGAAGCGTTTTGAGTGAAGTGCAGGCTTCAAACGTTTTTTCCACTTTTCTCTAATGTTTAAAGCATTAAAATAACTGCCTTACTGAAATAATTTCTTGGTCATTGGTGTATCATTTTTTCTCTGATGTTTAAAGCAGTAAAAATAACCGCCTTACTGAAATAATTTATTGGTCATTGGTGTATCATTTTTTCTCTGATGTTTAAAGCAGTAAAAATAACTGCCTTACTGAAATAATTTCTTGGTCATTGGTGTATCATTTTTTCTCTGATGTTTAAAGCAGTAAAAATAACTGCCTCACTGAAATAATTTCTTGGTCATTGGTGTATCATTATATGTTTCTCCTGGTCATTGGTGTATCATTATGCTATATAGTGTAGATGGAAGTAGGTAAGGTATATAGTTTAGTTATGTTATGAGTGGATTTCATAGTATCCATTGTTCTCATAAAGAGTCGAGTTTTTATTTTGCTAATAAAATTCGGCAATAATTGCAACTCCGGTTTTTTACTAATGCAAGGGTGCATTTGTTTAAATTATTTTAATTTCTCAACGATTTGGGCAATGGGCCCTTATAGATTTTGAGTTGCTGCTTCTTTTAGGTTCTTTGAAAAAAAAAAGACAATGTAAGTTATAGGTTCAAAGAAGAAAATGACAAAGTTATGAATGATGCTAAGAATGGGAAAATTAATGCCCTTGTTATTCAACTAGTGAAGTTGATCGAGGTCGACTCTTGTGAGGATTGGGTTGATTCAATAACTAATTTATCATGGGAGGATGCTAATTTTGTGAAGCCTGATGCACGCGACAGTAAGGTAATGGATCCTGATGGATATGTAAAGAATAAATATAGTGCAACTGGTTCACGCACACAAAGGTAGCACACTTTATTTCTGCGTTGTTTTTGTTTGACAGTTCATATTAGTTAGATAATGCCTCAAAACTCTATAACTACCTACTCTTTATTAGATTGATAAATATCTCTTGTGGACTGGTAACCGAGTCTTTCTCACATTTGATAATTATTGATTCGAAGATGGATATTTAATCTGGATTTGAGTATAATTTCAGTAGATATCGGAATTTCTTATGGAGCAAGTTCTTATGTTGTGTTTAGATAAAATTACATATTCTTTCTGATATAAGCCCAAAGATCAAGACTTGTCAAATCATTTGGAGTCAGTAACTTCACTTGTAAGAAGATTCAACATCTGTTATCATTTGCAACCATCTCTTCAACTGTCAATCAAGTAAGATTAGTTAATTAATTAATTTCATTCATCTGTCTAATTGCATCTCATATACATACTTAATATATTGTTTCATGATCTCATATTAGTTATTTTTTGCTCAAAAAATGTTGGAACTTAATCCAGTGTGGCGACAAAAGAAGTTGGTTGATCTGTGCAAGGCCAACATTTTTTTTTTGTAACAAGTTACTTTTTGTTGGATTCAGCTGGACAAGACTGGAAAACAGACAGAATAGTGGCTTTCAAGCATTGAAGAATATTGCAAAAGCCTAGGCCAAGAGTGTCCCGCAGGTTATCCTTAGATGGGCCCATCAACACGGAGTTCCTACCGCGACCAAGAGCTACAATCACACGAGATGAAAGAAAATAGTGATATTTTCAACTAGGAATTGAGTAAGAAAGAGTGCAAGACCATAAGTGAAATCCCTGAGAGCAGAGGAACGTGGGATGGTGTACTTGTTGATGTGTACTAATAGTAAGGCATGTTTTGTAATAAGTGGAACATGGGATGATATACTTGTCATCAATGTTAACAGTGAGATGTAAGACTCAATAATTATTTTGATACTTGATTCATTCGTTTGAGAATTGATCAATCACAAGTGTGTTCTAGAACTTGCCCCTTTACTTGTTGAAACCAAGTGGTGGTTCGATGGATCAAAGGATCATAGGTGGTCATTTTTGTTAAAAAGGCACTTAGTCAAATAATCTCCACCAATGAATGCAGCTCCACAGTAAATCCCGTTAAGCCGTAAACCTTAATTTTTAGCAAGCAATGTAAAATTAACCTTTCACCTATTCTTTTTATTTTATTTAGCCTAATTGATCCCTCATAGCATATCTCTAGTTTGATTGTTGATCAAAAGTTTTAAATTTTTTGGGTTGAAAGAGAGTAAACGACCCTCGAAAAATGGGTTGAAAAATATATGAAATTTTATTTGGATTATGGAGTAAAATGAAAGAAAAAAAAGTGACAAAAAGAAAAGATAAAAAAAAGAGATGAAGGCGAAATAATGAAGACTGAAAAAAAAAACACTACTAGGAATCGAAAAAAAAGGTTGAATTTTTTTAATGCCATAAAAATAAGGTTGAAAAATGATTCACTTATAGTGATAAATGGTCATAACGATATTATTGTTATTATAACGACCCACGAGTCGTTATATAGTTTTTTAATATATTAATACTTTTATTTTACTTTTTATGCACATTTCATATTGTAATGGTGGTAACGAGCATGCGATGACGGGTATAGAAGGTACGAGTTTATTAGTACACATAACGACACAAGTTCAGTTATAACGACATACAAGTTGTTATATAATTTTTAATATGTTAATGCTTTTATTTTATTTTTATGCACGTTTTATATTGTAACCATGGTGACAAACATGTGATGGTGAGTGTGTGCCATATATATAGTTGTTAATGTTCATAGCAAAATATTTTCCATTGTAACGACACACACTCCCTACTTGAATTTCGAACTAAATCGAGATTCTACTTTTGCGAGATCATTAATTTTAATTTAGAATATATTATTCAAGAAAAACTAAGGTTGAGAATGAAATTGAATTTGATGAACAATCAACGCACAATTTAATCAATCGTTGTTAATGTAAATTTGTGCTAAAGTTAATGCCTGTTCAAATTTTTATTATCCAATGAATATGACATTCTAAATGTACTAAGAACTTTTAAAATATCTAAAATAGGGAAAAGTTTATTAGTGCACATAACAACACACGTTTAGTTATAATGACATACAAATCGTTATATAGTTTTCTAATATGTTAATGCTTTTTTTTTTGCGTGTTTCATATTGTAATTATTGTAACAATCATGCGACAAGAGATGTTTAAGATGTATATAATCGTTAATTTTCATAGCGACATATTTTCCATTATAACAACACGCACATCACTATTTTAATTTCAAGCTAATTAAGTTTGCGAGTGGAACTGCATTTGATTGACAATCATTGTAAAATTTTATCGATCGTTGTTAATGTAACACTATGCTAGAAATGGGCTACGATCAGGGGCAGATGTACACATAGGCAAGGAGGGGAAATGCCCCACCTAAAGTTTTTGAAACTATTATATATATTCAATGTCAAATCTTATATTATGTGTGACTTTAGCTCAGTGGTAAGTCGATCCTTTCTCTATGCAATGGATGCAGGTGTTGATGACCTTTCTCAATCAAAGGTGGTTAGTGGCTGTTTTTCTTCATTAAGATCATCAAACAAGATCTTAGATTATGGAATTTGGTTAAATATAATGCAAGAAAATAATTGGCAAGAGTTTGAGCTCCTTTTTTTTTTATTATGGAAAAATTCCTCTCCCTTCATGCAAATGAAGGGGTATTTATAGGCATACAAAGAGGCTAGGTGTCACCATCTTGATGGCTTAGCCATAGGATTTTTGCCAAGTGTCAAGATACTTGTACAACATCTAAACTATTGCCCAATGAATGGGTGCCAAGTGTTAAGACACATGGACTATTTCTAAAGTTAGTGACTCTTGGAGTTCCCAATGTTGTACTTGGTCTTTGGAACCACTCAGCTGCTCTCCTTGGTGGCCAGCTACTCGTCTGTATGTCTTCGTTGGGTGTTGGAAACCCTTATAACCCAAGTTGCTCGCCTGCTCGCTTGCTCGCCTCTTGTTGAGACTTTGGGTCTTCTTGTTCTTGTTGTTCGCTACCTCGTAATGATTTCTATGACCAGTTGCTCGCCTCCTTCATTAGGATCTTAGTCCCTGCTGCTCGCCTCCTAGGGCATACAGTCCCTGTTGCTCGTCCTCTTCCATATTATTACTTTTGATGATTTCTTAATCTTATTAGATTAATATATTTTTTATATTAATATCATGTCACTGTTGGTCGCCTATCAACAATGCCCCCTAGTTTGACATATAAGGATGAATTTTTATCCTTTTATGTCAAACTATAAGGTAAGTTATGTTTTGCAGTGGGAGGCGAGCAACAGGGAACTCGGCCTTCTTCCATTTTGTATGGAGCGAGCAACTGGGTTTTAAATTTCTTTTAGGCGGGAACTTTGGGAAGCGACCAGCGGGGAGAGACTCTTGAACTCGCGTCGTTTCGCTTCCCGAGGCACGAAACACGAAGCAACGTGACGTGGCTGCCCACGCGTGTGCCCCTAAAATTGCATCTAGGGGCCTCAGCTTTTCAATTTTCTTAATTTCGCCCCCGAATCCATATCTATAAATTGCTCCTCCCTTCAATTTTTCCTTCTTTTCGTGAATTTTTTCCATTGACGAACTTCAAGCTTTTCTCTTTGTTGTTTTTCTTCGATTCTTCAACCGATTTCGTCCAAATCGAAGGTGAATTTTTAGTTTTTATTGTTTTCTTTCTTTGATTCCTTGCATTTCTCTTTCAATTTTCTTTTCCTTTGGCAATTTTCGCCGGTCTTACGCATCGCCGCCGTTCCGCCGCCGTGTCGTCGTCGTGCCGCCGCTGTGTTTTCTTTTTGATCTGGAATACGCCACCATTGACGCCGCCTCCAAAGTGTTTTCCTTTTTCATTGATTCTAAAAATTTTTAAAATGGCATCTCCATCCTCAAGTAATACGCCATCTGTTGAATTTGTTGGGCGAAATCTGGGGAAGAGGCCCATGGAAGACGAACCATCCATCCCTGTTCCTCGCCGCTCGCTCCGGCGAGTAGCAGGGCGAAACCCTAGGACCCTGCTCGTTGACGAAAAGACGGGTTCTGAGGCGAGCTTTGTTGCTCGCTCCGTTGACTCTTTCTATGCTGTGGAAAGCTCGGGCGAGCAGGACGTTCAAGGCCCCGTTGCTCGCTCCTCGGCTCGAGAGGGGACTAACTCGGATTTGGGTGAAGATTCTTCTGAGGTTGCTGCCGAAATAGAAGGGATGAGTATCCCAGGAGATACGGGAGCGAGCAGCGAGCACCAGGCAAGGAGCGAGCAGCGAGCAACTGGATCAGGGGGCGAGCAAGCGGGAGTTACATGGGAATTTCTCCGAGAGATAAACTTTCCCGTTTCAAGGCCAATGCCCGAGTCTCTTATCCCTAAAGTTGTAGTCCAAAGGCAGGATTGGATTGATTACGCCAATAAGTATCATAAGACTTTTCCTACTCCCGCTCGACCCATTATGGAAACTCGTCCATCGACATATACAGCGAGTAAGGTAGCCAGTGCGGTTTTAGAGGAGGAATTAGTTCGGATAAGGTCTCGCTATCGTATTCCGTATGATATTCATTTGTACGCCCCTCAACCAGGAGAGAGAGCTGACGACCCACCTCCAGGCTGTACTGCCATCAACCTTGACATACTCAATACGGGGTTCCCACTTCCCTTACATCCAGTGATCGGGCGATTCTTGAAGGATATAAACCTGGCAATCACCCAGATTACTCCTAATGGTTGGAGTAGTCTGTTGGCCTTTATCACCCTTTTCGGGTTGGAGGGATATCGGAATGAGATCAGCACGGCGGAGATACACTACGCACTGACCATCTCTTCGGCCGTTAATGAAGATGGGCTTGGTTGGTATTACATCAAAGCCCGCAGCGGCGTTAAGTTAATTGAAGGGGTGCCTAATAAAGTCAAAGGTTGGCATAGGCAATTTCTTTATATCGGCGGCGATTGGCGGGCGTCTTCCGATCTTTCGGGAGGACCGGGACGTATAGACTCTCCCACGCATTTCGACGAAATTCGGCGTAGGTCTTAATTCTCAGTTCATCAAACTTTTAGGTGAACTAATTTTAATCTTTTTCCTTGTTTTGCAGGTCCGCGTATCTTGAGGTGGGGGCATCCAGATTTGAGCGAAGAGTTTTTGTACGTCCTTGCGCTGATTTCTCTGCGGGACGCCAAAGATCGGAGTGTTGAACATCTCTCTCAAGCACACTGCCGCAAGCACGCTCAGCTTACTACTAGTGCTCATCACTTGGAAGCGCAGGCGGAAATCCCTGAAGGTAACTTTACATAATTCTTGATTTTCTCCTTGCTGCTCGACTTATACCCGTTGCTCGCCCCCACCCCTGTTGCTCGCCTGATCCCGGCTGCTCGCCGCTATCATGTCTTATTTTAATTCTTTGTATTTTTTGTTTTGTTTTAGCTCAAAGGGTAACGGTTGTTGTTCCCCCTATTCCCGAGAGTTACCACCTGCTTGTGCGCCGGGTTAAGCAAATGGCAGTCAATCAACCTTCAAGGAAGAAGAAGTTTGATCCTTGCACTTCCTTGATCAGACTTAGAGCTGAAGCAGACGAGGAGGAAGAAGAAGCTCCTCAGGCTCCTCCCCCTGTTCCTCAAGCTCCTGCTCCCGTTTCCCGCCCTCCTGCTCGCTCCTCGCCGCCTCCCCAAGACACGAGGGGCAAGAAAAGACTTGCCAAGGAAACTGCCCCTCGTAAGGGAGATGATCGTGCTAAGCGAACAAAAGGGCAGGGTTCTTCCCAAGTGGGTAAATCTACTGCTCGCTCCTCGCCGGTGGAGGAGGTGACCGAGCAGCAAGTTATTGGCGCGATGATCGCCGGTCAGGGCAGGAGCTCATCCCCTGACAACTCGTACTTGGGCTACGACCCCGTAAAAATGAGGGAGTGAGTATCTTCCTATTCAATTTGATAGTTTATTCCTTTGACTTAGTTTTCTAACGGCTTTTTTCTTCGAACAGGTACCGGAAAAATGATTATCCTGGTCGCTCAAAGGTACTCCACCAGTTTAGCTGCGTGAAGTCCCCTCCGGCACCCCAAGAGATTAAGGACTCCCACGTCCGTAGAGCCATGGAGTATGTCCCCCGCTCGTGGACCAAGACCGGCGAGGAAATCATTCAGAGCCAGAACCTTAGTGATAACGCTCGTTTATTGAGCTATAATGCGAGCCATCAATCAATCTCAGCTCAACGAGTCTTGGATCAAGCCATCGAGTTAGAGCGAACAAATCGCGGTCTGGGGCGACGAATCGAGCAAGTTGAAGCAGATCGTGATGCTCAACTTGTTCAATTGAAGAAGAAGGATGAGGAGCTGAAGAAGAAAGATGAAGAGTTGGCTAAGATGAAGGCTGACTTTGAGAGAGCCAAGCTCACATGGACGCGGGAGGTAAAGGCTGCTGAGGACCGGGAGATGATAGCGTCTAATGCTTCAGAGAAGCTTAGACTGGATTTGGGTGTCGCTTCTGATCATTTGCAAGTCCTGGAGACCGAGCGGGTGGGTTTGGTGGAAAGAGTGGAGTCTTTGAAGGTCCACGTCGACCAGCTGCAGAAGAAGAACAAGCGTGTCATTTCTTACACCACTTATGTGCAAGACGTAACCGACAATACCAATCTTGGTTATATCATCGCATATGCTGATAGTGTGAGGAATGTGAAGTACGCTCTGGATAATGGTTTGGATGTGATGACTTCGACCATCAAGGACTTCACGGATTATGTCACTGAAAACCCTCCGGCTCCTGGTTTTGAAATCCCGGTGGCTGATTTGGGAGAGATGGGGGTTAATCTGGGTGTTTTCAAAGATGACGTCCGTGTTGTGGCCCCCAGGGAAAGAGTGGAGGCGGATAGGGACATGACTATTTTTGAAGCTCTGGGCCCCCTTCTCCCGAATCCTCTTGGTGAAGCAAGCTCCTCTGCTGCAGTAGGCGAGCAGCAGGTCTCCGGGTAACTGTGCAAGATGTTCCACCTCCTCCTTCTTCCCAAGATCCTTCGGTGCCACCTGTTCCGCCAGCTCCCGAGACTTAGGCTTCGTTTCTTTTTTGTTTAGTTGATGTAGTAGGATGATGGTTGTACGCTCATCTTCTGTAATTTTTTGGTGCTAATGAATGAGGATTGCACTTTTATTTTATTGTTCGCCTCTTATTTGCCCTTTATTTACTTTTTTGCTTAAGTATTTCTTTCTTAAGTTGAAAGTAAAATACTTTTCTTTGCAAATTTATACATGTTGTTCATGTATGGGTCTATTTTGTTCTTTAAGAACTTAACCCCTTATTATACTTTTTTCTATGCCTTGTTGCTCGCCACTTGCTGTGTTTGTACTTAAGTGCTTTCGGCTTCGGGACGAGCAACTATGTGTTGACATGTGCCCTGTTGCTCACCTCCACCATACTTGTGCTTTATGCACTTAGTGTCTTTGGCGAGCAACTCTCTGTGAGGGGGCGATCAGGTGGGGCTCCTGAGTCTCCTGGACCCTGCTGCTCGCCTCATCTTGGACTTGTATTTTTTATACTTGTTTGTCTTCGGCGAGCAGTTTTTCTGTTTGGCGAACAGTTGGGTTTTAACACCTTTTGTTTTCTTATGTACATAATTCATTGGACAATCATTTATCTGCTTACAAATTTTGCCCGAAGAAGTGTGAAGATTTAATCGATCTTTCACCTTACAAAAATATAAACGACACGATAGTCTATAAAAAACTTTACATTGGTTTCCTAATTATTGATAATATTTCTTCAACAATGCCGCGTTCCAGGTGTATTGGGCCGAGTTGCCTTCCATGTCTTCGAGATCATATGTGCCATTGTGCCACTTTTGAGTTATCTTGAATGGGCCCTCCCAAGTCGGTCCAAATACACCTGGAGGTGCTGCTAGGTTTTTTCGGAGTACCAGATCCCCGACTTCAAATTCCCTGAATTTTACTTGCGAGTTGTAGTATCTTGCAATCCTTCTTTTGTATATCTCATTTTTTATTTCTGCTGAGATTCTTTTTTCGTCGATCAGATCCATCTCTGCAGCTAGTGCCTTGTTGTTTTCCTGTTCATTGAACTCGGCTATCCTTTCAGTTGGTATTTTGAGCTCTATAGGTATAACTGCTTCTGTACCGAATGCCATAGCAAACGGTGTTTCTCCAGTGCTTGTTCTATGTGATACTCTATATGCCCAAAGTACCTCGGGCAGTTCTTCCGACCACTTGCCTTTCTTATCCACCAGACGGATTTTGAGGATATGCTTGATTATCTTGTTAACTGCCTCGACTTGTCCGTTAGACTGTGGATGATATGGTGTTGAAAAAAGCTTCTTGATACCCCACTTTTTGCAGAAATCTCTTATCTTTTTTCCTTCGAATTGGCTTCCATTGTCTGTCACTATTGCTTGTGGAACTCCGAACCGGCAAACAATATT
Organism: Ballota nigra; assembly: GCA_947034835.1. NCBI lineage: Eukaryota > Viridiplantae > Streptophyta > Magnoliopsida > Lamiales > Lamiaceae > Ballota > Ballota nigra. Next base: position 102,649,835 of record OX344721.1, read on the forward strand.
TTTCTAGATAAAATTGATCATTTTCTCTTGTGTTATCGTTACTAGTGCTTCAGCTTCGGCCCATTTCGTGTAATAGTCCACGGCTACCACTGCAAATCTGACATTCCCCTTTCCCGTTGGGAAAGGTCCTATGATGTCTATTCCCCACTTTGCGAACGGCCATGGACTATTTACCGAAATCAGTTCCGTTGGGGGCCTATGTATGTTGGGGGCGAATAGCTGGCATCGGTGACAAGTCTTCGCAACTTTGATTGCGTCTTGCAATAAGGTTGGACAGTAGTATCCTTGTCTTACTGTTTTATATGCCAATGCCCGCCCCCCTGCGTGATTTCCGCATACTCCTTCGTGTATTTCTTTCAGAACTTCCTGGCCTTGCCCCCTTGCTAGGCATTTTAATAGGGGCAATGAAAATCCTCTCTTGTAGAGTTGGTTATCCATGATTGTGAACCTTGCTGCTCGCTTGGCTACCTTTGCTGCTTCTTGGGAATCTTCAGGTACTGTGTTATCTTTGAGGTATCTATATATTGGTGTCCTCCAATCATCCTCTGTCAATTCTTCTTTGATCTGATTGATCTTATAGTCACCGGTGGATGGGTTAGAAATTCTTGTGATGGTGACTTCTGAAAGCTTTGCTGGTCCCGTGCTAGTAGCCAAACGAGCAAGTGCATCTGCTTGCGCATTGTTGTCTCTTGGCACTTGTTCGATATAAATTTGCTCGAAAAGCGAAGCCATGTGAGCAACGATCTTTTGATATAAGGCCATGTTCTCATCCTTGGCTTCGTATTCCCCACGAACTTGGTTGACTATCAGCTGGGAATCTCCATAAATTTGAACTCTTCAAACTCCCACGGCCAGAGCTAGTCGTAATCCGGCTATCAATGCTTCGTATTCCGCCTCGTTGTTTGTTGCCATGAACTCAAACCTTACGGCTGAGGTGAATACTTGTTCATCTGGACTGATCAACACTATCCCGGCTCCTGCTGCTGTGTTATTTGATGATCCATCTATGTACATGTGCCATGGGTGATTATGACCTCTCGTCGGATCTTGAGGGAATGTTAATTCGACAATAAAGTCGGCTAACGCTTGTCCCTTGATCGCTGTTCGAGGTGCATAAGATATTCCAAATTGGCTTACTTCGAGCGACCACTTGAGGAGGCGACCAGCGGTGTCAGGCCTTTGTAAGATTTGCCTTAATGGAAAAGTTGTTAAAACCTCCACCTGATGATCGAAGAAGTATGGCATTAGCTTTCTCACACTCATCACCAGTGCATAAGCTAACTTTTCCATGGGCGAATACTTAATTTCCGCCTCATGCAAGGCCTGACTCACGTAGTAGATTGGCAAGTGAAATTTCCCTTCTGCTCGAACTAAGACCGAGCTGATGGCCACCTCTGATGCGGCTAGATACAGGTACAGTTTTTCTCCAGAGACGGGTTTCGATAGAATCTTGGTGTCACTCAGATATTCTTTCAACTGCTCAAATGCTTGTTGGCAATTATTCGTCCACTGGAACTGTCCTTTTTTGATGGCGTCAAAGAAGGGTCGACACTTGTCTCCAGATCTGGAAATGAATCTGTTCAGGGCCGCCAGACATCCGGTTAGTCGTTGAACTTCCTTAACAGACCTTGGCGGTTGCATATCCATAATTGCTTTGACTTTTGATGGATTCGTCTCAATACCCCGTTGACTAACCAGGTGTCCAAGAAATTTTCCCGAGTGTACCCCGAAGCTACTTTTCTTTGGATTTAGCTTCATGTTATACGCTCGAAGTATCTCAAATGTTTGTGCGAGGTGTTCCAAATGATCTTCTTTTCTCGGGCTTTTAACGACGATGTCGTCCACGTACACTTCCATAGTTTTGCCGATGTGCTCATCAAACATCTTGTTAACGAGTCTTTGGTACGTGGCCCCTGCGTTGATTAGTCCGAACGGCATTCTTTTCCAACATAATAAATTTTTATTGGTGTAGAATGTTGTGTGCTCCTGGTCATCCGGGTGCATTGGTATTTGATGGTACCCGACAAATGCGTCCATGAAGGTAAGAAGCTCGTGTCCCGCCGTGTTGTCCACCAGCTGGTCGATGTGAGGTAGTGGGAAGTTATCCTTAGGACAAGCGGCATTCAGATCAGTGAAGTCGATACATAACCTCCATGTACCATTTGATTTCTTCACTAACACCGGGTTTGCTACCCATCTAGGATATACTGCTTCTTTGATAAAATCATTATCGAGTAACTTCTTCACTTCCACGTCCAACGCCTCATATTTGTCGGGCCCAAATTTTCTTCTTTTTTGTCTCACTGGTTTCTTAGTTGGATAAATATTTAGCTTATGACAGGCATGCTCAGGGCTGATGCCTACCATATCAGCATGTGACCACGCGAATACATCGAGATTGGACTTGAGGAACTCTTCCATTCTGGATCTGTATGGCTCAGGGAGCTCAGATCCAATGAATAATTCCAAGTCTTCTCGATTTTGGTCAACTCTTATTGCCTTCAACTCCTCTACCGGGGTTGCTCTCCTTTTTTGGTCTTTCCATCGAGGATCGATAATGGGCCCTTCAAGGTTGATCTCATCCTTGATCATTGGTTCTGCCCTAGTCTTGGCTCCAAGTCTTCAACCTGATTTAGTTCGGGTACGACCTCTCTTCCCTGTTGCTCGCCCATGCCCTCCTGCTCGTCCATGCCCTGCTGGTCGTCCACCTCCATCATTTCAGTGTCGACGGACTCCATGATTTCATCTAGGATGGGGGGTTCACCTTCGTCCCTGCTGCTCGGCTGCTCGTCCATCATGGATATTCTGTTGTCAGTGGGTTGAAGTTGCAGGAGGCATTCTCGGGCTTTCCTTTGATCACCTTTAACCGTACCTAACCCTTTTGGAGTTGGAAATTTAAGACAGTAGTAGTACGTCGAAACGGCCGCTTTGAATTCATTTATGAAAGGTCAACCAAGAAACCCGTTGTAGGCAGACTGCTGATTTACAACTAAGAATTCTACCATTCTAGTCAGTCTCCTTTCGGGATTTTCGGTCGATACAAGTTCAACCGACAACGTAACTAGTCCTAAAGGAACGGTTACAACATCTCCGAATCCTACTATCTTATGATCACATTCCTTTATATACCCCTCACAATCATCTATTTGATCAAGTGTGCTTTTGAACAAGATGTTTGTGTAGGAGCCTGTGTCCACAAGCAAACGGTGAACTCGGGCCCCCATGATATTAGCACAGATGATTAGTGAGTCATTGTGTGGGGTAAGTATCCCGTCTAAGTCCTTCTCTGAAAACACCAACTCGCCTGTCTTTTTAGTAGCTTGGTTTACTCCAACTTCTCTGACTTGAGCTACCGCCCTCAATTCTGCTTTCCTTTTTCTTTTAGACATCGGTGGCCTACCATCAGAACAGCCTCCTACCGGTCCGGATGGCTCAAACATTAAGATCTCTCGGACGGGTTCGGCTGGGGCTGTCATCGTTTTCTTCCTTTTTTGATCCCTCTTGCTTGGCTGTTCGTCGCTCTCATCATCTTCCGAGTCGGAGGATATCGCCACCCTTGGTTTCTTTCCCGGCTGTCTCTTCACAAATTCTGATAACTTTCCTTCTTCGTAAAATCTCCATAACTGTTTCAAGAGATCTCGGCATTCACTCGTGAAGTGACCTATGGTCTGATGGTATGCACAATATTTGTTGGGGTTCATTTTTCCTCGTTCCTGCCGTATCTTACGTGGCTCAGACAGCATATCTTTATCCTTCACGTTGTTGTACACAGCCTCAATTGATGTGGACAAGACATGGTTCAACTTCTCCTTCAGTTCGGACCCTTCATTGAAAGCTTTCATGTTCTTAGGGGCCTTGTATTCCCCTCCTAACTTCTTTCCAGATTTCTTAGTATCAGCTTTGTCTCCCAGCTCTCTCTATAGAGTTTCTTGCATCGAAATGTATACTCCAGCCTTGTGTCTGAATTCGGAATAAGTTTTAGGGAAAGCTAGGTGCATTTCCTTCCACGGATCTGTCCCCTTCTTAAGCCCTGCCATAACCGCCACTATCTTAGTGTCTTCACTTACTGGTTCTCCTTCCAGTAGGACTTTGTCGAATCTCTCAAGGAAGGCTCTATCAGACTCCTCGTCTCCTTGCCTTAGATCTGCCAACCTATGTCTCTGCGTAAGGTAAGATCCGACCGTGGAGAAGTGCGAGAGGAATTCCTTGCTGAGTTGTACGAACGAACTGATGGAGCCCGGAGCTAGTGCGGAGAACCATCTGTGAGGACCGTCACCAAGAGTTAACGGAAAATTCTGACATTGAGTTGCATCAGATGCTTTTACCGATATCATGTAATCGGTATACTTGGACAGGTGTACTTTCGGGTCTGAATTTCCTTCGTACAAATTAATGGCCGGGAATTGCACTTTCTTTTGTACCGGCGCATTAAGGATATCCGGGGACAGGGGTGATGATGGCAATATCGTCGATCCGACGCCTTTTTTGTCCTCAAACTATTTTTGCATCTCTGCCACCGCTTTCTTCAAAGCTTGCCACTCATCTGGAGACGTTTTTCCACTAGAAGGCTTTTCGTCATGATTGGGTTCAATGACCTCTTCATGACGCAGTCCCTTGCTAACGGGACGTTTCTCTTGAGTGGCGTGCCTAGCGATGTTACTGGCTCCATTGGGACCTAATCGCCCAAAGGCTGATCTTCTCAGCCTTTCGTGTACTGAGCGGCGAGCAACATGGTGTGTTTGTCCTGGTGATCGCTCCTCGCCTCTCAGTTGATCCTCTCTATGCGTTCCGTGATAACTTGCCCTTCTTGTGTGATAGTGGCTTATACTCCTTGTGTCCTCGCTGCTCGACTCCTCACCTGTCCCCGGAGTGGACTCTCCTCGACTTCCAAGTCGCTCACTTATTGGCCTTTTGCCCTTAGTTCTTCTTACTTGTTCGCTATTGACTTCTTCTATCCTTGTGTCTTCTCGCTGTTTTGTTCTTTGCTCCGTTGCCCGGTTGCTCGCCTCCGGGGCCTTGGACAGTCTTTGCCCTGTTGCCCGGTTGCTCGCCTCTCGGGCCTTTGATGGTCCCGCAGTCTCCTGCCGCCGTTGCAAGGATTGCAGAACGGCTATTGTTTTGGCCAACTCCTCCGGGTTTTGAGCCAATGCCTCTACTTCCGGGGGAAGAGTGTCAATGGTGACTTGAACATTTTGCCGGGACATCGCTCGTACCGTTCTTGCATGTCCTCCGTTTGACGATACCCTCGTTCGTGACTTGTTTGACGGGTGATTACTCGATTCTTGTGGTTCTTGTGATCGCACCATTTTCCAAATTTTAATGTTTCTTTGAAGACGATCTTGTGTTTGTGGATATTTTGACCATTCAACAACTAGCCTTGTGTATGAGAATTTAGTTGTTTACAAACCCTTATTCTCACATACATGCATTCAAGTTTGTAGGTCTTGTGTATTACCACCCAAAAATACTCGAACTTACTTACAAATCTCAGTTTCCGGCGACTTGTTGCCGGAATATTGCAATTTCCGATGAGTTTTGTAGAAGCTCCTTCAAATCTTCAACAAACGAAGGTTCGAACCCTTCTTCTAGCGCCAATTGTTGATGACCTTTCTCAATCAAAGGTGGTTAGTGGCTGTTTTTCTTCATTAAGATCATCAAACAAGATCTTAGATTATGGAATTTGGTTAAATATAATGCAAGAAAATAATTGGCAAGAGTTTGAGCTCCTTTTTTTTTATTATGGAAAAATTCCTCTCCCTTCATGCAAATGAAGGGGTATTTATAGGCATACAAAGAGACTAGGTGTCACCATCTTGATGGCTTAGCCATAGGATTTTTGCCAAGTGTCAAGATACTTGTACAACATCTAAACTATTGCCCAATGAATGGGTGCCAAGTGTTAAGACACATGGACTATTTCTAAAGTTAGTGACTCTTGGAGTTCCCAATGTTGTACTTGGTCTTTGGAACCACTCAGCTGCTCTCCTTGGTGGCCAGCTACTCGTCTGTATGTCTTCATTGGGTGTTGGAAACCCTTATAACCCAAGTTGCTCGCCTGCTCGCTTGCTCGCCTCTTGTTGAGACTTTGAGTCTTCTTGTTCTTGTTGTTCGCTACCTCGTAATGATTTCTATGACCAGTTGCTCGCCTCCTTCATTAGGATCTTAGTCCCTGCTGCTCGCCTCCTAGGGCATACAGTCCCTGTTGCTCGTCCTCTTCTATATTATTACTTTTGATGATTTCTTAATCTTATTAGATTAATATATATTTTATATTAATATCATGTCCCTATTGGTCGCCTATCAACAGCAGGTTCGACGCCTTTTGATATTTTTCTTATATACTCCACTTAATATCAATTGCAGATGTGTGTATTATAATTTTGAAATTTATCACCGTAAAATTCAACAATGTAACTTATGAATAAAATACAAAAACACGAGAATCTAATAACTAGTTTCAATATCATCTCATTCTCCTTCCATGCTATGTCTTCTCCCAAATCAATCATTCCTACAATAAAAATTCAAAAAATGATTGGCCACATCGAAATCTAGCAATATAAAATAAATAATGTTGTATTGATAAAGAAAAATAGCAACCAAATACAAATACTTGAAAAACTAAGAATTCAAAGCTATAGAAATCATACGTCTCCTAATTGGATCGGGACAAAAAAACCTACAGTATATTTTATCTATATTCTAAGAAGAAAAGAGAGCATAAAGTGATGCCTTCCAAATGAAGTCGTTATTCATTTTTTTTTATCAAATATTCCATTAATTATTTAGCGGAGTTAATAGTTATATATGCATGATAGAATAATTGTGTCATCGATTCATCAATAATCAAGGGAGACTTTTTTTTTAACATAAAACTATTTATTCTTAATTAATATAAGAGTACAAGGTGGTTGTAAATTCGCCAGAAGTGAAAGGGCAGTGGATGAAGCGGCAACCACCACACCAATGAGATATGAGATTAAAGTTCTTTCATCTCTCCAACTTGGACATCTAATTTATGCACACACAACCCATCTCTTCTCCCAAGTTGTCTTTTTCTAATAGATAAACCTTGCAAATGGACATATATAAAATAAAAAATTAGAGAGTAGAGAGGAATGATGTTAGATACCTTATATAGAGGGATATTAAGGACAATAGATCCAACTTTGAACAAGGCAAGAGACATAATAAGAATAGCAGTTGCACTTAGCTAAAAGAAAAAGAACAACTAGGGTATTAACATATTATTCTAGACATGTAACTACAAAAACCAAGAGCACTGGAAATTGTTAAGTAGTGTACTACAACACTTTTTTCTTGCACTAATCCCATTAATATTCTGTGTTCCATCAAGTTGTTGAACTATTATATTATCTATACCAGTTTGATCTGTTGATTTATGTAAAAGAAACCACTTTCTACTTCATAATAGTTTTAGCAACCACTTTCTAAAGCATATATTTCGATCACTAACTACTCTGAAGCAGGGAAACCAAAACTTTCCAATAAGGGCTGGTCTAGGTTCACATTGTTAACAACCTAGAAAACATATCAACAACCTTAACACATCAGCAAATAGTTGGATTGAGTACCTAGAATAATCAATAATCCAATATACAAAACACTAACCTTCAAGACACCCTTTCCAAGGTATTCCAATCCTCCATCTCTCAGTTCAAGAAAAAAAAAATATGAAGTACTCACACATCATAATGCCATCACATGGATACACATTCAAAACAATAGCTCAACAAAAAGGGAATGCAGTGTAGACATATATGAAATTAAAAAGTTAATCCAAACATTCTCTAAGGAGAAAATTTCACAGATAAACCAAAATTAATATGGAGAATAAGGTCTCACAACGAAAAGCTTGAGATAAGATTCACAAAATTAATATAAAAAATACAAGGTGAGTAGGGGCGGTGTTTAACCAACATATTGATCCCAAATAAAAGAAAAAACTTTGTTTTCCAGTATTTCATTTCCTCTTAACACATTTCATTTTCACTCCATTATAAAAAAATGTATTACATATTAAACAAAAAAAGTATAATACAAGAGAGACTCCAAAAGAAACAATAGTGACAAAAGTTAAAAGAACAAAAACTTCACTATTTAATTACTTTGCATGTTATTGATTCTTTCTTGATTTTATTCATTCCATGAACTGTCCAATTTTCTCATGCATTTTTAGAAAGACATCACTAAAATTGATTTAACCTAAACTCTTATCTTAATAAATTGACAGTACAATACCGATTCAACCAAATGACTGAAAAAATTACATATTGAATAATGTTCAAACAACGTATATAGCTTTCTTCTAACCAAAGGATGAACAGTTTGCTAATTTTGAGTCATTACGAAAATATGAAAGTCCTTCTAACTTGTGTATTACTAAATAGTACTCTCCTCGTTCTAGTATTATTCGCATACATTGAATGGCACATTTTTTAAGAAAAATGCACTTTTGAGTAAAATAGTGACATAAGAGTAAATATGTGTATATTATTGTGAGTGTGCACACAAATTAATATTTTAATTTTTAGAGTGTGCAAATAATTTTGGGACGGACGAATAAGAAAAATGTGTGAATAATCATGAGACAGATGGAGTATTGTTTTTTGCATTATGTTTTTATTGTTTAACCATTATATTCTTAAATTTAAACTGTTTTAGCTAACCAATTGCCCTCTGAACATAAGAGAATTTTAGAATCTATTAAGGCAGTAGTTCTCAAAATATTTTCATGACTGCTTGTATACTTGCACGAGAATACAAGAACAATATCTACAGTAATCCTCTTCCCTTTATGGCTTGATAAATTATTCAATGCAATAGGTTCTTTAACTAATCCTACCTCTATTGCCCCGCATTTTTTTTTATCCAAAATACTTTGTTTTTATCAAGAAGGACTAAATGAAAGTGATGTCATACGTTCAATAGTTCATAATAATGATAGTATTAGTGTATTAATAAACATGTTATAGTTGTAAGTTCATAAATTGAGAGCAAACAAAGGCATGAAGAACACCAAACAACACCCACATGATACAGAGTGATCACTATAGTTACCCTTTAAAACAAACTACTTAGTCGAATATGTTGGAGTTATACGTGAAAGTATGCTTTTACTTTGTATAACTCGTGTATCAAACACTCGTTTTATGAGAATAATTCTTTTATCACATTTGCTTTAGTTATGATTGAATGTTGAATTTCTATTGCAAACTGTTCAATATACAGTACATGTTACATTGTAGTTAATGTGGTGATACCCGATCACGGAAGACAACATTAACAGTTTACTTGTAACTAAACATACATTTTCACGACCTAGGTGGAATTGAACAATCCGCCGTGAAATGTTGATGTGTAAGGCTCAGATTGGTCTGTCTTGACTAAGAGATTGCACTAGCACATTTAGTATGTGTTGAAGAGGACCTACAGCGAGGATAAATTCTTTTGTTCTGAAAGGTGAAGAATTAGACCTCAGTGGTTGTTGATTTCTTAATCTCCGTCACTTAAATAGGACCGTGTGTGCTTGATGGTTACTGCTTTGATTCATGTTGGGTGAGAATCATTGTGACTTCGAACTTTGTGTCTTGGACAGTAATATTAATCATACGACGGTTGCTAAGATTTAATACGGAGAAACGCGTGCGAGTACGGCTCGTGTGATTAGTCCCCTTGGTGGGCTCAGAAGTTTTATCGTACCAAATCTTGCAAGTGAAGAATTAGTTTCTTCGGTACGGATAATAATGTTGAGCTGTCTTTACTCCAAGGTGAAATATATTAATTAATTTAGAGCTATTCAGAAGCTTGATTAATTAATGGACTTGATAATCTTAAACGCGGAAAATAATAACCGGGAGCCCATATTATCGTAATATGGATTAAGATGGATAGTGCAATATTAATTTATTAGTGGTAATAATTAATATTAATGGGCTGAATTATATTGGGGCTCAATATTGAAATTCAGAAGTCCATTAGGAGGTCCAATCTTAATTCTCCTAAAAGGCCCCTCAAGTAGCCCAATAATGATAAGATGATTAAAATAAAAAGATAATATTATGCTGATTTTTCTTTATATTTTTCGAAAAAAACATTATTAGAAGAGAAAAGATTTTGTTGATTTTCTTGGAAAGATATTATGGAAGATATGTATTCTTGGAATACAAGAATATCTCATATATTCAAGAAGATCCAAATCTTGGGATCTCATACTAATATTTTCGAAAATTATAGGCTTAAAAGGTGAGGGATATTTTTGTGGAATATTTTATTGTGGAGAAAAGAATATATGAGATATATTCAAGATTTCTTAGAGACTAAGAAAAGATTTTTTCCAAGCCCAATGAACCACTTAAAATTTCGGCCATTACCTTATAAATAGGGGTGATTATTTCATCCCCAAGTACATAATTCCATGTGTTGGAAAAATCAAGAGCATAGATATTTTTCTTTTTCCTTAGTTTATTAAATTACTTGAAAGCATCTCCCACCGGTGATCAAGTGAGGTGAAAGGGAAATACTTGAGAAGGTTTTTGGGTCGATAGAGCGAGATCGTGATTGTCCCGTTTATCCAAAGACCAATTCTACAAGAGGTACGTTAATCACATATTTACTTGTTTATTCCGCCATAGTTTATATGTGAATTAATTCAGCATGCATGATGAAAATTTGTTGTTGGAATTATTATTTGAATTAATTAGGATTAATTCATGCTAGTAATAATTGTATTTAAATTCGTATTTAAATTTCATCCCGAATAGATTCCGGGCACCCCTATTTTCCCAACAACTGGTATCAGAGCTACGGTTTCGGGCTCTGATCTTTAAATTGAAATTTAAATTGTTAAACATTAAATTGAAATTGGATAGTAGAATTGCTAGATCTTTTTTGCAGGTATCCAATTGTCATGGTTTTAATGTTGTTTTTTTTTTCATGCGTGTGAATTAATTGTTTTTTAATTCGATTCGTTCGAATTCGTTTTTCTCATGAGAAAATCCACGAGTAGATTAGTTGTTTTTATTTTGATTCGATCATTGTAATAGACTAGTCTAGATCTAGTATTTATTTTTTTTGTAAAATAAATTGTAACCGGATCGTGACGAAGAACGAAGAATTAAAAACGGCGTACCCGGACGACGCATACAAGCGTGGCGCGTGTATGGATGAAAAATCATGCAAGGGGTGAAGAAAACGAGGACGAACGGCGAAAACCGGCGCACGGGGTGCACGGCGCACGACCCGCGCGCGACGGGAGGCCAGCGCCGCGCGCGCGCGCGCCTCAGGCGCGGCCTGCAGCGCCTCGGGCGAGGCCGTGCAGCGCTTCGGCGCCTCGGCTGCAGCGCCTCGGGGTGCTCCGTGCAGCGCTTCGACGCTTCTGGCCGAGAGGCGCGCGGGCCCACTCCGTGGGCCGACGCGCACCGTATCTCGGGCCGTAGATTTTTTTTCGGTTCGTCCCTTTTCTTTCGTGTGATTTTAAACGTCGTCCCGAACCCCAAACGATGTTGTTTTGATGAAATGTTGCTGTTCGAGTGGGAGCATGTCGAGACGAACGTCGGAAAGCAACAAGGACGATTTTTCGCATCAAGACGTGAAGAAATTAAACCGTGACAATTGGATTTGAGTGCTCCAATGTGTTTAATTTTGTTTTGATGGATGTTTTATTTCGTGCACTTATTATTATTTGTTAATATGTGTTTGCATGAATTTAATTGTCCAAGAAAAACCTTACTTTCGAAAATTACTAAGTATGTTTAATTTAATCGCAATTTTATTCCGGATATTAAAATTGGATTAATTTGGCCTCCATAATTTATTTATTTGTGAAGTTCTTTTGGAATACATTTCCCCCTCGGATCGGCCAAAAGAACGGTTTTCACATGAATAAATTCCGAAAGGATGATTGTGGATTATTAGTAGTGGCGGTATTGACCCTCACCCCGAGTGGCTTGCTCAAAGCGAAATAATAATCATGTATTTAATTATGGTTATTACTTAGGCATAGGAAATTGATATTAACTTACTCCTCTCGGAGTCCCTGTCAATTTCTATGTGGTCAAAGTGGGAGCCAACTATTAATTTTGAATTAAGGATTTGTAACTTTTAAGTTTGTGATCCGCTTGAATGTATTTAAATGTATAGACCACCCCTCGTGGCGCATTTAAATTGTTTCGAGATGTTGGCTGATGCATGATTATATTGTTTTAAGGTTCCAATATAATTGATGTGATCGAATTATGTGATAATTTCGTATTATTCTAGATATTGATATGGATGTATGTTTTATTCTCAGTTCATCATGTCGCAACCTTTTAATCCACTGTTTAGTATACTTAAAGATAACAAACTTATTGGTGAGAACTATGTTGATTGGAAACGTAACCTTGATATTGTCCTAACCGCTCAACACCACAAGTGGGTACTTACTACTCCTAAGCCCCAAGAGCCTGCCGAAGATGCCACGAAAGCGGTCAAGAAAGAGCATAAGAGTTGGTTTGACTCCGATGAGATGGCTAGGTGTACTATTCTGGCTTCAATGTCAGATGTGTTGCAACACCAACACCAACACATGGAGACCGCCTCTGAGATAATGCACAATCTTGAAATAATGTTTCAACATCAGAACCGTACGGCTAGGCAAATCACCATGTGAAAGATGCTTTCGTTGAAAATAGTGGAAGGTACGCCCGTAAGGGATCACGTAATCAAGATGATGGGTTATCTTAAAAAGTTGGAAGTACTTGGTGCGGAATTTGACCTCCCTACTAAGGTCAATTTCGTTCTCCATTCTCTGCCAAAGAGCTTTGAGCAGTTTCAGTTGAACTATCAAATAAATGACCGGGCAAATAGTTTGCCCGAGCTCTTGCAAGCTTTGGTATCGGCAGAGACTCTAATGGATCACCAAACCGTTGCTATGGTGGCAAACGGTCCGTCTTCCTCTTCGGGTCCTAAGGGAGGGAAGAAGAAAAAGAGGACGAAAGACCAGACCCAAGCAAATCCAACCGTTGCGAAACCCAAGGCAAATGGAGAAGGAGGTGGAAAGAAAGCTGCTAAGGGTAAGTGCTTCAATTGTGGTGAGAAGAGACATTGGAGGGCGACCTGTTCTAAGCCTAAGAAGGCGGGAAAGAAAGGTAAGTCTCATGCTTTAGTCGTTGAAACATATGTTGCGGCGTATGCTGCCCACGTTTGGGTAGTGGATACCGGGGCAACTGATCATATTTGTTTCACTCTTCAGAGGTTCCAGCTAACCCGACGACTTAGCAAGAATGAGATCACAATCACTTTGGGCGATGCTACGAGAGTGGCAGCCGAAGCAGTGGGAGTCGTGCACCTATCTTTTGAAGATAGAGTTTTAATTTTAAGAGATGTTTTATACGTTCCGAATTTTAGGAAGAATTTAATTTCGGTTTCTAAGTTGTTTTTTGATGGATATTCAGTTACTTTTAATAAAGTTGTTACTGTTTCTTTTAAGAATGATGTTATCTGTCATGGAACGTTGGTAAACAATCTCTATACGATTAAGTGTGCACACCACTCAAATAATGAATCTAATAACACGTCGATCATTTCGAGTAATAAAAGAAAGCGTTCTTCGGAGATGAACGAAACACTTCTATGGCATCTTAGACTAGGTCATATTAATCTAAAGCGGATAGAGAGATTGGTGAAGGACGGATCCTTGGAATCACTCCAAGTCGAGCCGTTTCCAACTTGTGAATCCTGTTTAGAGGGTAAGATGACCAAGAGGGTATTTGGAGCCAAGGGGAATAGTGCCACGAAAGTGTTAGAACTCGTTCATACCGATGTGTGTGGTCCAATGACGATCAAAGCGAGAATGGGGTATGAGTATTTCGTCACCTTCATTGACGATTACTCAAGATATGGGTACATTTACCTTATGCGGTATAAGTCTGAAACTTTTGATAAGTTCAAAGAGTTTAAGGCCGAAGCCGAGAAACATAGGGAACAGAGTATCAAGTTTCTACGATCAGATCGTGGAGGCGAATACCTCAGCGATGAATTCTTGAACTACTTATCGGACGAAGGGATCGTATCCCAGTTAACCGCACCGGGAACCCCTCAACAGAACGGTGTGGCGGAACGAAGAAACCGGACTCTTTTAGAGATGGTCAGATCCATGATGAGTTATTCGGATTTATCCAAGTCGTTTTGGGGTAATGCCTTGGAAACGGCGGCTTACATTCTAAACTTGGTGCCATCCAAATCGGTTCCTAAAACCCCAATGGAATTGTGGACCGGGCGCAAGCCCAGTCTAAGACATTTGTGGATTTGGGGTTGTCCGGCATACGTGCTAGACAAGGAAGCCGGTAAGTTGGATCCACGTTCGGAATTAAGGTTGTTTATAGGATACCCTGCGGGAACGAAAGGGTGTATGTTCTATAGTCCCAAGGATCAAAAGACCGTGATTAGTACACACTTTAAATTCTTGGAGGAAGACTATATGAACAATCGGAAGCCTAAAAGTGAAATTACCTTAGAAGAATTGAGAGGTCAAGCCTCGATACCAAGTATACAAGATGATGTACCACACGTCACATCTTCACAACCGGAACCCCATCGTAGTGGGTGGATTGCTAGGCAACCCGAGAGATTCATGGGGATAGGAGAATCTTCGGATTTGGTTCCCGGTGTTGAATTGGACCCATGGACGTACGACGAAGCAATCCAAGACAAAGACGCGAAGTCGTGGCAAATGACAATGGAAGCCGAGATGGGTTCGATGGATCATAATCAAGTGTGGGAGTTGGTCGAGCCACCCAGTGGGGTAGAACCCATTGGATGCAAGTGGGTGTACAAGAGGAAAAGAGGACCGGACGGAAGGGTAGAGACCTTCAAAGCGAGGCTTGTGGCCAAAGGGTATACTTAGAAAGAAGGGATCGATTATGAGATCTGACAAATGGATGTCAAGACGGCTTTTCTTAACGGAAGTCTTGACGGGATAGATATCTATATGCAACAGCCCAAAGGTTTCATTGAAAAAGGCCAAGAGAATCTCGTATGCAAGCTTAAGAGATCCATTTATGGACTTAAGCAAGCATCACTTACTTGGAACCAGTGTTTTGATCAAGTGATTAAGTCTTATGGGTTTGATCAAAACGAGTTCGAAAGTTGTGTGTATAAGAAGCGTGACGGAACTGCAGTGGTATTCTTAGTATTATACGTAGACGATATTCTGCTCATTAGAAACAATGTAAAGACATTGTCAGACGTAAAGGTATGACTATCAAAACAATTTGATATGAAGGACTTAGGGGAATCCGGTCACATCCTTGGGATCAAGATCACTCGCGATCGCAAGAAGAGGATGTTGGGCTTATCGCAAGCTTCATACATTGACACTGTTTTGAAGCGTTTCAGCATGCAAGATTCCAAGAAAGGTTTTGTACCTTTTAGACATGGAATCCATCTATCGAAAGAAATGAGCCCTAAGACGCAAGCGGAGATAGATGACATGAAAGGTGTTCCGTACGCTTCGGCCGTAGGAAGCCTTATGTATGCAATGCTGTGTACGAGACCGGATATCTGCTTTGCCATGGGCATGGTGGCGAGATATCAAAGTAGTCCCGGGAAAGACCATTGGACTGCCGTAAAGTGCATCTTGAGGTATCTGAAAAGAACTCGTGAGCGGATGCTGATTTACCAGTCAGATAGTCTAGTTCCCGTAGGATACACGGACTCGGATTTCCAATCAGACATAGACTCAAGAAAGTCAACCTCGGGTAGTGTGTTTTGCATGGGAGGAGGAGCCATTTCATGGAGAAGCGTAAAGCAGAAATGCATCGCCGATTCGACCATGGAAGTCGAGTATGTAGCTGCTTGTGAAGCAGCGAAAGAGGCAGTTTGGCTCAAGAACTTCTTAGTGGACTTGGACGTTGTTCCGAATTTGCCCGACAAGATAACTGTCTTTTGTGACAATGCCGGAGCAGTTGCAAATTCAAAGGAACCGAGAGCCCACAAGGCCAGCAAACACATAGAAAGAAAATACCATCTTATACGAGAAATCGTTAAGAGGGGAGATATAGAGGTGGCAAAGATAGCGTCGGGTGACAACCTAGCGGATCCATTCACAAAGGGTCTGCCTCAGACTACATTCGAGAGACATGTGGATGGAATGGGAGTCAAGACAATTGCCAATCTGCTTTAAGTATAAGTGGGAGGAATTATTAGGTTAGTGTAGGTTGACATAAGATGTCACGTAGAGCAACTACACTAAGACATGTGTGATGTATACTAAAAGCAGACTTTAAGTATAAGTGGGAGATTGTTGGAGTTATACGTGAAAGTATGCTTTTACTTTGTATAACTCGTGTATCAAACACTCGTTTTATGATAATAATTCTTTTATCACATTTGCTTTAGTTATGATTGAATGTTGAATTTCTATTGCAAACCGTTCAATATATAGTACATGTTACATTGTAGTTAATGTGGTGATACCCGATCAAGGAAGACAACATTAACAGTTTACTTGTAACTAAACGTACATTTTCACGACCTAGGTGGAATTGAACAATCCGCCGTGAAATGTTGATGTGTAAGGCTCAGATTGGTATGTCTTGACTAAGAGATTGCACTAGCACATTTAGTATGTGTTGAAGAGGACCTACAGCGAGGATAAATTCTTCTGTTCTGAAAGGTGAAGAATTAGACCTCAGTGGTTGTTGATTTCTTAATCTCCGTCACTTAAATAGGACCGTGTGTGCTTGATGGTTACTGCTTTGATTCATGTTGGGTGAGAATCATTGTGACTTCGAACTTTGTGTCTTGGACAGTAATATTAATCATACGACGGTTGCTAAGATTTAATACGGAGAAACGCGTGCGAGTACGACTCGTGTGATTAGTCCCCTTGGTGGGCTCAGAAGTTTTATCGTACCAAATCTTGCAAGTGAAGAATTAGTTTCTTCGGTACGGATAATAATGTTGAGCTGTCTTTACTCCAAGGTGAAATATATTAATTAATTTAGAGCTATTCAGAAGCTTGATTAATTAATGGACTTGATAATCTTAAACGCGGGAAATAATAACCGGGAGCCCATATTATCATAATATGGATTAAGATGGATAGTGCAATATTAATTTATTAGTGGTAATAATTAATATTAATGGGCTGAATTATGTTGGGGCTCAATATTGAAATTCAGAAGTCCATTAGGAGGTCCAATCTTAATTCTCCTAAAAGGCCCCTCAAGTAGCCCATTATGTAGCCCAATAATGATAAGGTGATTAAAATAAAAAGATAATATTATGCTGATTTTTCTTTATATTTTTTCGAAAAAAGCATTATTAGAAGAGAAAAGATTTTGTTGATTTTCTTGGAAAGATATTATGGAAGATATGTATTCTTGGAATACAAGAATATCTCATATATTCAAGAAGATCCAAATCTTGGGATCTCTTACTAATATTTTCGAAAATTATAGGCTTAAAAGGTGAGTGAGATTTTTGTGGAATATTTTATTATGGAGAAAAGAATATATGAGATATATTCAAGATTTCTTAGAGACTAAGAAAATATTTTTTCCAAGCCCAATGAACCACTTAAAATTTCGGCCATTACCTTATAAATAGGTGTGATTATTTCATCCCCGAGTACATAATTCCATGTGTTGGAAAAATCAAGAGCATATATATTTTTCTTTTTCCTTAGTTTATTAAATTACTTGAAAGCATCTCCCACCGGTGATCAAATGAGGTGAAAGGGAAATACTTGAGAATGTTTTTGGGTCGATAGAGCGAGATCGTGATTGTCCCGTTTATCCAAAGGCCAATTCTACAAGATGTACGTTAATCACATATTTACTTGTTTATTCCGCCATAGTTTATATGTGAATTAAGTCAACATGCATGATGAAAATTTGTTGTTGGAATTATTATTTGAATTAATTAGGATTATTTCATGCTAGTAATAATTGTATTTAAATTCGTATTTAAATTTCATCCCGAATAGATTTCGGACACCCCTATTTTCCCAACAGAATATCAACCAAATATTAAAGTTCCAAAATTACCAATGTGAAAAAAATGATTATAATATTGTAACAAGTTTCACCCATCATGTATTGCATAAAAATGTCTTCCAGCATGTAAACAAAGCACCCCGAACATGATTATCAATTATAATACTAATCAAGCATATTAAAGCATAGGCAACTCGATCTTTTGTATAAAAATCAAGTAAAATTTAATAAGCAACTCTATATATTAGTGATTTGATTCTACTTCTAATACTAACCAAGCATAAACAACTCTTTATCATTTTTATCAATTCTCTTTCTAATATTAAACAAGCATAAGCAACTCTATATCATTTTTATAATTAATACATATCAAAGTAAGATTTTAATGCAAAAGGTAATCTCTAAAATGCAGGGAATGTGCTCATTGGAAGGGACTTAAACCAAAAAAACAAAAATTGAAATCTTCTCAACAAATTTCATATCATTCATAAAAAAGTTGCAGAGGAAATCCACAAATCAAAATAAAAAAATTGATGCAATTGAAAGATTACTTGGAATTGCTCAATAATCCGGAATCAATGTGCTCTAGTAACCCCTAAATGGAAGAATATGTTGAGTAACGGTCGGAGAGGATGCAGACGGTAGAAGTAGCGGTGTGAGCGGCAGTAGGCCGTGAGACTAGTGTCGCGAGCGCTGTCGGAAGTGGCGGCGGAAGGCGGAGGGAACGCTGTCAGCTGGCAATGGAACACTGCCATCCTCGTGTTACTGAACAATAACCCCAACCCTAATCATTTTGTTAGGTTTCAAATAGTTAATACATGGGTGAATACTACTGGCGGCTGACAGTGAAGTAGGAGCGGCGGCGTAGGGCGGAAGACGGTGGGAACGGCGGTGAAAGGTGCTTGGAGCGGCGCTGTCTTCCTCGGGATCGATTAACCTAATTTAATTCTTTTTGAAACGATGAAAACCCAATTTGTTTTTTAATAATTAATTTAATACATGGATATATACTTAATAATTTATGTAATTTAATGTTTAAAAGGGCATAACAGTAAATTAAAAATTATAATTAAAAAAATAATTTAAAAATTATATATTAAATCGATAGGTAGCAGGTCAGTGCGATACAGTGCGATGACACGTGTCACAATAATAGACTGTACCTGATATCAGGCAACTCGATAGGTTGCCTGACCTAAGAAAAACCCTCGATTCATAATCTGAAAGATATAAAACTATCAATTCGGTACTCGAAAGATAAAAATTATTAATTTAGGATTCACTCATTTTAATATCATATTTGACCTATTATAATTCTATACAATTAGATTTTTATGAATTATAATTTCAAAAAATATAAAATATATTAATTTCATGTGATTAAAAAATATAAAAATGAAAGTAATAATATAAAAATCATAATATATATAAATAAATTAGAATATAAATTATAGTACGCCGGAATTGATCACATACCCACCGATGGACACAATATTATATACCCACCGCAAATGTGTTAATGACACATAAGCAAATATAAATAATTAATTAAAATAATAGTAGACCCCCTGCTTATGTGTCATTAACACATTTACGGTGGGTATATAATATTATGCCCACCGATGGGCATGTGATCATTTCCGTATAATACGTTTAGTATTTTTTCTAGTCCTAAATTGATAGGTTCTATCTTGAAGGTTTTAGATTGAAAGTTTTTTATTTTTCAGATTTTGAATCGATAAGAAATTTTTTACACGTTTTAAATTGATAGTTTTATTATTTTTCAGATCTGAATTGATATTATTCGAATAAAAAGGAAATGACATTGCAATCCTTTAAAATGAGTACATATTAGTTTGCAATCGTCTTACCATGTGACCATAACAGTATTACGCTAATTTTTGCTCTTTTTTTTTTTTTTTTTCCAACTTTTAATTATTTATAGATGTAGCAAACTAAATACTACAATATTGTTAAAGCCTAAAATGCCGAGAAAGTATCGTTCAAAAAAAATGAAAAGAATGCCGAGAAAGTATGTCATTGACCATCTTCGAATATTCGTGTTACTTAGCACTATTTTATTGAGCGCACCAATATTTTCATCTAGCGATAGTGTTAGTAGATGCACAGCAGGAGAAAATTTTGTGCCTCATTTATTTTGTCTAACTTCTCATTACTAGAGTAGTGAGGAGCGCTTATTAATATAAGATAAATAAATTTATTATTAAATTTATATAATAAAATTTCATTGGGGGATAAATAATTAGCATTAATATTTAATTTTTACAATTAATCTTAGCTAATATATTATTATATAGTTAAATAGATTATTTTATTTGTATAATCTATTTATATAATGATAATAAATTGATATAATTCAAATTTATTTTTTATTACATTATAATTCTTTGTAGATTATGATTTACAATAAATATTAATTTAATATAATATATTAAACCAAAAAAATAAGATAATATACTAAAAAATAATAAAAATAAAAAGAGATATGTGCCGAAATCGATTAGAGAATGACATAGGTCAAGATTAACTCTATAATATTAGAACACGCTTTGGGAGGATGGTACTCCCTCCATCACATAGAAATTTGCACTTTTTTTTATTTAGATGTCTCGCACCAATTTGCATATTACCTAAAAATAAAATATTTATTTATATAGTGAGAGAATTGTTGGAGTTATACGTGAAAGTATGTTTTTACTTTGTATAACTCATGTATTAAACACTTATTTATGAGAATAAATCTTTTATCACATTTGCTTTAGATATGATTGAATATTGAATATTTATTGCAACCAGTTCATAATAAGTAGTACGTGTTACATTGTAGTTAATGTGGTGATACCCGGTCATGGAAGATCACATTAACAGTTATCCTTGTAATAAACGTACAAGTTCACGACCCAGGTGGAATTGAACAATCCGCCGCGAAAGGTCGATGTGTATATCTCAGATTGGTCTGTCTTGACCAAGAGATTGCACTAGCACATTTAGTATGTGTTGAAGATGACCTACTGCGAGGATAAATTCTTCTGTTCTGAAATGTGAAGAATTAGACCTCAGTGGTTATTGATTTCTTAATCTTCGTCACTTAAATAAGACCGTGTGTGCTTAATGGTTACTGCTTTGATTCATGTTGGGTGAGAATCATCGTGACTTCGAACCTTGTGCTTTGGGCAGTAATATTAATCATACGACGGTTGCTAAGATTTAATACGGAGAAACGTGTGCGAGAAAGACTCGTGTGATTTGTCCCCTTGGTGGGCTCAGAAGTTTTATCGTACTGACTTAAACCAAACTTTACTAGCTTTTACTAGATGTTACTCCGCAAGCGTACATGTTCACTGTAGTATCAGCAAGTATATGGACCAAGTATATCGTACCCAATGGAAGGAATGTATGCGAATAGATCCCTGAAAATCTACGCGTCGTAATTAATATGAGTGTGTATTTTTGGCTTTTTAAAAAAATAATTCTAAACGAGATTATACTAATTATGCTAAAAAATGAATGAAACTAATTAACTAAGGGTTGTTTGCAAATATGAGATGGTGATGCTCAGGATAGGAATCCCTACGTATACTAACGGAGCCGATACATAATCAAAATAACCGTGATGTGCAAGAAATAACCTAAGTATAAGATTGTAAGATGAAAAGCTCAAGAATTAAACCCTAATACTTTATCCTATCAATCGACTTCACTAATCCACTAAACAAGTTAATAGACTGTGCTTAATTAAAGAGACCCTAATTTAACTAAGGTGATGCGGTCGTCCTCCCTAGATAAACCGTAGATGAATTAACCCCTTCTAAACTCTCTCGTTAAGCCTACTAGTTGTTAAAGAGTGATAAGGTCGTCATCTCTCTAACACTTTTCGTACGAAATTCAAAGGTAAATCCGGAACTTATTTTAAGCGTTCATTAATTAAGAGAATTAAAACTAAACATCACATGTTACCCTAATTATGTACCAACACCCTACTTCTACGAGTTCATCCTACCCCAAGCATACAAGGGTTTTAGCCCAGCATGGTTTTAGCGATAAGGAAAGTAATTAAATAGGCAACGAATATAAACATGACGATTTGAATTAAATAAGTAAAAAGCATAAACTAGGGTTTGTAAGGAAGAAATTAAATCTAAGAACGAAAATCCAATAAATACGAAATCAAAGGTTTCAAGTGTCAAATATCGAAGAAAGAAAGAAAAAAAATCAAAATCAAACTCTAACTACGAAACGTAACATAAAAACCTCGATCAAATGTAAAATAAACTTGCTCAAACTCTTTGTGTGCTTCTCTCTCCGAAAACTATCTCTATGCATGAAGTGGTGCTCAAAATCGTGCTCGAAACAGGTATATATATGCCATGGGTCGATTCGGAAGTAAACGGGCCGAAGCTTTGTTGGACGAAGGGCGCTCGAGCTTCCCAGCTCGAATGAAAGATGGGCTCGAATGGGGGCGCTCGAGCTCATTGAGCTCGAGCGGAACAAAAGCTTGAGTGGAGGCGCTCGACCTGCTCGAGCGCCCAAAAGTCTCTGTAAGTCTTGGCGTTCGAACCCTGCACTTGCTCGAGCGGTGGCGCTCGAGCCCTCCCAGCTCGAGTGGTTTCCTTCTTCTTCAAACTGATATTTTTCTTCTCTCGCACTAACACCATTCGTATTTCTTCAATATCTTCTCATCCGGGCATCCGTTTGAGTCGATTCAAAGTTCTACGAACTCTATTTTTCACCCTCTTTCCATCTATGAGCATCAAAGAGACAAATTCATCAATGTATGAAAATAATACTCAATTGACTCTAAATACTCAACGAAATCAATCAAAATACGGGCAATTCGAGCTCTTAAATCTAACAATTTCACGCTTAATCACGTACCAAATCTTGCAAGTGAAGAATTAGTTTCTTCGGTATGGATAATAATATTGAGTTGTCTTACTCCAAAATGAAAGATATTAATTAATTTAGAGCTATTCAGAAACTTAATTAATTAATGGACTAGATAATCTTAAATGCGGGAAATAATAACCGGGAGCCCATATTATCGTAATATGGATTAAGATGGTTAGTGCAATATTAATTTATTAGTGGTACTAATTAATATTAATAGGCTGAATTATATTGGGGCTCAATATTGAAATTCAGAAGTCCATTGGAGGTCCAATCTTAATTCTCCTAAAGGCCCCTAAGTAGTCCATTAAGTAGCCCAATAATAATAAGATGATTAAAATAAAAGAAAATATATTTGCTGATTTTTTCCTGATATTTTCGAAAATCATGAATATGGGAAAGAAAAGATTTTGTTGATTTTCTTGAAAAGATATTATGGAAGATATGTATTCTTGGAATACAAGATTATCTCAAAAATTCAAGAAGATCCAAATCTTGGATTCTTATCTATAGATTTCGAAAATTATAAGCTTATAATGAGGAAGTTGAGATTTTGTGGAATATTTTATTATGGAGAAAAAAATATATGGGATATATTCAAGATTTCTTGGAGGCCAAGAAAAAGATTTTCTCTTGCCTATTTCCTAGCAAAAATCGTCCACTACCTCTCCTATAAGTAGGAGAGATGATTATTTCATCTCCAGTACACAATTTTACATGATTCTATGTGTTGGAAAAATCAAGAGCAATTTATTTTTTTTACTTTGGTTATTTTAATTGCTTGAAAGCATTTCCCACCGGTGATCAAGCAAGGCGAAAGAGACATACTTGAGAAGGTCTTTTGGTTGGTAGCACGTTCGTGATATTCCCATGATTAATCAATGGCCATATCTACAAGAGGTATGTAATCACATAATTTCCTAGTTATTCCGCCATAGATTTTATGTGAATTAATTCTACATGCATGATGATAAAATTGTTGTTGGAATTATTATTTGAATGAATTATGATTAGTTCATGCTAGTAATAATTATATTTAAATTCGTATTTAAATTTCATCCCGAATAGTTTCCGGGCACCCTATTTTCCCAACAAGAATAGGGGAATAATGGCTAGAGAGAGAATTAGTGAGAGAGAGGGTGAGGAGTGGGTGAGAGTGAGGGTAGGTCGTAGGAAACCCTTTGTCGAGCGAAATCCGGTGAGGCAGAAAATTAACCCAAGTAGGTGGACAGGTAGTACGAAGGTTGAGAGGTCCAGGTCGCGCGTTAATAGCAAAGTGATCGAACTTGCAGAAAGAGATACGATTACCTTCTTCTTTAGGAACTTTCCAGAGAACTGTAGTTTGGATGTTTTGTGGAAGACTTTTGGAAAAGTGGGGAGGGTCGTTGATGTATTTCGACCAAGCAAGAGAGACCAGGAGGGGAAACCCTTTGGTTTTGTGAGATTTCCTAAATGCAAGGAGGAGGAGGAGGAAAAGTTATTTTCAAAACTGATCTCTCTTTGGATTGAGAGCTTTAAGATTAGAGTTTTTAAACCACGCTATAACAGAAACCAAGTGAAGCAGAAGGAGGGGAAACCAATTTTGTTCGATGCTAATTATGGGAGGCGTTCCTTATCTAGATCGTTCAAGGATGCTGTCTTCAGTGAAAGGGGAGAGAGACCCGCAAGTAGAAACATCTTATCCAAAATCTCTACAATACCTGAGGCACCTTTGACACCAGCAGGTGAGAGTATCATTAAGAACAAGATACTGAAATTTACGACGCAAGAGGATGAGAAGTATTGGCTAAAGAACTGCTGTTTGGGCCTTCTGAAAGAAGAGTTTCCATGGGATAGTTTCGGCTAAGAGATAGTAAGTGAATGCGGGAAACTTCTGGACTTTACTTACGTTGGAGACAATGCAGTCCTGGTGTGGAGCAGGTCTGGAAAGGACAAGGTGGCTATGATGAAAGATTTTGACGAATGGATCGCTCACTGGTTCATCTGGTTTAGGTCGTGGAGTGAAAATGATGTATGCCAGAGGCATAAAGTATGGACTAGGTGGTCGGGAGTGTAGGCTCATGCTTGGTCAAAAAGGTTCTTCAGAACAATGAGCTCAGAAATGGGGACGTTTGTCAAGATGGATGAAATTTCTGAACAGAGAAGGAGGATGGATATGGCAAGAATTCTACTTTCAGTCCCGTTTTCATGCGAAACTAACAAGAGATTCTCGGTAGATATTGATGGTATTGTCTTTAACATCAAAGTTCAGGAGGAAGTTGATTGGCCCCATGGCCCCTTTCGGGAGGACTGGTGTAAAGCAGAAGAGGGTGATTTGGACAGGAATGATTCTGATTGGTCCGACGATCTTTCGACCTATTCCCCAGAGGGACCGAAAAATGCGGTAGTTCACGGTATTAGCGACACAAAGTCTGATTATTTGAGCGAAATCCAGTCTGTTCCGCCGAAAGCTAAAAGATTTGAAAATTCCGACGGGATTTAAAATGTCGCTGGAGCGGTCATGGCAAAGAGTGTTGAAGGCGTAAATACTGACGCGTTTGGCGGCGTAATTGATCAAGAGAGAGAATTCCAAGAACGCGGGAATCTGGAAAGTCTTCAGGAAATGGGTGATGGTTGTGAGGAGGAAAACGTGATGGCGGTGCATCCGGTACATGAAATAATGGTTGGGTCCCACACCAAAGTCTCGTCAGTAGGGGCGGTTAATACCCCTGAAGAATTAACTAATTCAAATATTAATTTGGGCCTGCTTACTGTTCATGGGCCTGATACCCCTCCATCAAATAATTTGGAAGATGATATTGAGTTAATTGGCGGCCCAATTCGTAGTGATTCAGGCCTTTTTAATAAAAAAACAGTCTTCCGGAATTGCAACGGGACTTGACCGTGGCAGACCCTCTAATTCTTTGGGGGAAATCGTTCAACCCCTAATCAGGAGAAATAGATGGAAACAAGGGATGGAGAAAATGAGGCTAATCGAAGAATTAACAAGTCGAAGTCGACTCACTCAATTGGCTTGGCGGATAAATGGAGAAGTTTCGTTGGAGACATGGCAACTGAGGAAGAGAGGGTAGCGGTCGATAAAAGCCAGAGGAAAATGATCCAAAGAGGGAGACAGAAGAATAGAGTGACGAAGAAGGCTAAGGGAGCAGCGGATACCTGGGAAACTGGTAAGAAACTCGGTCTCCAAATTAGATGCAGTGATGAGAAGATGATTAAAATTTTGAATTCTTTGAGTAAGGGTGGGTCGAGCGGGGTCACAGAGAGCAGGGAGAATAATTGTGTTTATCGAGGAAGCTGTTGTCTTACAATGTTAGGGGCTTGGGGAGTCAGATAAAAAGAAGTGAGGTCAGGGCTATTATCCTGGAAAAAAATTGATTTATGCTGTATCCAGGAGTCAAAATTAGAGATTGTGGATGAAATCTTATGTAGGGTGATTTGTGGTGAAGGTAATTTTAAATGGGCATTTAAATCTTCAGTTGGGAGAGCTGGGGGAATTCTTTCTGTATGGAACGAGGATAAATTCACGAGTTCGAGCCACTGGAGTATGGAAGGAGCTCTAATCATGAACAGAAGATGTGTCTCAGATGGGTCGTACTGCACTATAATCAATGTTTATGCACCAATCCCCCTAGCGGAAAGAGAAGATCTTTGGGATATAATTCTTACCGTCATTTCACATAATTCTACCTCGAAGATTTGTGTCCTTGGAGACTTCAACTCGATTCGAACAGAGTTAGAGAGAGCGGGGAGGTGAGTTGGAGCTAGAAAGAGAAATATCGAAGTGTTCGACTTGTTTATTCGCAACTCAAGGCTGATCGACTTACCGCTTCATGGGAGGTCTTTTACCTGGTACAGACCGGATGGTTCTTGTATGAGCAGGTTAGACCGGATGCTGATCAACGAAGAGTGGCTGGACTGCTGGGCTTCTTCGTTAAAAAGAGGCCTTAAGTGGTCCATTTCAGATCACTGCCCTATAATGCTAGATGTTAATAGCATTAATTGGGGATCAAAACCGTTCAGGAGTATTAATGCGTGGACTTCTCATAACAACTTTCTGGAGTTTGTTGAGGACAAATGGAAAAGCTACGAAGTGGCGGGTTGGAAGGGTTTCATTTTGAAGGAGAAGTTCAAGAGGTTGAAAGAAGATCTAAAGGTGTGGAATAAAGAGGTGTTTGGTAACATGGATGACTGAATTGGAAAACATAGAGAGGAATTGTGGAAGCTGGATATGTTGGATGAAATTTTTGGGCTAGAAGAACAGGAAATTATACGGAGAAGTGAAGAGAAGGCTCTCCTGCTAGCTGAATTAAAGAAGAAGGATTCACTGTTGCTGCAAAAATCTAGGAATAAATGGCTGCTTGAAGGGGATATGAATTCTAAATTCTTCCATGGATGCATAAATAAGAGAAGAAAGCAAAATGAGATACAGGGGGTCACAATCAATGGAAATTGGTTGGAAGGAGTGGTGGAGGTGAAGAAAGGGATTCAGGATTTTTTCAAGAATCATTTCAGCAAGATCAATGTTCACAGGCCGAGGCTCAGGGAGGACTTATTTGAGAGGAAAATCTCTCAACTAGACAACAAGATGCTGATTTCTGATTTCATAGAGGAGGAAGTGAAGGAGGCTTTGTATTCATGCGAGAGCTCGAAAAGCCCGAGACCAGACAAGTTTAATTTTCATCTCTTAAAGGCAATGTGGGATATCTTTAAAGGGGACTTCATGGATATGATGAAAGAGTTCCATGATAATGGAAGGTTAGTGAAGGGCCTTAATCCGTCATTCATCACTTTAATCCCAAAGAAAGAAGCAGCGGAGGAACTTAATGATTTTCGTCTGATATCGTTAATAGGAGGGGTGTATAAGATCATTGTAAAAGTTTTATCAAGAAGGTTGGGAAAGGTCCTGGAATCAATCATTTCTTATCAACAGAGTGCTTTTATTGGAGGAAGGTGAATCCTCGATAGCGTGGTGATCCTCAATGAAGTTATTGAAGACGCTAGACATGGGAATAAGAGCAGTATTTTTTATAAGATTGACTTCGCAAAAGCCTACGATACCATTGACTGGGCCTTCCTGGGAAGGATGATGAGGGGGTTCAACTTTCACCACAAATGGATTAGTTGGATTATGGAATGTGTGTCTATTGCTTGTGCTTCAATACTAGTCAATGAGAGCCCAACAGGGGAGTTCAGTCTAGCAAGAGGTCTCCGACAAGGTGACCCCTTATCTCCGTTTTTATTCATTATTGTTGCAGAAGGTTTATCTTTATTGATGAAGAGATCAACAGACTCGGGCTTATTTGTTCCGGTATCGGTGGGTAAAAATCGAGTTCAAATTTCACACTTGCAATTCGTAGATGACACGATCTTTTTGGGTGAGGCAACGATGGAGAATGTTCAGTTCCTGAAGCTTTGGGAGATCACCTCGAGCATGAAAGTGGATCTAAATAAGTGTGCTATATACGATATCAATGTACCTAGCGAAACACTGGGAATAATGGCTAGAGAACTGGGGTGCACAGAAGGTAATTTTCCTTTTACATACTTGGGAGTTAAGGTTGGGTTTTCTTCAAATTGTGTGACATTATGAGGTGAAGTGATTCAAAAAATCCGAAATAGACTGAAGAAGTGGGAGAATCGACATATCTCATTCGAAGGGAGATTAACTTTGCTCAACACGGTCTTGAATTCGATTCCAACGTACTACCTGTCCCTGTTCCGCATACCAAAATTAGTTTTGAGAGAAATTATTAGATTACAAAGAAGTTTTTCTGGGGGGTTCAGGGGAGTCGAGAAAAATAGCTTGGGTTAGGTGGGGAGAAATTTGTAAGCCAAAAGAGAAGGGGGGTCTAGGAGTAAGAGATTTAGATTGTTTTAATATGGTACTTCTTTGTAAGTGAGCTTGGAGATTTTTGAATGAGAGGGAAAGCTTATGGACAAGGGTGGTGGAGTCCAAATTTGGAGTAGGATGGAGTGGAGGGCTTTTGGGTGATCTTTCGACTAGGGGGAGGAGAGTGCGGGGGTGGTGGAGAGATGTGGTCAAGGCGGCGGGGGGAGGGGAAAATGAGTGGTTTTTTAGGGAGTTGAAAAGAAAGTGGGAGATGGGAGAGATACATATTTTTGGGATGAGAAGTGGGTTGTAGAGGGAGTTAGGTTGAGAGACTCTTTCTCGAGGTTGTTTCATTTAAGCAACCAAAAGAAGGGGTTGGTGAGCGAGATAGGGGAGTGGGTTGAGGAGTCATGGAGATGGAAATGGGAGTGGAGATGGAATTTATTTTATTGAGAATTACCTCTTGTAAATAATCTTGTCTCTTTGTTGGATAAGACTCGCCTTAAATTTGGAATCAAAGATAGCTGTAAATGGAAGGGATCGGTGGAGGGGATCTTCAAGACAAGTGAAGTTTATGAAATGCTGAGGAAAAAGGAAGATGAAGGAGTCCGAAACGCAGAGCGGGAGAAAGGTTTTTAAAGCTTATGGAATAAATTCATTCCGCGCAAAGTGTCTATTCATGCTTGGAGGATTCTTTGGAGGAGATTGCAAACGAGGAAGAAACTGAGAAGAAAAGGAGTTATTGGCCCGAATGAAAGTTCTAATTGCGTCTTATGCAATGAAAGGTCGGAAACGGTAAAACATGTCTTTTTTTAGTGTAACAAATCTTATTCTATTTAGATGGAGGTGATGAAGTGGTTAGGAATTAGCTTGGTTTTATCCTCGAACCCCTTTTAGAATCTCCTACATTTTTGTAGAATTCTTAAAGGAAAAAGAGGGAAACTAGTGGCTACTTGTATTTGGGAGTGTATCACTTGGCTAATTTGGAAAGGGAGGAACGAAAAAGTATTTAAGGATTTGGATTTTTCATGCGAAAAAGTATTTAAGGATTTGGATTTTTCATGCGAAAAAGTTGTAGATGAGGTGAAGACTAGAACTTGGAGTTGGATCACGAACAAAGAGAAGAGATACCAAGACATTTCATTTAGAGATTGGTCTTCTAATCCTAGACTAATTATTGGAGGGTAGTGTTGCTCTGTTCCTAAAAATCACATTGTAGTAGCAAGAAGAATGTGTTTTAGGTATTCCTTATACCTCTGTAATTTTTCATTCTTTTTGTGAAATAAAAGTTGGTTGATTGAAAAAGAAAATATTGATTTATATATATGCTCAAATATATATATATATATATATATATATATATATATATATGTATATATATATATATATATTTATTCATATATTACTATTTTTTTAATACACGTGTAGTTTTTAGGAGTATAAATTTTTATGAGACGAAGGAAGTACGATGTTTCGGGTGAGGCATTGACTATTAGGAGGGGCTTGGAGATTATTGTTGAATAGGGAGTGCGGCGTTTAAAGGTCAAAGTCAAGTGCCTAGGTAGTCATCTGTTGATGACCTTTTTGTAATCAAGAAGATTAGTGGCTGTTTTTACCAAGTAAAATCATCAAACAAGAATCATGATCATGGATTTTAGTAAATAATCATCAAGAGGAAAATTTGCAAGAGTTTTTATGTATTTATTGAATTATCTCCTCCCTCTTTCATGCAAATGAGGGAGTATTTATAGACATACAAAGGGGACATGTGACACCATCCTAACCATTCTATCATTGGATATTTGTCAAATGTTAGGACACTTGAACTATATCTAAGCTATTGACTGTTGGAATTCTCAATGTTGTACTTGACTATTGGGATTACTCAGCTGCTTTCCGTGGTGACCAGTTGCTCGCTTGTACATCTTCATTGGGTGTTGAAGACCCTTATACTTCAAGTTGCTCGCCTTTGTTCGTGATCGTTGCACTATTGCTCGCTTCATTGCGAAGCTGTTCGCCTAAACCGCTTGTTGGTTTTGGGTCTCTTGCATAGCTGTTCGCCAAAATCGCCTGTTATTTATTAGAACACCCTACCCGGTTGTTCGCTCAACGGAGTTGTTAGCTAATCTCTTTACATTATATCATTGAGTCCAGTGATAAATATTTCGTTTATTGATTACTTAGTTATTCGCCCACTTACAAAGTTGTTCGCCCACCAACAATTGCCCCCTAGCTTGGCCTCATATTGGATATGGATTGATCAACTGAGACCGAGCTATAACCTCATCCTCCGAATTGGGCGAGCAAAATGGTAATATGGTTATTTGTGTGGGCGAGCATACGGGTACCAGGTCTATGTTGGGCGAGAAATCGATCATGAAAACCTCCATGCGCGACCAACAGTCGCTCGCACCTTCGTGACGCGACGGTTGGATTCCCGAGGTGTGGGGACCGAGGCGTCACGTCAGGCGCACGCGGTTCCCTATTTTGCACATATGGGTCTATAATACTTTTAGAAAATTACATTTTTACCCCACTTCTATTTCTATAAATAGGCGGTAGTTCTCATTTCCTTTCTTCTTTACGTTTTTTTTCGAATTTCTGCCATTGAAACACTTTCAAGCTTTTTTCCTTTGCAATTTATGCGTTCAAATTTCTTCGTGTTTGATTGATTCTCGTTGTTTGAAGGTAACTCATCCTTTATTCCTTTTAATTTCAGTTTCTTTTTGGATTTTGCACACTTTTCTTCTCTTTTTATTCCCTGCAACCGCAATCGCCACCGCTATCGTGACCTTCTTTTAATTCCGGCCGTGAATCGCCGCCATGCCGTCGACCCGAAACAGTGTTGCCGTCGAGTTTTCTCCGTTGGCAGTTCTTCTCCCAAAATCATTTAAATTTTTCTTTCATTGCTATTTTGAATGGACTATCCCTCTTCAAGTTCCTCCCGATCTGGACCTGGGCGAAACCCAAGAAAAAGACCCGTAAATCTGGTTTCTCCTCGTAGATCTGTTCGCCAGGCTTTGGCGAACAACCCACGTACGTTGTTAGTGGATGAGAACACGGACTCCAACGCGAGCTCCGTTGTTTGCTCAGTTGAAGAGCATGCCATTGATCGCTCAGGTGATCAAGAAGAGATTTACCCAGTTGCTCGCGAGCCTGACACGTCTTCCGATCTTGGAGAAGATTCCTCAGAAGTGGCCGCGGAAATAGAGGGCTCTTATAGTTACGGAGGCGAGCAGCCTGATGTCGTTAGCGAGCAACGAGGACCTACTCTTACTTGGGATTTTTTTAGGGAGATTAATTTTCCCATGTCTGAAACTGTACCAGAATCTCGGATCCCTGAAGGAGTTGCTCGCGACAATGAATGGGCAGACTATGTTGCTCGCT
Organism: Ballota nigra; assembly: GCA_947034835.1. Lineage (NCBI taxonomy): Eukaryota > Viridiplantae > Streptophyta > Magnoliopsida > Lamiales > Lamiaceae > Ballota > Ballota nigra. Next base: position 102,681,962 of record OX344721.1, read on the forward strand.
ACTCAGAAACCTTTACCGTTCCGTCAAGGGTGATAATGAAAGCGCGCGAGAGTGAGTTTGTGGCGAGCAAAATTGCTAGCGTCATCACCGAAGACGACTTGGCGAGCATCCGTGCAACATATAAAATTCCTTATGACATTTTTATGTACGCGCCAAAGGAAGAAGAGACTGCTGATCGCCCACCTCCCGGTTACACGACAATTAACCTAGATGTACTCAACACGGGTTTTCCACTTCCTGTACATCCGTTAATTGGTCGCTTCTTGGCTGATGTGAATTTGGCGATCACCCAAATCACCCCGAGCGGTTGGAGCAATCTTTTAGCCTTCATGACCCTCTTTGGTCTTGAGGGTTATAAGAACAAAATAAGCACGGTAGAGCTTCACTACGCCCTATCCATCTCGGCTCAAAGCGAGGATGGTGTTGGGTGGTACTATGTTAAGGCGAGGAGCGGAGTGAAGCTCATCGAAGGAGTTCCAAACAAAGTCAGGGGTTGGCACGGCCAATTCTTTTTTATTGGTGGGGACTGGCGAGCAACTGAGGGCTTTACTGGTGGTCGGACGCACATCATGTCGCCTGAAGGCTTCAGAAACATCAAACGTAGGCCTAGTTTTGTCTTACTGTATCACAAGTAGGACTAATTTTAATCTCTTCTTTGTTGTTTTGCAGGTCCAAGAATTTTGAAGTGGGGACATCCTGATCTCAGCGACGAGTACCTCTTCACACTTGCTGTCATTTCTCTTCGCGACGCTGCTAGTCGCGACTTGGCTCACCTCTCAAAAGCCCATTGTCGCAAGCTCACTGGTTTGATTACAAGCCCCCACCATCTTGAAGCTCAGGCTGCCACTCCGGAAGGTGGTTTTATCTAATCTTATTTTTGTTCGTTGCTTATCTTTCCTGCTCGCCTAACCTTGTTTCCTTCTCCTTTTAGAGCAACAAGTTACTGTTGCCGTCCCATCTGTTCCTGAATCGTACTACTTGCTCACCAACCAGGTTAAACAACTGGCGGATGCTTCGAGGAGAAAGATGGACCCTCCACTCGCCATCCTTCGCTTACGAGCAGGAGAGGATCCTACTGCTCGCTCTCGTGCCGGAGCTGCTCGTGGCAAGCAAGGGACCAAAGTTCCCTCCTCTCCCCGAGATACAAGGAGGGAGAAAGAGAGAGAGAAAGAACGAGAGATGGAGAGGAAGAAGGCGTCGCGGAGAGATGTTGCTCGTGGCAGTCGTGGGGATGATCGCGCCTTAAAGCGATCAAAAACTGGTGGCGAGGCGAGCAACATTGCGCCAAGGTTTCCTGCCTCCAAGTCTGCATCTTTGGAAGTTGTGGACGAGCAACAAGTGGTCGCCAGCCTGGTGGTGACCAAGAGGGGGGATAACCCCAAAGACACCTCCTACCTGGGCTGGGACCCAGTTAAGATCAAAGAGTAAGTTCTTCTTTTTTTCCTTTTTTATTCCTTTGCTCGCTTATTTCACATTCTTGTTCGCGTTTTAACATCTGTGATCTTCTTTGCCGTTTAGGTACAATCCAGCTCTCCACCCCGACCGAGGGACGACACTTCATCATTTTTCCATTGTGGAAAATACACCCCCGTCGCTCCACAACATTCCTGATGTTCATGTTCGTCGGGCTGTCGAGACAGTTCCAAGAGCCTGGACCAAATCGGCCAATACTCTCGTTGCTGGCCAAACGGCGAGTGACAATGCTCGCTTGATGACATATAATGCTTGCCATCAACTGATCCAGTCTCAAATGCTGCTCGACCAGATTACTGAGCTTGAGCGAACAAATTGAGACCTGGGTCGTCGCGTGGAGGTGATGGATGAAGAAAGAGCCGCCGCCATCCAAGAATGTAAAGCTGAGCATACCAAAGAGATGGCTTTGATGGAAAATAAGATGGAGGCTACTCTGGCTAGCGAGAAGAATGCTCTTGATCGCTCTGAAAAAATGTTGCTCGAGGTGAAAACTGCTGATCTTCGAGCGGAGAGAGCTGAGAAGGAGCGAGCAGACTTGGCTGCTCGCCTTTTGGTCACCGAAGAGCAGATAAAAAGGCTGGAGGACGAGCGAAGGGATATGATTGATTATGAAGTCCACGAGCAGGAGGTGCTGGATAAAACCAACTTTGGGTACATTTGTGCCTTTACTAAATGTTTGAGGTCCGTCCACTTCGCCCATGATCATAACCAAGATATCCGTGGTGCGGTAAAGGCGGACTTCATTGAATATGTGAAGAATTAACCTCCTGCTCCAGGCTCGACCCTGTTCGTTGCTGACCTGGCCGCCTTGGGTTTCCCTTTGGACATTTTTTGCGAGAAGGTCAACATTGTGCCCCCTACTTATGGTGGCCAACCAGAGGCATCCCCCGCGGCGACCAATGATGTTTTTGAGGGGTTGCCTTCACTTCTCCTAACACCAATTGATGGTGCTGGCACTTCAACTGTCCCGGGCGAGCAGCCGAATATTGTGGCGACCAGTTTTGCTGATGCTCCTCCCCCTCCATCTTGAAGACTTAGTTCTTAGTTTTACAATAGGATACACATCCCCTTTTTGTACTTAATGCTCCTATTGTAAACATCTTTTTGACTTAATGAAATGAAAGTTTTTGCTGATTTACAAATTTATGTTTTTCTCTATCCTACTCAGTTGCTCGCTTACTGCCTTTGCATTGACTTTTTATTAGTTTCTAAGTGTTCCTTTTTTTCTTAAGGTAAACACTTAGTGAAATTTTTAAGTTGGTCATTTGGTTCTCATAGAACTTGACTTTTAATTGTTTGGGCCTTTTTGGTCGCTTGTGGACTTGGCTTTATTTTTGGCACTTACTACGCTCAATTGTTCATTTTATAACGGACGCGCTTTGCAAGTTCCAGGCGAGCAACTGAGTAGTTTATTGAAGCATGCATGACTGTTCGCTTAACAAGAATATTCTAGAATGAACAATTGCTCGCGTAGCGATGCACTACTGCTCGCCTTAATTTATAATTTTACCCAAAAATTTCAAATTTATAGAAATTTATAGTATAAAAACTTTACATTGTAAAACTTCCAAGACTTACAGGACTTCATTGATAGTATTTTTTAAGCAAAGTTGCATTCCAGGAGTATTGGGACGACTTGCCTTCCATGTCTTCAAGGTCGTATGTGCCGTTGTGCCACTTATTCGTCACCTTGTATGGGCCCTCCCAAGTCGGGCCGAATACTCCTGGTTGTGGTGTCAAAACCTTCCGAAGCACTAAATCTCCAATTTCGAACTCTCTTACTTTTACTTGAGAATTATAGTATTTTGTCACCCTTCTCTTGTAGATTGCATTTTTCATTTCTGTTGTTATTCTTTTTCCTTCAAGCAAGTCCAACTCTGTTGTCAGTGCAGAGTTGTTCGCCTCTTCGTCGAACGTAGCTGTTCGTTTTGTTGGGACTTTCAGTTCAATTGGTATTACAGCTTCTGTCCCGAATGCCATTGTGAATGGTGTTTCACCCATGCTTGTTCTGTGAGATACTCGATATGCCCACAACACCTCTGGTAATTCCTCAGACCACTTCCCCTGTTTGTCGGCCAGGCGAATCTTCAAAATGTGTTTGATTATTTTGTTCACCGCTTCTACCTAGCCGTTCGACTGGGGGTGATACAGTGTTGAAAAATGTTTCTTCATTCTCCATTTTTTTTACAAAAATCTCTTATCTTTTTCCCCTCGAACTGTTTTCCATTATCCGTCACAATCGCCTGAGGCACCCCGAAGCGGCAAACAATGTTTCTCCATATGAAGTTAATCATTTTTTCTTGTGTAATTCGCACAAGTGCTTCTGCCTCAGCCCATTTCGGGTAATAGTTTACTGCCACCACTACAAATCGAACATTTCCTTTTTCCGGCGGAAAAGGCCCGATGAGGTCAATTCCCCATTTCGCAAATGGCCACGGGCTATTGACTGAAATCAGTTCGTGTGGGGGCTGGTGGATGCTTGGGGCGAACAACTGACACATGTGACAAGTTCGGGCAATTTTAATTGCATCCTGGAGGAGGGTCGGCCAATAATATCCCTGTCTTAAGGTCTTGTGTGCCAATGCCCATCCTCCAGCGTGATTTCCGCATACGCCTTCGTGTATTTCTTTCAACACTGCTTGCCCTTGCCCCCTAGCCAAACATTTCAGGAGTGGGAGTGAAAATCCTCTTTTGTACAATTGTCCATCCATCATGGTGTATATTGCTGTTGATGACCTTTACCAAATGATGATGATTAGTGGCTGTTTTAACTAAGCAAGATCATCAAACAAGGGCTGAAATTATAAATGATAATCAAGAATAAAATTTGCAAGAGTTTTGGAGTGTTTTTGAATATATGAACTTATTTTGACCCTTTCATGAAGGGGTATTTATAGACTTACAAGCAAGTAGGAGGTGTCACTCTCTTAGCCCTTTTAATTTTGGCTTTGACAAGTGTTTAGCCACTTGTCTTATTCCTAAACTATTACATCTTGTACAATGACAAGTGTTTAGTACACTTGTTTGCTTCTAATACAATGTTTAAGTTAGTGGAATTTTGAGCTGATCTTCGTGGGCCTTTCTTGCTCGCTTGGTCGCCTAAGTGGGGTATCTTGTCATTGCTTTATTCTATTTATTTATTCATTTTGCCTCTTTGTTGTGCTGGTCGCCGGATATTAATCTGACGTCACTTCTGGTCGCCTGGTGTTTGGGACCCTCCTGGACTCCGCTGGTCGCCGACATCTAATTTACTCTATTAATCTCTTAATCCTCTAAACACTGGTGCTCGCCTAATTGTCCATCAACATTGCCCCCTGACTTGTTCTTTATTAGAAAATTTATTTGATTAATGAGGAACAAGTCATAATTTGGATGGGATGACGACCTTGTGCTTAAAGCGAACAACGAATTTTTGAATTTCTTTGGGCGGGAAAACTGGCAAACACCCGATCACGGGGGCGATCAGCAGGGTCCTCCATGCGTGTGCGACAGTTGGATTCCTGAGATCTCTCAGAATTTGCAACGTCGTGGGCGGTGATGATGTCACTAACCGCCCACGCGTATTTTTATTTGCGAGTAGGGGCCTACGAAATTTTTCAAAAATTTCGTTTTGACCCCCGTCTTTGGTCCTTATAAATACCCATCTTTATTCACTTTTTCACTCTTTCGAAATTCTCTTCCACTTCCGCCATTGAAGCTTTCTTCCAAGTTTTGCTTCGATTTTCTCTTCATTTGTTGTTTGAATCTTTGCCATTTTCCGTGTGAATCATCAAGGTAATTACCGATTATTACTCTTTGTTCTGTTTTTACTTGTTTTTGCTTATTTCTTTTCGAAAATCTCCTCCGCTGCCGTTTTTGCTCTCAAACGCCGTCGCACTTTCTTTTGCGCCGTCGCGCCGTCACCAGGGCCACCGTGTTCTGCCGCCTCTGCCTCTAAAATTTCTTCTTCTTTCTAAATCCTTTCACTATTTTCGCCATTTTTTGAAAATAACTTTCTAAATGGCTTCATCCTCGAGTGAGACTGCTTCAATTGAGGTTTTTGAATGCAATCCTGGGAAACGTCCTATGGACGAAGCCTTCCCTGTTCCTCGACGATCAGTTTGTCTAGCTCTTGCTCGGAACCCAAGAACTTTGTTGGTGGATGAGGAAACGGGTTCCGAGGCATCCTCTGTTGTTCGCTCCATTGAAGCCCATGCCTTGGAACATTCTGGCGACGAAGAGGTTCAAAACCTTGCTGGTCGCCCAGATGCAGAAGAAGGTACTTCCTCAGATTTAGGGAAAGATTCGGAGGAGGTGTCCGCTGAAATTGAAGCTGAGGGCGACCAACCCGAGGTGGAGCGACCACGATTGGCCGTAATTTGGAAGTTTCTTGAGGACATAGGTTTCCCTACCTCCAAAGTAACTCCCGAGTCTCAGATACCCAAAGGTGTTGTTCGCCAAAACGAATGGAGAGAGTATGCTGATCGCTACTCCAAAACCTTCCCCATTCGTTCTCGTGTTATTATGGCCGCCCAAGAGAGTATTTACACGGCGAGCAGGATCTCCAGCTTAGTTACTGAGGATGACCTGGATAGCATCAGGTCTCATTATAAGATTCCTTTCGACATCTTCTTGTATGCCCCCAAGAAAGGAGAAACTGCTGATCGCCCACCACCGGGTTGTACAGCGATCAACCTGGACATACTCAACATGGGGTTCCCGTTGCCGCTTCATCCCATTATTGGTCACTTCCTGGAGGACATTGACCTGGCGATCACCCAAATTACTCCCAATGGGTGGAGCAATTTGCTTGCCCTGATGACTTTTTTCGGCCTCGAAGGGTACAAGAATAAACTTAGTACGACCGAAATCTATTACGCCCTGGTCATCTCAGCTTGTAAAGAAGAAGGCATAGGCTGGTACTATGTTAAGGCGAGGACGGGAGTAAAAATTATTGAAGGAGTTCCCAACAAAGTCAAGAGTTGGCATAACCAATTCTTTTTTATTGGAGGCGACTGGCGAGCATCGGCGGATTTCTCAGGCGGCCAAGCGCGCATTAACTCCCCTGAACATTTTGGCGTAGTCAAACGTAGGGTCTCTCATTTCCTTCTTGGGACCGCGTTGGGGCTAATTTTAATTGTTTCTTTTTTGTTGTTTTGCAGGTCCAAAAGTTTTGAAGTGGGGTAATCCAGGCCTGAGTGAGGAGTTCTTGTACACATTGGCCGTGATAGTACTCCGGAATCCCGCTGATCGCGACATCCTCCATCTTTCGAAGGCACATTGTCGAAAGATTGCCCAACTCTTCACGAGTCCTCATCACTTAGAGGCTCAAGCAGTGATCCCTGAGGGTAATCACTCTCATAACTTTTAACTCTATTGCACGCCTGATCGCCTGTGACTAATACTTTTATTTATTTTTCTTTTAAACAGATCAACGAGTGACCGTTGCCATACCAACCATCCCACAATCTTATCACTTGCTTGCCGCCAGAGTGAAGCAAATGGCTGCCGAGGAGCCGACCAGGAAGAGACAAGACCCACCATTGTCCCTTATGCGTCTTCAGGCAGGGGAGGGACCTGGCCCTCAAGCTCGCCCCCGAGTCGCTGGTGGTCGCTCCAAAGGAGCATCTAAGGCCGCTATTTCTCCTCGCGATACGGAGAAAGAAAAGGAGAGGCCCAAGAAGAAGGCACCTCGGGAGGACTCTCGTGACGAAGGGAAAGGTGCTGAGCGAGCGTCAAAGCGCTCCAAGTCCATCACGGACGCGAGCAACCATGTTCCCCACTCTCCCATTTCCAAACCTTCCTCACTTGAGATTGTAAGTGAGCAACAGGCTGTGGCTGGCATTCTGAAGAAGAAACGAGCATCCAATGATCACTCGTACTTGGGGTATGACCCCGTGAAGTTGAGGGAGTAAGTCTTCAAACCGCATCTCTAATGGTCGCTTTTGTTGTGATGTTTTCTAACTTGAATTTTTCTCTTCTTCTAGGTATAAACCTGAGGAGCACCCTGGGCGGTCAGAGGTGCTCCATCAACTCAGCTGTGTGAAAACTCCACCACCATATCTTGACATTCCAGACTCCCATGTTCGCTGGGCGACTGAGATGGTCCCTCGCTCTTGGACTAAGACCTGCGAGGAAATTATCCAGGATCAAACTGCTAGTGACAATGCTCGGTTGGTCGCCTATAATGCCAGCCATCAAGCTGTGATGGCTCAGAGGCTCCTTGATCAGATTGTTCTATTAGAGAGAACAAATCGCAGCCTTGGTCACAAAATTGAAGGCTTTGAGGCGGAGAAGGCGGCCGCTTTGAAGAAGAACGATGATGAGCTCGCCCAAGAGAAAGCCGAGCATGCCAAAGCGGTGGCAAACCTGGAACAAATGTACAATGCTTCTGTGCATAGCGAACAATTCGCTATAAATCAGTCGGAGAAGCTATCTTTGGAATTGGGAGTCGCCGACGAGCGAAATAAAGTGTTGGAGGGTGAAAAGACCGTGATGGCCGCCCAAATTGAAGAGCTCCAGGCTGAGGTCGCTCGTCTCCAGCAAGAAAAAACTGGCCTGGTCGCCTATGACTTATATGCTCAAGACGTGGCCGACAATACCAACTTGGGGTATGTATGTGCCTACGCCGAGAGCATAAGGTCAGTGAAGTTCGCCCTGGACCACAACCTGGATGTGTTGGCCACTGCCAAAAAAGACTTTATTGGCTACGTCAAGGACAACCCCATTGGTGCTGGGTTCTCGCTTCCGGTGGCCGATCTTGGGGAGATGGGAATCCCCTTGGACATCTTTGGGGAAGGTGTTCAAGTCATTCCTCCCCAGTTCTCAGGCGAGGAGCCGAGCAGAGAAGCAGAGATCTTCGATGGCCTCCATTCTCTTCCCTTAACTCCTATTGATGGAGCGGGCACCTCAGCTGCAGCGGCCACGACTGCCCCCACTTCTGATGCGACACCACTTGCCCCGGCGACCACGGATGCTCCCCCTGCCCCCCAAGCTTGAAGACTTTGTATTTTTTGTTTTTTCTTAGCTTTGTATCAGGATCAATTTGTACTCTTATTCCTTCCGCTTGTAATCTTCCTCTCTTTTTGATGAAATATAATTTTGGAATGTTGTCTTCACTTTATTATGCTTTTCTGCTTCTCGCCTGTTCGCTTTTTGCGCTGTTGTTCGCTTCGAACTTTGCACAAGTCTTACGAACTTAGTATTTTTTCTTTTTAGGATAAGTATCTTTATGATTAATGATCGCCTGGTCGGCTTAGATGGGTTCTTGTTATCTTTAAAAGACTTAGCCTTGAATGTATCTTTCGTGGTCGCCCCAAATTTTGGGACTTATCGTCCTTATATGGACTTGGTCTTAGCCTTGTATATTTTAGCTTTGTTGCTCGCCCCCCTGTTTGGGCTTTTGAGCGAGCAAGCTTGTCTTATGGAGCGAGCAAATTAACAAACTACTCTTTATAATACAAACTTTATATACATCTTATGAATTTTTGAAAAATTTTCAACGTACTTACAACTTGTACTTATACAAACAACATAAAATTTTGAACAAAACTAAATTCTACATATGCTGCACAGTTTTTGTTCTATTGATAATACTTTTTTAATAAAGCTGCATTCCAGGAGTATTGGGCCAAATTGTCTTTCATGTCTTCTAAGTCATAAGTGCCGTTGTCCCATTTCTGAGTTATTCTGTATGGGCCCTCCCAAGTCGGTCCAAATACTCCTGGTGGCGGTGCTAGAACTTTTTTAAGTACAAGCTCTCCGATCTTGAATTCCCTAATTTTTACTTGTGAATTGTAGTACTTTGCGATCCTTTTCTTGTATATTGCATTCTTCATCTCTGCGGAAATCCTCCTTTCGTCAATCAAATCCATCTCCGCAGCTAAAGCCTTGTTGTTCGCCTGTTCGTCGAACGTTGTTGTTCGTTCTGTTGGTACCTTCAACTCTACGGGTATAACTGCTTCAACGCCGAATGCCATGGTGAATGGAGTTTCACCCGTACTTGTCCTGTATGATACTCGGTATGCCCATAGAACTTCTGGTAGTTTTTCTGACCATTTTCCTTTTTTACCCACTAACCGGATCTTCAATATGTGCTTGATTATTTTGTTGACTGCTTCAACTTGGCCATTAGATTGTGGATGATATGGGGTTGAAAAATGTTTCTTGATTCCCCATTTTTCACAGAAGTTTCTTATTTTCTTGCCTTCAAATTGTCGTCCATTGTCAGTCAAAATCGCCTGTGGGACTCCAAATCGGCACACGATATTTTTCCATATGAAACTAATCATCTTTTCCTGTGTAATTGTCACGAGTGCCTCTGCTTCAGCCCATTTTGTGTAGTAATCGACGGCTACCACTGCAAATTTTACATTCCCTTTTCCAGTCGGGAAAGGCCCTATGATGTCGATTCCCCATTTCGCGAATGGCCATGGACTATTGACTGCAATCATCTCGGTTGGTGGCTTATAGATGTTGGGTGCGAATATCTGACATCTGTGATAAGTTTTCGCAACTTTAATAGCATCTTACAGTAGTGTAGGCCAGTAATACCCTTGTCTCACTGTCTTGTAGGCCAATGCACGCCCCCAGCGTGATTTCCACAAACGCCTTGATGAATTTCTCGTAAAACCTCCTGGCCTTGCTCTCTTGTCAAGCATTTCAATAACATGAGTGAAAATCCTCTTTTGTAGAGCTGGTCGTTCATGATTGTGAACCTTGCCGCTCGCCTGGTCGTCTTGGTTGCTTCTTGGGGGTCCTCCGGAACTTCACCATCATGAAGATATTTAATAATGGGTGTTCTCCGGTCACCTTCTTCATACTCTTCATTCACCTGATTGACTTTGTAGTCATGTGTTGAAGGTTGACATATTTTTGTGATGGTGACTTCTGACAACTCTGCCGGGCCTGTGCTGGTGGCCAAGCGAGCAAGTGCATCTGCCTGAGCATTATTTTCCCGAGGTATTTGTTCGATATAAATTTGTTCAAACATAGAAGCCAAATGGGCTACGATCTTTTGATACAGCATCATGTTTTCGTCTTTGGCCTCGTACTCTCCAAGGACCTGGTTGACTATCAGTTGTGAGTCACTGTATATTTGTAATTTCCTAACTCCAACTGCTAGTGCTAGACGGAGTCCGGTTATCAGTGCCTCATACTCCGCCTCATTGTTTGTTGCCATGAAATCAAATCGTACCGCCGAGGTGAAGATTTGTCTATCTGGGCTGATTAGCACTATTCCGGCTCCTGATGCTGCGTTGGTAGATGACCCATCGACGTACATATGCCATGGATGATTATGACCTCTCGTCGGATCTTGAGGAAAGGTTAGCTCGACTATAAAGTCGGCCAGCACTTGTCCTTTGATCGCTGTTCGAGGTGCATATGATATTCCAAACTGACTTATTTCGAGGGACCATATGAGGAGGTGACCAGCAGTGTCTAGTCTTTGCAAGACTTGTCTTAATGGGAAGGTTGTCAGAACTTCTACTTGGTGATCGAAAAAGTATGGCCGTAGTTTCCTGACGCTCATCACCAGCGCGTATGTCAGCTTTTCCATCGGGGAGTATTTGATTTCTGCCTCGTGTAATGCTTGGCTTGCATAGTATATGGGTAAGTGAAACTTTCCCTCTGCACGAACCAAAACTGAACTGATGGCCACTTCTGAAGCTACCAGGTAGAGATATATTTTTTCTCCTGGAACAGGTTTTGACAAGATTTTGGTATCGCTGAGATATTCCTTCAACTGCTCAAACGCCTGTTGACAATGATCCGTCCATTGGAACCCGCCTTTCTTTATAGCATCGAAGAAAGGTCGGCATTTGTCTCCGGATCTTGAAATAAATCTGTTCAGGGCCGCCAAGCATCCGGTAAGCCGTTGCACTTCCTTGACAGATCTTGGTGGCTGCATGTCCATAATGGCCTTCACCTTTGATGGATTTGCTTCAATGCCCCACTGGTTAACAAGATGTCCGAGAAATTTTCCTGAATGAACGCCGAAGCTGCTCTTCTTTGGATTTAGCTTCATATTGTATGCTCGGAGTATTTCGAACGCCTGTGCTAGATGTTCCAAATGATCTTCCTTCTTCGGGCTCTTCACCACTATGTCGTCCACATATACCTCCATTGTTTTGCCGATGTGCTCGTTGAACATTTTGTTAACGAGTCGTTGATATATTGCTCCCGCGTTGATTAATCCGAATGGCATCCTTTTCCAACATAGCAAATTTTTATTGGTGTAAAAAGATGTGCTCTCCTGGTCGTTTGGATGCATCGGTATCTGATGGTAGCCAGCGAACGCATCCATGAATGTGAGAAGTTCATGCCCAGCCGTGTTGTCCACCAACTGGTCAATGTGTGGCAATGGAAAGTTGTCCTTGGGGCACGCAGCATTCAAGTCTGTGAAGTCAATACACAATCTCCACGTGCCGTTTGGCTTTTTCACCAACACCGGATTTGCCACCCACCTGGGGCATAATGCCTCTTTAATGAGATCATTGTCCAATAACTTTTTTACCTCTACATCCAATGCTTCGTATTTATCGGGCCCAAACTTCCTTCTTTTTTGCTTTACCGGTTTTTTGGTTGGATCGATATTCAGCTTATGGCAGGCATGCTCAGAGCTGATGCCTACCATATCGGCATGCGACCATGCGAACACATCGAGATTGGTCTTTAAGAATTCCTTCATTTTGGATCTGTAAGGCTCTGGGAGCTCAGACCCAATAAAGAGTTCTAAGTCTTCTCGGTTCGGGTCGACTCTGATTGCTTCCAATTCTTCGATCGGTGTTGCTCTCCTTTTTTGATTTTTCCATCGAGGATCAATGATGGGCCCTTCCAGGCTGAGTTCATCTTCTATCATCATCGGCTCTGCTCCTAGCCGTGGTTCAAGGTCTTCTACATTATTTGGGCAAGGTTCAGCCTTTTGTCTTTGTTGGTCGTTCTGGATCTCTTGTTCGCCTTCTTGCTGGTCGTCAACTTCCATCATCTCTGTATCGATGGATTCCATGATTTCATCAAGTATGGATGGTTCATCTTCGACGCTGCTGCTCGACTGTTCGTCTACGACTGATACTTGACTATCTTTGGGCAGCAACTGCAGGAGGCATTCACGAGCTCTCTTTTGATCGCCCTTTACTGTACCTGATCCCTTTGGTGTTGGAAATTTAACACAATAATAGTACGTTGAAATAGCTTCTTTGAATTCATTGATAAAAGGTCGACCGAGAAATCCGTTATAGGAAGATTTTTGGTCTACCACTAGGAATTCTACCATTCTAGTCAATCTCCTGTCAGGATTCTCGGTCGATACAAGTTCAACTGACAACGTCACTACTCCTAGGGGAACGGTTACAACATCTCCGAATCCCACTATCTTATGATTACAATCTTTTACATACTCCGCACAATCTCCTATCTGATCTAATGTACTTTTGAACAGAATGTTTGTGTATGATCCGGTATCCACGAGCAATCGGTGAACTCGGGCTCCCATGATATTAGCACATATGATCAATGAGTCGTTGTGCGGGGTAAGCACTCCATCCAAGTCTTTTTCTGAAAATACCAAGTCCCCCGTCTTTTTGGTGGCTTGGTTGACTCCCACTTCTCTTACCCGAGCTACCGCTCTCAGCTCTGCTTTCCTCTTCCTTTTTTAAATTGGAGGTCTTCCATCCGAGCACCCCCCAACAGGTCCACTTGTTTCAAGCATAAAAACTTCCCGTACCGGTTCTGCTGGTGCCAACGAGACCTTTTTTCCCTTCTTGGTCGCCTTGCTCGGCTGGTCGTCACTGTCCTCGTCGTTCGAGCTGGGTGGACCAGCCGCTCTAGGTCTCTTTCCTGGTTCCTTCTTCACAAATTCAGACAGTTTACCCTCTTCATAGAACCTCCACAGTTGTTTCAATAAGTCACGACACTCACTAGTGAAATGCCCAATGTTCTGGTGGTAGGCGCAGTACTTGTTTGGATTCAATTTCCCGCGTTCTTGCCTGATCTTCCTTGGTTCTGAAAGCATGTCTTTATCTTTAACATTATTATACACGGCCTCTATTGATGTAGCGAACACCTGATTCAACCTTTCTTTCAACTCTGCCCCTTCGTTAAAAGCTTTCATGTTTTTGGGAGCCTTGTAGTCACTTCCCGTGGATTTCTTTCCGGCTTTCTTGGGATCACCCTTATCACCCAATTCTTTTTGTAATTCCTCTTGCATAGACACATGTATGCCTGCCCGATGTCTGAATTCTGCGTATGTCTTGGGACAAGCGAGATGTATCTCCTTCCACAAATCAGTTCCTTTCTTCAAGCCTGTCATCACTGCTACCATCTTGGTATCTTCGCTGACCATCTCCCCCTCTAAAAGTATCTTATCAAACCTTTCTAGGAACTTTCTATCTGACTCATCATCCCCTTGTTTGATGTCGGCCAAACGGTGCCTCTGAGTCAAGAATAATCCGGCAGTAGAGAAATGTGATAGAAATTCCTTGCTCAACTCTGCGAAAGAGTTGATGGATCCTGGAGCAAGCGCCGAAAACTAACAATGGGGGCCATCACCAAGTGTTAGTGGGAAGTTACGGCATTGTGTAGCATCCGATGCCCTCATAGATATCATAAAGTCGGAGTATTTTGCCAAATGAACTTTGGGATCCGAACTTCCTTCGTACAGACTGATGGCCGGGAACTGTATTTTCTTCTGAACCGGCGCGTCCAAGATTGCTGGTGACAACGACGATGATGGCAGAACCGTCGAGCCAATGCCCTTTTGAGAATCTAGCTGCCTCTGCATTTCTTCGATTGCCTTCTTGAGGGCTTGCAACTCGTTCGGAGACGCTCCACCGTTGGGAGACTGTTCGTCACGATCAAGCCTAATGACTTCATCTTGACGCAGTCCCTCGTCAATGGGATATTTCTCCTGCGTTGGTCGCCTAGTGACGTTGCTGGCCCCATTGGGGCCCAGCCGCCCAAAGGCTGATCGCCGAAGACGATCATGGACAGATGGGCGAGCATCAGTGCGTAGCCGCTGCTCACTCCTTGGTGGTGTGATCCCCCTACGCTCTTCCCCGTGCTCTGTTTTTCCATCGCGATTGTGTCCCGTACTTCTTGTCGTGCCTTTGCTCATCTCCGTCCTTCCTCCCGGTGTGGATTCTCCTTTGCTTCCTAACCTCTCGCTAACCGGAGCTTTGCCTTTATTCCGCTGGGCTTGGGCGTTGTCAACTTCGTCATTTCGTGCATCTTCGTGCCTTTTACCTCCCTGCTCGGCTGATCGCCTGGTCGTCTCCAGCGCTCTTGACGGTTCCGCTCTTTCTTGTTGTCTCTGAATCGATTGTAAAACGACAATTGTTTTTGCGAGTTCCTCCGGATTCCTGGCTAAGGCTTCCACCTCCGGGGGAAGGGTGTCGATGGTAACCTGCACGTTTCTGTTGGACGTGGCTCGTATAGTGCGTGCATGGTCACTCGTAGATGATGCCCGCGTCCGCGATCTTCGTGACGGATGCGCACTTGAAGATTGTCTTTCTTGTGATCCCGCCATTTTCGATTGAATATTCCGGTGATGAATATCTTGTGTTTATCTTTATCAATTTAAGAATAACTAGCCTTGTATGTGTGAATTTGGTTATTTAACAAACCCTAATTCACACATGCATGCATTCTAATTCTTAAATATGACTAAATTCTTCACAAGTTGTTGAATTACCTCTTTAATTTCTAGTTTTCCGATGACTTCTTCCCAGTTTCCGGTGACTTTGGCCGGATTCCGGTGTTGATTTTGCAGATTCTGGTAGCCCTTCTTATCGAATTTCTTCAAATCTTCGACCAAATGGAGGTTCGGACCCTCCTTCTAGCGCCATTTGTTGATGACCTTTACCAAATGATGATGATTATTGGTTGTTTTAACTAAGCAAGATCATCAAACAAGGGATGAAATTATAAATGATAATCAAGAATAAAATTTGCAAGAGTTTTGGAGTGTTTTTGAATATATGAACTTATTTTGACCCTTTCATGAAGGGGTATTTATAGACTTACAAGCAAGTAGGAGGTGTCACTCTCTTAGCCCTTTTAATTTTGGCTTTGACAAGTGGTTAGCCACTTGTCTTATTCCTAAACTATTACATCTTGTACAATGACAAGTGTTTAGTACACTTGTTTGCTTCTAATACAATGTTTAAGTTAGTGGAATTTTGAGCTTATCTTCGTGGGCCTTTCTTGCTCGCTTGGTCGCCTAAGTGGGGTATCTTGTCATTGCTTTATTCTATTTATTTGTTCATTTTGCCTCTTTATTGTGCTGGTCGCCGGATATTCATCTGACATCACTTCTGGTCGCCTGGTGTTTGGGACCCTCCTGGACTCCGCTGGTCGCCGACATCTAATTTACACTATTAATCTCTTAATCCTCTAAACACTGGTGCTCACCTGATCGTCCATCAACACTTGCTACTCTCCTAACCAACCTGTTAGCCTCCAACGGGTTACCTGGCTTTTCATTATTTTGCAGACATTTGATGATCGGCGTTCTCCAATCATCCTCCTGCAACTCTTCGTCAACTTGACAGATTTTGTAATCCTCAGTTGATGGGTTGGATATCTTTGTCAATGTAACTTCGGATAATTCCGCTGGTCCGGAGCTAGTTGCTAGCCGAGTTAGCGCGTCTGCTTGTGCATTATTGTCTCTTGGCACCTGTTCGATGTATATTTGTTCGAACATGAAGGCCAGGTGAGCAACAATTTTTTTATACAAAGCCATGTTTTCATCCTTTACCTCGTACTCTCCTCGAACTTGGTTGACGATCAGTTGTGAATCTCAAAAAATCTGTAATTTTCTTACACCAACTGCTAATGCTAGCCGTAATCCAGCAATCAGTGCCTCATATTCCGCTTCATTGTTTATCGCCATGAACTCAAAACGAACAGCTGAAGTGAAGACCTGTCTGTCCGGGCTTATCAAAACAATTCCTGCCCCCGACGCTGTGTTGGTAGACGATCCGTCAACATACATGTGCCAGGGATGATTATGTCCTTTCGTCGGATCTTGGGGGAAAGTCAGCTCGACTATGAAGTCTGCTAAGGCTTGCCCCTTGATCGCTGTTCGAGGAGCATATGAAATTCCAAACTGACTAATTTCCAATGACCACTTTAAAAGGCGACCAACTGTGTCGGGTTTGTGCAGTATCTATTTGAGTGGGAATGTTGTCAATACCTCAACCTGGTGGTCGAAAAAGTATGGGCGAAGTTTCCTGACACTCATTACTAGCGCGTATGCCAGCTTTTCTGTTGGTGAATATCTGAGCTCTGCTTCATGTAAAGCTTGACTTACGTAGTAGATGGGCAGGTGGAACTTTCCTTCTGCTCGAACGAGCACTGAGCTGATTGCAACTTCTGAAGCAGCTAGGTACAGGTATAACTTCTCCACTGGGATTGGCTTGGCGAGAATTTTCGTATCGCTGAGGTATTCTTTCAGCTGTTCGAACGCTCGTTGACAAGCATTTGTCCATTGGAACTTTCCCTTCTTAATTGCTTCGAAGAATGGCCTACATTTATCTCCGGATCTTGAGACTAACCTATTCAATGCAGCTAGGCACCCGGTTAGCCGTTTGACTTCTTTTACTGACCTGGGTGGTTGCATTTCCATGATCGCTTTCACCTTTACTGGATTTGCTTCGATTCCTCTCTAACTGACTAGATGTCCCAAGAATTTCCCGGAATGGACTCCAAAACTGCTTTTCTTAGGGTTTAGCTTCATGTTGTAGACCCGCAGTATTTCGAATGTTTGGGCCAGGTGTTGCAAGTGGTCTTCCTTTTTTGAGCTTTTAACAACAATATCATCCACATATACTTCCATCGTCTTTCCGATGTGGTCATCAAACATCTTGTTGACCAACCTCTGGTACGTGGCTCCGGCATTAATCAGCCCAAATGACATCCTTTTCCAGCATAACAAATTTTTGTTGGTATAAAATGCTGTGTGCTCTTGATCATCCGGATGCATTGCAATCTGGTGATACCCTTCAAATGCGTCCATGAATGTGAGGAGCTCATGTCCAGCTGTACTATCGACCAGTTGGTCGATATGTGGCAACGGGAAGTTGTCTTTTGGGCAAGCGACGTTCAAGTCGGTAAAATCAATGCACAGTCTCCATTCCCCACTTGCTTTTTTGACCAGCACTGGGTTTGACACCCATTGTGGGCACAAGGCCTGTCTGATCAACTCGTTATCCAATAGCTTCTTGACTTCCACATCGAGCGCTTCGTACTTGTCGGGCCCAAATTTTCTCCTCTTTTGATGGATCGGCTTTTTCCTCGGGTCGATGTTGAGTCTGTGGCAAGCATGCTCAGGGCTGATGCCCACCATATCTGCATGCGACCATACGAACACGTCGAGATTTGCTTTAAGAAACTCAATCATTTTGGACCTGTATGGCTCTGGGAGCTCAGATCCTATGAAGAGTTCTAAGCTCTCTTGGTTCGGGTCGACCTTTATTGCCTCTAACTCTTCGACTGGGGTAGCCCTTCGTTTCTGGCCTTTCCAACGAGGGTCGATAATAGGCCCTTCCATGTTCAATTCGTCCTCGACTTCCATCGACTCCGCGCCCAGTCGTGGTTCAATGTCCTCCGCCTCAATGTTGACTGTTGTTGTGTGCTCTACTCTGTTGCTGGTTGTTGCAGTTTCTTCGTCTTCCACATGGCTTAGCTGCTCGTCCTTGCTCATCTGTTCGCCACCACTCTGCTGCTCGTCCCCACACAGTTGTTCGCCTCCGCACATCTGTTCTTCTTTGCACAGCTGCTCGCCTTGGCACA
Source organism: Ballota nigra (assembly GCA_947034835.1). Classification (NCBI taxonomy): domain Eukaryota; kingdom Viridiplantae; phylum Streptophyta; class Magnoliopsida; order Lamiales; family Lamiaceae; genus Ballota; species Ballota nigra. Next base: position 102,700,205 of record OX344721.1, read on the forward strand.
GCTGCTCGTCTACTTCCATCATCTCTATATCGATAGAGTCCATGGTTTCGTTGGGAGTGGATGATCTATCTTCACCACAGCTGCTCGGCTGTTCGTTCACCATGTTGACTCTATGATCTTTCAGTTGTATTTGCAAGAGGCACTCACGAGCTTTCTTTTGATCTCCTTTAATTGTGCCTGCACCTTTTGACGTAGGAAATTTTACGCAGTAATAGTACGTCGAAACGACAGCCTTAAATTCATGTAAAAATGGACGGCCGAGGAATCCGTTATAGGAAGACTGTTGATCTACGACTAGGAAATCTACCATTCTATTCAGCTTCCTTTCAGGGTCCTCGACCGATACAAGTTCGACTGCTAGTGTAATCATTCCTAGAGGGACGGTTACAGCATTTCTGAATCCCACAATTCTATGATCATAATCTTTTATGTATTCGGCGCATTCTCCCAGCTGATCCACTGTGCTTTTGAACAAGATGTTTTTGTAAGAGCCAGTATCGACAAGTAGACGGTGTACTTTCGTTCCCATAATGTTAGCGCAAATGACTAGCGAGTCATTGTGAGGGGTGAGCACCCCATCTAAGTCGTTTTCTGAAAAAGTTAGGTCTCCGGTTCGTTTGGTTGATGGATTTACACCAACTTCCATCACTTGTGCTACCGCTCTCAACTCCATTTTTTTCTTTCTTTTTGACATGGGTGGTCTCCCATCAGAACAACCGTCTACTGGTCCAGTTGGTTCTAGCATTAGGATCTCCGGGACTGGTCTTGCTGGGGTTGTGGGGACTTTTCTTCCTTTCTTACCCGTCCTGCTTGGTTGCTCGTCGCTATCATCATCGTCTGAGCTGGACGGTATTGCTACTCTTGGCCTCTTGCCTGGTTCCTTTTTCACAAACTCAGACAACCTTCCTTCTTCGTAAAATCTCCACAACTGCTTTAACAAATCTCGACACTCACTTGTGAAGTGGCCGATGCTCTGATAATATGCGCAGTATTTGTTCGGGTTTAATTTTCCTCTATCTTGCCTTATTCTCCACGGTTCTGATAGCATTTCCTTGTCTTTAACATTGTTGTATACAGCGTCCATAGACATGGTAAGGACTTGATTTAGCTTCTCTTTTAATTCAGTTCCTTCGTTGAACGACTTCATGTTCTTTGGAGCCTTGTAGTCATATCCTCCAGACTTCTTGCCAAACTTTTTCGGGTCAGCTTTATCCCCCATTTCTTTGTGTAGGGCTTCCTGCATCGATACGTGGATTCCTGCCTTGTGTCTGAATTCCGCATATGTCTTTGGACAAGTCAGATGCATCTTTTTCCATAGACCAGTTCCTTTCTTCAATCCAGCCATTACTACTACTGTTTTCGTATCCTCACTCAACATCTCGCCCTCCAGTAGAACTTTATCAAATATTTCCAGAAACTGTTTGTCTGACTCCTCGTCTCCTTGCCTAATGTCTGCCAACCGGTGTCTATGGGTCAAATAAGACCCGGCAGTTGAGAAATGGGATAGAAACTCCTTGCTTAGTTGGGCGAAAGAGTTGATGGAGCCGGGGGCCAGTACTGAAAACCACCTGTGGGGGCCATCACCAAGGGTGAGTGGGAAATTTCGATACTGTGTGGCGTCAGTTGCCCCCATCGAGATCATGAAGCCCAAAAACTTTGTCACATGAATTCGGGGGTCTGACGTTCCTTCATACAAATTGACGGCTGGAAATTGTATCTCCTTCTGGATTGGTGCATTGAGGATTGACGGAGATAGTGGTGAAGATGGGAGAACATTTGATCCGACACCTCTCTGAGATTCCAACTGCTTTTGCAATTCCTCGATTGCTCTTCTCATTTCTTGCAATTCACTTGGGGGAGTTCTCCCATTGGAAGATTGTTCATTGTGATTGGGTTCAATAACCTCTTCACGATGCAGTCCCTCACCAATAGAACGTTTCTCCTGAGTTGTTCTCCTAGCAACGCTGCTAGCCCCGTTCGGCCCCAATCGGCCGAAAGCTGATCTCCTGATCCGGTCATGTACTGATGGGTGAGCAGCAGGGCGTGGTTGTTCCTCGTTCCTCCGGGATTGTTCTCTCCTAGCTATGTCCCTCATTCCTAGTCTTTCCAAAGCACTTGTTCGGGAAGTACTTTTGCTTGACTCACTTGCTCGACTCGGTGATGATTCTTCTCGACTTCCCAATCGCTCGCTTATGGAAGCTTTTCCTTTATTTCTACGAACTTCGGTACTGTCGGCCTCATCACGGCGCACATCTTCCCGCATTTTGCTCCGCTGCTCGCCTGTTCGATTCTGCTGCTCGGCTGCTCGGCTGATCTCCCCCGGGGCATGCGATGGCCCAATCTGTTCTTGTTGTTTCTGCAGCGATTGGAGTACGGCTATTGTTTTTGCTAGCTCCTCGGGATTTCGGGCGAGGGCTTCTACTTCCGGGGGAATTGTGTCAATAGTAACTTGGACGTTCCTTCTAGAGGTCGTTCTAACCGTCCTTGCATGTCATTCGGTGGATGAAACCCTAGTCCTTGACCTATGATATGGAGATGCACTTGATGGTCGATCTTCTTGCGATCTTATCATCTTGATTGCCAAAATATGAGTGATAAGCAAAGGATTGAGGTGATCTTGCTTCCAACAAACACCTTTCTTAAGAGTTACTAGCCTTGTATGTATGAATATGGTGGTTTGAAAATCCTAGTTCATATACACATGCATTCAAACTCTTAAAGTGATGCACACTCAATTTTCGGTAGCTTCTTTCCGGATTCCGGCTAAATTTTGCAGATTCCGGTGAAGATCTTCAAACCTTCTTTGACTTTTTAAGAAACGGAGGTTACCCTCCTTCTAGCGCCAATTGTTGATGACCTTTTTGTAATCAAGAAGATTAGTGGCTGTTTTTACCAAGTAAGATCATCAAACAAGAATCATGATCATGGATTTTAGTAAATAATCATCAAGAGGAAAATTTGCAAGAGTTTTTATGTATTTATTGAATTATCTCCTCCCTCTTTCATGCAAATGAGGGAGTATTTATAGACATACAAAGGGGACATGTGTCACCATCCTAGCCATTCTATCATTGGATATTTGCCAAGTGTTAGGACACTTGGACTATATCTAAGCTATTGACTGTTGGAATTCCCAATGTTGTACTTGACTATTGGGATTACTCAGCTGCTTTCCGTGGTGACCAGTTGCTCGCTTGTACATCTTCATTGGGTGTTGAAGACCCTTATACTTCAAGTTGCTCGCCTTTTGTTCGTGATCGTTGCATTATTGCTCGCTTCATTGCGAAGCTGTTCGCCTAAACCGCTTGTTGGTTTTGAGTCTCTTGCATAGCTGTTCGCCAAAATCGCCTGTTATTTATTAGAACACCCTACCCGGTTGTTTGCTCAACGGAGTTGTTAGCTAATCTCTTTACATTATATCATTGAGTCCAGTGACAAATCTTTCGTTTATTGATTACTTAGTTATTCGCCCACTTACAAAGTTGTTCGCCCACCAACATCATCCATGCTCTTGGGTATCCCAAACACAACATTAGTTATATTGGAAACATTCTTTGTGATATTATGTAAGAGCTAGCTTTGACAGTATTTTCTTCGTGCGAAGGAGATAAATAAATGTTATTGCTCATAATTTAGCTATACTTTTGTGTAATTTTTGTATGCATTCAAGTGCATAATATGTATTTGAATTTTGAGTTCAATTTTTTTTTCTTATTCGGTAAAATTAAATTTAACTTTTCAGAGCCCAAATTGCTTAATGACATTTAAAAAGTCAAAATTAATTTAAAATTTGACTTAAAATCTAAATACATGTTATGCACTTGGGTGCATATAAGAATTTGTGTATATTTTTTTGAGTATGTATAGAGTGAAATTAGTTTATATATGAATCACTGAAGGGTATTAGTTGTTTTTACTGAAGAGTATTATTTGTTTACACTGAAGAGTTTTAGTTCATTTTCACTGAACAACTAAGACTCTTTAGTATAAATCAGTAATACTCTTCAGTAAATACAACTAATACTCTTCAATGAAAACAACTAATACCCTTAAGTGATTCATGTATAAACCAGTTTCACTCTATACTTTATCTTTTTTTTTTTTTTTTTTTTTTTGTGATTTCATTTTATTTCGAATCCTGAGTATACTTATAAACTTTGCAACTACTTAATGATAGCTGTGTTTTTCCTTTATTTTTTTTAATTATTAGAGTGTAGACTAATTATACTGAAAAGTGTAGACTGATTATAATGAAAAGTGTGGTTAGATTACACTGAAAAGTTTACACTAAAAATCGATTTTCTATGTAAATTTTTCAGTGTAAATATTTTTAATTGTTGAATGAGTGCATCATATACCAAGTGCACAAGAGAGTTACACAAAAATTAATTAAGACAATATATACATGGATAGATAGTCATGATGTGAAAATTGTTCATAGTTTGGAAATAATACCATTATATGCATCCATTGATTTCATTGCATGTATTTATTGATATCATAATATTTTATACTGTGATTTCAATTTATAAGTCATATAGTATGAATGAATACATGTAATAATATTAATAATTACATGTAATTGTATAAATTTCATCATATAAAACTTGTTAATTGGGGATTTTAGGATACTCACGTGCATTCCACATGTAACAACTAAAAAGGTTTAAATCTGATAATTCTAAGAAATTAGATTTATAAGGATCAACATATTACTATTAGTTGAACACATCTGGATGGGGGATGTACTTTCCCCCATCCCAGTCACTCTTTTAGATTTTCACATTTCATTCTCCATCCTAATATCTATCCATCTCTAATAGACCTCTACAACCTTAAAACTATCACATCACTATTTTTTTTTTTACATCAATTCATTCCCCCTCCTACTTTTTTTTATACCAACTCATTCTCTTTCCAACTTTCTTTACACCTAATCATTATTTTACTAACTAACAATAATAAAATAATACATCATCATCACTCAAAAGTATTAATTAGACATAAAGCTCCATCCACCCCTATGGTCCTACCACATCCAACACAAAATAAACACAAATTTACTATTTACAGGATTTGCCACATCCACTTTTTTTCTCCATCCGGATGTACTCCATTCATCTCCATCCCTAAGGCTCTATTGGTGGACGAGATGGAGATGAAGATGGAGAGAGGAGGATGGGGGTAATTCAATAAATAGTAAATATGTGTTTGGTTAGGGATGGAGAAATAGAGTTGGATGAAATTTTATGTCAAATCAAAATTGATGTAAAATATTTTATTATTCTTAGTTAGTGAGATAATGATTGAGTGAGAGAAAAGTAGGAGAGATGATAAATGTGTAAGAAAAAATAGGAGAGATAATGAATAAATCTAGAAAAAGTAGGAGATAATATGAGCGAGTTGAATAAAAGTGATGTGATTGTATAAAATATAATTAAAATATGTATGTAGGTGTATAATAGGGGTAGATGGAGAATGAGATGTGTCCATCCAGAATCGAATGGAATGGGGGATGTCCCGATCCCTTACCAAACACAACCTAAGGGCATGTTTGTTTCGGGATTCACCCGTACAGGACTAGGACTTTCTGGCCCCCGTCCCATTATAGTTAGAGATGTAACATCTAGTTTTCACATCTCATTCTCTATTCACACCTATATATAGTTTATATACATATAAAATCTAATTATTTATCTCAATTCAATTCACTTTATACAAATTAAAAATATTATTTCACTCACTTAATCATTACCCATCTATCATTTTTCTCTTACTCAATCATTACTTACATATAACTTTTATTTCACTCAATCATTACTCACATATCAATTTCTCTCATTAACACTTTCTTTCCTACTTTTTTCTTACACATCCTATTTTACTCTTACACATGATTTGACATAAAGTAAAATCTTAACATACCAAAATCTCAAAACTAAAGCATACTTTTATTATTCATGAAAGATTTTACATCTTGTGGATGTAAAGTCATGTCTTCACACGCACATCCAATTCTAAAAAAAAAAGCCCTAACGGGGTGTTTACTTACGGCTGGACACATCCGGATGGGGGATGAATTTTTATCCATCCCGATGGAGCACATTCGGATGGAGAAAAAAAGTAGACGGGGTAAATCATGTGAATAGTAAATTTGTGTTTACTTTGTGTTGGATGTGGTAGGGGTGGATGTAACTTTATATCAAATCAATACTTTTGAGTGATGATGATGTATTATTTTATTATTATTAGTTAGTGAAATAATAATTAGGTGTAAGAAAAGTAGGAGAAAGATGATTATGTGTAAGAAAAGTAGGAGAGAAGATGAGTTGGTGTAAGAAATAATTGTGATGTAATAGTTTTAGGGATGTAGATGCATAATATGGGTGAATGTATATTTGGATGGAGGATGAGATGTGCAAATCCAAAAAGTGACTGAGATGGAGAAAAATTTATCCCTCATCCGGATGTGTCCAGCCGTAAGTAAACACCCCTTAGTAAACACTACCTAATAATTTAGGGGCCTTTTGAAACAAAATGTAAAAATTTAGGATTTTTTTAATGTATTATACCATAAATTTTTGTTCTCATTATCATTGAAAAATTGTTAATTAAGCGCCTAAAAAATGAATATAATTGTATGTCACAACAGATAAAGATTTTATAGAGGGGTGTATTTGTTATAGAGTCTGTAGAATTTCTTTAGACTTTTAAAGTTTGGAGGTATTCAATCTGGATTTTCAAAAGTCTTTAAAAATCGTGAGGTATTCAATAGGGATTTTAAAAAGTCTTAAAAAATCTTTAGGTATTCAACAGTTTATGGATTTTAATACTCCATGGATTTTCTTTGAATCTCTTCCAAAATATAAATAGATTTCACTCTCCAAAATCTCTTCTAATAACCAGAGATTTCTACGGATTTTAAAAAGTCTTAAAAAAAATATTTAGGTATACAACAGTCTAGCTATGAACTTTCTTTGATTCTCTCCCATTGAGATGTCAACGGGGCGGAGCGGGGACGAGGGTTCATTCTCCATCCCCGTCCCCGCGAAATAAATGGGAAAATTCAAACCCACCCCCCCGCCTCGCCTGGGATCCCCGTCTCGCGGGGATTCCCCTTTCCCCGCCTAATTATTTTTTATCTCATTTTTAAAATATAAAATAATATTTAAATTAAAAAATTTAATCATACACAACAATTACTTTAAGTTGGTGTTTAAAAAAATTAATTTAAACAATTTGAAAAATCTCTAATTCTAATATTTTTAATTAACATATATATTAAAGAGAAAATAATATAAAATTTGGAACTAATAGCATAATATTATGAAATATTTATTTGTAATTATGAAATATATATATATATATATATATATATATATATATATATATATATATATATATAAAATAATTCGGCTCCCCACGGGGAACGAGACGAGGATCCCCAGGGACTGGGAATACTATACCGATCCCCGCCTAAGGGGTAAAAAAATTATCCGTCCTCGTTTGCTTTGGGAATTCCTGCCCCGTTCGGGGCGGATCCCCACAGGGATTATGATTCCCGCCCCGCTGCTAAGTGTACTCTTAAAAAATATAAATAAATTTCACTCTCCAAAAGTTTTTCTAACAGTTAGAGACTTCTAATAAGGGCAGGTATAACGGTGGTGGACATGAAGATGAGAATAATCATGATGAATAATAATTTTTTTTAACTAACGTATTTTTTTTTCTAAACAATTTGGATAAGTTTTTTTTATATACACGTGTGCTCTATATACATTTGCATCAATGGTTTCGGCGCCGGAGTCTATAAAAATCCATGTAAATTAATAAAAAAAAAGTGTATACCACAATCCTATAAAGTCTATGAAAATCCAAGTAAATCAATAAAAAAGTCAGTCAAACTCTGCATGGAGTGTATATATTTTCTAAATTTACAAACTTTTTAAAGTCCAAAAAAATCAAATAAAATCTCAATTGAATACACCCTCTAAATTTGATCATTAAAATCCAGGGAATTTGGAAAATGAATATAATTGTACGTCATAAAAGATAAATATTTTAAATCTGATCATTAGAATCCAGGGAATTTGGAAATCCTAATGGAGTATGACGACAAATGTTTTTAATTTTTGAGATTTTAATTTAACAATTTTACTAATTAGGCATGTCTATAGTATCTGTCTTTAATTTAATGAAGATTTCACTTAGAAGATATTAAGAATAACAGCAATTTAATTTAACAAAAGTTTTTCATTTTCAAATTAAAAGATTCTTCGATAAACATTACATTTAATTTGTTAATATATATATTAATTGATATTTACTGCATTAACAAATATGTAATTCTAATAATATGAAGACAAATTTAGCAATTGTCTCTTGGTGTCACAAATTTCTTTCTATTTTTAGTATACAATATTGTTAGGACTCGTTTGGTAGCTTTGATAGAGTCCTGAAAAAAAAAAAAAAAAAAAGATTACAGATGTTTGGTAGAAGAATAACGTTTTCTCACTTGACTGAGAAAACATTGGAAAAAAATAAAAAAGTTTAAGCAAGAATATTGTAGCTCTTCAACAACCCCATCACATATCCACCCCTCAGATACATTTTCTAAATTTCTATCAAGTATGACTCTGTCAAAAATATTCTTTGGGGTCAGTTTGGTTCGCAGGTTTATGGCCCAGGATAAAATTGGGGCCCCCGAATCATAAACCTATCTAATCCATCAAATGATAGAGCATGTTTGCTTTGATGGATAGGATTGATAAATAATTATCCTTTGTTCATGGGACAATTAATCCAACTCCTTTCATGTGTTAATTATTCATATAACATTTATTCCGGACCGGTATCACATAAACCAAACACATGATTGAATGAGATTAAAGTATCAATCTCTTCTTATCCCGCAAAGCAAACATACCCTAAATAATCTCTTAGGAATGGTGGGAGTCCATAGTCCCATGCTTTAAAAATGGTATATTGCACTTTAAACTCACTTAATCATTCAAACAATCCTACAATCCAAACATACATTTCTCCTCGAATAATTTTATCTAATCCAATCCAATCTAATCAATCTCATCCCGTGAATCAAACGAGCCCTTTGTGTTCTCTTTTGCTATTGAGAAATCGTCTCTGTTGCGCAATCATCGCCGGGGACAGTCATCTTTGTTGCACGGTCGTCGCCCTCCGTCGTCGAAAATTGGTTGTGAATTTGGGGATGGAGGTAAGCTACAGCTATCTGTGAATCGATTCGTAATTGTTGATGGAGTAATAAGAAGATTTGGAAATATGTGACAAAGGGAGGCAAGGACGGAGAAGGGGGGAAAACCGGTCCATAGCGGCGAAGAGCGCACAACGACCATAAAATTGATGAATTTGATTAAAAAGGATAGATGATGAGGCGGACGAAATTGGAGGTCTGCAATTGAAACTTTGTGAACGATGAAATTGGTTCTTTGGTATATCTGGATCTATTGTTTGAAATATGCAACATCGATTTTGACACCAGAGGATTATCGAGAGGCGGTGATAATTTTGTGAGGATGATGAATTTGGGGAAATTGATTATAGGGTTAATTGCAGATAAAAACACACCCTTTTTGTAAATTGAAATCTAATATAAATTTTTGAATCTTTACAAACAAAACTCCAAATGAACATTTCATTTGGTTGCAATTCTAATCAAAACGCAGATTTCAATCGACCCAAAAATAATGATAAATTATGCGTTGTCACCCGAAATAATCTAAATATATTAATACAATTAATTATTCATTGTCAGGTAAGTGAAACATTATTTACAGATAATAAAAAATTTATTTGTTGGTTCGAATGACAAACAACTATTAAGTTGGGTTTTTGTTTGCCAAAATTCAAAAGTTTATATTAAATTGCAATATGCAAAAAGATTGTAATTTAATTTGCAATTAACTTTTGATTATATTGTTGAGGGCAAAATTGAAATATTAACTAATTTCTACTATTTTCTTATAAATTATCTTATTCTACCAAACAACCAAATTATTATAAACATGATTATTATTATATTCTATCCAACACCAATAAATATTTTCACTCTTAAAACATATCTCAATTTCTATCTTTTGACTTCTCATTTAACCTACCAAAGGAGTCCTTATTAGATATGTGGGATAAAAATATTTTTAGTCCCATAACTTTTTACCTTTTTTGATATGGTCCCAAAAAAGATAAAAATACAAATTCAGTCCCAATTTTTTCTGTATTGTACAATTTACATCCCAAATTTCGCCGAATTGATAAAATACAATAGTTTTTTAACATGAGCCCGGCACATGCATGTTCAATTTGAAGATTTTCGGTGAATATTCATTTTAAAAATGTAAATCGAACTTGAATAACTCTAGAAATTCTTCTCCAATTTTTTTTTTTTTTTGCCATAACGTCAAAATCCTTCCCAAATACAATCTTCCAAAACATAAAAACTATTATTAATAACCTAATCAACATGTTTGTCTAGTTGAACGCTCACGTGCACGTCACATGTCAAAAAATGATGATTTTTTTGTCGCTTCCGGGGAATTTGGGATGTAAATTGTACAATTTACAAAAAATTAAGACTAAACTTGTACATTTATCTTTTTTGGGACCATTTCAACAAAGGTAAAAAGTTATGGGACTAAAAATGTTTCTATCCCTTAGATATGTATAGATTTCAGTTGCGCCAGAACTTTATAACCCCGTTGACGCTGAGTGTCCCCTTAAAAATAAATAATAAAAAAATTAGCAAAACATCTCAAAAGAACATGATTGAAAGCTTGCAGGATTTTCGTAGCTTTGAGGTATTTTAGGCAAATAGATACAGAAATAGAAGAAATTATATGATCAGCCAACACCCTTTTTTTTTTTTATTCCTTTTCCTTTGTCCATCTCTAACCGACTAACCAAGCACCGTAGAATATATCTTCGTAAAAGTACAGCTTAAATGTCAACAAATATAAGTGTTCATGTGAAGTTTCACAATTTACAAAAACCACCCATTCTCTAATCTTCCTCTACACTACAAGTTATCATGTATGAAAACTCTGCGCCAACTCTGCGCCAAAGTTTTCTGAAACTCAGCATATTTTTCTAGTCAGAAGGATATGGATACCATCTTTAACTTTATAACATCAGAAATTTGTGAATTCATTCGAGTAAATCTTCCACATCTCATCTCCTGCAAAGTTTTTGTTCAGGATTAGCTCCACTGTTTTGTGTAATACATTTACCCCAATTCACAAGTTTCACATTAAAAGGTCAAAGAAAACAGGCAACCAGACATCGAGTTCATAAGGTGTACAATAATGAATCCCAAGTTAAGAACATCAGTCTAAATGCACCCCCATCTAAAATACCCTATTGCACATAAAGGGTGTGGATCAACATCAAGGTGGGTCATATAATTGATAGGTCATAGTTGTAGATTAGAAGGTATCTAATGGCTATTTCCCCATCTTAGTACTTATAAGGTTTCTCAGAAAAAACTTGGAAGATTAGGAATACATGGTAATCATTCAAGTTGAAGCAAGGCGTATGTTGTCAAACTCATGACAAAGAAAGCTTGTAAAGAAGTTCATATATTAAATACCAAGTTTAAATGTCTACCGGAGAGAGTCTTAGATTTTGTATTCACCAACATGCATCCACTTAGTTGATGACCACTTATTCCCTTTGATGACAGGGCAACCTCCTGGTATAAAGTAACATAAACACATAAATCAATAACTAAAAGTCATAACCAAATCAATGACTATGAAATAAACATATTCTTGCCTAAAGCTTAGGAAGAAATACAATCACTTAAGATTATTCTTCAATACAACATAAACTTGATTACTCATGTTGCATGATTCAAGTAGAATTTCGTGTATATGCTTCATTTTTCATCTCCAACCTTTTATGCATTATTACTAGGGATAAAGTAATACTACATCCATCCCTCGAAAGTTTGTGGTGCTTTTAGGGCACAGCAATTAAGAAAAAGTGTAATGGATAGAATGTGTAGGGTGGAGATTGAGAAGATTGTGAGAAATATTTCCATTTTGGGAGTGCAAACTTTTGTGGGACAAACTAAAAAGGAACGTATGCAAACTTTTCAAGGACGGAGGTAGTATAAAAGATAAGAATGATCACAGTAAAGGAAATAACAAGTGGGCCCACAAATGAAACTCACCGTGTAAGCTAGATGGATCTAGTGAAGCATCAGGACGCATACTCCAAAAAAGCAACGCATCACCCATTCTTGCTTTCACAGCCAGGCCTCGTTTTCCACACTCTGACAACTCATTCCAACCGGCCCGAGAGCTGAAATTGCCCTTGGCAGCAGGAAAAATTGTCTCACCACCTTCTTCAACATCTGACCTGCATCAGGTGCCTTACTGAATATAATAACCATAAATATAATACTGTGAAAGCATCAAGATATTGGTAAAGTACTTACAAATACATTAGTACAGTAGCTATGCGTTGACCTCCATTTTTAGTGTTGAAATCATCAAGAAAGTAATCATAGTGAGGCTCGTACTTTTGTCCTACTTCATAGTGTAAAACTTGAAGGCCTTCTCCATGCTCTGTATATTAAAAGTAAAGATAATCAAGCTACTATTTCAGGGAGTATCACATAGACATAAGAGCCAAAGTATGAAACATATTCAATCAAGAGACCAGACTCTTGAATATGTAGGAAAAGAGCCAACATGTTTATAACATTGCAAATTACAAAAGACTAGAACAGCATTGAGCATGTTTGGCTTGAGAGCAAATTATTGCAGCAGTCTACCACTATTCCTAGTATCCTTCCAGTGTTTCTTCATAATCAAGTGGCAATATTTCTACTCAGGGTGAAGAAATTCTTCATAGTTGAATAGGTTTCTTTCCCTGTCCTTACTGTGTTAGTACCAGGTATCAGCAAACTTGCATGGAGTGTCATATTTTACCACCACCGACAGCTTCATATGAGTGAGAAAATACTCTTTTCTCCACCATGTTCATGCACAACTTGTAAATAGACATAAAAGAAACAGGGCAGAACAGAAGTATAGATTATTATTTGTGTAAACAGTCTCATACCTACAGGTATAAATGCATAGTCTGCTATTCTTTTTTCGATGTCCTTGATGACTTTATCTCGACCTCTCCTCAAGAACATTCCAGAACTTGTACGAACCCTAAAAAATGGTGTTTCTTCTTCATTGAAAAGACTTATAATACAGGAAACAGAATTTTGATGCCAATTCTTCTTCCATCAGATAAAATACAAAAAACACACATTTCTGGAGATACATAAAAGGAACAAACCTGCTATCTTTACTCTTGCCAGTTTTGCTATCAACCACTGTCGATTTAACCATGTGTGGTCTAGCAAGATTTATCAGATACTCACATTCTTCCTTAGACTGCAGTATAATAGTTGCAAGTCAAATAAACATAAAGTGTCCATGAAATATCAGCACTGGGAATTCTTCTTGAAAACTTTGTTTGGTATAAGCGTATTTCAACTTGAACTAAAATTTAATCCAACCCAGGGTTCTTATTTGTACCAGAAAAGGCAATTACACTCATAGGACTCAAATATGACAAGAATAGTAATGAACAAATATACAAATCAAGCATTCAAGTAAATGATTAATCAATATGAACAAGACATACTTTGCTAAGCAACATGCAGGTTTTTTCTCGTCTATCACACATTTATATGCAATATAGAATGCACAGATTAAACACGAAATTTGGATACAAAATTACAGTATCCAGGGCCACTTGAGCATATAATAAACAACAGAGTGTAAGAAAATTGTCTCTGTTTAATATTTAAGATTATATTAGCATTCCATTTTGCTAAAGCAATCTCCCATTTCGCTCTTCTTCTCAAGACAAGCACCAGTTCATGTTAACAGAGTAAGCCATAACTAATTACTTATACAATGGTAACTCAGATCCTTCAGTCTTTGGTGCATCAAGGGCCACAATTACTTATACAGTTTTTCTTCTTTTTTTGATAAACAATTACTTAGTAAAAATTATATGGCAACTACTTAAACACTAGGTAATCGAAATGGAATGATAAAAATATTTAAATTAAGGAGTCATGTGAAATAATAGGGAAAAGGATCGGACACAAATTTCATTATGAACAAGTTAACATATCCAAATCCACGAGATAGACAAATAATCAGTAACAAAACATAATAGAAAACCCCAAAAAGCATTTAAAACAAAAAAAAAACAAACACTAGCAATGGCATTTCCATTTCATCCTTCTAGTGTTACAAAAAAATAGTAACAAAATTCCAAAAAAGAGTTGAATAAATCACGCAGCGAAACAAAGTGAAACTCATTGTAATTGTAGCATTTATCAAACCCAAAGATTATAAAATTACAGATACATGATCGAAACTCACCAAAAAATTATGATATAGGAAAGCCCTAGGCTCCCACGAAAGAATCTCAGTCCATTGCTCCCCTCTTTCCCCCAATCCTCCCCCTTCTCTTTTTATGCTGTTACCCGACAAAAAATCAAACATATAAATACAAAATCTCCTTTTCAATTAACTTAAAAAAAAGATTTCGAAAACAAAAAACTTACACATCTAATTTCAAGCGCTTCAATTTTATGCGATCTCCGTTCGGCAAGGATTCATCATCGGATGCAATGGGGAGAGAGAGAATTCCGAGACCGAGCAGCATCAGAAGCACAACTGTCAGCATTAACAGCATAGACAGCACCAAAACAACCGTAGACGATCTCCTCCCCTGATGCCGATTCCCCCTCCCCTTCGGCATTTTTATTATGTAAACTAAAAATCAAATTAAAACCCTAATTAACGATAAGTATAAGAGTTTTGCGAATTACACCAACGAATATTTTCTGAGGTGTTCAATTGGGAAGATGGAGTCGGGAAGGAACGTGTCAAAATACGAAAATATACTAAAATGGTTGACTAATTTACGGATGTTTTGTGGTTTTATACAAGGGAGGATGAGGGTTGATTTCGACATTTTAGGCGGTTTTGTAAGCGTATATTGGTTTCTGTGGGCTGCACTAGCTTCGAAGATTCAAAGGAAATAAATTACGAGATCTGAGTAGAATTACGGTTATTTTAAATTTTACCTTAATAAAAATTAACTCAGGTTCCCTTATATACCCCCTCAATATTTATTAGTACTAGATATTTTCACTCATCTATTATATTTTAAATAATTATTGGATACACCCTCATACTCCCTCCGTTCCGGTTTAAACGTCTCATTTCTTTTGGTTGAATGATTTAAGAAAGTGTATTTGTTTATTAATATATGGTGGAAAAATAATGAATAGTGTTGAAAAGTAATGAATAGTGTTTAATAAAGTAATGAATAGTATTGAAAAGTGGATTGAATGAGTGACATTTTTGGTAATATTGTGTGAATTTGAAGGTTAAAGTTTATATATAGTAAAGTGTTGTTTTTTCCATTTATGGAATGAGACACTTAGTGTGGGACAACCAAAAAAGGAAAGTGGGACACTTATGGGCCGTTTGGTTTGAGGGATTGTCTGAGTTTGTCTTTATAATCCCAGGTAATATCGTGTTTGATTTGAGGGATTGCATAGGACCGTGACACTGGATAAATTAGAACGACTATCTCGTGTACAATTGGTCCAGAAAAATTGGTTCTAGTCCAAATTTTCTAATTATAGTCTCTCCGTTTTTCAATAATCGTTCTAATCCAATCCTAGCTAATTCAATCCTATCCCGCAAACCAAACGGCCCTTTAGAGTGGAACGGAGGGAATAGTATATTTATATTACCCTTATTTTTAATAAATATTTCAAAATTTTGATACACTGACAAAATCCATTCCCTTCTTCCTTATTTTACATCTTTGGACTTTCGAATTCTCATTTCCTTCATACAATCAGGCAACAACGAAACAAAAATTGGGTGACAATTATTATTATTCGCAAAATTTTGAAAGGAAAAAAAAAAAAATAACACAACAGTTTATCAAACATTTATTCGAAAAACAACTCATATTTCAAAAAAATATTTTGTCGAAAAGTGACTAAAATAAAAAAAAAAATAAAAAAATCTTTTCGAAACACTAACTATTTTTTTACAAGTTTTTGCCGAAACTCTAACTATTTTTCAATAAATCAGGTTCGAAAATCAGTGTTGGGAATTTTTTTCAAAAACTGTGGGAATACCAATAACACATTATCATCAAACTTATAGGCTAAAAAATACGAAAATCTTGGTACACAATACTTAAAACATAAACACATAACACCATTCAATGAAAAAATGAAGTTATACTTCATTAAACAAAAACACTTACACAAGTAAAACAAAACTCCTGCGTGTACACTATTTTTATTCAAACTAAACGAACTAAGGTTGCATCACCGTCATAAAGATGATAAAATGGTGGACAAATATTTTGCACAATGTGTCATACTCTTGTGTGTTGTATCTTTTCTTCTTACCTAGGATGTGTCTTTTGTATTTCTAATGGATGTATTCAAAATTTTATATTGGATAATATGGATAACAGTCATTTGATAAAATATATATCAATAATCCAAAAATAGGAGGGGTATCTAATAAATATAGAGGGGTATATAGTCGGGCTCATTAAGTAATTAATGTAATTTTTTTTTAATAATATCTATCTATCCATACTTATCTAATAACAAAATAGTCTAAAAATATAAATTAATTATAAATTTATACCAAAAGTTTTTTCTAATTTTAATAAGTATAATATTTAATAATTAAAACTAAATGAACAATTAATTATAAAAAACCATTGTATTTTTTTATAAAAAAAACTCTAACTAATAATTTAATCCACTATGATAAATTAAATACAGACCAAAGTACTATTAGATTTTGTCCGGATATTTTCTTTTATATATCTATATTGTGCTCCAATTATTGTAAATTATTATATTCTAATATTGATTTTAGCAACAAAAAATTCATAACAAAATATTTTGTTTACGAGGGACTTCTGTGAGATTAGCTCATATATGAGCGGTGTTTTCCTAAAAAAAAAAAATTGGGTCATTGTTTCCTCTAAAGAATAGTTGGATTGAACATCATAACATGTAGTATAGTAGATGAAGTTTGTTTCGAGCATAAGATCATCTATCTATCACAATAAAAATCTTAAAGCATTTATTTTGATAACAAATTATAATTGAATTTGTCTTTTACGAGGGGCTCTTATGTGAGAAAGTTTGTCTTATACACACGAGATTATGCTCTACTTAAATATTTGTGTCATACTCTTTTTCAAATCATAGTTGAGTTGAATCCTCGGATTTGTTTCATGTATAAGAATGTATCATAACTATCATAATAAAATATTAATTTGAGACATGAAAACTGTCAAAAAAATCATGCAAATATTGAAACACAAAGACTCCATTTGATAGGTCTTCTTATTAGAGGTTGGATAATTGTAGGGGATACAAATTTAGTAGTGATTATGTATATTACATTGCTTGATATGTTGTATTAGGAAGTTTTTTTCTTTTCAAGCCAAGACAATTTATTGTTGATTTGAGCATATAATGACTCATCTTGTACAAGCACATGGGTAATAAATTGAATCAATTTTAAATAGTATGCCCTATCAAGTAACTTATAAAGATAAAATAAAGTCATAATATATATGGGCTTCCTAAACACAACTCATATGTTTATGGAAGACTTATTAAAGTAATATTTATAAGTGTATTTCAAATATAATATAGGAATATTTTAAATTATTCTAAATAAATGTATTACTACTATATAATTATAAAATACATTGAGACTTTTAATTTAATTTTATAAGTTATATGTAAGACCATATATAAATTGTAGGGTCATATTAAAAAAAAAAATCCCTAAGTGTCAATTTGCACAAACCGAGATCATCGTTAAATTACACATTCTTTTTACTACATGTTCTTTAAAATTGCACAAATAATGTCATTGTTAAAAAAAGTACAAACTTTCTATATTACATAAATTTTAAAAAAATTAGGAAGTACAAAAATATGCAGCAAAAACTTATATGAGACGATGTACATGAAATGAATCGTTCATCTCATTTGTCATGCTTTAAAGGTACGTGTAATGTAAATACGAAAATGAAGACTCATCTCATATATGAGACTGTCTCACCCGTCAAAAGTCAAGACTCTCTCAAATATATATCATCTATTTAATTAAAAAAATTATAATACACATTATATGTATACCGATCGTGCATCGCATGGGTAACATACTAGTATATATATATATATATATATATATATATATATATATATATATATATATATAATAACAAAATGTTGGTCAAATTTGACCCGAAACAATTGCTACTCCCTCTGTCCTGCGGATACTTTTACACTTGTCTTATTTGAACGTCCACACTCACAAAAATCTATAAAGTATTAAAGCATCATTATTTTATTCGACCTCACACTCACATGCTTCTTTTTTTACTTTAAAAATGTGTCATTTGCAAGTGTAAAAGAAGCACTAGGACAAATGGAGCACTAATTCTTTTACGAAGTTCTAAAATCTTAAAATAATGGATATAACTCAAATGGTAGAGTTCTTTCTTTAACTTCTAGAAGAATAAGGTTCAACCTAATTAGATATTTTTTACCTTAATTCTTGATATTCATGATCTGATTATTAATACTCTGCATTAAATATTTGATACTCTCTTTATCCAAAAAAAAGTACTCCCTCCGTCTCAATTTTGATTATCTATTTTAAAATGACACAATTTTTAAGAAATAAATTGTTTATTAATACTTTTGAGTATAAAGTAGCTTTTTAGGAATTGTTTATTAATATTTTTTAGTATAAAGTAGCTTTTTAAGGGTTGAGTTTGAAAAAATGGTATTGTTTTTTGCCATTTTAGGATATGGGTAAAAAAAAAAAATCTTCCTTTTTGGGGCTTTTGGGTAAACAAAATTGGGACGGAGGGAGTATCATTTATTTAGGTTCATGTTTTAAGAAAAAACAAATAAAATAAAGATAAAATATAATAAAATAGTTGTTTGTACGTGTAGAGTTAAATGATGGGATTAAAACCGTTTTCATCCCGTAACTTTTTAATTTTTTCTTTTTGGTCCCATACTTATTTACTTTTTTATTTAGTCCCACAACAATTTAAATTTACTCAAATTAGTCTCAAATGGCCGGAAAACTCGTGAAACGACGTCGTTTTGGTTACATGTCGGTCACGTGCTAATATTTTCCGGTGGAATAGGAGGGATTAAAACCATTTTTGTCCCGTAATTTTTTACCTTTTTTTTGGTCCCATACTTATTTACTTTTTCGATTTAGTCCCACAACAATTCAAATTTACCAAAATTAGTCCCAAATGGCCGGAAAACTCGTGAAACGACGTCGTTTTGATCACGTGTCAGTCACGTGCTAATATTTTCCAGCGGATTAGGATGACGGGTCCCATTTTGCGGACGTGGCACGCTGACTGAGTAATTTCTCTTATAAAATAAATATAAAACTAAAAAAATGTTTTCCAACTCTTTTTTTCAATAAAAAAACCTTAAAACTTTAAACTAAAAATAAAGTTACCTGCAATTAAAATAAAAACAAATCAGAGATAGGGCAACCCAATTTTTAGTCTCCATATCACATAACATTCTATTTCTACTTACGAGGGGCAGTAAGCGCCCGTAAGGTATTTGTGAAAATGCCTGAACCAAATAAAACATAACTGATTAGGCGTGAAATTGTTATGATTTGTAGCTTGATTTGCCCGTGTTTTGAGTGATTTCGATGAGTATTTAGAGTCAATTGGGTACTATTTTCATAAACTAATGAATTTTCCTCTTTGATGCTCATAGATGGATAGAGAGCGAAGAATGAAGTTCGTAGGACTTTGAATCAACTCAAATGAATGCCCGAATGAGAAGATATCGAAGAAATACGAAAATTGTTAGTTCGTGCAAGGAAAAGTGTCACTTGGCCCAAGGAAGGAGGTGCTCGAGCAAGGGGGGTCGAGCACCAAGTTGGTTCTGGAAGAATAGACCATTCGACCGAGTATAGGTCGAGCGCCTAGCGCTCGACCTGCTGCATCACTCGACGCTCGACCAGATGGAGCTCGAGCGCCCTGTTGGCGCTATAAGTTTGGACCACTCGACCGTGCACTGTGCTCGACCAAGACCCAAGATCGCGTGTTTTGGCCTTTTTCGCCCGTTTTAGGCCTGTTGCTTATAAATACCCGATCCCAAGCTCGTTTTTAGACACCCTTTGATCACTATTCATATTTTTACATACTTGGAGCAAGGAGATAGCTTGGTAGAGAGATTGGAAGAGTTTAATACTTTGTAATCGAGGTTTTGATTTACGAATTTATCGTTGTAGTATTTCTTTTGAACCTTTTAGGTTAATTCTTACTTTCTTTGTCTTGGAGACTATAAACCCTAGATTTTAATATTATAAGAGATTGATTTTGAGACTTTGATTTACTAGTTGTTGATGTTCTTTGATTTAGTTGCTAATTCAAGCATGTTTAGGTTTATCGTTCGTATTATTACTTCCGTTATTTCAATCACCATGTTAGGCTAGAACCCGTGCATGCTTAGAATAGGATGAACTCGTAGAAGTAGGATGTTGGTACGTAATTAGGATAACTCGTGATGTTTAGTTCTGATTTTCTTAATTATTGAATTCTTAAAATAAACCCTATAATTATCTTGGAATTGTGTACGAAAATTGTTAGAGAGAAGACGGCTGTATCACTCTTTAATAACGATTAGTCTTAACGAAACGGTTTTAGAAGGGGTTTATCATCTGCCGGTTTATCTAGGGAGGACGACCGCATCATCTTAGTTAAATTAGGGACTCAATAATTAAGCACAATCCATATAACTTGATTAGTGGATTTGTGAAGTAGGTTGATATGACGAAGTATTAGGGTTAATTCTTGAGCTTTTAGTCTTTCATCTTGTGCTAGATTAGGGAAGTTGATTGACTAGTTTTAGTACACTTAGGATTATTACTTGCACATCACAATTATTTTAGTTATTGTACCAACTCCGTTAATATACGTAAGGATTTCTATCCTGAGCATCACCATATCATATTTGCATACAAACCGAAGTTAATTAGTTTAATTCATTCTTTAGCACATAAATTAGTATAATTTAGTTTAGAATTAATATTTCAAAAAATCAAAAAACATACACTCATATTAACTACAACGCGTAGATCTCTAGGGCTCTATTCACATACATTCCTTTCCTTGGGTTCGATATACTTGGTCCTTATACTTGCTAATACTACTGTGATCCCATACTCTTGTGGGGTAACTACTAGTATAACTAGTATTTTGTGTTTAAGTAAAAAACATTCTATTTTCTACCTACGAGTGGGATGTCTCTGATATGTAGACTGAAAATTGGGTTGTCCCGTCTCTGATTTGTTTTTATTTTAAGTGTAGGTATCTATATTTTTAGTTTTAAGTTTTAACGTTTTTTTATTGAAAAAATGAGTTGGAAAATATTTTTTTAGTTTTATATTTATTTTATAAGAGAAATTACTTAGTCAGCGTGCCACATCCGCAAAACGGGATCCGCCATCTTATTCCGCATGAAAATATTAGCACGTGACCAGAACGTGACCAGAACGTGACCAAAACGACATCGTTTCACGAGTTTTTCGGCCATTTGAGACTAATTTGGGTAAATTTAAATTGTTGTGAGACTAAATTGAAAAAATAAATAAGTATGGGATAAAAAAAAGGTAAAAAATTACAGAACGAAAATGACTTTAATCCCTCGTGTTCCGCCGAAAAATGTTAGCACGTGACCAAAACGATGTCGTTTCATGAGTTTTCCGGCCATTTTGGACTAATTTGGGTAAATTTGAAATGTTGTGGGACTAAATCGAAAAAGTAAATAAGTATGAAAAAAAAAAAGTAAAAAATTACGAGACGAAAACGGTTTTAATCCCTTAAATGATTGTTAGCAAATAAGAAATTAACACACTCTTGGTGGACAACCAAATAAAAGAAGTGATTATACTTTTGGTGGAGCAAAGGAAGTACTTTAATGTTTTATAAACAGTTTCATGAAAAATGTGCACATGTCATTTGTATATACCCTATTATAATATTTATGCATAATTATTACATGTGAACAAAAAATTATTTTACATTGTTGCAAAATATAAATTTAAACCTAAAAGTACTAACATTATTGTATTACTGTTAAATTTATTAGACAACCTATTTTATACTTCTATTTATATTTTAAGTATTTATACAATATATAATTTAATATTTAGAGGGACCTACATTTTTGTTTCGCCCCGGGCCTGAAACTTATCAGGACCGGCTCTGCCCGAAAGAGTGAAAAAGGCAAGAAATGCTACCATAAAATTGGAGAAGGGAGGAAGTAACATAAGGAAACACTCATAAAGATGCTCCTCACACTCGAAGCATCCGTTGAAGAGAACTTTTTACTCAATGGAATACACCAAAGAGATTAAAAAAATCTCGTCACCTTATGGAATCCACCAAAAAAGTAAAGGGGAATTTAGAAGATATTCTTCTTATAAACAAGTCAATAGACTCACAAATGTAATACTCCTTAAATCTCCACTCTCTCTAAACATTATAAAATCATGACTATTTATAGGATACATTAGATAATTTTAGACAATGTAATAATGACTTTGACTCCACAATTTACTAAACTCAGAGACCCGTAGCTATCCTAGACCAACCTAAATACATGTATAAGATTCTATAATTTGATTATCTTTAATGGATTTCGAAAGGACTCCAAAAGATAGTTGGAAGAAGAAAAAACAAATCTCAAGATTCATGACCATCCACACTTTAGTAAAACAACTACAAGTACTCTAGAAAATTTCAATTGCTATACGTTTTGGGCCATTGGCAACTAGACTCAGACTTTAAATTCATATGTGTCAATCAACCCAATAACATCTTAGCAAAAGCAGTTTATTTATCAAACTTGACCCCATTGATGATCTATTTATTTTATTTTGTTGGCCAATTTCTTTTCGCATCAAGAAACTTATCAGTTATCACATGACTATATACTTATCTCACACATAAGTGAAACATTATTTTTGTCCCCATTTACAAGGATTTAAAGTTTAAAGTTACTAGGTCATTAATTAGATTGAATCTCAATTTGGACGACTTATCGCACTTACCATAAAGGATAGTTTCAAATGTGAGGATTATGAACTTATTGTTTGATTGTTAGTGGAAAAACATTCTCATCCTCCCGTTTCTAGATGCGTCTTCTCTCTATCTTTTCAATTAATTCGAACTATACCTTGGGAGCTATTATTGCCGGGAAAAAATGAAGATACTGATAATTACTTTTTCATACAAAAGTGTCTCACTAATTCAAATTATCATATATATAATGTTATATACATGCTGAGAAAGTGAGATATTTCATGCATCATGTAATATCTTGCACTCCTATGTACTATTTATGAAACAATATCATTCACATTCCCACATGTAATTGAGGTTATTCAATTACTTTCTATTACATATTAGTACTGGTGACGGACATTAAAGTCAAACTTTTAATATTCAAATTTTGGACATTCATAACTTCAAATTGCACACTGACGATGAATATTAAATTACTATTATCGTGAAATTATTATTAATCCACCTTTTTATCTAAATCCGCTGCCGTCTAATAGGACTTTGCCAACCATTACAAAGAAAATGTTTTAATAACGAATAGTAGAGTTAGAAACTTGAAACTCATGAACAGAATAGACGAGCCTTCCATGTATAGCCGTTATTTAAGTCGAACCGAGCACTGAATGTTCGAGCTCAATAGAACAGAGTGAGTTTAATAATGTTAACAAGTTTGGAATAGGACTCGACTCGCTAATGAGTCCAACGACCTTAAGGAGTTGAACCGAGCTTAATGAGTCTAATGAAATTACAAGAAAATATTTAACTATCAAACTTACAGAATTGTGCTCGAGTCGGCTCATTAGTAAATCGAGTATTTCACAAGCTCGAGCTTGAATCATTTATCAATATAAGATAATCGAATTTGAATCTTAACGAGTCACGTCAAACTGAACTGCTTGTTTTTTAACCGCTCCAAGTCCATGTTTATCGAATGTGCTTGTTGGTTTTAATATTTCAAAATAATTTAATACTTCATATGTTTCAAAGTAAGTGTTGTTTTTAGAGATTTCATGTCAAATTTAAAATCAATTTTTTTACATATATACCTTCATATATATATTTCTAAAAGATTTTATAATATTCTAATAATCTCTAAAACATCTACAATATATATTTTAATAATCCCTAAAACATCTCTTATAATTTAAATTCGGGGTAAATTAGGAAAAACATGTGAAAAATAGATAAAACGATACTTATTTTGAAACAAAATTTAAACTCTAAACCAATATTTATTTTGAAACAAAGTGAGTATATACATATATATATATATATATATATATATTATTATTATTAAGCATATACTTTATAATCTAAGTCCTCTAAAAATTTACAAAATTTTAAGAGTTGGACTTAGGGGAGAGCAGAGTTCGGTTAAAATCGAAAAATCGAGCCGAATTGAACCGAAATATCAATTTGGTTCGGTTATTTCGGTTTTCGGTTCGGTATCGATTTTAAATTTTAGAAATTTTGGCTTTCGGTTTTGGTTTGGTTATCTTGGTAAAAATACCAACATAACCGAAACCGAAATCGAAACCGAAATGAGAAGATATATATAAGTATCTAATTTCTAACCTTAGTTACATTTACTCATTTTCAAATTTATTGTCGCCGTCTCTTCTGGTCTTCCCTTCCCCATTCCCTAATTTTTTTATTGTGGGTTATTTGTTTTGGTTGCAATCTATTTATATATGGGCTTGGGTTGTTAGCAGGTTATAAGCGTAAATATATGGTCCAATTTAAAAGTCCACTATATTTCGATTTTCCGGTTATTAACTGAAATTGAACCGAAATTTTTGATTTCGGTATTTTCGGTTTTACGAAATTACGGTTCGATTTCGATTAGTTTTATATATAATTCGGTTTATTTCGGTTATGCCTTTTCGGTTCGATTCGGTAACCAAACCGAGTCATGCTCTGCCCTTTGGACTCAAGAAAAACACGGGCCAATGTGTAAGAGACCGCCTGCCTTTTTTTTTCTTACTTCCATTTGCGATGCATACATGGATGTTGAAATTTAAATTAAATTATACCCCATTCGTTTCAAAATAAGTGTCGTTTTAGAGGTTGAATTTTTTTTTAAAAAAATAAGTGTTATTTTAGCTATTTTCATTTTATTTCCTGATTTATCCGGAATTCAAATTCAAAATATAAGAGATATTTTAGAGATTATATTAAAATATAACAGATTTGTTTGTTATTATCAAAATATAATAGATCTTTTAGAGATTAAGGTGGGGTATATTTGTCAAAATTTATTATTTTTAATTTGATACAAAATCTCTAGAACGATATTTATTTAGAAAATGAGGGATAACTAATTAATGCTCAATTTGGTATTAATTGTTAAATTTCTTTGAATTTGGACTAAAGAAACATGATAAACAAATCCAGCATAAGTAATCTTAAAATTGGGTTTTTCAAAAGGAAAAAAAAACTTAAAATTGGGTATATAATATGATACACGGTCCATATATGACACACAGCCGTCATGTACCTTGATTATTGTAATGATTTTCCATAAACATAGACTGCCGTTAATATGGTTGATTTAGCCAGCGGTTTTATAAAGACCCTTGAGCGAAAATTCAATTGGCACATATTACTTGTTGCTAATTATCCTGCTTTATTTAATACGAATAAAGTCGGTACAGTCATTTTTGGTTTGCCTTCATTTTTTGACCAGTTGTTTCCCTAATTTTAGATACATTATTTAAAAAACAAGTGCATACACCATCAAGTTAAATGTTTTTTTTTACAAGGACGCAGGATCGAGCCCTGGCAGCCGCAGTGTGGGAGTTTTATCCCTCCAATGTGGGGGATAGCTCCTTGTGGGCACCAGGCACTGGTCCTCCCACTTAATGGGCCGCTGAGTCACCATGATTTACTTCCTCCACCCAATCCTGTCGGGCCAGGGGGTGGGGGCCCTGGGGGCGAGGGCTTCGCCTTTTTTTTTTTTGCTACAAGTTAAATGTTTTTTTTTTTAATAAATTACATTGATTGTTTTCATTAAAAGGGGCACGTGAAAACAATTGTAATTTTTGATAAAAACAACTTATACTAATTAAAAATACATTTGAAGTGTATAATATACTCTCCCGTCCCAATTTTGTTTTCTCGTTTGACTATACACGGAATTTAATGCGATATTTGAAATGTAGTATTTAAATGAATAAAGTAGTCTAAGGAATGGGTAATGGTGAATAAAGTAATATTTAAATGAATAAAGTAGTTGAATTGTAGGGTAAACTTACTTTATTTCTATTTTGGGATGAGAAAACAATATTGAGACAAACCTTTTTGGCAAATGGGAAAATAAAACTGAGACGGGGGGAGTATAAAAGATTTATTTATATTTGAAATGCACTATGCACAAGTGACATAATCATATTATAATGCATGATATGCAGTTAGATTTAAAAAAAAATACTTCAAATAGAAATCAACAATACCCCAAGAAGTAATCAGTAATACCCCAAGAAGACATCAGTAATACCCCAAGTGCAAAAAAACATACAGTTCGGTGTGTTTGTGTGTGTTTTGAAAAAATCAAAATTAAAATCAAAATTGAGCTTAAAATCCAAGTGCATGATATGCACTTAGATGCACCCTGAAATTTGTCTAATATTATTATTATTATTTTCTTTGTTTCTGTTGAAGTTTTTCACTTTTTTCGTCCCAATTCAAAAAAATTATTTATTTTTGGTAAATTATTCAATATTTTATTACTACACATTATATTTATTTACACATTTTGTCATTCACTTATTATTATAGTGAATTAATTTTTTTCTTTTTATTACATCACTTGTTATTTTATTATACTACACTAATTATTATTTTATTATACTTTTTAGTCCATGTGCTAAGAAAAAGGATTTTTTTTTTTTTTTATCGGAACTGAATGAGCATTTTATTTTGTTGAGACCAACTTCAATGTTGCACTAGAATCTACGCTAACTTTCTCTCTAGAATAGAAATATACATAGCTCAGCGCTGAATGTAGAACTTCTTTTTTTTAATGTTTATTTTTAATACATTATTCTATGTATTATAGAGCATAATTTCAAGATTGTAGAAAGTCTCATATGCACCAAGTGCACGGTACACCCATTCAATAATTGATACTGTATACACTAAAAAGTTAGTCCAAATTACACTAAAAAGTTAGTCTCAATTATACTGAAAAGTTTAAACTGAAAATTGATTTTCAATGAAAAATTTTCAGTGTAATTGAGACTAACTTTTCAGTGTAATTGAAACTAACTTTTCAGTGTATACATTATCAACTGTTGAGTGAGTGCATCATACACCACATGCACAAGAGACTTACTCTCTCTCTTTATATATATATATTTTCAAGATTGTATAATTAGTACATATCTTTTTAAATTTATTTAAAATTTCAACTAAATCCTCGATAATATATACTAATATTTCAAATTACAATTAAATCACACATAATATATTAAAATGCATAAATTACAATAAATCAAAATACTAGAAACTAAATGTCCTAATTAAACGTCTTTATATATATTATTTTTAAAATAACTAGTATTAAATAGTATAAAGACTATACAATTATTAAGTTTAAACTCTTATAAATTTAATTCAATAAAAATAAGAATATTAAATATAGAGCAAACTTTGGTGGTTGGAGATGGACTAAAGGGAATGGGCAATTGGGTAGTTATCAATTTTTCTCTATCACGAATGGTCAACTTTTGGTACCCCAATTCGAGTTCGACCCTTTCCTGTGCATTTACCTCTTCCTTGTTGTAGCCACTAAACGTGATGTCATTACACGCACCCAACACGCGCGCACACACATGTTTGTATGTGTATTTTATGTTGGATATATATATATATCTCTCTCACACACACACAAACAAAAAGATTATTTTTGAACAAAATTTGGGAATGGAGAAAGCAGCAGCAGCAAGCAAGGCGAAGCACAGGTTTCTGAAGCTGATACCAAAGGCGGCTCAAGCCGTGGCGAATTCAATCCAAAACATGCCCTTCAGCCCCCGCCGAGACACCCGGCCCGAAGCTCTCAGGCTCAAACCACACCACACAAAGGGCTTTTCCGGGCCCATGATTCCCGCCGAGGCCCGCCGCAAATCCAGGAATTTCGAAACCCAAGAGCCCACTTCCCCCAAAGTCTCCTGCATAGGCCAAATCAAACACAAGAACAAAAACAAAAACAAAAACAAAATATCCAAGGAATTCAAGCCCGATCCCTCTCCCCGGCCCAAAAAGAAGGGAATTAACTCGATTTTCAGAAGAAAAGCCGATGCACCGGCCGGTCGAGCCGCCCCGGTCGAAGGCACGCCGAATCTGAGCCAGATGAGGAAATTCGCGAGCAGCCGCGACACCTTCGCCAATTTCGATTGGACGGCGGCGCAGATCGCGCCGGAGGAAGATCGGGGGTTTTATTCCGACGGGGAGAGGGAGTACAGTGACGACGAGGATGACGTCAGCGTCCCCTTCTCGGCGCCGATAGTGATGGGCGGCGCCGGCTTGGAGCCGAAGAAGGAGATCAATTTGTGGAAAAGGAGGACTATGACTCCGCCTAAACCTCTTCGGTTGAATATCGACTGAGAAAATTAAGCAGAAATGGATGATTTTTTCAGGTTTTTGTCCCATTTGATTTTTATTGTCATACACTTTATTTTGTTTTTTGCTTCTTTTCGTGAATTTGTGGAGAGGAGAGGACTCAGTGTAAATGAGATACGTAGTCAGTCAAATATACACGCATAAGTAAATTATTAAATTGTAGGATTGATTTTTTTTAGTTTTCCTTCTGAATGTAATTATGTTTCTTGTTTTTAGGGGGAGTATTTTTACTTTTCTTTAAAAGAAAGTTAAAGAATGACTTTTGAGTTAATTCCGTTCAATGTAATTTTTGCGAAATGATTTTATCCTTCTTAGCAATTTTGGCTTTATAAGAATTTTTCGTTCAACACTGACGAAAATTGATGCATGACATACACACCACCGTTAGTAAATTTATGAAATTGATCATTTTTAATTGATTTTGGTTCCACAACAATTTCAGAATTTGATCAACTACCAAAATTTGTTAAATAGTTAACCATTAAAATTAAACATGTGAAAAAATTGACAATATTCAAACATATGTATGAAGAGTATTTATGAAAAAAAATCATGTGGGGCTCTCATTGCAAAAAAAAAAAAAAAATGAAGAAGATTAAAATTATTGTTTATGGTGGTAATTGAAAAAAGAGTAGATCTTATATAAGACCGTCCCATGACATGAAATCATAAGAATAAGTATAACAACGACATTAACTCATTAACATATTGATGGGAGCAGATGTTAATTTGTGTTGTATTATGCCATGAGACGGTCTTATACAAGTTTTTCCCTAGAAAAAAAGGAGAAGTGTTTTAGTAATGAAATTATGTGTTCGAAGTTGGGAGATGAAATTGGTATGTTTTGATATTATATTCGCTACTTAAATTTGTTGATTTTTATACGTAACATTAATTCTGTGGATGATACTTATCACAAGTAACATGCGAAGAAACGAATAAATTCTTGATTGAAGTTTGTAGCGGCAATCATGGCCACATTTCGAATTATTAATCAAATAAAATGCACAATTTCAACATCATCATAATTGCTACAGCTTATGGTTGGCTATTTATGAAGTTCTTGGGTCAGTTTGGCCGTTGGATTTTGGAAAATAAATGTTAATAACTGGGGTGTGAAAAATCGAAACACTGAAATGGGAAAGAAAAAGAGTACGAAACAAATTCGTGTAAAACCGAGTCTAGGTGAAACCTATGCCCGCAAGATCGAATACGCCCGTACAGTGCTTACGGATTATGCGTACGGATCCCCAAAGGTAAAACGGTTTTGTCTATTCACACAGGTAGCACTACCGTGTATGAATCTCCGGCGAACTAAATCGGAATTTATGAGCTAAACGGGATTTTCTGGAGAGTCAGAATTTCGGGAATTTCTGGGTTCGTAAGATAATTGTGGAAAAACTGGATGAAGGGGGTATATATAGGCGGAATTATGACCCATTTGAGGGCTGCTGGAGTGGAGTACGTGGTGATCATGGATCACCCACGTTCTTGTGGTGGAGAGAAACGCAGTTTCTCAGTCATGGGAAGCAAGACGGAATATTCCAGATTCTCTGGAGTGTATTAATCAAAATCGTGGGTGTATTAAACATGTTCGTGGGCCGACCCAATTCTAAATGGGCCAACCGAAATGGGCCGACCCAATTCCATACGGGTCACCCAATCCGATTGGATCCAAAAAGATAATGGGTTATTTCATATTTTTGGTACTCTAAAAATATAGGTATGGCACCAAAGCCCACCCAAAGCCCAATTGCCAAGAACCAAGAACCACGAACCACGAACCCGGGCCCGGGCCCGGGCGGGGCGGGGCGGGGCGCGCGCGTGTGGTCCATGGTTAGGGTCCCCATGTCCCAATTTAGAGAACATGAATAATTTGCTACATATATTCAAGACAAACTTCTTGTAATTTTCCAATGTGGGATGGAACTTTATTTTCCATTCCCATGGAATTATTCAACACACATGATTAACACTTCAACTTCCCAAATTAATTTCTCACTCACCGGAAATCGGTTTTGAGATATTAAATATACCACGCTCATCTACTCCGCGAGTAGAACAACATCGTTAATTTTATTTTCCCAAAAACTAACGTTTTTACTCCTCAAAAAATTGATCAAAGTAAGGGTATGAAACCTTTACAAAAAACCAATTTCCAACAATCCCCCACATGAGTGAGAATTGCACCTATACAGAGTCAAGCTTCTTCGTTCAGCTCATGTGAGACCTCATTGCTTCCGGATAAGTAACCAATGGTTTTGAACTTTCCGTAGCCCGGCACCATCGGGTATACCGGCGGCTTAGTGGACACGATGCCTTGAACTAATCCTCCTTAGTGTATACCTTACAGATAGTACAGACACAAGTCAGTCTCGATTCCGATTTGTTCTCACGTTTTTGTCCATTTTGGCCCTGGACGCCCTTTGTATTCATAAATGTTTGGTCGAAGCGGCCCTCACTTCTCATTTATATAGGTGATCTCCTTTCGAGTATCCCGTTATACTCAGTCCCACATGGACTCATAGGAATCATTAAAAGTCAAAGACTTATCCTTTACCACAACTCACGGGTTCACTAACACTTGACACAGTGCTGTCAGGAATGGTCATGATTTTCAAGTGTTGTACAACTAACATTCACAGCTTAGTTTTCCCTTTTGAACCAAGTTCTTGGGATCTCCAGTCATCATGGTTGGGTTACCACTGTTTCAGTTTTATTTGTGGATTTCAGACCCATTCCCTCTATCAGCTTATTCATTTGATCTCGATTCAAGCTCTTCGTGAGCGGATCCGTTATGTTATCAACTGATCTTACATAATCAATTGTTATTATACCAGTTGAGATCAAATGTCTAACGGAGTTATGTCGACGACGAATATGTCTCGACTTTCCGTTGTACATACTGTTCAAAGCTCTACCAATAGCAGCTTGACAGTCACAATGTATCATTACAGATGATACTGGTTTGTTCCAACAAGGAATATCTTCTAAGAAATTGTGAAGCCATTCAGCTTCTTCACCAGCTTGATCCAAAGCGATGAATTCAGATTCCATTGTGGAACGGGCAATACACGTCTGTTTTGTGGATTTCCACGATACTGCAGCTCCTCCAATAGTGAATACATATCCACTACTCGAGAATGAGTCTTTACTATCGGATATCCAATTAGCATCACTGTACCCTTCAAGTACAGCTGGATGTCACGTGTAGTGTAGCCCGAAGTCAAGAGTATACTTCAAGTATCTCAAGACCCTTTTCAGAGCTTTCCAATGTTCATGACTTGGATTGCTCGTGTACCTGCTTAGTTTGTTCACAGAACATGCAAGATCTGGACGTGTGCAATTAGTAATGTACATCACGCTTCCAATGATCCTTGCATATTCCAACTGATTCACAGGTTCACCTCTATTTTTCTTCAGATGAACATTTTGTTCAAGTGGAGTTTTAGCAGGTGGATCATCAAATGCATTGAATTTCTTCAAGACTTTCTCAACATAATGAGATTGTGTTAAAGAAATTCCATTTGAGGTTCTTTCAATCTTGATTCCTAGAATCACGTCTGCTAAACCCATATCTTTCATGTCAAAATTTCTCTTTAACATGTTTTTCGTATTAACGATCACATTTGAATTGTTACCTATGATTAACATGTCATCAACATATAGACATACGATAACAAATCCATTTGGTGTATCTTTCACATACACACACTTGTCACATTCGTTAATTCGAAATCCATTTGACAACATAATATTGTCAAATTTCAAATGCCATTGTACTGGAGCTTGTTTAAGTCCATACAACGATCGAACGAGTTTACAAACTTTTTTCTCGTTCCCGGGTACAACATAACCCTCTGGTTGATCCATGTATATTTCAGCATCCATCTCTCCATTAAGAAAAGCAGTCTTTACATCCATTTGATGTATTTCGAGATTATGCAAAGCAGCAATCGCGACAAGTACACGAATGGATGTAATCCTTGTTACCGGAGAGTAGGTGTCAAAGAAATCATGTCCTTCTCTTTGTTTAAAACCCTTTGCTACCAAACGGGCTTTATACTTTTCAATAGATCCATCTGCTTTGTACTTTCTTTTAAGGATCCATTTACATCCTAAGGTCTTGCAACCTTTAGGGAGGTCAACCAACTCCCATGTATGATTTTGCAGAATTGAATCATATTCACTTTTTATTGCTTCTTTCCAGAGAGATGCATCTGGTCTGGAAAGAGCTTCTTTGATAGTCCTAGGTTCATCTTCTAACACATACGTGATGAAGTCTGGACCATAGGTCTTATCAATTCTAGCTCGTTTACTGCGTCTTGGTGCTTTACTCTGCTGAGTGGAAGGACCTGCAGCTTCACTTGATTCTTCATGAGTTCGTTTATTTGAACTCACTTCTTCTTTGTCCCTACACGGGAACACATTTTCAAAGAACACAGCATTCCTTGATTCTATGGTAGTACCTACTGTCATATCGGGTATCTCTGATTTATGAATCAAGAACCGATAGGCACTACTGTTGAAGGCGTATCCTATAAAGATCCCATCAACTGTCTTAGGTCCGATTTTCACTTGTTTAGGAAGTGGCACTTCAACTTTAGCCAAACACCCCCACACTTTGAGGTATTTGTATGATGGTTTGCGATTTTTCCACAACTCATAAGGTGTCTTATCTTGAGTCTTAAGTGGAATTTTATTTAAAATGTGGTTAGCTGACAGAATAGCTTCCCCCCACATGTTCTGAGGTAAACCTGAGCTGATTAACATTGCGTTCATCATCTCTTTCAAAGTTTAGTTTTTCCTCTCCGCAATACCATTTGATTGTGGTGAGTAGTGAGTTGTCGTTTGATGTATGATGCCGAATTCGGCACATAATTGTTCAAACGGAGCCACATACTCTCCACCTCTATCACTACGAATTGCTTTAATTGTAGTGTTCATTTATTTCTCTACTTCACTTTTATAGTTTTTAAAAGCTTCAATAGCTTCATCTTTACTTCGAAGTAAGTAAACGTAGCAGAATCTTGTGCTATCATCAATAAAAGTAATAAAATACTTTTTTCCACCTCTAGTTTGCACAAATTTTAAATCACATACATCAGTGTGAATTAATTCTAGAGGAGTAGTGTTCCTTTCAACTGACTTAAATGGTAATTTAGTCATTTTTGCTTCTACACAAATTTCACATCTTTTGGATGTGTCAACATTATCAATTTTAAGTAAATCTAAATTTACTAATCGTTTTATAGATTTTAGATTAACATGTCCTAATCTAAAATGCCATAAAGAGGAACACTCAACGATATAAGCAGAAGTAGAAGCATTCCCATTCATAATAGTGTTTTTGCCATCACGGCTTACAGTCATCACAGACATCTTGAAAAGGCCCTTCTCGAGGTAACCCTTTCCTAGGAAGATGCCAAACTTGCTAAGTACAACACCGTTTGACTCAAACACTAACTTAAACTGACTACTAACTAAAAGAGACCCCGAAATCAGATTCTTCCGGATGTCCGGGACATGCAGCACGTCCTTCAGTTTCAGCTCCTTTCCCGAAGTCAGTTTGATCACCACCATTCTGACACCAGCCACTTCAGACGAGGCTTGGTTGCCCATGTAGAGCTTTCTCCCTTCAGCAGGAGAATAAGTGGAGAAGGCAGACTTCTCCGAGCAAACGTGGCAAGTGGCACCAGTGTCCACGAACCAACTCTTCTTGTTGTCCACTATGTTGACCTCGGTCACCACAGCGGACATGTCCATCTCCGTAAGCTCACGTTCAGCAACGTTCACGGAGTTCTTCTTCCCCTTGTCCTCTTTCTTGGGCTGACGACAATCAGCTGCCCGATGGTTGGGTTTGCCACAGTTGTAGCACTTCCCGCTGAACTTCTTCGGGGCAGGAGCAGCAGCAACAGCCTTGCCTTTGCCCTTGTCATCTTGTCGCTTCCTTTTCTTTGATGGTTCGCCTTTTCCCATCAGGTTAGCTTTGGCCTCGATGGAAGCAATCGAGCCCCTCTCCCTCTTGTCCCTCTTCTTGTTATCCTCCTCGATCCGGAGTCGGGTAACAAGGTCCTCCATCGTCACTTGCTTTCGCTTGTGCTTGAGGTAGGACTTGAACTCCTTCCAAGATGGAGGGAGTCTGTCAATCACAGTTGCTACCTGAAAGGCTTCAGGCAGCTCCATCCCTTGCACTGCAATGTTATGGAAGATAACTTGCAGCTTCTGCACTTGCTCGACAACAGATTTGTTGTCTTCCATCTTGAAGTCGTACAAGGTGGAGACGACGAACTTGCTAGTTCCCGCGTCTTCAGTCTTGTACTTCTTCTCCAAGGACTCCCATAGAGCTTTGGAAGTCGGGTACTCATCGTACACGTCACAAAGGGCATCAGACAGCCCATTCAGAATGTAGTTCCTGCAAAGATAGTCATCGTGGATCCAAGTATCGTAAGCGATCCTTTTCTCACGAGTAGCATCATCAGCAGGAGCACTCGGACAATCCTCTTTGATAAATTTCACCAAAGAGATGGTGGTCAAATAGAAGTGCATCTTCTTTTGCCACCTTTTAAAATCACTTCCCGAAAACTTTTCGGGTTTCTCCCCTTTTACTACCACCGGCCTAACAGCCCCTTGAATGGAGGCCTGGTTGGTTGTCAAAAGAGGATTGACACCGGCATTTCCTACAAAAGGATTGCCGCCAGCATTTCCCACGAAGGGATTAGCACTAGAGCTTCCCACGAAGGGATTAGTGCTAGAGGTTCCCACAAAGGGATTGGCATTTCCCACGAAGGGATTGCCATTAGCTTTCATCCATTCAGCAAGGATGTCTCCAAAATTTCCAAACTGGAAAGGGGGAATGGTAGTCGGATTACCATCGGTAGTCGGATTCGCAGGTACTGGATTAGAGACATCATTTTTAGTTGGTGAGGATATGTCCATCTCGTTATCAGAGTTATGGTTCGACATTTTTCAGTGTTTCGAAGGATAGTATATTCGATCTTGCGATTGTTAATAACTGGGGTGTGAAAAATCGAAACACTGAAATGGGAAAGAAAAAGAGTACGAAACAAATTCGTGTAAAACCGAGTCTAGGTGAAACCTATGCCCGCAAGATCGAATACGCCCGTACAGTGCTTACGGATTATGCGTACGGATCCCCAAAGGTAAAACGGTTTTGTCTATTCACACAGGTAGCACTACCGTGTATGAATCTCCGGCGAACTAAATCGGAATTTATGAGCTAAACGGGATTTTCTGGAGAGTCAGAATTTCGGGAATTTCTGGGTTCGTAAGATAATTGTGGAAAAACTGGATGAAGGGGGTATATATAGGCGGAATTATGACCCATTTGAGGGCTGCTGGAGTGGAGTACGTGGTGATCATGGATCACCCACGTTCTTGTGGTGGAGAGAAACGCAGTTTCTCAGTCATGGGAAGCAAGACGGAATATTCCAGATTCTCTGGAGTGTATTAATCAAAATCGTGGGTGTATTAAACATGTTCGTGGGCCGACCCAATTCTAAATGGGCCAACCGAAATGGGCCGACCCAATTCCATACGGGGCACCCAATCCGATTGGATCCAAAAAGATAATGGGCTATTTCATATTTTTGGTACTCTAAAAATATAGGTATGGCACCAAAGCCCACCCAAAGCCCAATTGCCAAGAACCACGAACCCGGGCCCGGGCGGGGCGGGGCGCGCGCGTGTGGTCCATGGTTAGGGTCCCCATGTCCCAATTTAGAGAACATGAATAATTTGCTACTTATATACAAGATAAACTTCTTGTAATTTTCCAATGTGGGATGGAACTTTATTTTCCATTCCCATGGAATTATTCAACACACATGATTAACACTTCAACTTCCCAAATTAATTTCTCACTCACCGGAAATCGGTTTTGAGATATTAAATATACCACGCTCATCTACTCCGCGAGTAGAACAACATCGTTAATTTTATTTTCCCAAAAACTAACGTTTTTACTCCTAAAAAAATTGATCAAAGTAAGGGTATGAAACCTTTACAAAAAACCAATTTCCAACAATAAATTCATCAAATTTCAATTTAAATCAGCACAATACAGTTTGCCTCATTTGATTATAATATTCTCCGTTCATTCCAGAATTATTCGCAATACATTTTAAAAAAAAGAAAAAGAAAAATGCATTTTTTGAGTAAAATTGTGACATATGGGTTAATATGTAGTATATATTATTGTGAATATGTGCATAAATTAATATTTTTTCATTTAAACTGTGCAAATTATTTTGGACGAAAGTATAAGATAAATGCACAAATAATCGCGGAACAGAGGGAGTGTTATGGGCTGCTCTAATGGGCTCATAATTAAGCCTGTATATTTTCCCTTAATTAACGTTGCAATATGAATATATGGGCTACATTTGTTCTCTCATTTAATTAATAAAAGTGGGCCTGTTATATTTATGCATACGGGCCACCAATTAATTAAAATCAGGCTGAAATTCTGTATTTCTGATTGTATGTTGGTTGTTTGTCACACACCAATTTTTTTTTTTCTATCCATAACTTGAGTTTTTGTATTTCGATTGATTCATTTTTTTGTTGCAATTCTTTTTTCGACGAGTGTAACATGGTTTAATCATATTCTCCAAATTTCATGAAGATTATTAGATCCATTATTATCTATTGTTGCTCATTTTCACCAGTTTCCCACGAACTCCATCATATTCTCATATAAATTGAAATAATAACACTTTCATGAGGAGCCTCACATATAAATTGAAATAATAACAATTCCAGGCAATTAAAAACACAATTTTAATGCAATTATGATTGGCCTCACATAAAACTTGCTCATTTTTTTATAATAAGGAGATTTTTAGGAATACAAAAGGTTAAATTAGGAAGAATCATGAAGAAAATATATTTATTTGTAACAAATTTAATAAATACGATTTACATATTTATTTATTATATACTGTAAATACTAAAATTGGAGTATTAAATAATATTGAGAAATTTTGCCTTTCAAAAAAATGAAACCCTATATATATATATATATATATATATATATATATATATATATATATATATATTTTGTAAAAATGCCCTGTGCTATTTTTCACGACTAATTTTTGTAATTATTGTATTTTTCAAAATCCATTATGATATTATAACGGTTTTGAAAACCATTTTAAAATTAAATGCACTCACGCCTGGAATATGTGATTGAGGAGCAGTCAGCCGTGTCTAGACCACCGACCGACCACTGTTGACCGCTGCGGTACAATTGTGGATGAGCAGACTAGTCGCTACTCACAGACACGATTAGAGAAGATTCGCGGGCCCCACCACTCTAAAAGAAAAGATTAATGATGTGACGATTTTGTTAATAATGATGTGATAATTATGTTAATAATGTTGTGATGATTTTGTTAATAATGATGTGATAATTATGTTAAATGATGTGATGATTTTGTTAATACTCTCTCCTTTTTTTTTTTATGCACTGTTGATGGGCGAACAATGGAATAGTTGGTAAACAAAACAGTTTTCATTAAGATTTGATAACAGGATAATA
Organism: Ballota nigra; assembly: GCA_947034835.1. Taxonomy (NCBI): domain Eukaryota; kingdom Viridiplantae; phylum Streptophyta; class Magnoliopsida; order Lamiales; family Lamiaceae; genus Ballota; species Ballota nigra. The sequence goes on from OX344721.1 coordinate 102,738,630, forward strand.
AAGGAAAGAAGCTAGCAGCTTTGTAAAGCGAACAGCTTTGCAGAACTGCTCTAATATGGTAAGCAAGATATTTAGGCGAGCAGCCTTGCAAAGAACAGCTGTGCAAGCAACTCAAGCCAAGATCAATTTGGGCGAACAGATTCGTAATGGAGCGAACAACATTGTAAAGTAAGCCCAAGCAAGGAGCGAACAGCTCAGAACGCAAAGGATCACATCCAAAGAAGACGTACCAGCGAGCAGCCGGTCACCGTCGAGAGCATCTCAATAATGCCAAAGACCAAGTACAACATGGGGAATTCCAAGAGTCACTAGCTTAGATATGGTCCAAGTGTCCTAACACTTGGCACCCATCCAATGAGCAATAGTGTAGATGTTGTACAAGTGTCCTAACACTTGGCAAAGATCCAATGGTTAAGCCACCAAGATGGTGACACATGACCACTTTGTATGTCTATAAATACTCCCTTCATGTACATGAAAAGAAGAGGACAATTGAATAATATAGCTAAACTCTTGCAAAATTATTCCTTGAGCATTACTTAGCCAAATTTCATGATTTCTTGATCTTGTTTGGTGATCTTAACTAGGGAAAACAGCCACTAATCATCTTGGTTACTAAAAGGTCATCAACATGTCCTATGTTATTCAAAATGATTACTTTTCAATAGTCACTCTACTATAAAATACATTTTTTTTCAACAATGCCCTATATAAATAGTTGGACTAATCATCATCTAGTAAATTGATAATAAATAAGGGTGTAAGTGTCTTTTGATACTCTAATAAATAAGAAAATTAGTTTGTGTAAATGAATAAAAAGAGACGGAGGGAGTAAAGATTTTTGTTAAATTTTCTATTTTAAATTGACTAATTATTAAAAAATTAATATTGCATTTTTCAAAATCCCTTACGAAATTGTAGCTAGTGATTTTGAAAATGTTTATGAAATTAAGTGCAATCGCACCCTTAAAAAAATTAACCGACCTTATGAAATCTTTGTACAACTTTTATGCGACCTTTTTAGTGACATTAAATAAAATATCAGTCGACATTTTTCAAACTACTAATTTAAAAATGGCATCATGCCAAATTTCCTACAATATTTTGGACATAGGACGCATATATCACTCTCAAAATGGGGCCAACTTCCTTTTAAGAATAGTGAGGACAGCCCCCACCCCCCAATTCACAAACACATCTGTGATGGTAGAGGTGTTTGTGTTTGGGCGGCTGAGCCACCTCTTCACCTCAGTTTTCCTCTACTACTTCGCCACTGCCATGGTGGTTCCGGCGATCATTGACGTCACAATGGCGGCGGTTTGTCCCGGGAAAGATGAATGCTCCTTGGCTATATACCTCACCGGAGCTCAACAGGCGGTTAGTACTGTTTATTACTAACTCCATGCATCTACAAAACTATTTATATAAAATAAATATATATAATCCCGAATTAGTGCTTGGTACTTCACTTGCTTTTTATTTTTTTTCTAATTCAGATTATCTCAGTTTGTTAAAAGTGCTTAATTAAATGACAGATCAGGGTGCTTCCTCCTTGATTGTAGCCCCTCGCCAGAAACTTGTTAATATGTCTTTTTTTCAATTTTTAATTAATAAATTTGCAATTCTATGCAAATTATACAAATTGATTATCATTGAATAACATAAAAAAAATATTATCTCATTAACGTTTACAAATTATAAAATCATATTATTTTAAAAATTGATTTTTTGCAAAAAAAAAAAAAAAAAAAACAAACTATTTTATGTGATATATTGGTATAAGGCAACTTTTCCAATTAGTGTTTACTGACCGGTTGTAATTTGATTTTGATTTTGATTTGATAGTTAATAATGTTTTATTTTAATTCTTTTGATTTAATAATTAATTTGATTTGATGCGGTGGTTAATTTTGATTTGATTTGATGATCATAATCTTGTTTTTTTTCTTTTGATCGGTAAATTGTGATTCAAACCCATAAACTCTCGATTAGTTTTCTCTTTTCAGCAAGACCTACATTTTGATAAAACTTGTTCATAGTATGAAATCGATATCATAATATTCATTCAGTGATACCGTTACTCTTATAAACTAATATCATAACATTTTACTGTGATATTAATTTGTAGGTGCAATTGCATCAATAAATGAATGTTATGATATCAGTGAATGAATATAATGATATAAATTTCATATTACGAACAAGTGTTATGAGAGAGTTTGTATTCCAACAAGTAAATTATTTTGGCAAAAATTGGTATGAGAGGCGATTTCAAGGTTAGACGGTTCACAAACTAGCACAAATTAACATTCATTCCTTTTAAAGTGTTAATGTGTCATTCCCAATTTATACCCCGTCTCACGCAAAACCAACTCAATTATTTTTATTGAAAAACTTCATTAATGTGTTTTGTATGTATACATCTCTACCCAATTTTTAAATAGGTATGTATAGAGTGAAATTGGTTTATACATGAATTATTGAAGAACATTAGTTGTTTTCACTAAAGAATATTAGTTCTTTTCACTGAAGAATATTAATTGTATAGTGAAAAGTGAAAACAAACTAAGACTCTTTAATGAAAACAACTAATACTCTTCAACGGTTCATGTATGAACCAGTTTCACTCTAACCTTAATCTTTTTAAATATACTATTTTATAAATCTTAAAATAAAGTTATAAATTATGCATTACATTTTTAATACTCCCTCCGTTTAAAAAAAAAAATGGTCTCAATTTATTCATCTACACATATCAGTTTTCTTAGTTATTAGGGTAATAAAAGATTTTTATACCTTTATTAAATATACACAGCTATACAATAATTACAAGATAAGAAGTGTAATTATTAGGGGTATTATTGGCGCAGAGACAAATAATATGAAACAAGATTTGAGATAAAATGAGACAGTTATATTTTAAATATTGATTATTGGTATACTTATATTTTGTTTCTATTTCCCTAAAACAAATTAGTGTAGCTTGCTGCTGATATTGTAAATTGCATTCATGTCGGTAATATGTAGTTCACCTCTAGCTGAGAAAGATAACCGTATGGACCCCATTAAAAACATAATGAAAGGTTTTCTAGCCTCCTGGTCCGTCCCTCGTGAATTGCGCTACCATCTCTTCTTATAAAAAAGACAAACTCAAAATTAAATGCTAAGAAGTGCTAACAAAGTTGTCCTTCAATCCAGGTCCCAATTACACAACCTTCTAGGATTCCATTCGATATTTTATTTTTTCAACCAAAGATCTTTTTTTTTTTTTCAAATAAAATGAATTTATTGCTCTTTCAGACATATATCTATATATATAGGCGGCAAAAAAATTAAATATTCTTTTTTCAAATCCAATTGCCAAAATAAGGTGATTTTCGAATCTATAACATATATAAAACGGACCACCTTGCTGTTTTTGGAGTTTAATCTAGCTTTGTTGAGCATGAATCGATTAGGGTACTATGTATTGTTGAGTTGTGGATCTTATCCTCGTTGTAATTTTCTTGCATTGTAAGGGTTGGAGTACCCCTTGTACCCCAAATAATGAAGTCTTTTTTTTTTCCGATCAAAAAAAAAAATAAAACGGACCACCTTTGAAATTTTGTACCATATAAGAAACATATTTTTGTTACAATTTTACCTGCACTGATTGACTAAATATATGCAACTAAATACGGATAGAGAGGGAAGAAGTGTGCAAAATGTATTCATATATTCCCAATGTGAAAGATGGTAATTTTGTGGGTATAAGTATATTTGTTAATTAAAATATTTTATTTTAGAGGGTAAAAACTTAGAAAAATATAGAAAACAACGAATATTTTAAAACAAGATTTAAAGCCAAAATCGACAAATTGTGAATCGATATTAAACACTCACCTCATCACAATATTCACCTCATCAATACATATATTATTATGCCACGTAATGCAATTTATTATTCCACAAAGATATAAAATTAATGAGAATATGACACATTATTTAGAATGAACCCAAAACGACACATTTGAAAGAAGGAGAGGAGAGGATGAAACAACTCATTCTTGTTGGTTTGTATGAGTAATAAATGTTGATTTTCAGATTATCGGGCTGGGATCAGTTGTGGCTATGCCCATAATAGGAACGCTGTCCGACACTTATGGTAGAAAAGCCATGCTCACTCTCCCGATGATTCTTTCAATATTTCCTCTAGGTACATAATTAAATTTCTTTCTCAATTTATTAATCTATCAGTATAATAATTGGGTTGGCCTCCTTATTTGAATCAAATATGGCTCGGCCCAGACATTTTTTTTTTCTCGAAAAGTATTATATAAAAAATAATTCATGATAAGTTTATCATGAAATTATATTAAAGTATCGAATATTTGACTAGGAGTATCGATAATCTCACCAAAAATATCATTAATTTGGGTCGGTAGTATTATATTGTAATTATTGTAAATTTTCTTGAACCCAAATTAATGATATTGTTGATCAAATATTCGATACTTTAAAATAATTTCATGATAAACTTATCATGGATCATTTTCATATAAAACTTACCCTTTTTTTTTCTAAATATATTCGACGAAATGAAATTTCATCTCATAAATTCATTTTTTGATACAGTCTCAGTGTCTCACAAAAGCATTTATCGTCTAATAATTTCAACTTTCCTATCAAATATTTCTTTAGGTACATTTTTTTTTCAAGTTTTTAATATTCTCTATCAAAATATTTTTAATGTATATGACATGGTCCTAATAATTTTCTTTCATGATTTGCGGATTTCACAAAAAGAAAAAGAAAAAAAAAGAAGCTATGGCTACAAAAAGCTAGTTGGTCAACAAAATCATTATGAAATTAATATACTCAATCAGTCAACTAGACTTATTTTTACTTATTTATTTGGCTTGTGCACCAAATTTATACAATTTTTTTGCATGTGACTAATGCATTTAGATTTAGGTGATTCTATAAATCAATTTTAACTTTTCAAAACTCAATTTACTTGATAAACATTTTCTTGTATTTCACTTTTTTTTTTGTCCACCAAAATTATACAAATACTTATATACATTTAATGCACTTAGACTTTAAATCAATTTTCAAATTAATTTTAACTTTGCAAAACCCAAATTTAATTAAAGAGCTTTGAAAGTCAAAATTAATTTAAAACTGGACTCAAAGTCTAAGTGCATGACATGCACTTAAATACACACAAGAATCAATCTCAAATTAATTATCATTCTCTTTTTTGGAAATAAACAAATAAATAGGTTCACAATACCCTTATTTTATTTACTTTTTAATAAAATACTATTTTTTATTAAATGTTGTGCCCAATGATAAATGGGTAAAAATTAGGGATGACAATATTGGCCCGCTCCGTGGGTACCGCCCTGCACCGAGGCATTTGGGCCAGGTCGGACCCGCCTCGTTTTGAGTATGGGTAGGGCCAGCCCCGCCCCGTTTTAAAAATAGGTCGGTCTGGGTCTTATGTTGGTCCCGTGGGTATCCGTCTCTTCCTGACCCTCCCCGCACATATATACATATTAATATTAATGTATATATAATTAAACAGCTATATTAACATGTTATATGTGTATATTTTAGTACAATAAAAATAGATTAAGGCAATCGAACTTGATATTTCATCTTTTATTTTCTAATTATTTTTTAAATTTATTTTAGCATTTGATTGTGTCAATATTCATTCCTAGTTTTGTATAGTAAATCAAATTATTATTTCTGACATGTCTTCAATTTATGATTTTATCATATGACAGAGCTTAATTTTATCATGATATAAGTATGGTAGTAGACTATCAAATTTTTTGTAAAAAAATTAGGTAACAAAAAAAGTGAAAATATGAAAACGAAGCGGGTCGGGTCGGCCCGAACCCACACGGGACAGGTCACGATACGACCATTCAGGACCCGTGAGGGTCGTGTGGCGGGTCTGGGGCAGGAAAAATAAAAACGGGGCAGGTCTGGGAAATCGACTTCCCGCCCCAACCTAACTCATTGCCATCCCTAGTAAAAAAAATTGTGAATGAAGGGAGTAACAAATAAAACCTTGACTCTTTTGGGGTATGCTTTGTATGTTTGAATGAAATAAACTCATGAATGGAATGGAATGGAGATTTGAATTTAATGATGAAAGAATGATGATTCCTATGATTGGTATGAATTAGGAATGAAATATAATTATTGTGTGTAACTATTTAAAATTAGTATTGTTATTGGTTGTTGAAATAATTATTTAATGACAATATTAATAATGATTGTTAGAATATATATATATATATATATATATATATATATATATATATATATATATATTCGTAATAACAAAATTTTTAATAAAAAATATTATTATTATTAAAAATGTTTTTAATAATACTTATAATTATAAAAAATAACATTATACTACTATTATTTAATAATTTTTAAATTAATATTTTTTTATTATTGTTGGAATTAATATTTAACATTAATTTATTATTTATTTTTGTAATTATTACATATTTAATTATGATTGTTAGAATTTATATATATATATATATATATATATATATTTGTAATAACAATATTTTTAATAAAAAATATTATTATTAAAAAATATTTTTAATAATACTTATAATTATAAAAAAATAACATTATACTACTATTATTTAATAATTTTTAAATTAATAATTTTTTTATTATTGTTGAAATTATTATTTAATATTAATTTATTATTTATTTTTGTAATTATTACATATTTCTTTTAATTGTATTATTATTATTTTAGTAAAATTATTAGTATTATTTATTTTTATTTTTATTTAAGATAACTTTTAGAATCAAATATTATTATTTATATTTTTATTAATATATAAGTTGTAATTACTATATATACTCTAGAAAAATATAATATTATTGTTGAAAATTATTATATTATTATTATTATTATGGTTGAAATTGGTTATTATTATTTTTAATACTACTTATGATTTTACCAAGTAGAATTATTTTATTGATATTTTTATTATTAAGTATTAATAGTAATATTATTATTGTTGACATGTTGGGCTTAGAATATAATATTATATAAATAAAAACAAGTGATGATATTTTTTAAAAATAATTATGCTTTAACATGTGAAATATATAAATCTATGTGTTATGGAAGGAATCATTATTCCACATTATTGGAAATCATCATTCCTTGTGGAATCACTTTTTCATTTTTAAAAATATATAAAACATAGTATTTGTAATAGATTAAGGAATGATCATTCCATCTCATATCTATTCCATCATACCAAGTTAATCTTTCCTGTACTTATATAATTTAATTTCTTTTTAAATGGAATTGATTCTATCCATTTGATAATTTCAACTTCTCTTGATAAAAAAAAAAAATTATTACCATTTTATGTGTATGCTTCCTTTCTTTCTCTTTTTTCATTTTTTCCCCACAAATATATAGTATGCACTTATAACATGCACTTGGATTCTCAATTCAATTTTAATTTTTCAAAACACACGCTAACTCGTCGAATTGTGTGTGTGTGTGTTTTTTTTTTGTTTTTTTTTGTAATTAGATATTACTGATTTCTTCTTAGAATATTACTGATTACTTTTTAAAATATTACTAATTTCTTCTTGTGGTATAATATTACTAATTTTTGTTTAAAATATATTTTTTCAAAATCTAAATCCATATTATATATACAAGTGCATACTAGCTAGAACCATTTTTATTTTTTTACATTACAAGAAGAGTAATTAGGTCGGACACGTCAATTTTCTCCTGACAAGGGTATTTATGTCCACAGTAATACTAGCTTACAACAGGAAAAAATATTTCTTCTATGCGTACTATGTGCTCAAAACTGTAATAGCCATGACTGCGGAGGGAAGTGCTCATTTTCTTGCTTTCGCTTATGTGGTACGTTTGATTCATTTTCTTGCCCTCATTATCAACTGATATTATAATATTATAAATGAAATAAATAATCAATTACTATTATTTGTGTTAAGTGACAGAAACTTGATTTATGAGATAGATCATTCAATTTACGCGGAGTCAGAAATAAAAAATAGGGCGGACAAAAATTAATATAGTACAAAAAATACAAGTCAATATTTTTTTGGCTTATATTACTTACAATTCTATCTTTTATTAACACATAGTACTAAACAAGATCACGATCCATCTAATTTAAGAGTGAATCCACTATAAAATAGTTTTAATGTACAATTTATTAATGAAACAGCTATTCATGGTTAAAAATACACACATGATACAAATCAATGGCATGGTAATTAAAACTTTGCCTTAAATGGATGATATTTTTAGGCTGATAATGTTGAAGAAGGAAATCGAGGTTCGATGTTTGGAATATTATCTGGAATTGCAACTTCTTCTGTCGTCTTGGGGAATTTATCTTCTCGCTTCCTCTCCACTTCTACTACATTTCAAGTACCTTAGTTTATGTTCTCATTTTCCGTTTTTTTTTTCCAGTAGTGTAATCTCTCTCTCTCCCTCCCTCCCTTCCTCTCTATTTGAAACTTAATTGCCAATAAAATCAGATCATTTTCTCAAATTGCAATCAAATCTAAATTTTTAAATTTTGATAAACAAAAACTCAATATAAAAAAAGTTTGCAACTCGAACCAACTAGCAGCTTGCTCATACCTGAATATGACGTGTCACCTAGCTAACAACAAATAATTAATTTTCATTTTCGGGCAACAATAGATCTGCATGTTGGTTCAAATTGTAATTTTTTAATTTAATTTTTATAAATTTGAGGTCTTGTTTGGCTAAATTTAAAAGTCTAGATAAATTTGCAATTTGCGAAAATATTTTGATTTTATACCATTAAACCTATATTTTAATGATATTATTTAACACTTAAAACTGTCAATATTTTTATAATTTCATAGGTTGCTTGTGTTGTGTCCATTATTGCATTATTGTACATGAGGGTGTTTCTTCCGGAGTCGATCTTACCGAACAACGTTTCTACGAATGTCATAGAAACTGACTGCCTTCTGAAAAAGGAAAAAACTCGATCAAACAAATGGAAGCTTTTCAAGACTTTGATTTCATCGGACGACACAATTTGCCTGTTGAGGACTAGGTTAGCTATTCTCATCTTTTTTCTATTGGTGTTGATATTATTATAATTAGGGTTGTAACCAAATTATACTATAAAATTGATCTTAGTGACAACAATTCTATCATGTCCTTTCACTATTGCTTTCCCATTTAAAAGCCATTAATAACATAAAATAATTATTAAAGACTTTTAAGCAGAGAAACAACAATAACATAATTACTGTCATTAAAAATAATTTTTCTTGTACGATAGAATCTTTGTTAGGGAAGACTGAAGAGTATATTGTAGGAGTTTTGTGCGGGACCGTGGTCTCAGACGAATTTCTTTATAATACCTGAGTTAGAGCAACCACAACTGTGGTTACTCAAATGATTATAACAAAAAAATGAGAGTTATAACTCTTTAATAATTTCTCTCTCATAATTTTAGTTACTCAAATATAAAATGAATCACACATTCTTCCTAGGAGAGTGGTCTTCACGCTGGTAGTGGCTAAATGAATTAGTTGGCCACGCACATAAATGTAAAGTGAATTATGCTGACAAATACTCTGCATGTGTGCAGTCTGCAGACAACTTAATTTAATTTAATTTAATTTTTTTGAAAATACCCAGTCAAGTTTGCCAATTAATGTTACGCAAATCAATTAATTGAAACGAAATGGCCCATTGAAAATTAGTTCTTTTCAAGTTTCAACTAGCATATTAAATATGATATTTTTTCCGTTAAAAAAAAAAAAAAAAGACATTTTGATTTGCATGCAAAATAATAATTAAAATAATTGATATCAAATTAGGAATGATTTAAGAATTGACATTTTAAATATACATTTTATAATGCAAATTAATTTCAATATAGTTCTATATTACTAAATGAGTCAATTATTTTAAGATTGTAAATAAAAATTAAATAATTTAGTACGTATTTCATTATATAAAAATAATAATATAAGTGGTTGATGTGGGTTCCTCAAGTTTAAATTATAACTTTCTCACCATTGCTAAGGTTAGTATGTTTTTGTTATTTTTACACAAACGGTGAGGTGACAATGAGGTGGAGGGAAGATAAGGATTATAACTCCTCCACCATTGTGGATGCTCTTATATTAAAAAAAAAAAAAGACATGATTTAGTTGAAACTTCATAAATTTATGAATCATATAATATGTTAAATGTGACCCATCTCAAATTTGATATGGTATGATCTCATACATGTACCTTCACGATCGTTAAAATAAGTAAATTAAACTCAAATTTGATAATATTACTCGTTATACTCTATAAGTTTGTTACTCCCCTTTTTACTACATCCCTTTATTTTAACAATAAAAACTCATCAAACCTTTTTCTTAAAGTGAATGTTTAAATCAGTGTGAAAACTGATGGCAAATGGATAAGACAAAATATAGAGTGAAAATAATTTATACATGAATCATCGAAGGGTATTAGTTGATTTCTCTAAATAGTATTAGTTGTTTCCGTTGAAAAGTAATACTACCTCCGTCCCAATTTTGTTTACCCATTTGACTTTTGTTGACTTTTTTGTGAGACTTAATTTGTAGTATTTAAATTGATAAAATGGTTTTTTTATGATTGCATATTATTCAATTGAAGTGCATGAAACAAAATAAAGATGATTTTCTACGTAATTATTAGTGGAACGAGGTGTAATTTAGAAGTGTTTGAAGGGGGTACATAATGAAATGGGTAAACAAAATTGGGACGGAGGGAGTACTAGTTTACACTGAAGAGTCTTAGTTGTTCAATAAATACAAACTAAGACTCTTCAATGAAAACAATTAATACTCTTTAATGAAAACATCTAATACTGTTTAGTGAAACAATCAATATTCTTTCATGATTTATATATGAACCAATTTCACTTTATATATACTCTTGACAAATAGAGATAATGAAGTAAACTTGTTTAGTTTAAAAGAATTATAGTTATTAAACATATAATGTCAATAAACCTTTAGTAATAATATTAGAATTTCCGAGTCAGATTCAAGCCCAAGCATACCCGTTTACATACATTTAATTAATAATTTAATTTATTATTTATAATCCTTGTCAAAAAAAAAAAAAATTATAATTGTATTTATTAAATCTGTACATATCATGAATGGGATTGACTCAATGGTAACCACATCAAACTCATTTCCAATAATTTTTCATTACTTGCAGCCCTGCATTTCCAAAAGCGGCAATAATCGCATTCTTGAGCACTGTTGCAGACGGTGGACTCAACGCTTCTCTGATGGTAATTCAATTTGTGAGAAGGGTAACACTAAAAGAAGTTGATATTTATTGACAATATTTTTCTCATTAGTTATTGTTTTTAAAAGTTTTTAATAACATAATCTTATTAATAACGATTCCTAGATGTCATGAAGACTTTTAGCCAGAAAAACTATAATAGCTACTATAAGTCAATTTTAGGGTAAATTGCAATTTTGGTCCCATGAGAATAACTATGATTTGCAAAATTAATCTTTTTTTCAATTTTTTTGATCTTGTAGTTTTAGTCGACATTTTTGTCCCAAGAAAAGTACAATTGTGGTCTCAAAAGAATGTATAAATCGCAGTTTTAGTCACAAAAAAGTGCAATTTTGATCCAAAAAATTAACGGAAATGACCAAATTTGCAAAAAATGAGACAAAAAAAAAAAAAAATCGTGAGACCAAAATTGTTATTGAAAAATTCTCACAGGACGCACTTTGCAATTTTCCCGTCAATTTTTGTAGTGTAAGCCTCTTGTAAACCAAAGAAGTTTCACGTGAAACTGGTTCACAATACAATTTGGTTATCAGAAAGCTAACTGAGCGATCACAATTCACATTGATTAAAAAGTTACTGTTAATGTATATGGTGAAAGTCATAATGTTTAAACGACTTTAAATAATTTAGGGTGCATTTATTTTAAATTCTTCCATGAAAATAATAAAAAAAATCATTGAATAATGAATTACAATGAAAATAATAGTGTTTTGTCCTAATTTGAAAATAAATAAAGACAAAAAATAATTATTGATTGAGAAATCACGAAATGATTGAAGAAAAATAATTATAGGAAAAAAAATAGTAATCAAAATATGGTGATGATTAACTTATTTCGAGTCCTGACATAAGAATATCTTTTATTTTTATTAGCTACGGTAAATAGTTACACTATATTCTTCTCATTCCCATGAATTTTTTTTTTAACCAAGCGCCCTTTTATTGAATTTGGTTAATTTGGTCATGATGTAGTATTACTTAAAGGCTCAGTTTCAGTTCAACAAGGATCAATTTGCTGATCTAATAATAATTGCTGGAATTGCAGGATCGATATCACAGGTAGTTTAATTTGTAGTATTACACCCTTTTCCTTTTTCTTTTCTTTTCCTTTCCTTTCCATTTTAATTTTATTTCATTGTTTTCGAAAAATGCACATTTATGTAGTTCTAATCCATCTTTGTGATTTGTTCAGTTGGTCCTCATGCCCATATTAACTCCTCGTTTGGGAGAAGAGAATATACTTGTTATTGGTCTATTTTCAAGTTGTGTTCAGGTAAGTACCTTACATCACAATTTGTATCACAATTTGCTTCAAGTTTAATATGTTTGTATATAAACTAATATTGTATAGAATGGAATCACACACCCTATATCTTTAAGTAAATTTATTATGCACAAGGTACACAGTGCAATTAAGTATATTTTTAAATAATATTTAATTTCATTGAACAGTTGCAGTTGTTTACTGCAAACAACTATAACTGTTCAATATAAACAACTAAAACTGTTTTAAAATACACTTAAGTTGCACGATGCACCTGATGCATACAAAATATTGTCAATTTTGGATATATATATATATATATATATATATATATATATATAATGCAACCTACATGTTTTAAATTCTAGATAATTGAATATGTGGAACATACAATTACATCTGATCAATGTATGATTCAACAAACACGATTAATTAACTAGCTCGTTTCCACAGATGATACTTTTCAGCGTTGCTTGGTCACCTTGGGTAAGTTCCTCATCTCTTACACATAAATGTGAATTTAAGATTTGTTAACATCTTTTTGGTGAAACTTTGAGATTGTTATATATATATATATATATATATATATATATATATATATATATATATATATATATATATATATATACTCGTAGTCGTAGAGGAAAAATACATCAATAAAATAATTTCAGGGGATTGATAACTTGACTTCAACCTAATAATAAGGGGAGTTAAATCAATTAATAAGAATATATAAAGTTTGGTTTGAGATTTAATCTAAATAGATTTTAAAATCTTGATAAATAATCATTACACGTGTTTGTTTGGATTTTAAGTAGATTGGACTTAATTTTATGTCAAATTGTACACTACAAAAAAAGAGCTTAGTGACGATTTTTGCGACAGGAATGCAATTGTAAATAAGAATTTATGACGACTTCGTAACAAAAATATATAAGTTAGTTGCAAAAAGATTGGTTGCAAATATTAGCGACATATATTTTCAAAACCGACGGATTGACACCTTCGACAATTTATGATGGAACAATTTAGTAAAAATTGACCCAAACCCAAAAACAAACCTTACCAAAGTTCATCGCAAATTCTAATTGTCTTTTTTTTTTTACTTACTCACTACATTATATTCTTTATATTTTATATTAAATTTATCTTTTTTTTAATTGGTGAATCTTAGTTGTTAATAGTTAGTTCATCAAGCCCCCAAATTCTCCAAGAAATCTCCAAGCCACCTTGTAACTCCCACAATTAATTTCCAGAGGGAATCGAACCCGGGTCACTCACTAGAGTGAGGAACCCGGTGGCCAGGTGGCTTAAGCCCACCTGGTTAAATTAGTCTTATTACTTTATTTCTTTCATCAAATTAATTTATTTATTTCATTTATCTAATTTGTCTTATATTTACGTGTCCTACACATATAAAATTATATCACTCATATTAAATATACACATGCACCTAATTAAGTTATATTATATTTCTATGAAAAAAATTCTCCGAATTAAAAATATGATTAAATATAAAGCAAACTTAAAATTTTATATTGTTCGAATAATACAAATACTTTAAATAAAAAATCGACCAATGAGTTTTCATTTAATTTTTCCTTAACAAAAAGGTTGTCCCAATACTCGACAAATGATATCAACACCCACATGACACCTCATCATTGCCCTTTTCATCTTCATGATAATATCTCTGCTTCCACTTGTTCATCATGTCCATATACTTGATCTTAATCATATCAAAAAATGCTTGATATACCTCTTGATGAAGAGTAGGTTTAGTGTGCACCCAAATTCCTTATTTGCACTTGGATTTTAAAATTTTTGTAAAAAGTATGAAACACACACACTTCAGCGTGAACATTAGTTTTTTAATCAACAGTACCTTAAATAGTATTTTTCGAATCAGTAATACTCCAAGCAGTAATCAATATGGGGGCACGGGGAAGTTATACATACTTTTATGAACATGCATGTTTTTCTATATAATGAAAATATGAGGAGGTTTGAGGTTTCATAGATACTTTTATCAAAAAACGGATAAATTTTATGCATTTAATTAAATACAAAGAGGTTTGGTCCATATTTATCAAGCACAAGGTATTATATTTCTTACCTGAATTTGTAAGGGTATATGTATTCAAATCAAACATATGCTAGAAATATTGTTATGCAAGAGTTAGGACTATTGAGATGTGTAATTTCATTCCTAACATTCAATGTGTATGTTTACAATATTTATAGAGGCAAAGCCTGTGTATATGTTCTGGATGATTCCAGAGTAGCCTAGCTATGAATCTGTTGTAACAAACTAGCAAATTCTGAATCTAACTAATCTTGATAAAGATTTTGTAACAAACTAAACTAATGTGCTTTCCTTTACTGCTATACAAGTGTATCCGGACGTATGCATGTCCTCATGCATATGTATATACTAACATGCTCCCTTTGAAACTGGACGAGAGGGAGCTTGTAAGCGAAGACGTTCAACGATGCCATGAAATCGTGTGGGAGTAAGAGATTTGGTAAGACGTCAGCCACTTGATCCTCGAAAGAAACGTATCGAACATCAAGTTGACGACTTTGCACCTTTTCCCGAAGAAAATGTACGTCGATCTCAACATGCTTCATTCGGGAATGGAAAGAAGGGCTGAAGGCAAGAATTATGGCTCCAGCATTGTCGCACCAAAGTACGGAAGAGATCGACAGCGAAAGACATAGCTCACGAAACAAAGATTGAACCCACATCATTTTGGTAGTAGCAAGTGCAAGAGATCTGTATTTAGCCTCCGTGCTGCTTCGAGCGACCACTGACTGCTTCTTCGAACTCCAAGAAATTAAGTTCGAACCAAGGTAAATGCAGTAGCCATATGTGCTACGTCAGTCATCTATAGAGGAGACATAATTCGCATCCGCAAAGCCCTGCAAAGAAAAAATTGAAACGGAAGAAAAAGATAAACCTTGGAATGAAGTTCCTTTTAGGTATCGTAGAACCCATTTGCACGCTTGCCAATGATTGGTAGTGGAATTTTGAAGGAATTGGCTAAGTTTGTTAACTATGAAAGCTATATCGGGCGGGTTAAGAGAAGGTATTGGAGAGCCCCTATAGTGCTACGATAAAGAGTAGGTGACTTAAACGGGGCACTGTCAAAGGCGGATAACTTGTGACTAGGACAGGATGGAGAGGGAAAGGGTTTAGAGTTAAGAAGATGAGTTTTGGTTAAGAGATCATGTAGATATTTAGAATGTGTAAGAGTGATACAAGATGGTGTAACATCAACTTCAAGACCAAGGAAATAGTTAATTTGGCCAAGGTATTTTAGGGAGAACTGAGAATTAAGTTGAGTAATGAGAGTCTGGACCATTTTTTGATCATCTCCTATGACTAGAATATCATCCACATAGACCAATAACACCAAGAGTTTTCCATTCATGTTCAAGTGAAAAAGGCAGTGATCCGAGATTGAGTGTTTGAAGCCAAACTTGATGAGAAACCCCTTCAATTTATCATACCAGGCCTTCGGAGCTTGTTTCAAACCATATAAAGACTTCCTCAGTTTACATACATGATTTGGCTTAGATAAATCCTCAAAACCCTGTGGTTGTTGAATATACACATCCTCTTTGAGACCCCCATTCAAGAAAGCATTGTTTATATCCACTTATTGGATTTTCCAGCCTCTGGTTACTGCTAATGACAACATAATTCTGAGTTATTGGCTTGAGTACTGGACTGTAAGTGTCAAAATAATCCACACCAGAATATCATCCACATAGACCAATAACACCAAGAGTTTTCCATTCATGTTCAAGTGAAAAAGGCAGTGATCCGAGATTGAGTGTTTGAAGCCAAACTTGATGAGAAACCCCTTCAATTTATCATACCAGGCCTTCGGAGCTTGTTTCAAACCATATAAAGACTTCCTCAGTTTACATACATGATTTGGCTTAGATAAATCCTCAAAACCCTGTGGTTGTTGAATATACACATCCTCTTTGAGACCCCCATTCAAGAAAGCATTGTTTATATCCACTTATTGGATTTTCCAGCCTCTGGTTACTGCTAATGACAACATAATTCTGAGTTATTGGCTTGAGTACTGGACTGTAAGTGTCAAAATAATCCACACCAGCTGTTTGTTGAAAACCCCGTGCCACCAACCTGGCTTTTAATCTGTCCACAGAACCATCCATATGGTATTTGACCCTAAAAATCCATTTAGCAGTGATGATATTTAACTCTGGTTTCCAAGGAACCAGATCCCAAGTTCCTTTCTGCATTAGAGCCAAATATTCTGCATCCATGGCAGCCTTCCAGTTTGGATCAAGTAGAGCCTCAGTAGCAGTTAGAGGCTCAATGATAGATGGAGGAGAGGAAGTAGAGGTATAAGTGGATGAAGTAAGAAGGATTTTAGGCTTGAATATACCAGATTTTGATCTTGTTTACATGTGATGTGTGGGTTGAGGAGGAGCAGGTTGTGGAAGAGGTAATGATACAAGTTGTAAAGATGAGAGCTCAGGCTGTAACTGAGAGAGCTCAAGCTGTGGGATAGAGAGGGACTCAGATGAAGGATGACGAAGGGGTAATGGTGATACAGCGGGTGATGAAGATCCTGTGGATAGCTGCTGTGGTGATGATGGAATAGATGGAGTATGTGAGCTGTTCTGTGACATGGAATTAACTGGAGGTGGAGCAGTTGGTAGAGGAGGAAGTGGCAAGGAAGACTGAATGAGTGTTTTGTGAGATGAATTTGAGTTATTAGGGAATAGGACTGGGAATGGAAATTCTGACTCATTAAACTCTACAGTTCTTGAGATGTATATTCTCCCAGATGAGTGCAAGCACTTATACCCCTTGTGATTATCACAATATCCAAGAAAAACACACTTAGAAGACCTGAATTGTAGCTTTGAACTGTTATAAGGTCGAAGGAAGGGAAAACATGTGCATCCAAAAACTCTGAGAAAGGAATATTCATGTAGCTTTCTGTGTAACATCAGGTAAGGAGAGGACTTGTTCAGAGTAGGAGTTGGCAAAGTGTTTATGAGAAAAACCGCAGTAGAGAAAGCCTCCCACCAAAATCTGTAAGGTAAAGAAGCCTGTGATAGTAATGTGAGTCCAACTTTTGTAATGTGTTGGTGTTTTCTCTCTATTAGGTCGTTTTGTTGATTTGTATATGGACATGAATGCCTGACTTTAACACCAATAGATTGGAAGAATGGTTTAAAAGTCACAAACTCACCACCCATATCACACTGTACAACCTTGATCTTCTTAGAAAACTGCCTCTCAACAAATGTAAAGAACTGTGTGACTTTTGCAAACACCTCAGACTTTAAGTGTAAAGGGAAAATCCATGTGAACCTTGTAAACTCATCAACAACAGAAAGATAGTATTTAAATCCATCAGAAGACACTGTACTTGCAGGACCCCATACATCCATGTGTATCACATCAAAAGATTGTGTTGAACTATGATGAACAGATTTAAAGGTCATTTGGTGCATTTTGCCACATTTACATGTATCACAGAATAAATCTCTTGTATTAGAAGACAAGTTCAGTAACTTGAAACCAGTAGAGATTACATCACCACTTGGATGGCCAAGTCTACAATGCCAAATAAATGTCACATCTCTTAAATTATTTGGTGATTTATTGGTTACAAGACATGAAACTTTATTCTGCAAAGATGTGGAAATAGCTGGATTTCTTCTTAAGTGCTCCAGATCCAGCTGGTAGAGTCCATTTTTAAGAGTGCCTCTCAACAGGACCTGATGTGAGGTCAGATCCTTAACAAGGCAACAAGTAGAGTGAAACTCAATGTAAGCTGCATTGTCCTTTAAGAATTGTGATGTGCTAATAAGGTTCTTTGTTATGTCCGGTACATGAAGAACTTTGTTAAATGTGATCATATTAGCATGCTGCAAACCAGAAAATTTAATGGAACCGACATTGTGAATAGGTAGATTAGCACCATTACCAACAACCATCGAGGATTTACCTTGATAGGGTGCCTGAAGTTGGAGATTGTTTAGTGCCGAGGTAACATGATGTGTGGCTCCACTGTCCACAATCCAATCTCCACTTAGCTGAGCCTGAGAGGAGGTAGGAATATCAGTACCAACAGGAAAGGGAGAATGAGTAAGACCTGATGAAGATTGAGTGTTATGAGCTTGATAAGAGGAGGACTGATTTGGAGATCCAGTAGCACCAGAGGAAGAGCCTGAAGAGTTTCCAGAGTTTGCATTATCCAAACCAGTAAAAGAAGCATCAAACCTTTTGTAGCATTTAGCAGATACATGATTTGGTTTGCCACACAGTTAAACAAATTTGGACTTATTAAAAAATCTCTGTTTGCCCTTAAACTTGTTATCATTATTTTGTCCACCTTTTGAGCCAGATCCTGAGTCTCGAGTAATGATATTAGCAGATGGAGTAGTGGAACCAGAAATACCAGCAGCTGGATTAACCTTATGAACTGATGAATTTTGAAGTAGGCGCATCTCAAAAGTCTGTAGTATGGACTTAATTTAAGCTAGAGTGAAAGTATCAGATCTAGTGGTTAAATTGACCACTACAGTATCAAACTCTGGACCTAAGCCACCGAGCAAATACATGATGAGATCCTCATCAGAGATGGCATGACCTGCAACTTTAATGTTGTCTCCGAGGGTGCGAAGTTGAAGTATGTACTCTTCAATGGATAGATCACCATTCTTAAGTGATTGTAGCTTAAGCTTTAAGGCCATGATTTGAGCATTAGACTGAGATCTGTATAACTCCTCCAGTATTTGCCAGACCTCAAACGAGTGAGTGCATCTATTAACATGACCAAGCATGCCTTCAAATATTGAGCTGAAAATCCAGCTAAGCAAAAACTGATCCTTCCGAAGCCAAGTTTGATACTCCGGATTAACACTGGATTCACCAGATATGCCATCAACAATATTGGAATCTGGAATGGTGTTAGATGTGGTTAGAAGCACAGATTCAAATCCATGTGCTCTAACAGTAGCAAGTACTTGTGATCTCCAATAGGAATAGTTAGAGCGATCCAATCGAATTGTTAAAGTGATGAAGTGAGGAAGTTTGGATGGAAGAGTAGAAGTCATGTTTCGTGAGAAGAGATATTAGGGTCGATGAAGATATGAGGAATGATGAAGATATGAGGAATAACACTGGATGAAGATGAACTGAAAGCCGGATGAAGATTTGCAAATAACCGTAATAGAAACAGTTACCAAAATGAAGAATAGAAAGAGCAGGAGGAAAGCGTGAACTGACCCAACGATACCATATTGAAATGTGTAATTTCATTCCTAACATTCAATGTGTATGTTTACAATATTTATAGAGGCAAAGCCTGTGTATATGTCTGGATGATTCTAGAGTAGCCTAGCCATGAATCTGTTGTAACAAACTAACAAATTCTGAATCTAACTAATCTTGATAACGGTTTTGTAACAAACTAAACTAATGTGCTTTCCTTTACTGCTATACAAGTGTATCCGGACGTATGCATGTCCTCATGCTTGTGTGTATACTAACAAGGACATATAATGTAGAGGGGATTCATGAGTTAAAAGACTACTATCGATTGACAAAGTGGTACAACTAGTTCAAGTGGTTAGAATCTCATTACCTATGATCCAAAAACTACGATTTTGAGTCACAATTTTAATGATTAAATATAAAAAAAAAAAAAACTACGATAAGCTATTTTGACGGGAACTATCCCATAGTTTTGTATCCTCTCGTATTCTTACATTACCTAGCTACTCTTAACTCTATCAAATTAAAATTACAGGTTTCTTATGTAGCTGCAACGATCTATATTGTCTCTCTTTTTACGCAACCATGTGTAAGTACATACTTCTTATCATCAAATTAACAATTAATTTCTTGATACATTTACCCAAGCAAATCTCATTTTCTTTGTAAGCTCTCGTTGCTTATATTATGCAGCTAAGGAGCATCATATCCAAGCAAACAAGCCCAAGTGAGCAGGTATATTATAGGTTATTGCTATGATCTGGCCATAATCATCCTCTTGGATTAAATCCCCCCCCCCCCCCCATTTTATATGATAATTCTTTTATTAAGCTTATTTTGTGTACACATGCACTCCCCTAATCTGAAATTATCACTATTTCTTGAAGACCATAACTCAGGGGTGATAAAAAAGGACTGTAACTCTTCGGGTTAGCAATTTAAGGACAAACTTTTAAAAATCGCAAATTGAATACAAGGACGGAGTAGATTAAAAAAAAAAGTACGGTGGACTAGATTATATACCATACAAAAATGAGATCAAATGTTGGATTTTGAGTGGTCTAATTAATAAAAAGAATTATTTTTTTACTATGTAAAAAAAGAAAAATTCCAAAAGTTAAGGTAGGATGGAACACACCACTAGGCATAGGGTGGCCCTACCCTTGCTTGAATCAACCCAAAGCGGGCCAATTGGCTGAACTCGGGCTGAATTTCGAGCATATTGATTTGATTTCAGCATAACCGGGGCTGAATTTAGGCCCAATTTAGGTTGACTGTATTGATTTGGTCTAAATTTACAATTTTAAAAGTTATTTTAAAAAAAAAAAATTGTAAGTATGTAGTATTTATTACCTTCCTCATTTTGCCAACCCAAATAGTTGCAGTGTTCATTTTACCACCTCCTAGATTAAATTATGGAACTTGAATAAAAAAATTATTTCCTATATATTTTACCACCTCCTAGATTAAATTATGGAACTTGAAAAAAAAAAATTATTCCCTACATATTTTAGTATGAAATAAAATCATAAATTTGTCCGTGGCTGTGATTGGTGGATTATGAGTTGAGGGTTGGATGTTAACAGGGAAAGGGTCAAGGATGCATAGCGGGCGTATGTTCGTTGGCCAACATTGTCTCACCTCTGGCCTTTTCCCCTTTAACAGGTCACTTCTTCATTTCATCACTACTCTACATGTAATAAACTTGATGTGCCACTTAAGTCCCTGAATTTCTATAATTTCTCAATCACGTTCTCAATTTTCAGAAATCTATTCAATCTGATAAACATCTCTTTTGTCCCGCAGCTTTGTTTCTATCAAATAATGCACCATTTTACTTTCCGGGGTTCAGCATTCTGTGCTCTAGCTTTATTACTGTAAGTACCTTAACTAATCATTTTTCATTTTCTTTTTTAATTTTTTTTTTTATTTGCTACACCCAATTTATATAAATATATCACCCATATGCGCACTTGCTGCTTTTCAACTATATTAATCTCAATATTTCAGTTATATCATTTTATTGATTTTTTTATTCAATTCTAACCTGCATTTTTAAGTTATATTTATATGCAATTTTCAGTTGTCACTATTAAAAAATAAAAAATTGTCTACGAATTTTGTTAATATTACTACGAAATTTCTAATGAAAAATTATGTAAGGGAGATTGTCTACGATTTTTTTTTTTAAATATACTAGCATCTTTATTTTCCATATACAAACAATTTGTCTTTGCTTACCCGTAGACAAATTGTTTATAAATAAATGACTTGTAGGTAGTTAATTATATACTTAGAAATTTTATTTCATAGATAAATTGTTTGTAGACTGAGAAATAAAGATGTCTACATGATTAAGAAAAATTGTAGTTAATGTTGGAAAATTTTGTAGAAAATTCTAATTTAGAATTTTTTAAAGGAATTAGAAGAGACCAATTGATCGTTTATCACACACACTTGAGAATTTAAATCTTTGTGATTGTACAGATGATAGCCCTCGGACAGAGCATTGCGTTAAGGCAATTGCCTACACCTCCAACTGCAACTGCAACTGCAACATTATCAACAACAATATAACATCATCCGTATAGAGACTTCAATTTGATTATTTTTATTTAGTACAGCATCCGTATGTTTTAAATAGTGAAATATAAGATGAATCATTAAATCAAAAATAGGAGATGCAGTGTCGTATTTGTTAATATATAACTTTATATATAGGCTATATTTATGCATCTCTGTCATGATATTCTATATATGGACTATTTCCCATGATTAAGAGCCTGTTTGTTTGGGATCTGAAAGGTAGGGATTATGGATCATGAGACTAGGCTTGGCAATGGGTGAGGAATCCCCAGTTATTTTTTCATAGGATAGGGACGTGCCTGTTTACACCGGGAACCTGATAATTATTACTCATATATTTCTATTATTACAATACTAGTATATCACCCGTGCGTTCGCACTATTTGTGAGTACAAATTAATTATAATGTTAGTTTTTGTTACAGTTATCTCAATTGAAAAAAAAAATTGTTTGTTCATTATTTGTGTTAAATTAAGTAGAGTAGTTAGTTTATCTAAATTCTATATATTTTTTCTTTATACACCCTATATGTTGTTGATTTTTCATTTTAGAAATTTGGTATATATATCACAATTTTTTTTCCTTTTGATGCAATGCTCAATGTTAGTTTATTTTTTTTTCAAATTAAGCACATACAAATATTTTGTTCTCGAAGTGTGGAAAACGTCTACTTTGTCAAGTAAGTCAAACTTTAAAGATATTATGTTGGGTTTTTCTACGCCCTTCCTGCCATCAGTAAACCCTTTGAATACGTTAGATTTTTTATCCAACGTCTAATATTTTTTTCAAATGATTGCACTTTGCATTATAGCGTTTGCACTGTGCATATTGCAATCGCACTGCATTGTCCTATTAATAATTTAAATTAATATATATAAACTTACAAAAATACCCTTTTTACTTTGAAATAATTTAAAATATTAATTAACCATAATTTAATATTACTATTATCCTAATTCCTAATCAACTAATCCACCTTCCCCGTCAAAACAAAAATACTACCATTGCAGGCCCTAATTTTTCCAGAAAACCCTTCTTCTTTTCTCCTCAGCCCCCAGCCCTAATTCTTTTTTTCCCCTTCTACAACATGAATATTGTGCTATTTTTTGCAGTAAAAATATTCAGGAAGCAGATCAAGGCGCAGAGTGCCGACAGAATAGCGAATGAAAACAGCAATTCGGTCCACGCTTCTGATATACGGAAAAAAATATCAAATAATCGATTTGCGTCCAATAAAAAACATTGATTTCTCGTTTAAAAAAGGAACACTATTCTGGATTTTTTTTCCCCTAGAATAACAGCTTCGACATTAAATAAGAAGAAGAGCTAGTTCTTATAATTTTCTCCCTTTTTTCGTTTGAACAATGTACGAAGTTCTCCCATTCATTTGTGTTAAGAAAAAATAGCCATTTCTCATTCTCAGCGTTGAAAATTAAGTTTGAAAATAAGATGAACAGAGAGTTTTGTTGGTGAGTTTCTATATTTTATTTTGAAGAGGATAGCTTGGTTCTTCTCTTTTTTGCCTTAATTGATAGGGATGGAAGTACAAAGTGATCAATCCTCTGACATGAAGATGATCGTGTGTTTATATTATAAAATATATGTTTTTATTTAAAAAAATTACAAGGTTATTTTAGTAAATTTGTATATATATTTAAAAAATAATAATTAATTTGTTCACAGCGAAGCTATATCACTTGGGGCGAAAGTAGATGACATGTTAAATTTTTATTGGTTTACTGACGGCAGGAAGGGCGAAACCCTTCCTGACCGTAGAAAAACCCTATTATGTTTGTCTACAAATTTTGAAATACTTACTTATAAATCTTATTGATTGTTTTTTTCTATTATTGTCTTCTTCGTCAGATACTCGCATATCAAGATTTTCAAATCTTCTCGTTGGTGGACACGTGTAGTTGCCCATGCCTGAAAACTATTTGTCTAATTTTCTAAGACATGGTTTTGTGTGGTAAATTTATTAGACCAGTTGTGAGATTTATTAATAGAAAACATGGTTTATCGATTTACACGCTTATCTGTCTTTTTTTTTTTCCTTTTGATTTGTGTATGAATTTATTTTTCAATCTCATGTAATTTTTTTTTTAAGAGAGTAACATTTTGTTTCATATATTCATTTTTAATTATTTAAGTCTATAAATTATATAACACAAAAATAAACTTACTCATCATCTTTTAGATATGTACCAATTATAACAAATATCATTAAACCCTAAAATTATAAAGTAATTATTATAATGGTAATATTTACTTTAATATTAATTACGTATGTGTGTACATGTGTGTATGTGTGTGTGTGTGTATATATATATATATACCATAGACTTAAATAACTGAACGATTCATACAATTGTTAACATGTGTTTTAATATATATTTTGATAATGTAAATAGTTAAAATAGTAAAGGTTTTTTCAAATTTAATTATTAGCTAGATTAATTTATATATATATTTATGTTTCCTATGTTAGCAACATATTTTTATATGAAAAAATTAGTTACTATTTTTCGTATATACACATGCTATACAAAGTATGTATTTAATTTGTTACAATTTTTTTAACATATTGCTAGAATATATTGCTAAAAACTCTACATATAATCCACTGTGATTCGCTTTTAGTTACTATTTTTTGTATATACACATACCGTCGCATGCGCGAGCGCGCACACACACACACACACACACACATATATATATATATATATATATATATATATATTTTGTTATAATTTTTTAAAATATTGTTAATATGTATATATTGCTAAAATCTTATATATAACCTCCAGGGATTAGTCTAGTGGTGAGAGTTTAAAACTTAGGAGTTTACTCCTCTCTAAATTTTATGTTTGAAACCCACAAGGTGTGATCAGTTCCTGAGATGTACCAGTTGATATAGAGCTTTGCTCTGGCTTGAAGTGGGTCCCCTGCTAATGGACGACAGGTTATGGATTCGAGTTTTATTCTGACTTGAAATGAGTTTCCCATTAATGGACGGTGGATTATGGGCCCTTTGACCGGATACCGAGTCATAAAAAAATCCTACATATATAAATATAAGTAAATTGATTTATATTTTAAATCACATCAAAATGTATTATATAACTCATCCAAATTATGCTTATTCAATTATCTTTTATATAAATTCTTACCAATTAAAACAAAAATATTTAGATTGTAAAATTATATAATATTATAATAAAAATATGATGCTCCAATGCAAATCACATTTTTTAGCCATAATGTTTTTTATTAGAATGAAAAATTAAGAAGATGAAATATATATATATATATATATATATATATATATATATATATATGCATGATATTTTTTTTAATTAATTAAAATAGTAAAAGAAGATTAAAAGTTTTATATCTCCAAATAAAAAGTTTATATTAAAATATCACATTTATTTTGCTAATACATATGTTCATTCGTATTTATTATACTAGTGATCGTCCTACCCGTGCTTCGCACGGACGGAATTTGTTACAATTTTTCAACTATAACAATAACTCAATTATGAGTATGTATATGGTGAAATTAGTTCATACATGAATTATTGAAGGGTATCAGTTATTTTTACTAAAGAGTATTAGTTATTTTCACTTAAGAGTATTAGTTATTTTCACTGAAGTCTTAGTTTATTTTCACTGAAAAGTCTTAGTTTATTTTCGTTTAACAACTAAGACTCTTCAATAATAACAACTAATACTCTTCAGTGGAAAAAACTAATACTATTTAGTGAAAAACAACCAATACTCTTCATTGGTTTATGTATAAAGCATTTTCACTCTATACTTTGTCCTCAATTATAATTATAAAACTAAACAACTACCATTTTTTTAAATAAAATATAACTAAACTTTTTTTAATCAAGATCAATGATACTTATGATAAGAAATTTATACTCCCAATTAAACATTCATATTACGGCTTAGGTTTTTCACATATTACCTAAAATCTTTGTTTGAGCATCAACCTTATTTGGCTGACTAACAAAATATATATCTTAAAATTCAATGTAATTAGAATACTGGTAAAAATAAAAGTTTACTGTGAATATTTTAATGAAAAATATTAACTTTATACATTTTTAATATATGAGTAAAACAATTATTTTGTTACACACAAAGTATAATTATATTATACATATGGTAAATAATGTATTCACTAATAAATTTAGACTATTTACACTACAAAAGAGTAAATTTTGATTAAATCAAAAAGTGTATTAGATTAAATTGAAAAATTTACAATAAAAAACTAAATTCAGTGTAAATTTTTAAATGTAATATAACTATATTTAACAGTGTAATTACCTTATACTTTTCAGTGTAAACAACCTTAATTTTTTAGTCAGTGCACTATGCATCTGATGCATAATATGTCCGACCGATTATTTGCCAATATCCATTACTTGGAAAGTACTAAATACTTAGGCATAATGCATTTATATTATATTGTAATAAATAATTTTATTCCTCTTCTCAAGAAATATGCATGGTAAGGTTAACATTGGAAGTGAATTAGTAATTACTTTGTTTCACATTAAAAAATTTGGACTTCGTATTGTTCATCCATTAACTAAAAATATTTCTTTGTAAAACTGATCAACTTCCATTATAGTTGTCTCTATCTCTTACCATTCAAAATAAAAAAAATTATACATCTTCAATTCTAGATTTCTCCACTTCACCGCTCTTCTCCTGAAGATGAAGCGATGTTAACAATATTTGGGAGAATCACTCAAACACAAATGAAGAAACTAAAAACATTTCTACAATTCTTTTTTGACTTACCACCACGAGAAACATCCATCTTAGATTCCAATGGTTAGTATACTTTTCATTCTTTTACAAATTTTGATTTTATCCGCCTATTATTAATCGAAATCTCAATACCAAAATCTATAGATTTATCCATTTTATGAACTGATTAGGCATCCGACAATTGAAATTATACAAACGGTTCATTTGCATGTTGGATTATAATCGTCAAGAAGATGTCCCAAGAAAAGAAAGTGCAAATCCATTTCTACCAACAACAATTGAAGATTTGCTTTGTCATTTACAGAAAATCAAACACAAGATTAAGGTACTCATTTTATCTTGTATATCATAAGTAATCTTGTCTGTTCCATTTGAAAAAAATAGTTTAATGAATCACTACTAATCTTAGATTGATCTTAAAAGGGTTCAACAAAAAACTTAAGGACAATTAGATAATAAACATCCAACAGAACAGTGGAAGATGCGAGAAACATAGAAAAAACGAATCAAAATGAACAATAGAAGAGTCGATGATGTGAGAAACAGAGCAAAGAAGGTAAGTTTGATAATCTCCACTTATACAATTAGTATGTTGATTATGATATTGGATTTTATTAAAAAAAAAATAACTTTGATTAGTATACCCTCATTAGTTATTTTTTTCTATAACCTTAATTGTAATTACTATTATCTTTTATCCATCTCTCAAATATCTCATCCCTTCTATAAATCACCTAAATGCCTCCTTCACACAATGGGTCCCTCATTTAATAAAAATGTAAGGTAAAATGTGAGTGATTTTTTTTTTTGAATTGTGAATAAATTTATTAAAGGTAAATATTGAATGGAGTATTTATTAAATACACTTAATTCGATTTTACATCCAAATCAAAATCCTACGAACCAAAAATCTTCCGCATTTCATAAAAATCATAAAAAAAATATGGAGCAGTGCTTAAAGCTGGAAATAACTTATGTTCCAACAAACATAAATAAATAAATAACTAATTGTAAAAAAATATTATGTTGCAACATGCTCAAAGAATAAATATTCGAAGTCTTCAGTATTAGAACTATAACATGATTGTCTTTCTTCTCAAAATCGAAAACTCTGCATCACTCTCTTCAACCCTTCTTTTTTTGTGGTTGTGAGACATCTTAAAGGGCAAAAATGTAATCAACTTGATCTTAGAGAAAAATCTTTAGCAAATCAAATCCTATAAATCAAACACTATTAAGAATATTTTAGATTTAATATTTACTCATCAATACCATAATAACAAAAAAAAAAAAAAAAAATATATATATATATATATATATATATCATAATAACCAAAAATAGTTAACAGTGTCCAACTTCAAAGAATATTAAACAGAGTTAGTTTACAAAACCGAAGTTCCAACAAATATGACAGGAAAAAACGATGAACAGAAACTCATTCTAAAATCGAGATCTTCACCGAAAATCAGGGAATTCGCAATCAAGAAAAACCAAGAAACCGATGGTGATATTGTCAAAACTCCATCAAGTTGGAGATCAGTGTCGGTGACCGAGAAGTCTGAACTCAATTTTTCAGCAATCCAATACCATCATCATTCCCAAAACTGGAGAAAACATCAATAATGATGAGTTGCAAGAACTAATACTTTTAGTCCGAAAAAAAAAAGTAAATTTACATCCTCTAAACAATATTACAAAAGAACAATAAAAATATCTACGAAATATACGAAACTCATAAGAACACAACAAAAATACTCGAAAACATTGAGAACTCACAAACAATGATGATGAGAAAGAACAGATTGAAGGGTATTTAGATAGGATGTAAATCAAAACTGCTCCTAAATTGTAGCATTAATCCAATGGTTCACAATTAATCAAATAAATCAAATGGACGTCATTAGCTTATATCAATTCAAAAATACAATGATGATTATTGATTCATAGTTAAACAAACTTACCATTATAGTTAGACAAAGAAATGGACGATGGTGATCAAGTCACAAAATGTTGATCAACGGTCCAAAAAAGTTCTCACCCAAATCTATTAAAAAAAAATCTTTGTATTATATATTTATAGGTTATAGATTAATAAACATACATCAAAGTGTTATAATATAAAAAAACTAAAACATAAAATAACATCCAAACAATTGAATTAAAGTATTCATCCATTCAATTAACATGAAGTACATAACAAAATAATGTTAAAACAAAACTGTAAACATTTCTAATAACTTCTTGAAATACTATATTTTTGTGTAGCATTACATTCAAAATTATCATTATAATACGACATTATCTTCAAGTCCAATCGACTAAAAATCATTGGGATTGCAACATACCGTGTACCATGACTAAATAATTTTTTTTTTAGAAATACTCCAACATCAGAAAATGATTGACCTTGACTTTTGTTTCTTGACATAACATATGTAACAAACAACAGGGCTTGTCTACGCGTAAATTTGAATGATAATCTACAATTAAAAAAAAAATAGTGATAATTTAGGTATCAATGCTAGTTCACCGGCGCTGCTACCAGTCAGTAACAACCTTATTCTCAATTACTCTATCACGCAACCTAATGATAACCAACCTATAAATAAATATTAATGTATTAAACTTTAATTTGGAAAAAAAGATAAAAGTTGGTGACTAATAAATTTTAAATAAATATATATAATAATAAACTAATCTAGATCCATTACACAATTCCCTTGAATGATCTATATTTCTCAACAACATAACCGATGTTCCAATATGTTCAGACACATTGGAGAACTTTAAAGTGTTGAAAAATTTAGGATTGTGCACATTAGCTAGAACATCAAAATTCGAATCAGACCTACAAAAATTGTTGGAACTGGAATCCTTTTCTTCTCATTAAACTAAATCTGGAGTTATTTTATAGATATAACATAATCAAGTTTCGGTGCAAGGATAACCATATCCTGTAAAATTTGTGATCATACATCTGAGATTTGCAATTTGGATAAATACAATCAACAAAGGTAGTAATAGGATCATCAATAGTACATATAGAGGAGGGAGAGATAGTTGTATTGAAATTTAATAAAGACGGGTGGTGATTATTACTAAGGATGTAAGTGTAAGTATTATATCTTAGATAAATTATAATTTTATAATGGATATATTGGTAAAGATTATAAAATGAGGTGGTGAGTTTAGAAGTGCGTGAAATGAGTAAAATAGTGGGAGTAGATCATTGCGTCATATAATAAATTATTTATAAAGAACTTTATATTTAATTTAATTTAATTAACAATTAATTATTTTCATATTTAATTAAAAAATACAATAACAAACTTGTTTATTTTTTATATTTTTTTTAACAAACAAACTCGTAAAAAATTAAATAACAAATTGAATAAGAGAAATATAGCAAAAATAAGTGTCCCAGATCTTAATATAAATCACCAAAAATAAATCTTCGTAACCCAACAATGAATTGTTTCTAATTCTCAACATGCATAGAAATTAATAAAAATATGTTATGTAAATAAAATATTATATCATGGTTGAAATTTAGCAATAGAAATAATAAAATCAATAAAGGAACTTAAATAAAAAAGACCAATATCAAGTAACCTTGATATATAATAAAGGGTTAATTGCAAAAAAAATCACGAACTTTGCAGTTTTTATCAATTACAACATGAACTTTTAAAGTTTGCAATTCGATGCATGAACTAATTTATTACTGCAATTCAATACATGGTGTAAATTTCTGGAGATAAGTACGCTCACGTGGCAGTCGGAACTGACACAAAAAACGTGTCACATACCACGTTAGATGTCAAATCTGCAAAAAAAAAAAAAAAAAAAACTAATATTTCAAAAAGTTCTTTTATAAAAAATATTGTTCAAACACATTTAATAATTAATTATAAAATTTGGTGTTCTCTAGTTTATGTAGGAAAAATTATCTCACATTATACAAACTTGTATATATACTATAAAATAATTTTTGTTTTACTATCTTCACTCTTATTAAACCGCGTTGAATAATATTTTATTAAAATAAATGTTTTGAATTTTTTTTTAAATTCTTCTAGATTTAACATTTGATGTAGCGTGTGGCGTGTTTTTGGTGACGGCTTAGTCTACCACGTAGCGTTAGTCTTGCCAAAAAATTTATGTGTAGAGTATCGAAAATTCACGCCATGTATTGAATTGCAATAATAAATTAGTTTGTGTATCGAATTGCAAACTTTAAAAGTTCATGTTGTAATTGATAAAGACTATAAAGTTCGTGATTTTTTTTGCAATTAACCCTATAATAAATAATTAAAATCTCTGACATTAATATCATTATACTTCTTAAAAATAATTTTATCTTTTTTACATAATGCAATATTATACTCCCTCCGTCCTCGAGAAACTTGCACACTGCCTTTATTTTCGTGTTTTAGCTACCGAGTTATTTATTAATATTTGAAATGATAAAGTAACTTTTAAGGTAGGGTATGATAGATCTATATCTTCTCTATTGTAAAGTAACTTTAAAATTACTTTATCATTTTAAATACTAATAAAAGACTCGTTCGCTAAAACACGTGAAATTAGTAATTGGGCAAGTTTCTCCGAGACGGAGGTAGTAATAAATTTTAAAAAGTTTTAGTGAAAGTAATCATGTGACGGCCCATGTCACTAACAAATTTGAATTAATTATAATCTATACATATCTTAAGTTAGGACTTCGGACATATTTCAATATAATAAAATATGATTTTTCTCCAAAAAATAATTCACCTAACACTGGCAGTGCTAAAGAAAATGATAAACATAATTAAATTTATAGTTTGAGCAAAGTAAAAATAGATATACTTCCAAAGAAATATAATTTTCACTCAATGAAGTTTAAATTTTCCATTATTGCATTTCACGAAAAACTCTAAATGATTTCACCAATATTCATTGGTTCTAATTTTACTTCAACATAATAAGATTAAATTTTTATACATACCATAACTTGACAACAATTTGATTTTGGTGCCAATTGGTTACCCATTATGATTTTGGTCCTGTAAGTTTGAAATAACATCGACCCTTTAACCGACATTAGTAGGTTACCTTTCCAGTCACCTCCACGTGGATTCTTTCTTCATTTTTCTTTTTAATTTTTTGTTATATATATTTGGTTTTTTTTTGTGTCAAATAAAAAAAAAAAAAAAGGTTGGGTTCTTCTTTCATATCCCCCCCGGAAAATTGTTCATCTTTTTTTATCCAAAATGTTAAACCACCCCCAAAAGAAACCCCTATATGCCACCGTTCATTTCCAAATCCTTCTCAGATTTATTCTTAAATTCAAATCAAACCTAATCATAAACAATCTTGAACAACAACATCACGTTCATACAGTAAACCTAATTATTGGGGAAAATATTAGGATTACAATTCATCTTCATAAAAAATCTACGAACGCAAACACTCAAAAGCTCATCGATTAGTAGATAAACTGAACCCTAATTGTGGTTACCCATATTTTCTAGCATGACCCAGGCGATGACGATGCTCTAGGGGCAGAGATCCATATTTTCAACTTCCATATTCAATTTTTTGGGATAAACAAAAATGTAGTTCATTTGTTAAATTCACCAAAAAAAAAAAAAAAACAATTCTTTAGATATGAGGGATTCAAAATCTAATTTTTCCCTCTTTTAATTTGATGAACAATTTAATGAACTCCCAAATCTAACATACAAAAATATTAATCTCATCCTTCACATCTTCATAATACGTTGTCGACTCCTCTGCGCGCCATCAACGCCCATAACCCATCTTTTTGGAGCTACAAATATGATCTAAGTGTAAACATTTTTTATGGGATTGCGTAATTTGATTTGGGATCAACAAATTTGATTTTGGGAGTTGCAATTTGGTTGAACGTAATCTTGGTGTGAATACACACACATATACATATATTAAATTTACATTTTTAAAAATATAATTTAATTATTCCTAAATCTTAATATATGTTTGCACTTTTATATTATTGCATAAATATATTTATAGTTTTCAAAATAATTTATAAATATATATTTTAAAAGCTCAAGCAAACGATCTACAATATGTTTCGAAATATTTAATTTTGAGGGGAAAAGCCACATATTACAAAAAAAAAAAAAAAAACTCACATGGAGTATAACCTGATAGGTAACCTACTAATACCTGTAAAAGGATCGACATCAAGATAATTTTAAAATTTACATGATCAAAATCAAAATAGGTAATTTATTGGGACCAAAATCAGATTGGTGTCAAGTTAGGGGACATACAATTATAATTTTTACATCATCCAACATGTCTAACAATTTATAAAAAAAAAATTAGTGAGATGAAGCATGTGACAATCGTTCTGACATACTTTAATATAATAAAATGATATTTTTCTCCAAATAAATATTATATTAACAAAAAAAAAAGAATCGATATTAACAAAATTAACAAAGAATCGATATTGTCCTGACACTATTATATGCTAAAAAAAATTATATTAACAAAATTAATAAATAATTAAAAGAATCGATATGCATCCAAATAAATATAACTCTCACCAAACGATATTTAAATTTCATCATTATTGTATTTCTTTTAGATTAATAGGCAAAATATGAACCAAAATTTGAAATTGAAGGACATGTATTAATGAAAATAGAATGTCACTAAGTAATATAAATGGAGTCTAAAAATACTTAAAAACGCGTGATTCACATGTTTATATACACTCAAAACAAATATATTTGTATAGTATTATAAAAACTTAGCTTAATAACAACCTTATATAAAAAATTTAAAAAAATTAAATATATAAAACCTTGCCATTGAGCTCCTCATGCCCATCACTTAAATTAGGACTTGCTTCTTAGCTATGATAACCACACTTTCTAAATATCTTTATATGAAGTGTAAGTACCGAATGTCATGTCAAAAATATGCTATTAGAATATTGGAAGTCTTCCATGCCAATAAATAAAATTATATTTTTTTTATAATGAGAATAAAATTCTTAGAATATGTTTTAACTTTAGAAATATAATTTAAAAATATATTTTAAAGATGCTAATTTTATTTGTTATCGTCTACATGGGTATTTATGTCACATTTTCGGCCGGGACATCATTTAGTATTGTCGAAAAACTATTAGATGTTTCAAATTGTAAAACTTATAAAGTTGGTGCATTAAACTGTAAATTATAAAGTTGTCGCATTAAATTGTAAAGAAAAATATGTAGAGTGAAATTGGTTCATACATGAACCATTGAAGGGTATTAATTGTTTTCACTAAAAAGTATTAGTTGTTTTCACTGAAGAGTATTAGTTGTCTTCAATGAAAAGTTTTAGTTTATTTTCAGGAAACAACTAAAACTTTTCAGTGAAAACAACTAATACTCTTCAATAAAAATAATAAATGTCCTTTAGTGGTTTATGTATGAATTATATTCACTCTATACTTTATCTTACGGAATTTACGCAATAATATTCTCTTTTTTTTTTTAAAGAAAAAATGAGAATGATATTAATCATACACATTCGAGACGAAATTGATGGAAATGTATATTCCACAAAATATAGAAAACTATAAATTAGATTATGAGTTGACTGTGCAACATATTAAAAGTAAATTACAGGTTAAGTTGCTATATTTGACTTTTATAGTATAAAGTAGGTACGAAGTTAGGTAAAAATATTATTTTAGGGTGTAAAATAATTATATCATTTTCACTCATAAATGCAACCAAATTTAAAACGGAGTCAAATAATTGAAAGATGAGTAACATTTTTGTTCACTTTTCAGTATAATCTAACCTCATTTCATACTTTTCAGTGTAAACATATTCAACTGTTGGATGAGTGCATCGTGCACTTGGTGCATATAAGAGTGTTCATTGAAAGATTTGTTATTTTAGAAATTTAAGCACATTATAGTATATTAGGATAACTACACACATGAATTAAATATATTCAATTACATGTTTAGAAAATATTATAAAAAAAAAGTTCAAATTATGTTATTGAATAGGTTTTATTTGAAAATGATTCATGATAAATTTATTATAAATTTATTTTAAAGCATTAAATATTTAATCAGGAATACCAAAAATCTTTTCAGGAGTATCAAAAGTTAGGTAAAGAAAATCAACAATAATTACTATATAATACCACAAAATTAAATAATGTCATGATAAGCTTGAACAATTTCCATATAAAACTTTGTCTATGTTATTTATATAGTGCATAATGATGAAATGCATAGTATTCAGCCAAATGCATAGTATGCGTTTGAATTCTAATGAGCTTTGAAAAGTCAAAATTAATTTAAAATTGAACTTAAAATTTAAATGCATGCTATACACTTGAATGCACAAAATAATCACAATTAGATTCAAATTTATCACATTTCGTATTTTCTAAGATTTGGTCAGCATGCATTAATTTACTACACAATCTTCTCCCCCCAAACTACCCAAAATTTGGTCCAACATTAATATCATTGCATAATCTAGTCCTCAAATAAAATTAAAATCAATTTATATTTATTATTATGTTATTAATTTATATGGTTTCGTCGAGTGTTAATAATAACGTAGAATAAACATAAAAATTTATGCAATTATTTGAATGAGAAAAATCTAGAAACACCATTTATGAATTTATGTAATTAATTTTGTAATATGTATTCATTCAAAATAGGGTTCCTAGTGTTCTCTTTATCTTTCATGAAGTTATGTTGGGAAATTTAAATAATTAATATAAATGCAAAAATAAAAATACATATATATTTTTATAATCATAATTTAATTTGAATAGGTCTTGTATAAGATCGCCTCATGCCATAAGACGATAAGAGTGAGCATAAATTGCACATAGCGCATTAACACCTTCATAGGGCTGTGTTTAAATTTTGTGAGACGGTGTCACACAAGTTTTTGCCTTTAATTTAGATGATCATTATCAAGGGATAAATATGTATAGAAAAACTTAATAAAGATTATAGTTAAATGATAAATATTATCAATCAAATTAATTGGGATTTTACCCGCAGAAGTTTTACTTTTACCATAAAATATTAGTTTAATTACATATTAGGGCACATAATCAAAATTTATAAAGATACAATACACAGTATGATTATTGTAATATGTTTTAAAAAAGAATATGATTACCAGAATAAGTTTTGTTTTAACACTCATTATTATGAGATTTTAGGCACTAAAATGAAATACAATAAGAACATGCATGGAGTCATATATAGAATTTTTGAAAGAAAATAAAAAAATACAAAAATAAGAAAGCTCAAGGAGTATTATCTTGTTCAGGCAAATTATAAACACCACTGCTTTAGACATAAACGAAAATTTGTACATAAAAACAATACAAAATTTGAAATATACATACAAATATTATTTAATAATCATATCCTAGATTTCGAGACTATGTCATTTTGATTTTAAAGGACCGGCCGAATGACCAAGTATTCCAGCTGCTGCATGTGGTGGATATTCAACCATCATCATCAAGCAGGTGTGCAAGCTTTCTCTCACCCAATTAACCGCTGAAATCAAAAGCCAATTTGATACAATAAACTTCTTCTGTATTAATGAGCAAGATTGACGGCGAGGTTCTATTGCAAGGATCTGAACATGTTGATATAATAAACTTCTAATAAAGTGAAATGATCAATTGCAAAAAGAAATTTGTGAGCCACTGTGAAGAATGAAGTGAAGACACGTATAAATAGATAATAAAAATGTGAAATAAATGTATTTAGCTATTACATATTGTAATTTATAAAGGTTGTATTAGTAACCAGGTGGCTTAGCCCACCTGGCCACCGGGTTCCTCACTCTAGTGAGCGACCCAGGTTCGATTCTCTTTGGGAACGAATTATGGGAGTTATAAGGTGGGTTTGGAGTTGGAGATTTCTTGGAGTGTTTGGAGACTTGGTGAACTAATCTAACTACTAACAACTAACATTTACCGATAAATAAAATAAAAAATAAAGGTTGTAGTAGTAAAGATTAAACGACTTATGCTCAATCTCAACCCTCCATTTCCTATATGGTTATTTTGACCAACCTTGGTATTATCTTGATCATCCAATTTATTTAAAAAAAATAAAAAAAATCTAAGGTACATGACTACATTACATAAAAAATAGAAACCTAAAAAAATTACAAATTGATGATAGTTAGGACGATATTCATAAATAAAGAAGATAAAGATTTTTTTTTTGGAGATAATACATATTATATTAAGAAGATTAATAAATTTACAAAAATGATTTTAAATCAATTAAGCTAATTATTTTCTTTGATTTGAATTTTCCTGTAATAATATTAATAACAACAATTACGACTTAAATTGATATCATGAATTACAGACAACTTAATTTTTTTTTTTTTGGATTATATATAATTAAAGAAAGTTATATTATTTTAAATAGTAAACATTCAAGGTAATAATAACATATTAACTAATTACATGGAATAAAAGCATATAATTTTTCATGATTTCATTTGACCTTGCATTAGCATAACCTTAGTCAAATAAAATTTAATAAAAAAATATTACCAAGTATCTTCCAATTAATAATTAAAGTTCTCATGCAAATTAGCTACTTCGAGTCACCCCCAAATTGTCATTACATTGTCATAAATTAAAAGTTAGTGACCTAAAAATAAGTTAATCCATATATATATATATATCCAAATTTAAAATAAAATAATTTATAAGGTTAAGTATTAAAAAAAAAAAAAAAGACAATTGACGTATAATATAGTTATGATTTGATAAGAAGATGAAATACAATTTACTTCAATATTAATGTAAAATTAGATAAATATTTTAGAATAACTTATAAAATATTTTTTATTGTGACTTTGGTCAAAACTTTTATGTTAATGCATGGACATCTTTCACAACTTATTTTTTGGAATGAAGAAATGGTCGTACCATATCCTAACAACATTAAGATTTTATTGCTAAACTCAGTCGACATTCTTAAATAAATAACCATTCCTAGTTTTATAAATTCGTGACTTGCATAATCTGAGTGATATATATATTTTCAAGATATAAAAAATAAATTATTCTCTTCATCTCCTCAAATATATTTCTCTTAAAAAGACCAAGGACAATGCAATATGCACCCCTCAAGTGCTTCGATTTCTCTTATTATGATTTGATCTCTGATAATTTTCGTTTAGCATATAATAACAATACAGAGACATAAATGGCAGTAGAAGATAGAAAAAATTCATCCTCATACATCAATTGAACAATTAGGACCTCCAACCGCTAATTAACTTATGCTTCGAGAAAAAAGACGTGAATTAATCTAACTAAACTCACTTCGAAGAATGTATATTATATATATTTTTTGCTTACAGAATTGGTCTAACTAAACTCACTTAGAAGGCTTCCTCGACGGACTTCTTTTTAGCGGTCGGGTCGTATCCCAAGTCCTTCGACGCTCGGAACTTCAGAGAGAACGGCGTCATCAATTTATATCAATAAGTATCTTGATAAAACGTCTTAATCTACATCTACAAAAATATATGTTAAACTACACATTCGCAGATTCATGCTAAATGATATAGATAGAATTTCTACACACAAGAACTATGAAAAAATACACAAACTACAAAGATTACATACAAAATGCAATGAAGATTAACAATTTTTTGGTTGAGAGATTTGATAGGCTTAGAGAGTTTATATAGGAGAGAAATCTAATCGGCTCCATATTTGTAGCCAATGATAAAAAAAATTAGATCCTAATTTGTAGCACAAAATTAAACACCATATTAATTTAGTTGCTAAATAAAAAATGTACGGTTATGATCAAGTAATGAAATAATGATCAATGGCTTACAAACTTTGCCGCCTAAATTATTTAAGGAAAAATTGTTCCTATTATATATTTATGATTTATTAATGAGTAATCTATTAAATATTATAACAAATATAGTAATAGTCTTTTGATGTCCAAATTTTATTTCTATTCACAGTATAAGTTTTTGTTATTATATATGTATAGATATTACACTGTTATATACATTACTCTTTTTATCCACTAAAAATATGTTCACTTGTTTTATTCCGTCGTTCACAAAAAATATACACATTTTTTTATGAAAGTCAATTTTTTATTATCACACTCACAAACAATTACTTTATTCATAAAAGAAACCTACAATATCCATATAAATACTCTTTATCTACTTTTTCTTAAAACTCGTGTCCAACTCTATGTGTATAGTTTTAGTAGATTGTGGAAGCATATATAGTAAAATTATTTAACTTTAGAAGAAAAAATCCTTCATCCATATTATGTAAAGAATCGTATTCTTTGATTTTAATCTTTCATTTTCAATTTCCCAATTGATTTGCTTCTTGATTAATTACTTAAAAAGTGCAATTGAGTTGCCTTGTCGGTATTTTTACCCAGTCATCGCTGTCTCTTCTTTTCTAATGTCATTATAAAAACTCTACTCTTCGTTTACAAACAAATGTGTTCATTTTAATGGGCCATAAGTTTAAAAAAAATATAGAAAAACTAGATAAAGTAAAAATAAAATATAAATAAAATAACACAAATTCTAGCCTGTATTCAAGTGCATGACATGCACTTGGATTTAAGCCCAATTTTAACTACAATTTTATTTTTTTTCAAAACACACACTAACACGCCGAACTGTGTATTTTTTTACAAATAAAATATTATTGACTACTTCTCAGGGTATTATTGGTTACTTTTTAGGATATTACTAATTTCTACTCGAGGTATTTTTTTTTTTAAATCCAAGTACACACTAGAATTGTTCATAAAATAAACTTTTTTTTTTTTTTGTCTAAAAGCGATAATTGACAAATAAGGAATAAACACATTTTTTGTGGATGAAGAAATAACTAAAACTAACAAGAGAAGCGGGGATTTGGGGGGAGGGATAAGGACAAGGTTTTCTCCATTTATTTTTTGGGGAAGTGAGTAGGGATGGCCTCCAGCCCTGCCCCATTGACATGTATAACACAATTTACAAGAAACCTTTGTTATGGAATTTTACAATATGAGATGAGTAGGTCTTATATGAAACCGTTTAATGACATGAAACAATTAAAATTGGTATAATTAGGGCATTGACTCATTAACATTTTAATAGGGGTGTGTGTTAATTTGTGTTGTCTCATGCCATCAGACGGTCTTGTACAAGTTATTGCCATATCAGATATATAAATTTTGTGGGTAATAAGTGTTTGTATTGTGTATTAATTCCATTGACAATGATAGGCTTTACAATTCTACCCTTGGAGTAAGATGGATTTATCCCAACAGGTTCACAAAATGTTCCAAACAACACGTTTTCTCATTTCCGCAAATGTTGATTCTTATGTATAAATTCACCAAAATCATGTTCAAACTGAAAAAAGGGTAGCAATATTTTTTATTTTTTTATTTTTGAAAGAAAAGGGTAGCAATATTGTTCATACTACTTAAATTTTACGAACACACCACCTTATTTAGTCGAGAATCAATCTTTATCAATGTAATGATTAATGTCACTCAAATCAAGTATGTAGGCAAGTAAAATTAATTGCGAACTATAAGGTAACATGTGATATTATCATGTTAATTATCAACTAAATTTACTATTTGTGGTGAATTTAAATAAATTTGATTCCTAAAATAAATAGATAAATCAAAATTTGACCTCTAAATCATAATTAATTAACCAGGCCTCTAAAGTCCAATAAATTAAATTGGATCTCTAAAGTCCATTAAATCAAACTACACATATTTTTCCTATTCATTGAATCTAGTTTGTCAAATCTAGAATTTCACATCAGATCAAATCTTTCTGGATAACTAAAAAATTTCCCAGCCTATCAAATCTGACCTACAAAACCTAGAATTTTACTCCTGTAAATAGGGGTCTTATTTTAGTTATTCAACACACATCAACAAGTCAGAAGTTTTGGAACTTCAAAATTCTCTGCAGGCGTTCTTTGCAGCTTCAAAAACATTCTTCATGCAAATCAACGAGAAATAGTAATTGATCCGTGGTCTTAATCAAATTCGACGACGTTCTTCATTAAATTCAAAGGAGTTTTTCGTCAAATCCAAAGAAGTTCATTTACAAAATCCCTAAAAATTACGTTTAATTCGATATAAGGCGCAGATCCCTCAAATTAACGTTATAAGTCCTAAATCCAAGACCGTATAAGATCAAAGTAAGGATTTCGCCCAAAAAATTAGTGAAGTCAAAGACAAAAATTCGACGAGAAGAATCATAGGATTTTAAATAGATATTATAATCCCCAAATTTCTCGATTGATTCTAAATAAATTGAATTATAAATGCTTTCGTATTTATTATATTTAACTAGATGAGTGTCCCGCGTATTACGCGGGATTTTCGTAAATTTTTTATTATACATTATAACTTGTTACATATAAAATAACATTATAAATTTATTCACAGTAAAATAATATAATTATATTATATAATAAATATATTCAAAATATATTAAAGAAAATAAAAGTTTGTCAATTAATATTAAAAAAATTAATTATTCTATTTTTAAATAAAAAAATCAATCAATCATTTAATAAATAAAAAATTAAAATTATTTAATATGTTTAATTCCATTTTTAATTTATTTTAACAAATTAGAATTTTCTAAATTGAAAACCCTTAAATATAGTGAGACCATAACAATAAGTTAATTAAATATTAATATCTCATATAATTAGAGTTTTAAATTTAATTGATCAATTCAATTTAATATATTTTTATAGACTTAAGTTATATATAAATAGATATTCCAACTTTATGTACGTTTATAGTTTAGCTTAACTGGTTAAAATCATAAATTGTACTCATCTGGTCCTAGGTTCGAATCCAAGCATATGCATATACTTTTTAATTAGACTCTTTGTTATATAATGACACATAAGCATGGTGAATTGACACATATGATTTTCACAAGCACGCCATGTAGGACATAGATGACACATAAGCATATGTCACGTAAGCAGAATCAACCACAATACGACACATAAGCAAACTCAACCATATAACGACACATAAGCAAGACCAACTCCAAGCACGCCATGTAGGACATAGATGACACATAAGCATATGTCACGTAAGCAGAATCAACCACAATACGACACATAAGCAAACTCAACCATATAACGACACATAAGCAAGACCAACTCCAAGCACGCCATGTAGGACATAGATGACACATAAGCATATGTCACGTAAGCAGAATCAACCACAATACGACACATAAGCAAACTCAACCATATAACGACACATAAGCAAGACCAACTCCTTATTAGTATAATAGATGTTTTCATAAAATTTGTTGTTACAATATGCAAAGGATGGTCTAATGAAAAGTACCAATGTCGTAGCATAACATGTCAGGAAACTGAAGGAAAGATGGGCTAATAATAATCGTCATATGATTTTTAGGAACTGTTTTCCCGAATCGTCTGAAAAATTAATGCAATATCATAGTATAGTAAATGACAAAGTATAGAATGAAAATGGATGAATTATTGAAGGGTATTAGTCGTTTTCACTAAAGAGTATTTGTTGGTTTCACTGAAGAGTATTACTTGTTTACACGGAAGAGTCTCAGTTGTTCATTGAAAACAAACTAATACTCTTCAGTGAAAACAACTAACACTCTTTAGTGGAAACAACTAATACTCTTTAGTAAAAACAACTAATATTCTTCATTAATTTATGTATAAACTATTTTCACTCTATGCTTTGTCATAGTAAATTGTATAATTGTTAACAACCTTATCTCCAACGAAAATCTAATTTAAAAAGAGAAGAAATCAAGGAAGGAAGTAAATGGTCCTAAAAAATGAGAAATCAATGGAATAGGGGGAGAAAAAAAAAAGCGTTATCAAAGTAAATTCAAGTGTAATTATATGGGGGATTATAATTGAGAAATGAAATGTTTTATATGCACCTGGTGCAATGTATAGTGCATTTACTTAATATTACACAGAAAAGTGTGGGCATTAAAAGTTTACACTGAAAATTAATAACACTAAATTTTTTTCACTTTAATCAGCTCACAATTTTTAATATAAACAAAATCAATTGTTGAATGAATGTACTATGCACCAAATGCACAAAAGACTTACTCATTAAGAAAAGATGTACCACCTTTGGGATGGATGCATAATATATTACTGGAATGTTAAGAGACACCTGGTTGTAATTTTTGCGGAGTTAAATATAGTGAATCAGATATATAGATTAATAAAAGGGGGAAAATCAATTCCTTCATTTTCCCCCCATATTCTCTAATAATCCTGCCTACTTATTTTAGCAGGGCCTAATGTCATGTTTGGTTAGAGATGGTGGTGGATAAGATGTGTATAAAAAAAGTGGAAGTGAATAGTAAATTTGTATTTGGTTAGGGATGAAAAAATTGAGATAGATGAAACTTTATGTCAATACTAAGTTTCTTGTGCATCAGGTGCACTGTGCAACTCAAGCGTATTTCTGAAAAATTACCCTTATTATTACTGAATAATTACACCTTATTATTTTCACTAATAGTAGGAGTAACTTTTCAGTAATGGTTACTTTTCAAAAATACACTTGAGTTGCACGGTGCATCCAGTGCATACAAGACTATGTCGTAGACAAATCAAAAGTAGTATTGTATTATTATATTATTGTTGATTGGTTGGATGTAATTTAAGTATGAGAGAAAATGTGTATGTGGAAGAAAAGTAAGAGAAGAATGAGTAAATGGAAGAAAACTAGAAGATAAAATTAGAAAAGAACAAAAAGTGACGATGTAATTATATAGAATTGTATGAGAATAAGTGTGTAGATGTATTATAAAAGTGGATAAGTATTTAAAATTATGGAAGATATATTATATTTTGTTTATATATATATATATATATATATATATAAATTCTCTTTATCTTTTTCTCATTTTTTTATCCTTTTTATCATTTAATATAATTTAAGATTTGC
The DNA here is from genome assembly GCA_947034835.1 of Ballota nigra. Taxonomy (NCBI): domain Eukaryota; kingdom Viridiplantae; phylum Streptophyta; class Magnoliopsida; order Lamiales; family Lamiaceae; genus Ballota; species Ballota nigra. The sequence goes on from OX344721.1 coordinate 102,782,978, forward strand.
AATAGATACAAGTGAAGCTTGTTTCTCTCTTATTTTTTTTCTTGTTATACTTTCCTAATTATATAGAATTTATGACATACATATACCATAGAGCTACTATTTCTAGAATCTAACATTTTAGAAGTAAAATTTATCTGTACTTTGAATGTTATTAGTTGTTTTATTAAAATATATTAATTTAACAAGTGCGTATTCCCCCGAATTTCGCGGATTGAAAAAAAATTGTTATTATTATTTCAAATTATAGACATTAATTTTTTTAAAAATATCTTGTAATTTTGATATAATATTAAAATTGTAATTATAATTCAATGAACAATAAAAAAAATACTAAACATAAATAAATAGAAAATTTAAAAAATATTAACTAATTCACATTCAAATCGATATCCCAGTATATAAAAAATATTTGTATTTTGCAGTTTAATAGTCTATTTTGGCCACATAATTTTATCCAAAAATAAACTTTTATATTACAACCTATTATTGAAGGCAAGATATTATATTTGATGGCAGAATAGTTTTGGTATTATACATTATTTCGGTGACAATATCTTTTCCAAATTATTTCATTTTTCTCCTACAAAAATTTCACATCTATCAATATTTTACAAAAATAACTTCTAAAAATATCTAAGAAGAGATATCGTTCGACTATGAAAAAATATCTCTACATCACTTTTAGGTTACATGCAATACAAAACGGAAAAACATAAAATTTAATCAAATTTCAACAATAACGCACAGCTTATTCGGGAAAGAATAATAGTTGGATCAAAATCGTAGACGTGCGATGGGAGAATTTTGTAATTGAAAGAGAAAAAAGTTATTGATGGTGGATTCTAAAAAAATACGAATATAAAGATATGAATATGAATATACTTTAGAAACTTACGGCTCGAATGATCTTCATGATGCACACATAATTTTCTTTTAATGTGCGCCTAATCATCTCCATGTGCACACTAAATTTGTTTACCTGCAAAAAAAAAAGATATGATTTACACAAAAAATTACAGAAATAATCCAAATAAACGAGCAAAAAATAAAATCATATTTCTTCACATAGTACAAAACAAATAAAAAAATGAAGAGAATAGATGAGGATTAGGGTTATGAATTAGAATAAAACTAAAGAGATATTTGACATTTATAGAAAATACAAAATGAAATGTATGGTTGAGATTAAAAATGTAAAACATATGATATAGATTAAGTCTTAGTAAAATTTAAAACATGCCTAAAATAACTTTTAATGAGAGCGCATTATTTTGAAATAGAGAGATTTTAAACATGCCACATCACCCTAAGAATAAGGTGGTGCTGACACATCATCTTAAAGAGGTTTGGAAATATAGTATAATAAGATAGTAATATTATACAATGAAATATGAATATCATTTTGAAGTGCATGATAAAACTAATTTATAAAAGATTCATCCTATATATTTGGATCCCTGGATAAATTTTCTGCCTCCATCGCCGACAGTTAATTTTTTTTGTAGTGTGATAAATACCGGAATTGGTCCTTTCGACAAGCCTGCCCCCAAATTATGTTGGGAAATATGGAAAAGTGGCACTTTCAAGTTTTCATCTTAAAAAATGTCACCCAATTTAGTTTTTTTTTTTTGTAAAAGTGCCACGTGCGACCCCCTGCGTCACCCTTTTCAGTGGCATTTAAAATAAAATGATAGGTGACATTTCTAAAAACAAGAAATTGAAAGTGACATTGTTGTATTTTTCCCAATTATGTTTCAATGGATCGTGGCCCGGCCCGGCCCGACCCTCCCATCCCTTTTTACATCTCCTTACACTACACTAACAAGCCAGCTAAGCTAAGTCTTATATAAAACCTTCTCATGACCCATTAATACTTTAGTAGGATGAATGCTAATTTGTGTTGTCTCATACAATGAGAGGTCTCAAACAAATTTTTGTCCTCTATATATTTGGATTGAGTCATTTGAAATTTAATAAATTTGAAAATGAGTGGGTTAAAGAATATATGGATTTCAAATGATATGATTTTTCTAGTTATTTAAAATTCTTTTATTTTGAATTGAAATCAAAGCCAGAAATTTAAAATTTTAACAAAAAATAATATAGTGAATTTAAATTATAAATTTAAAATTTATAACTCAAAATTTTCCGTTCAAACACAACCTTTATTTATTCAATTTATCAAGTTTCAAGAAAACTACCTCACGTCACTATAAATGCTTTGCACGATTCTTTATCCTAATTTATTTGCCAACCCATCTGTTGGAGATACATACAAGCAAGAATATTAAATTAATTAAGTATCATCAGCCAACTTAGGTTATTAGACTAATTTGATTATTTTCAAATCTTTATTCTCCCACCTGTCATCTTTCGAGGACCCAAAACCATATAAACTGCGCAGCTGTACGAAAATAAAATTTATCGATTACGTATAAATAAGTTAATAAATTTTGCATGAGACACTTCCATACATAAGATGCGATATATTGTGATTCTTTAAAATATTATATTTTATGTATAGGAATGTTTCATATAAATTTCTTGGTTTAGGAATAACTTGCTATGTGTTTCCTTATAACAAAGAAAGTCAAAAACTTGTAAATAGTGGGTGAAAATAGATCTACCATTACTTTTTAATTTATAATAATATTTTTAATTTTGCAATGCCATAATGTATGCAAAGTAATGCGTAAAGTCTTACCCACCAGGTGATGTGTCGAACTTCTGCATATAATAATTAATTAATTTTATATACTGACAATTGTGAAAAATGTAGTTGACACGTTGAGATGTGACTAGGTAGGCACGTGTCTTTTTCTTGAAATAGTGTTTTTAATATATGATGACTAGTCTATCTATTGTGATATATTCCCATAAATTTAAGATTTTGGACGAAGTCACGAAACAATTTAAAAAAGAGTATGTCTCATTTTTGTAGGAGTCCTATAAATCTATTAAATCAACGTAATCTAACTAAAGGGGAAAAAAATCATATAAAGGATAGATTTTAGGTCCTCTCAATTTAGACCCAAATTTATGATAATCAAAAGTCGGAATTTAATTTTTTAAAAATATTTCGTCTCATTAAATGCTTAATAAATTCTTCAATTAAAATTATATAAAATAATATTAAAAGTAGAGCTGTACGTAGTTTCCTTTCGTTGTCTTACATAGCTGTAATTGGAAAAAGAATAATCAAACTTTAAATTTCATATAAAAACATTAAATTAAATCTCGAATTCATGAGGAAAAAAGAAGAAAAAAAAACCGGATAAAAAAGAATAAATTTTGGATAAAATGTGATAATTAAAAAGAAATAGAGGGAATATTTAATTAGTATTACTTTCAAATGTAGGTTTTGAATATTGTTTAATAAATACATCAATCAATGTAATATGTCTTGCAAATAATGTAATACAAAATTCTCTTTTTTATGAAATAAATATTGCATTTTATACAAAAACAAATGTGGGAGAGAGAATAGATCCACGATATATAATTGTATGAGTCGGGCATGAAAGAATTTCGCTTCATCTAGAAGCTCAAATTCATAGGGAGGTTTTTAATTTTGATACCAAAAATAATAATTCTTCGTCATCCAAAAATTCGAAGAGGGTCCGAATTAATTTATTTAATTATATTCTCTTATACAGATCCATAAATCTTACTACTGAATTATCTACATAGATTTAAAAAAAAAATGGAGTATTTGTTTTTTTATAATAAAATGATATTCAAATATTCATGTTTCCCACTTGTCATCTTCACACAAGGAGAGCTCCTATAAATCCTCCGTAAACAAATTAGGCTCGAAAAGTTGCCAAGTTTTGCAGAGCCCATAATATTCCCTGTTTGCCTCGCCGCGGCGGAGACACCGAACAACCACCACAGCCTCTGCCGCCGCAGCCCCCGCAATATGGACGCCGACGATTCCGATAAAAACATTATCTACCTCCACGGAGACCTCGACCTCAAAATCATCGAAGCTCGATTTCTCCCCAATATGGACTTAGTCTCCGAGCGCCTCCGCCGTTGCCTCACCGCATTCGATGTCTGCCGGAAGCCTTTCGCTCCCACCAACCGCAATGATCACCGCCCCCGCCGCAAAATCATCACCAGTGATCCATACGTCATCGTTTGCCTCGCCGGCGCCCGGGTCGCCCGGACCCGGGTAATATCCAATTCGCAGAATCCGGTTTGGGATGAGCATCTCAAGATCCCCTTAGCTCATCCTGTTTCTCAGGTTACCATTAATACTTGATTAATTAGATTTGGAAATTCCTCTGATAAATCAGGAATCTGTTATTTTGAATTTTTGGTTAGAAATTTGTTAGCTTAACTCTCTACCAGAAATTAAACTCTGCTTTTATTTTTCTCATGAAATTGCGCTGGTTTAATTTTGTCTATCATTTGTAATCCAGATATGTTGTCATTGATCTACTATTTAGATTCATAAACTAACAATAATCATTTCAATTGAAAATTATTTGCTATCATAAATGAGACTTCATAATGTTTTCCCTGATCATAAATGCTAATTTCTTATGAAATTGGTACCGTTTCACTTGAATTATTTGTGTTCTGGGGATATTTAATCAGTGATCTATTGTTTATACACTAGCTAGCATCACTCTTTTCAATTGAGATTTTTTGTTATAATTTCCCAGATCAAGAATGCTAACAATTCATCAAACAATAGGTTGAATTCGAAGTGAAAGACAATGACAAGTTTGGAGCAGAGCTGATTGGCATCGCGACCGTTCCAGCTAAGAGAATTGCTTCGGGGGAGGTCATCGATGAATGGTTTCCAATAATCGGACCAAACGGGAAGACCCCAAAACCCGATACTGCGATTAGATTGCAAATATCATTCACTCCTTGCCACAAAAACTCCCTTTACCAAAAGGGCGTTTCAGAAGAATATGGAGTGAAGGAAAGTTATTTTCAATTTAGGCATGGAGGAAATGTGACACTTTATCAAGATGCACATGTGATTGATGGCATGTTGCCTGAAATCAAGTTAGACGATGGGAAAAAATTTGAGCACGGACAGTGTTGGGAGGACATATGTCATGCTATTTTGGAAGCCCATCATTTGGTGTACATTGTGGGTTGGTCGATTTTTCATAAGGTTAAATTAGTGAGGGAGCCTACGAGACCATTACCCAATGGTGGAGATTTGAATTTGGGGGAGCTACTTAAATACAAATCTCAAGAAGGGGTGAGAGTGTTGTTGTTGGTTTGGGATGATAAGACTTCCCACAACAAGTTCTTCCTCCAAACGGTAAGGAATTCGATTTTTTCAGTTGTTGAATTATTGCAGCGTGTGTATACATGTTGTTGGTACAGATTGCTTGGTGGTAAGAGTTGTGTTTCCGATAATCATATTACCACGGTTTGATTACTGTTCAACGAAAACAATTAAATTGTTCACTGAAAGCAACTAGTACTGACCAACTAATACCTTTTAGTAAAATACCTAGTACCATTTAAAAATGCACTTGAGTTGCACGGTGTGCCTTTTAGGATTTGAGTAATGTACAAAAGTAGCAACCAACGTACAATTATGGCATCTATTCTGGTACTATAGTGGGATTTTACTCCATAAATGATCATCCATGAGGGAGTGTGGAAGAATATAATGTGAAAGAAATCAGGGGTTTTCAAAATTGGTGATTGAACTGTTGTTTTTAACCTCCTTGCATTTCTTTCTAAACTATACTTCATGGTGATGCTAACTTTCATCTAATATATAGATTCATCTACCTAATTGACCATAGGTTTTTAGGCATCCATTAATAATATTGACCTATGTTAATGCAGGAAGGAGTGATGCAAACTCATGACGAAGAAACTCGGAAGTTTTTCAAGCACTCCTCTGTAACGTGCGTGCTGTCCCCTCGTTACGCAAGCAGTAAGCTTAGCATTTTCAAGCAACAGGCACGCTTTGTTCTATGTAATCAATTCTGCTTTTATTAATGGCTTTACAATTTGAATTCTCAATTTAATAACTATTAAGTTATTTATACACTATCCTGGATAATCAACTACCAGACAACCCTAGAATTCTTTATCGATAAAAAGTTTAAATATTGTAGAAACTAGACAGTGAGCTTTTTTGTTCTGTTCAGGTTGTTGGGACTCTTTATACGCACCATCAGAAATGTGTGATTGTGGATACTCAAGGCCCGGGCAATAACCGAAAGATAACATCATTCATTGGTGGTCTAGACCTTTGTGATGGACGTTATGATACACCCCAGCACCGATTATTTCGTGACCTCGACACTATATTTAAGGATGATTATCATAATCCAACATTTCTTGTAAGTTACTACTCCCTTTGAATTAAGGAATTATGGTTGTTCTTAAACTTCTTAAAAAAGTAGTATTCATATTCTTTAAAATAGCCAGGGAAAAAGGCTCCACGACAGCCATGGCATGATTTACATTGCAAAATCGAAGGGCCAGCTGCTTATGATGTGCTAACGAACTTTGAGCAAAGGTGGCGAAAAGCCACTAAGTGGTCTGAATTAGGAAGGCGATTTAAAAGAATATCACATTGGCACGATGACGCACTAATTAAGGTTGATCGTATTTCATGGATAAATAGTCCTTCCACAACTATTCCTAATGATGATCCTTCATTGTGGGTCTCCAAAGAAGATGATCCTGAGAACTGGCATGTTCAGGTTACATATAAAATCATTTCAATCATAAATTAGGTGG